>WOXC01002019.1:0-600000 GCA_011680675.1 Gymnobelideus leadbeateri
TAGGAACAATTTCTTTTCTGAAACAGTGGTCTAGGGGCTGAAAGGGAGACCTGTGTTGTGTTTGGATGGAATTACTGCCTCTCTCTTCCTACCATATAAGAGGAAATCATTCTAATACATTAAAAAGTATCACTAAAGAATTTACTACTAAAAGATGCTATACTCATAATTTTAAAGGGTCAAAAAAATGACTTCTAGTATCAATAAAAAGGGTCTAGAATGAGGGAGATATACCCCCAAATTCATTCATTGATCGAACTTGAAACATCCACTGTGTTAACAGCCACTGCATGGGTTGGACTCCATCTGGAATACTGGGTTCAATTCAGTTCTGTCAGGTAGAATATTAAAGTGGAGAGTATCCCAGATGGTTTTGAGGGGATTTGAAATCATGTCATAAGAAGAACAAGTAAAGGAGCAAGGATTATTGATCCTGGAGAAGAGATGCCTTATGGAGATCAGGAGAGCTATCCCCAAGGAGAAGAACTAAGAGACTTAATACCCCATATTGAACCTTCTACCCCAGATTTGGACTGGAGTACAATGGACCTCCCAGATTCTGGGTCCTGGGATTCCTTCAGTGCAGCCAGCTGCCAATTACCTTAGTCTTGTTTTGGTTTTTGGGGGTTTTGGGGGGTGTGGTTAAGCTGTAATGCCATTTTGTTGACTCCCAAGCTTATAGTTAGCTGAACACCTTCCTTTCACATATACTGTTTAGCCATATATTTCTCATTCTGTACTTTAAAAGCTGATTCCTTCAACTCAAAGGGAAGACTTCAGGAAGGCAGGAATTGTATAATTAACTGAGTCCTAACTCTGGGTTCAGATTCAACCTTGGTTACTTCCTTGAGCTTGACACTCTCCTCCCTGGGCCTCAGGAAGAGATTGGACTAAATGGCCTCTAAGGTCCCTTTGAGATCTGGATTTATGCTCCTATGACTAAATTTATCTCTATTAGGCTTGATCATATTGAATTCAGTGTTTCTAGCCTGAATGGCAGAACTGTATTATATTAATAATAAGAGTTAGCAATTATGTAGGGTTTTCAAGCTGGCAAAGTGTTTTACACATTGTGACATATAAAAAGTCCAAGAGACATAATTTCTGGGTAATTAATCACTTTATTAATTATGGCTAGCAAAAAATTAATAAAAGGGTGGTCATTTGGCTTTCTCTTGTAAACCAAAGACCTCTCATGGAGGCCTCTTGATGTTTCTATACCCTTGGAAGAGTGGGTGTTCTCAACAGGTGGCAATCTACTCTGGTTAATAATTAATGAGAGACTGGATGTTATAATTATAATATATTCTAATCAGGACCTGGATACATGACTGCACTCATCTCAAGCCAGACTATTCTCTCCTCAACAATCTATACAAAAGGATCTATCCTCTAAAGGATCTATTCACTCAGTGAAAAACAAACAATAATGGGTTAAGAATTCCACCCAGATTAGATTCTCCTTGTATTGGTCTTTCATTCTCTAAAAGGACATCAGGGAGATGACAATATGACTTGCAATTGACTGATTTAAGTGACGGAGGGATTGCAAGGTCAGCAGCCTCATTTTCTCCTGGGTCTGGTGATCAGATGTGTATCAGGACTACTGGAGATGGCCCCAGATTCTCTTTGTTAAGGTCTTCTAGTTAAGATGGAGTCCTACCTGAGATAGAAAAGCATGTATCCCCTGTATTTGGACAATCTCACCTATCAGCAACGTCCTTCAGACGCTGACTGAATGACCTAGAAGGGGCCGATTTCTGAATGAGAAAACAGGAAGGGAAAATCTTCATCTCAATTGGTTATTAACGAGGGAAATAAGGATCTCTCTCAATATGTCATTGAATCTCACGGCCCAGGGAAAGAAGTTCTATTTTCTCATTTTACAGATAAAAAGCAGGCAGATAGTGATCAAAGTGGCTTGTTCAGGGTCACACAGCTAGCGAGGATCAGGAGCAACGTGAAAATTCATGTTTCTCTGATTCCAAGCGAATAGGGTAGTAGACCTGGAATTGGAGGCCCCGGATTTGAATCCTGGCTCTGTCCCTTATGAAGTATGTGACTGCTTCCCTGTCAGTGGGACGACAGTGTTGGACTTAATTTCCAAAATCCCTTCAAGCTCTAAATCTATAATTATCTGGTTGAGTCTTGATTTAACATGTTAGCTATCCATCCCAGCTCATGCCTCCTGCAGTTTTGAAAATAAATAAAGGAATAAGGGTTGTCTCTGCTGAAGGAACAAGGCCATCTCTGCCTACTGATGTAACCATCTGCCCCACCAATAAACCCTAAGGACTTCTAGGCCCTTCAATCTGCCCTCTAGTTGAACTTCCTTTTATGTTCAATGTCCCCCAATTAGAATGTGAGCTCCTTGAGAAAAGACATGGTCTTAACTTTCTTTGTTTGTATCCCCAGAACATAAGTACTTAAATACCTTTTCTTTCATTCTTACATTCAACAGTATAGAGTCAAAGCTGCTAAACCATGTGCTCATCACTGCTCACTAGAAATCTCATACCTTGATATGGTAAAAGTTCATTTGCAGTGTTGGCCAGCAACTGGCATCAGATCTGTAGATAAGGGAGAAGAGTGAAAAAGCCTGTACCAGTATGTGGAGTGGAGTCTCATAAAACTGGAGCATTGACATAACCCTGGAAGAATATTTGTGAAGGTAAATATAGATAAAGAATTATTAAGGAAAGAAGGAAGGAGGAAAAGAGGGAGAGAGAGAAGGAAAAGAAGGGAGGGAATGAAGGGAGGGAGGGATAGAAAAAAGGGGGAAAGGAAAGGACAGAAGGAAAGGAGAGAAGTAGTAAGGAAGAAAGGAGGAAATAAGGGTGGGAAAGAAGAAATGAAAGAGGGAAGGGAGGAGGGGGAAAAAGGAAGAAAAAAGGGCAGAAAGAAGGAAGGAAAAGGGGAGGGAAGTAAAAAGAAAATAGGAAAAGGGGGTGCAACAAGGTGGCACAGTGAATAAAGCACCAGCCCTGGAGGCAGGAGGACCTGAGTTCAAATCTGACCTCTGACACTTAACACTTACTAGCCATGTGACCTTGGGCAAGTCACAACCTCAATTGCCCAGTCTTCCCCCCTCCAAAAAGCAAAAAGAGAAAGAGGGAAAGGAGAAAAAGGAATGGAGGGAAGGAAAAAAGAAAGAAGGGAAGAAGAGAGGAAGGAAGGATTAGTAACTGGCAGAGTCAGGATTATAGTCTCATAAATGTAGGACTAGAAGGGGCCTAGGGTCATCCAGTCCAACCCCTTTATTTTATAGATGAAAAACCCAAGGACCAGAGAGCCTAAATTACTTGACCCAGTTCACACAGATAGTGAGCAGAAGTCATGAGATTTAGATTTGGAAGGCACCAAAGAGTCCATCTAATCTCCCTCCACATTATAGATGAGGAAACTGAGGCCCAGACAGCTTAGCTGATTTGCCTAAGGCCAGACTGGTAGTAAATAACCAAGTTAAGATCCAAATTCACATCTTGTTACTCATCTGTTATTTTTCACCTACAGCCTGATCATGTTCATTAACCAAATATATATATATATATATATATATATATATATATATATATATATATATATATATATATATATATATATATATATATATATATATATATATATATAATAAACCGAGGGATCAGGCTGTCACCTCAGGCTGGTCTTTTGCAATTATTTCTTAATCTGCGTCAATAGGCCTCAGTTCTTGTCCCAGCTCTTCCACCTGCCAGCTATGTGACCTTGACAAGTCAAGTCCTCTCTTGGATTAGACTGATATTCCTTCTAGCCTTGAGACTCTGTGACTGAGTTAGTGTGCTGTTTGTGTCTCCTTGGTGCAAGGGAATTTATCTTATATGTGTATTTTTCCAGGTCATGAAAAACAAGTACCCTTGATCTACAAAATACTCTGAAATGGATTAAGGCAAAAGGCAGTTAGACAGTAGACATTTAATAAGTGTCTACCACATGCCTGGTGCTATGCTAAGTACAGAAGACAGTTCTTGTTCTTGAAGAGGGGCAGGAGCTGGACAGGAGGTCTTGAGGAGGTGAGTTTTGGAGTTGATGTGGTCTTGCATGGCTATGAGATCCCAGAAAACATCATGAACCTAGCTGGGATATAATGAGATGGCTGCCCTGGGCATCCTCCTTACACAAACCATCTGGGAGAAGTCCCTGGTTTGGGAGTCAGAGGATTTGTTTTCAAATCCCACCTCTGATAAGCACTACTTATAGTGTTCAAGGCACTGTCTGGACCTCAGTGCCTTCATCTGCAAAAATGATGGGGTTGAACCACTAAAACCTCCATTTGATGTTAAGTCATTTCAGTTGTGTTCAACTTTTATGACCCCATCTAGTATCTTGGCAAAGATACTAGAGTCATGGCTTGGCCAGGATCACATAGCTAGTAAGTATCCGAGGCTGGATTTGAACTCAGGCCATCCTGAATTCCAGGTCTGGTGCTCTATCCACTGCACTACCTAGCTGCCCAAGGTCTATATGGTCCCTTATAACTAGATTGGTAGTCCTATGTCCTTTTGCTACCCATACACCAAAGTCAGTGAACAGTGTGAGGTGAAAAAAGCAGACCAAATTTGGGGTCAGAGAACCTGTGTTCAAATTTGACCTCTGCTACTTACTCTCAGGGCCCCTTTAGTCTCTAAATTTTAGCATCTGATTCAGTCAAGGACACAAAGAATACAGTGTGTCCTTTTCAGAAGAGAGGTTGAAACTTGTGCTTCTGGCCCCAAAGTCATGTAGCTTGTGGAAAAGAAAACATTCCATAAACCTTCAAAATGCTACAGAAATAGGAATTTGTATCACAGCAAATTTTGTCCTCAGTTTCCCTTCTTTTCCCCATGTGCCACCTGAAAACTTCAAAACAGACACTCTTTGGACCCTATGCTTGAACTCTCTGGGACTGATGGGGCTGGCTACACCATAGGATAGGGTAGGATTCCATTTGAGATGGAAGATCCTTGAAGGCATGGATTGTGTCTTATTCTTCTCCACATCACCTACAGAGTCTAGCATAGGACCTTGTCATTAAATCAAATGTGATACCTAAATTGATATAATAACTACAATTTACTTACAATATTTCCTATGCTCCTGTAACAGTTCAGTGAGGTATAGGTAGAGAATTTTAGAATTTAGAAGATCATTTAGTCTAACCCTCTCCTTTCCACAGCTGAGCATACCAGGGTCAGTCACTCAGTCGATAAACATTTATTAAGTGCCTGCACTATTAAGTGACAATAATTGTGCCGAGTGCTGAGGATACAGGTGAGGAAGGTGGAAGAGTCTTGCCCTTAAGGAGCCCACGATCTAATGGGGGAGACAACATGCTAACAGCTATGTACAAACAAGTTACATAGATGATAAATAGGAAATAATTAACAGAGAGAAGACACTAGAATTAAAGGGGGTTGGGAAAGGCTTCCTGTAGATGGTGGGATTTTAGCAGGGACTTGAAGGAAGTCAGGAGGCAGAGATGAGGAAGAAGAGCCTTCCATACATGAGGAGTAGCCGGTGAAAATTCCTGAGTCAGGAGATGGAATGTCTTGTTCCAGGAACAGCAAGGCCAGGGTCACTGGATCAAAGGGGGGGGGGGGGCAGAGCATAAGTGTCCCAAGAGATCATGTCCCAAGATTTAAAGTTACACAAGTGGACAGAATCTATACTTGAACGTAGGTCTAATGACTGCCAGGCGAGTACTCAGATGGTTTCTATAGAATTTTATACTCTTCCTTTTATCTCCTTTGATCCAAATGATACCCCTCTGAGGTATAGAGTGCTGTTATCCCCTTTTGAGGAGTCAGGATGAGGGGAACGGTCCAGGACTAAGATTTCACCCATGTAAAAAACTCATGGTGTTGGATTCTTCCTCCTCCAATATAAATTGGTAATGTGGCAACAATTTATAATCTTTTTGTAAAAATTTTTTTCTCCTTAGTAGTATTTTATTTTTTTTCCAATTACATGTAAAGATACTTTTCAACATTCATTTTTGTAAAATTTTGAGTTTCAGATTTTTCTCCCCCCAGCTCCCCTCCTCAAGACAGCAAGCAATCTGATATAGGTTATACTAGTCATATATGACTTATAATCTTAGAGTTGCCTTAGTCTATCCATTTTATAGATGAGGAAATGGGGGACCAAAGAGGTTGAAAGAGATAATTAAGGTCACCCATAGATTGTAAATAATGAAACAAGAATGTGAACCCAAATTTTCTGACTTCCAATGCACAGCAATTTCTACTATACCACAGTTAGGTTGATAGGCATCTAATACATATTTTACATGAGTGAATGAATGAATGCATGAATAAATTAATGACTAGTAGGAAACTTAGAGATTATTTTTTAGATTCAGAAGCAGAGTCCCAAGTGAACCTAGAACACAGGTCTCTATCCTCAGGGACAGCTGTCTCCATACCACCCAGCTGTATTTGGTGGGCCAGTGTTCAGAGATCGCCTGAATCCGCTACAATTTCTTGGCTCTGCCACTTGTTTTCTGCTTGATCAGGGATTCAGGAGCTCATTTTCAAGTAGGAAATCAAATAATGTGAAGGTGGCAACGTTTCAGGCAAAGAATTCTCCACCTTCTCTGATGGAGACAATCAATGTTCTCACCCAGCTTTTAATGCCAATCAATTCCCTCTCCAGGTCTTTAGTAAATAAATGTCATCAGGAACAATCGCTTTTTGTAAAAACTGGTTGCTAGCCCTGAGTTTGCAGCTTCCTCCAGCTGATGAAAGACATAACATCTTGTTAGCTCTCTGTTTTCAGTCAATTAGACAATATGCACAGATGTACCAGGGATATTCTTCCTAGGCTGGTTATTCAGCTAGGGTGGCAGCTCCACTAATCAGAACAGCAAAGCAAGGCCTGTGCACCCGCCTACCTAAGAAACCAGGTCAGAGACTGGAACTGCCTGAATAGGGCAGTATTTACTACAACCCACCCTGTGCTGTATAGGACACATAGAGGAAGAAATACATGCATACATAGTAGATTCATTCATTCATTTGACAAGATTCAATAAACATTCAGCACTTCCTATGTGTAAGGAATTCTATCAGGCAGTGAGAGCAACAAAATTTTATCACTGAAAATATAAAATAACAAATGTTTAAAAGAGAAGGTTCCCTGAGCATGCAATTAAAAATCCTAGAGAATCATCAAATTAACAATCCAAAAAGGAGCACAAAGGAAGGAATCTTGAAATTTAGAGTAGATAAAATAGAGACAAAAAAGGGTTAGCAAAATTATAAACAAAATGAAGAGACTAAGAAACTCAATAAAGCTTTAACCTAATTCTAAAAAAGAAATTGATGATCAAAATAAAATTTGAATAAACTGAGTTCACATCAGAGAGGAAATAAAAAGAATCATCAGAATCCAAAGTACACAATTATATACCAACAAAATAAAGAACTTCATGGAAACAGATGATTACCTACAAAAACATAAAGTACCTGCATTAACCAAACAAAAAATAGAAATCGTACATGACCTAATCTCAGAAAATTAAGTTGAAAAAGTAAAAAAGAAATTGTCAAAGTGGGAGGAAAAAAGAACCCTGGTCCAGATGGATTACATGGGAATTCTATTAAATGTTTAAAAGGCCATTAATACATAGTCTACACACGTTGTTCATGATAGCTGACCAAAACCAGCTTACCAAACCCCTTTTATAAAACAAATATGGTCCTGAAAACTAAATCAGGATGGCCTAAACCAGAGAAAATAAATTATAGGTCAATATCACTAATATATATTGATACAAACATTTTAAATAAAATTCTATCAAAATACTACAACTATATATTTTTTAGAATATTCACTTTGAAAAAGTTAGATCTATACTAGGGATAAATAGGTAATCAACACCAGAAAAAACCTTTAACAGAATTAATCAACAAAATCAAACTACATTACTATATCAAAAGGTTATTTTAAAAAATTGTTTTTACAAAATTGTTGTTTTTCAATCATGTCCTTCTCCTCATGACCCCATTTGGGGTTTTTTTGGTGAAGATACTGGCATGGCTTACCATTTCATTCTCTAGGTCATTTTACAGATGAAGAAACTAAGGCAAACAGTGTTAAGTGACCTGCCCAGGGTCATTAAAACTACTAAGTGTCTGAGGCCATATTTGGCCTCAGGAAAAGGAATTTATCTGACTCCAGGCCCAACACTCTATCCACCATACCACCTACCTGCCCAAATGTATTTTACAAAAATGTATTTTATAAAATACATTAATATAAATGAACCTTTGTATTATTTATATGGAAAAACAAAACAACTAAGTCAGAAAGAAAGCAAAAAGAAAATAATGACTATCCCCTGAATAAATAGCTAAATAAATACCAGAAATCCCAGGCTTTGCCTTCCAACTTTGGGAAGAAAGGAAACAAACACTTATTAAATGCCTACTAAGAGCCAGACACTGTGCTAATATTCATAATTGCTTTCTTATTTGATCCTCACAACAACCCTGGGATGTAGGTGCTATAATTGGTGGCAGACAGGTGGCTCAGTGGATAGAGCACTGGACTTTGAGTGAGGAAGACCCAAGTTCAAATCCAACCTCCAACACTTATTAGCTATGTGACACAGGTCAAGTCGCTTAACCTCTGTTTGCCTTAATCCACTAGAGAAGGAAAGGACAAACCATTCCAATATCTTTGCCAAGAAACCCACGGGGTCCTGAAAACTGATTGAACAACAAGGTGCTATAATTATCTCCATTTTATAGTTAAAAAACTGAGGCAGACTGAGGTTAAGTGACTTGCCCATGATTACACAGCAAGTAAATATATGAGTCCAGATTTGAACTCAGTTTTTCTTGACTCCTGACCCAGAGGTTTATCTATTATGTCATCTACCTGCTTCCAGGGACCTGAAAGACCAAGTCCCATATCTAAATGATCAGGTCCCTGTGGTGAGTGATGACAAATTTTTGAAGTTCACAGTGGTTCTTCCCAAAAGAGATGCTAATGAGCAGGAACAGCACCAGGAACAGGCTATTGTGAATATTATGGCATGTTCTGCATAGTCATTGGTCCATGTCATGGGTCAGAGTCATCTGTGATAAGGTAGTTAAGAGATGGTTACTTGAATGCAGCCTATTCCAGTGCTGGGTGGCACAGTGGATAGAGTATGAGGACTGAAGTTAGGAGATTCTTCTTCCTAAATTCAAATCTGGCCTCAGATACTTACTAGCTGTGTGACCCTGGGCAAGTCACTTAGCCCTGTTTTCCTCAGTTTCCTCATCTGTAAAATGAGGTGGAGAAGAAAACAAACCACTCCAGAATCTCTGCCAAGAAACCCCCAAATGAGGTCATGAAAAGTTGGATGTGACTGAATCTACTAAACAATAAAAACCTGGGCTAGAGTTATGTAAAGCCAATCACAAGCAGCTCTCTTGAGAACTGTTGCTGTGAATAACTTTAAGGACCTAATCTCATAGTATAGTGAACTCTATGTATTCGGCAATAAACTAAAGCAAAACATTCACAACAATATAACATAACAACTAATGACTAAGGTGGCCACATAGTCTAGAATAAAACATGTTATTCAGTAAGTCACAATCTCCTCAACCAATATAAAGTACCCATCTAAAGTCTTCTTTCATCTCCATGGGAGGGTGGCTTTCAGTCATCCTTAAACCAATCATCCTGAAGGGGTGGTAGAAAGTACAAAGGCCATTTATCCCTAGGTCACAGTAAGTTACAATCTCAGTCAGTAATGAGTAGCTAAGTAAAGGTCCTTTCATCTTAACTCAAGGCTGACTTCTGAACTCCATTGTTCCTCTTCCACACTCCCAGCTCTTGCCTGGATTCACAGGTAGGGAGCTCACAGGGACTGCTCTACCCCAAGCTCTTCGAAGTTTCTCTTTCTAGGAAAACAAAGCTTAACAGAACCACAAAAATATTTACACACATTAAGCTTAACAGTTACAACAATATTCACACACATTGCCAGCACCATCGTCTCAATTCACTGTTAGCCTGAGAAATCCACACAATCAACAGGCAGAGTGCTTCTGTCTGACAAAGTAACACCAACACAGAACAGACATAGAGCCAACATCACAAACATGTTCTCTCTTAGCTCTGCTTGGTCCCAACTTATGCTTGAGCTTTTATATACTCTGCTTCTTCCTGGTCTGCTCTTTCAGCAAGTTCCTCCCACAAGGTGGGCTCCATGTGATGACATTAGGCCTATTAAGGGCAGGGAAGGTCTCCAAACTACCTTAGGCCTGTTAAGGGCAACACAATGTATACAGTTTCCAACAAAGACTTGATATAATCATAGGCCAGGCTCAAAGGCACTTGAATAGCTGAAACAAGGAGCAAAGTATTACTTTGCTAGCCATTAAAAGTTAATACCAAGCCATACTGCTCACCATTCCCTGGCCCCCCCAGCCAGAACCTCTCCTTCTCTGAGAGCCTAGGATGGGGTGAGGGTGGGGGGTGGGAATAGTATGGAAGGAATACCATATCTTTGCCCCTTTGGAAGTCTCTGAGGATCTGCTCCTCTTCTGTCGTTACACAGAAAGCAACAGAGTCACCTCTTAGTCCTCCCTGGAAATTGTCAGGTGACCACTTGTGGAGGGGTTCCTTCAGTTCCAGGTTGTTGGAACCCTTCCTGCTGCCCATGGTAGTGCCCACTTCACAAAGGCCCATGTGGTTTTCTATCCCATTGTTTCTGGGGTCTCTTCCACATTTCAATGGGCCTAAGTGTTGCCCACTATAGTAGTACTTCAGAACACCCCCCTATACCAGAGCCTGATCACTGTTGCAGGGACTGCCATTGCCCACCTTACCCTCAGTGCACAATCCCACCCATGAGATAAGTGCATTGCTTCAGGTGCTACCATTTCTGGCCCTAGGGACAGGACTTCCAGAATACATATTCCTAGTCAATGGGAAAGTTAATTCTCTCATCTTTGGAGCTTTTGCCCTCTACCCTATTACTTGCTGTCTCTTGCTCTGGGCAGAGTCAACAGATCATCACTTCTAGGAAAGAGTGTGTTAAATGACTTCACTATACATCAACTTCCTGATTCTAGACATTCTAGGGTGGAAACCTGTGGCCTCGAGGCTACATGTGACCCTCTAGGTCCTCAAGTATGACCCTTTGACTGCATCCAAACTTCACAGAACAAAGCTTTCAGCTTAGACCCTAAATCTGGCTCCTTTACTACCATTCCCTCACATGTGTTATCCTCCCCCATTAATGCACAAGTTCATGGAGTGTCTAAATCCCCAAAATTTAGCACAGGGCCTGGCACATAGCAAGCACTTAATAAAAGTCTGTATTCATTCATTCCAAACCTTAAATTTCTATATAAATGTCAGCTTATTCCATGAAACATTAGAGCTAGACCTGAGAACGGAGCTGAACCAGTCTTTGAAACACAGAATGTTAGAACAGAGAATGTTAAAATTTAGAAGGGTCTTTAGAAGGGAAGTTATTCAATCATAGAATGTCACAATTGAAAGAGATCTTAGAGATAATCTAATAAATCCAACCTCCTCACTTTACAGATAAAGAAACTGAGGCCCAGACACATGCCCAACCTTAGGCAATGGATTGTTGGCAGAGCCAAGATTAGAGTACCAGCACTGATGTCTTCTTTTGTTTTTCACCACATGACATAACCTTACAAAGCCTTTTACTGAATAAAGAAACGGCAGGGTACCTTTGCATTACCACTTAGGAAACGTTAGCCTGTCGATGAGTACAAGCTCCTGCTTCTTCTTCATGCCTGTTTTTTTAATAGCTACAAAATATAGAACCAGACAGTTTTGTGGGCACCCACTTGAATCATCTCCTTACATAATTTCTTCCTACATTTGTAGTAAATATCGATGCTGCTCAGTGGTTTAAAAATAGATCCATTCTGCTATTAGCATACTAATTAACACATTTGCTTCTCCCTGCCTGACTCATTCATAGTTTCATGTGAGAGAAGCTGGGTTACCCTCAGTGTCATTAAAAAGCCGGTCATCTTTCCTGCAGGATTCTGTCAATCAGAGGATTGATGGGGAGAAGCTATCAGGATTCATATCCTGTTCCTAGACTTCCCCCTTACCTCTACCCACATAGGAGTTAAAAAGAGCATTCCTTGAATTGAACAGGAAGCAACAGACTACCCTGCAAAATGGATTTTTTTTTTAAATGATTTAAAATTAATTGGTGGATCTGTGAATTGGTGCAGCCATTCTGGAAATCAGCTTGGAACCATGTCCCCAAAGTCACCAAACTTTGATCCAAAGATGCCACCACTAGACTTACATCCTAAAGAAATCAAAGAAAGAAGAAAAGGAGCCACAGGTACAATTTTTTTTTGTGATGACAAGTAACTATGTAGAAACTAGAGGGGATGCCTATCAATTGTTACTTAAGTTATGGCATATGAATTTAATAGAATATTATTGTGCTGTAAGAAATAATGAATGGGATGGTTTCATAAAAACCTGGGAAGACTTATATGAACTGATGCAGAATGAAGTGAACAGAATCAAGAGAACAATTATACAACAACAATTTATAAAGACAACTTCAAAAGACTTGAGAACTCTGATCAATGCAATGAATGGCCACAGTTCCACGGGACTAATAATGAAGCATGCTACCTGTCTCTTGTCAGAAGGTTGATAGACTTAAAGTACATAATGAGACATATATTTTTGAACATAGAAAATGTGGGGATTTTATCTGTTTGACTGTACTTATTTAATACAAAAGTTTGGGGTTTTTTTATGATGGGGAGGAGAATTAGGAAGAAAAGTGGGTAGAAAGAGGGTTGTCAAAAAAAGAAAGAAGAGGGGGTCATCAAAGCATTTTTTTAAATGCACAGAAAAGAAGAGAAGGGAATACAGACAAGCAGGACAGCTTTGAAAGTTATATGTTGAATTTATTATATTCTTAAAAAGAAAACCAAATTGTGTATAATAGAAATTTGTGGTTTCATGTATAGGACTCTTTTTTGTTATTATGTTGTATTATAGAAATGTTTGTTGAATGTGATGTTTAATAAATTCAGAAGAAAAATAGATACAACTTTTAAAATACTGTGAGCCATTTATGTAATGATTTTCTATATTCATACTAAATCTCCTTGGGGAGTCTCTGGTTGAGAAAACAATTTGAGGCACAAGTGGAAAAAAAAAAGCCAATGTCAACAGAGAGGGCTTTGAGGGGGAATAAGCATCTGTAGGGGAAGTGCTGTAATCACAGGCTATAAGACCTAGGGCTGGGTCAAAGGTATGGTGACCTTTCTTCTGAGTCTTCTGTTGCTCAGTAAAAAATGTGTAGCCATAAATTGATACGACTTTTCTGAAAAGCAATTTGGAATTATGTGAAAGATATGGCTAGAATGTCTATTCCTCTTGACCCTACAAACAATTTCTCTAGTAGTCATACACCATGAAAGAAGTTAAAGACAGAAATCAAGGTTGCATTTACACCAAAATATTCATAGCAACATGTTGGTACCTGTTATTTGGGAGAATAATTAAACAAATTGAGGTACATTAATATAAACATGAAGAATACAAGAAGCATGGGAAGACATGTGAATTGATGCAGAGTGAATTAAGCAGAAACAGGAAAGAAATGTCTACCAAAACCAAAAACAGTATAATATCATTAAAATAACCAAGGTTGGCCCTGGAGAAAAATTTCAAAATGCAGAGATGAAGGATTGTGGATATAGAATACTGCATATACTGTCAGACATGGACAACATATTGATAAACCTTGGTGAAGTTTTCTTTCTTTTTTTTTTTTAAATCTTTGTTACAAGGTATGGCTCTCTGGTAGTAATCATTATCTTATCAAAAATCAGATAATTTAAAATTTTAACTTATTTTATTTTTAATTTAAACAAGTATTTCCCAATAGCATAGTATAATTTTTAAAAAGATGATCACACATGAAACTGCAAATCTATTGTGTACAACTTGCTATTCCTTTTAAATATATAATAAAGTTGTTGTGTATATTTCTTCTTTTTCCTTTCTTCCTTTCCTCCCTTCCCATTCCACCACCCCTAGGGATGGCTATCATTAAGTACAAATATATATATATATATATATATATATGTGTGTGTGTGTGTGTGTGTGTGTGTGTGTGTGTGTGTGTGTGTGTAAAATCATTTTATACATATTTTTTATTTGTCAGTTCTTTCCCTGGATGCAGATAGTGCCTTCCTTCATATGTCATTTGTAATTAATTTGGGGTATTCAAAATAATCAATATGACATTTGCTCAAAGTTGTTGTTAAAAAATATTGCTGTTACTGTATACAATGTTCTCTTGGTTCTGCTTATTTCACTCTTCATTATTTTTATATTTATACAAGACCCCTAGACTAAGAGTAAAGTACCAGAGATGCTGGATTCAGTACCAAGGATAGGGATAAGGGATAGAGCTATGTTGGATCTAGAGGACCAAGAAACCAAACTGAGGGGTCAGGGATAGAGTCAATCACAAAGCATTTCTTAAAGCATCTGCTATGCATTAAGCACTGTGTTATGCACTAGATATAAAAATAAAGGTAAAAAATAGTCCCTGTTTTCAAGAAGTTCAAAGTCTAATGGAGGAGACAACAGGCAAAAAAATATGTACAAATAAGCTATAAACTGGGTACATTGGAGATAATCTCAGAAGGAAGGTACTAAGATTAAGGCACATCAGGAAAAGCTTCCTATAGAAGTGGGACTTTAGTTGAGACTTGGAGGAAGCCAGGGAAACCAGGAGGCAGAGATGAGGAGAGAGTTCCAGGAATGAAGGACACAGCCAACAAAAACACCAAGAGTCAGGAATGGGAGTATCATGTGAAAGAACATTAAGAAAACCAACTGGGGCATCAAGGTGGCACAGTGAATAGCACCAGCCCTGGAGTCAGGAGGACCTGAGTTCAAATTCAGCTTCAGACACTTGACACACTTGCTAGCTGTGTGACCTTCGGCAAGTCACTTAACCCAAATTGCCTTGCCTTCCCCCGCTTGGGAAAAAAAAAAAAGGAAAGCCAATGGTCTGAAGAGTACCTGTTGGAGGGGAGGGGAAAGGGGACAGTATAAGGTGTAAAAAGATCAGAAAGGGAGGTGAGGGCCAGGTTATAGAGAGCTTTAAAAGCCAAACAGAGGATTTTATAGTTGATCCTGGATGCAATAGAGAACCAGGGGAGTTTATTGAGGAGGGGAGTGACCCTGTCATTTAGTCCCCTATACTAAGCTCCACCCTTAGCAATAAATGGTGGCTAGAATATGAACACAAATTATAAATAAGTGTCATCCTCTTCCTTCCTGACCCTCCCCTTCACCAAAATAGTTCTTTTCCCTTCAAGGACCTATTGGTTTATATTGAACTAAGTCAATCTTGCTAGAGAATCATAGACTATAAAGCCCAAGGGAACCTTTGAGATCATCTGGTCTAGCCCATCCATTTTGTTATTGTTTGTCCTTTGTATTCAAAGAGGATCAATGACATCACAGGGTGATGTTTTCACTTGTGCATGAATTAGATTTAAGTGAGGCAGAGTTGCAAAAAATTGTCAGCTTCACTCTGACTTTCAAAGTCATTGAACTCTAGTGGCAAGACAAAAGTCAAGACTGCAGGTGATTGCATGGGATGTCCTCCATCAAGCTTTAAACCCACTCATTTTACCCAGGAGGAAACTGAAGTCCAGGAAGTTCATAAAATCATAGGTATAGAGGTAGAAGGGACCGTAGGGGTCATCAAATGTAACCCCTCATTTTATACATGAAGAAGTAGAGGCATAGAGAATTTAATTGACTTGCTGAGGATCACAGTTAAGTGTCTGAAGCAGGATTTGAACTCAAGTCTTCCTGAGTCTTAGCTCAGCAGAAAAAGGATTCAAACCCAAGTCCTTAGATTGCTGATCAAGTCTCTTTTTGTCCCCTAAGAGAGAAACCCTGCCTTGGCTGCATTCTCCACTTCATTTCTTAACTGTTCCCTACTATACTTTAATCACCAGGAGTAATCACCAGCACAGTGAACAGAGCTTGGCTCATCTTCCTGAGTTCATATCTGGCCTCAGACACTAGTTGTGTGACCCTAGCAAGTCACTTCACCCAGTTTGCCTCACTTTCTTCATTTGTAAAATGAGCTAGAGAGAAAAATGGCAAACCAACCCAGTACCCTTGCCAAGAAAGCCCCCAAAGGGGCTACAACAGGTTGGATATGGCTGAAGCAATTCAACAGCAACAACACTGGCACCGTGCTCCCCCTTTCTTCATAAATCCTTCCAGTCCTCTGCACACAACAGGTGCTCCATATATGTCTTCCACCCATTAGAACAGACCCCTACCCTAATGGGCTTGTGACTTGTCACCTGTTTCCCCCAGCCAGGACAAACCCTGTGCCTTCTATTTCTCACTTCAGGGCAATGTCCAGCCAGCTCCTGCCTCTATTTGCCTTGATAAACTGAAAGAATTAAATAGATGTTAAGGGCTTTGGGGTTGTTCTGAAATCTGTTTGGCCAAGGGACTAATGATAGAGCATTGAGCCCTCCTAGGCTCTCAGGAGCTGACTGCTTGCCCTTTTCTTTCCCTCACTCTCCACAAATACAGTGTATAGCTGTGGGAAAATTAATGCTCTGTGACTGTGCCCCCTAACTACTCATTAATCATTGCCTCCTGACAGGCGGGTGATCTCACTAACACCAATTTGTGTAGACTGTAACAGGGCCAGAGTGCAGGGGCCACGGGTCTCCATTCTTAGTGATGACTTGGTGTCCTGGCAATAAAGTCTTGGGGTGGGTCCATCTTCTCTCAGATAAATGGGAATAAGGACTGGGTGACCTCACACTGGGGTCAAGTAGTAAAAATTAAGATAAATTATTCAAAGGGAAGGTGTTTTTCTGGTGTTTCTCATGCCTCAGAGCTTGAAAGCAATAGTTTCTATTTAGCTGGGGCTTGGTGGGATGGAGCCACCTGCTTCCATATCATTTTAGCTCGGTAGTGAAGATTGTAGGCTTACTTAGGTGAAGGTGCTTTCCTTGAAACTGATAGGATCATAGCATTTTAGAGCTTAAAGGGACCTTTGAAATCCTCTAGTCTAACCATTTCATTTTTTAGATGATGAAAGTGTGGCTGAAAGAAATTTCATAACATTGGGGTTTTAGAGCTAAAAGCAGAGGTTTCTTGGTAAATGTTTAATAGTCAACTTTCTGGAAAAAAAGGTGAGAGGGCAGCTGAGTGGTGTTGTAGACAGAGCACTGGGCCTGAACTCATAAGTTCACATCTGGCCTTAGACACTAGCTGTGTGACCTTTGGCAAGTCACTTAACCCTGTTTGCCTTAGTTTCCTTATTTGTAAAATGAACCGGAGAAAGAAGTGGCAAACCACTCTAGTATCTTTGCTAAGAAAATCTCCGGTAGGGTCGTGAAGAGTCAGTCAGACACAACTAAAAAAATGACCGAACAACTCTGAGGGAAAAAAGTATGATGACATATTTTAAGTTTAATCTTCATTATTAACATTTTTCCATCACTGTCTTAAGTCTAGACAGTGAACAAAACAATAAATCAAACCCTGATTCAAAGCATTTTCCTATTTCCACGGTACAAATATTCACACTGGAAATTTAACAGCTGACTCTAAGCTGGTTCAAGCTGGCTCCATCATGCCCCTGGCTGACTAGAAGCATCTAATCCAACCCCTCGTTTACATGTGAAGAAACTAAGGCTCATAGAGGCTAAGGGATTTGCCCAATGTCACTGAAATATGAAGTTACAGGCAAGATTTGAATATGGATCCTCTGATTTAAAAACTACTGCTCTTTCCATTGTTCTACTCTTGCTCAGGGATATTCAATCAAGGAGTGTTTATAAAGTGCCTCCTATATGCCCAGTACTGTGTTAGGTATGGAGGAAACAAAGGCACAAGTGAAAATAGTCTTTGCTTTCAAGGAACATAGATAGAAATAGAGAAATACTATTGTTGTTCAGTCATTTTTAGTCATATCTGACTCTTCATGACCCCATTTGGGGTTTTCTTGGCAAAGATACTGGAGTGTTTTGCCATTTCCTTCTCCAGCTTTATTTTACAGATGGGGAACTGAGGCAAACAGGGTTAAGTGACTTGCCCAAAGTCATCCAGCGAGAAAGTATCTATTGTTGAGGTTTAGGTTTTAGGGGTGCTGGAGACCCCAAAATATCAACATGCCAGGTCCTGCCAAATGAATTCGACTCAAGTCTTCTCTCAGTCAAAGTAAAACAAAGTTTATTGAAGATTCGCTATAATGGGTAGACTCTTAAGGAGCCTCAGTATCTGTGACTCTTGTGGGCCAAGATAATCTGATACAGAGTGAGTCTGTGCTAGATTGAATTCTCAGCCCTGTCATGGAGGCAAGATGGATCTTAAATACAGAAAGATTGTGAGAGGATCTAGGGGTTGTCTAGAGGAGGAGTTTGGAGAGAGTCTTGAAGAGAAGTCTCAGGAGCATCTTGAGGGAACTGAGGGGACTCCAGTAATGAGATTAAAGGTGGGAAGTAGCTGGACAATGGAGGGCTAGGCTTGGTTAAGAGTAACAACATTTGGGCCTAGCAATATTATTAAAAGGCTTATGGCCTTAGGCAAATGTCTCATCAAGTGGGAAGATTGAATCAGAGTTCTAGGGGTTTCCCAGAGCCTGTACCCCATCATCTATGGCCAGATTTGAACTCAGTTCTTTCTTTTTTTTTAAACAAATGCTTTATTAATTTCTGTTTTACATCATTCATTTCCACCAGATTTTGAGTTACAATCATTTTCCCCCGTTATTCCCCTACCCAAGCTCCCAGAATAGCAGCCCCACAAGATATCACTTCCTCCAATCTGCTCTCTCCCATACCTTCTCCCATACCCCCATCAACTTTTCCATTAGAGGAAAGTGGATCTTTGTGTCCCAATGCCTGCACATCTTATCTCCCAATTATAAGCAAAAGAGTATTAATAATAGTATTTATATATATTTGAAACATTTAATGTTACGACCTTGGATTTCAGATCCATTTCCTTCCTCCCTTGTCACCCATTCCCTCTGGGGAGATAAGTAATTCAGTATATGTTGTACATGTCTAGCTATGCAAAACATTATCATAGTAGATATATTGTACAAGGCTGCTTATAATTCCCTCCCACTCATCCCACCCCCCACCTGGTCCATTCCCTACATGATCCTGTCCCTCTTCTATAGTGGGTACTTCCAACCTCCCCTCCCCCAAGGATGCCCTCCCATCCATCATCCCTCCTCTCATCCCCCTTCCCCCTATTCTGCTGCAGGTTGAGATATCCCATTTAGTATGTATGTCATTCTCTCCCTGAACCAAATTCAATGAGAATGTGGTTTTGCCTTTTTAGCCTTCCTATTCTCCCCCTCCCTTGCAACCACTTCCCCTTGCTTCTTCTACATGAGATAGTTTACCCTACCCTGTCTCTCCCCATCTCCTCTTGCCACTTTCCTCTCTCACCTCATAATTTCATCCCTTGGGTATTCTCCCTTCCCAACAAATTCAACCTATGCCCTCTATCCATATATAACTGTAACCATATACACACACATTCACATATGTATTCATATGACCACACACCCTTCTTCCATTATTTTCATAGTGAGAAAGATATCATCAGTTGCAGTTATTGCTTTTCCATATAAGAATGTAAATAGTTCAACTTTGATAAGTTCCTTTTCCCTGATTACTTTCTCAGGCATCTCTTGCTTCTTGTGTCTGGATGTCAAATTTTCTATTCAATTCTGGTTTTTTCCTCAAGAATGCTTGAAAGTCCTCTATTCCACTGAATGACCATATTTTCCCCTGAAACAAAATACTCAGTTTTGCTGGGTAGGTGACCCTTGGGTTCATTCCCAGTTCTTTTGCCCTCTGGAATATCCTATTCCATGCCCTTCGATCCCTCAGTGTAGAAGCTGCCAGGTCCTGGGCTATTCTGATTGTGTTTCCACAATATTGAAATTGTTTCTTCCTTGGCTGCTTGTAGTATTTTCTCCTTGATCTGGGGATTCTGGAACCTGGCTATAATATTCCTGGGAGTTTTCTTTTTGGGATCTTTTTCAGGAGGTGATCTGTGGATTCTTTCAACCTCTATTTTGCCCTCTGGATCTAAAACATCAGGGCAGTTTTCCTTGAGAATTTCTTGAAGGGTGATTTCTAGGTTCTTTCTTTGATCATGGCTTTCAGGTAGTCCAATAATTTTTAAATTGTCTCTCCTGGATCTATTTTCCAGGTCAGTGGTTTTCCCATGAGATATTTCACATTGCCTTCTAATCTTTCGTTTGTTTGGATCTGCTTAACAGCATCTTGATTTCTCATAAAGTCACTAGCTTCCATTTGCTCCAGTCTAACTCTGAAGGAATGAATCTCCTCAGTGAACTTTTGAGATTCTTTTTCCATCTGGCAAATTCGACTTTTAAAGGCATTCTTCTCCTCATTGCCCTTTTGGGCCTCCTTTGCCATTTGAGTTAGTCTATTTTTTAAGGTGTTGTTTTCCTCAGTCAGGCTGTTGACCCTCATTTCATACTTTTCCTGCATCCTTCTCATTTCTCTTTCCAATTTTTCCTCCACTTCTCTTATTTGATTTTTAAAGTCCTTCTTAAGGTCCTCTATGGCCTGCAACCCGCTCATGTTTTCCCCTGGGGCTTTTGGAGCAGGACTTCTGACCTCACAGTCCTTTTCCCTCTCTATGCCCCCAAAATAGGAGTCTAGGGTTGCATTTTTCTGTTTCCTTTGTCTTGGCATGTTGCCACTTAATTGCTTGACTTTTGGGCTTGTTGCCACACTATGGCTTTAAGGCCAGATAGAGGAATTTTCATCCCGAATGTGTGGGGGGCAACTTCCGTTTCTGGCAAGTTGTAAACCCACCCACGACTTCCATCCCAGATCCCAATCCAGATCCAGGGAGGTTAAAGCAAGAGCGATTACCCCCCAAGACTGATCGCTGGATCTCCCTACAATTTGCAGGCTGGGAGCTGGAGCTGCCTCTGAAAACTACAAAATGGCGTGTCTCCTCAGAGGCTTCTGGCCCCCAGGGGAGGAAGCCGATGCATTCCCCAAATACTGGTCCCAAAGTCCATAGGACACTAACCTCTTACTTTGTCCTAGGCATGTCTATGTTGATAATTCTGGAGTCGCCACAGCTGCTGGTGTTCTGGGGTTCCTCCAGCCGGCTGCTGGCCCTGCCGCCCTGCCCCTAAAACCTCGGCTCACGCGGACCTGGGCTCGGCTCGGCTTGGCTGTGCTCAGCTCCCCACGCTCTGTGCACTGCACTGCGCTGCCTGCTCCCAGACCACTGCGCTGGTCCTTCCTGCAGGACTGCTGGGCTGTCCTCAGTGGGAGGTTAGCTTCTCTGTGTCGTTCTGTGGGTGCTGGGGCTCCAGAAGTTGTTCAGAGTCCCCTTTTACATAGTTTGGGGGGAATCTGGGGGCAGAGTGGCTTGGACGAGCTGTTTCTACTCTGCCATCTTGGCTCCGCCCCCCAAGGAAGAGCAACTCAGTTCTTTCTTACTCCAGGCCTGGGGCCCTATCCACTGCAGAACCTAGCTTCTCCTTTATATATAAATACAGATATAAATATGTGGATAGAGAAAAAGATAAACATAGATATAGACTTGCACTTAAAGAAAATCAATTTGTTAACTATGTAAAGAATGGATTAGAAAGGAGGGGGAGAGAGATTTGAGGCACAAAGACCAATTAGGAAGCTATTTCAACAGTCCAATCATAAGGTGATGAGGTTCTGAACTGGGGTGATGAATGTGTGACTGGAAAGAAGATGAATGTCAGAAATGTTGGAGAGAAAAGAAATTTACATGATAACTTTATTATATATTTGAAAGGAATAGTAAGTTGTACATAATAGATTTGCAGTTTCATGTGCAATCATCTTTTTAAAATTATGTTATGGAAATGCTTGTTTTATTACATAAATTAAAAATAAAATAAAATCTTTTTAAAAGGGAAATGTTGGAGAGGTAGCAATGGCAAGCATGGACAATTGACTGGATATGTGGAATGAATGAGAGTGAAGAGTCTAGTTTGACTGAGATTATGAACCTGGGTGATTGGGAGGATGGTGATGGCCACCACAGAAACTGAGTAGTAAGTAAACAGAGGTAGGAAATGGTAGGATGGAGGGGGGATGGGGCGGAGATTCAAACTAGCTCAGCTGATTTAAAAAACCTGGTTCCTTGCCACAACAAAACACTTCTGGAGAGACAATGACAACTTGATGCCTTTACCTCTTCAAAGAGCGTTACTATCTATGGCTTCATTTTATCTTCACAGTCACCCTAAAGGATAGATGGTTTTTAAAGAAAATGGCCAGAGTTCAGGAAAGAGATTAGGGCTAAATTTTCAGATCTGGGAGACAATTGCAGAGAGGTGGTAATTGAAACTATGGGGAGTAGATAAGATCCTCAATGGTTTAGGTGTAGAAAGAGAAGAAACAGTCAACAAGCGTTTATTAATCGTTTCCTATGGGACAGGTGATGTGCCAAGCAAACCCTATCTCTGCCTTCAAGGAGCTCTCTTCCTAACTTGAGAGATAATATGCAAAAAAATTGTATATACAAGATACATCCAGGATAAATCAGGAGTCCTTAACCTTTTTTGTTTGTTTGTTTCAAGGACCTTTTTCCCAAACTGGGGAAACTTCTCAAAATAATAGTTGGTTTGTTTTTTTAAGCTACGTTCATAATTGAAGGAAATGCTAAATTGTCATTATTAGAGGTTTTGTTGCTGTTCAGTTGTGTTCATGGTTTTGTGACCCCATGAACCATAGCACATTGATACTGTCTGTGGGGTTTTGTGGCAAGATGTTGGAGTGGTTTGCCATTTCTTTCTTCAGTGGATTAAGGCAAAGAGAGGTTAAGTGACTTTGCCTAGAGTCACACAGATGTCCATGACCCCATTTGGGGTTTTCCTGGAAAAGATACTAGAATGGTTTGCCATTTCCTTCTCTGGCTCATTTTACAGATTATGAAACTAAGGCAAACTAGGTTAGGCTAAATGACTTGTCCAGGATCATCCAGCTACTAAAGTATCTGAGGCCACATTTGAACTCAGTTCTTTCTTACTCCAGACCTGGAGCACAGACAGCGTCTGAAGTTGAACTCAGGGCTCTCTGATTGAACTCAGGTTTTTCTGATTTCAGACTCAGTATTCTATATATTGAGCCACGTGTCCACCGAGCCACCTGTTGTGCCTGGCTCCCCCCCCCCCCCCCCCCCATCTTAGCTCTCCTTCAGGGAAGTGAGTAGACTGCTAGGTCAGCCCCACCTTTCCCCAACAGATCTCCGCCCTTACCCAGTCAGCTAACCTTTATAGAGGTGGGCAGGCTTCTGGGTCAGGGAGACTTGTGGGGAATTTCAAGGTATGTACTGACCAATCACTGTTCTTGGCCTCTGCAAATTTCTGCTTGTGTAATACCTAACTATAGGCCACTTGCCGTCCTTTTAAAAGCCAGTACATTGTTGGTGCAGACTCACTGTTCGATTTGGGCCTATCCCTGGACAGTCCCTCAGAAAGTAAAATCCACTTCCAAATTTACTCTGGTGGGGTCTCTTGTCTCGATTCTTTTGGCATAACACACCCAGCTACCTCCTATTAGAGGTTAGGGAAAACAAAATGTAATTTTTTCCCCATCACAAACTCCCTGAAATCTAGGCACAGAATCCTTGGGCTGAGGTGGGGTGGGAGGATGTTTCTATGAATCCCAAATTAATAAGGTCTGTTCTAAAGAGATTCCATGACTTTGTTTGGTCTTCCCTTTGGCAATGCACTTAAGAGTAGTCAACAAGCAAGCAGTCACCAGAGTAGCCTAGAAATGAGTGCTCAGCCATGAACCCTTCTCTGGTCTGAGGTGAGGGATCATTGGGCCATCTGGCCACTGGACAGTATTCTGTCCCTGAAGCAAGTTGGACTCACTTTGCCCAGGACTCTGGTGTTTGGTTACAGCGACAGGACAGAGAGCCTCCTCTTCAAGCCTGGCCTCGTGGCAGGTCTGAATATGAAGGCTACAGGCTGGTAAGAGAGAATCTGTATCTATGGAGTAAGGGAGTGCCTTTAGGAAGGAGACAATAATTCTTCTTAGGAAGAATGGGGCTGGGAAGAAACAAAGCCCTACCTCCCTACCCCAAGGCCTTTGGACAATTAGAGTGGGAAAGAACCTGGAGAGGAGAATTTAACTTAGATAGCCTCACTGGGTCATCTTAAATTATAATTACAAATCTCCTGAAACCCCTGTTTAGTTTCCTATGGGCAGAAGTCTGGCATGTTGAGCTCTGATTGATTCTGCACATTAGGGATCCTGGGTTTTAAGAAGCCTATATCAGTTTGTGCTTGAATAAAAAATAAAGCCGTCTTTATGGCTGTGCTCCTCTCCAGCCTTGATTAGAGCTGTGCCTGAATGCAGTGGGCTACTCCTTGTTAGCTGGTTAGTTAGCATTCATGTACCCTTTAAGGTTTGCGAAGCCTTGGACATGTGCTATCTCACTTGATTGCCATAACAACCCTCGGTGTTATTATTCTCCCAGTTTTACATATGAGGAAACTGAGGCATAGAGATATTAAGTGATTTGTCCAGGGTCACACCACCAGTAAGTGCCTGAGGCAGAGATTTGACCTCTCCTTTCATGGTTCTTTCCACTGTGATACCTAACTGTGGGTGTGGTTTTTTACAAAAAGTCTGGAGAATGTGCTGAAGGAATTTCAAAATTGAAAGAGACTTCAAAAGGTCCATGTAGTCCAGTCTGGGTTTCATCTATATAGCCTTGTAAAGCAGCTGTTCTTTACCTGGGATCTGTGAACTTGGTTTAAAAAAAAATTTTTTTTAATAACCCTTTCAACATAATTGGTTTCATTTGTTATTCTGAATGTTTTATCTTAATGCATTTCAAAACATTATTCTGAGAAAGGGTCCATAGGCTTCAACAGACTGCCAAAGGGGTCTGTCACCCAAAGGGTTAAGAACCCTTGTAAATGTAAAAAGTCATTCAATTTCTCCCAGAAGAACTCAACCTGTTACCTCTAAAGGTAAGCAATTTATTTTGCTTTTTGGGCATCTCTAATGGGCAACTTGTGATGGAGTAGAGAAGAGTCAAGAAGACCTGGGGCAACTAGGTGGCACAGTGAATAGAGCACCAGCCCTGGAGGCAGGAGGACCTGAGTTCAAATTTGGCCTCAGACACTTGATCACACTTACTAGCTGTGTGACCTTGGGCAAGTCACTTAACCCCAATTGCCTGGCCTTTCCCCCTCAAAAAAAAAAAAAAAGACCTGGGGGTTTATGACCAGCCTCTAACCCGTGTGACCTATTTTGGCTCCTTCATTTCTACATTGATGATGGTGAAAGGAAGACTTTAGAGATAGCTTTATCAAGAAAGTAGTTTTCTTGACATCTGTAAACAGTAAATTAATTCTTGGCATATTTCAAGTCAATCAATAAACATTTATTAAGTGTCTACTTTGTACCAGGCGCTGTACTAAGCATTATAAATACAAAATGAGGGAAAAGACAATATCCACCCTCGAGAAACTTAAAATCTGTGATGTTTAAAAAGTTCAGGAGACAGTTTCTGCGTGATTAATTATTTTATTAATAATGCTAACATTTTATTAATAAAAAGAATGGTCCTTTGGTCATTCCCTCTTGCACCAAAGACAGTCACTGTGGTGGGCTCATGGCTTATATGCCCTTGGAAGAGTGGGTGTTCCAGAGGGTGGCAATCAACTCTGATTGGTTAACAATTAATGATAGGTGGACCTCTTCTAATGGGGGGGGGGGGAACAGTGCCATCCTGTCACTCATGCTGAGGGACTACCACAGCCAAGAGCAATCTAGACCAAGAATCCTCTTCTGCCCATATTAGTTTGAGTGGAACAATGGGCAGGAATTCATTTTAGATTAGATAGTTGATCTAGTTGGGTGGAGTAACAATACCTGGAATGAAGAGAATGTTAATCCTATCTTCCATCAACCCTGGCCTTTAGCAGGGCTTCTTAAACTTTTTCCAATCCGGGAGTCTTGCTGCTATTGTTAGTTGCCCCTTTCATGACCTGAGGGCGTGCAACAATGCAAAGTACACATGCTTTGTGTTCAGAACCCACGGCTGCAGTGAAGTTGTGTTGTGCCACACAGTCAAGCACTGCCAGAAACACCTTGGATTCATTGTGATGGGGTACAGGCTTTGGGAAATCCCTGGAACTCTGATTTATTCTTCCTACTTGATGAAGCATTTGCCTGAGGTCACAAACCTTTCATTATAGCTAGGCCCTAATCTTTGTTACTCTTAACCTAGCCTCGCCCTCCATTGTCCAGCTTCTTCCCACCCTTGATCCTATCAAAATGTCTATACCCAAACCTGTTACCCTTAAACTAGCCTAACCCTCTCTTGTCAGTCATCTCCAGGTAACCTTAAGCTATTTCTCACCCTTAATCCTCAAGATCCTCCTTCAACTCCTCCTCAAGACACTCCCCAAACTCCTCTGGACCACCCCTAGATCCCTCCCATAATCTTTCTGTATACAAGACCCATCTTGTCTCCATGAAGGGGCTGAGAATTCAATCTCAGTCTGTGTCAGATTATTCTGGCCTGCTTGTCCAGTACAAGTGTCACAGATACCTAGGCTCCATTATGGCAAATCTTTAATAAACTTCGCTTTACTTTGGCTAAGACTTGAGTCAAACTCATTCTGCAAGACCTGCAGAATATCAACCTGGTGTGTTGATATTTTGGGGTCTTGAGCACCCTTAATCTAAACCCTAAGCCTCAACAATTGCATGTTAGATTTTTAATTTTGGCTGTTGCATGTTTAGAAACTTTTTACTCTTGTCAATTTTTTTGCCATCCCATATGGAATCATGACCCACAGTTTAAGAAGCTTTCATTTAGAGACTGAGCTTCAAACGAGGAAATAGGACAGGAAAAAAGCTTGGGTCTTCTCAATTTTAATTGGTTATCAATATGAGAAAGAAATCATGATTTCTCTCAAATCTAATGGGAGAGACAACATGCAAAAAAAATGCAAAGAAAATTATATACAGTATAAATAGGGAATAATTGACAGAGGGAAGGCACTAGAGAGAAATGTGAGATCCTTGTCCAGTGACTGATGAGCTGACAAATAATTAAATAAAATTCTATGTTCTAGTTATCTGTGTTTTGATTCTTTTGCTCTGCCTAGCCTCCCATGAAGCTGAATGTCACCAGAGGAAGTTGCCAACTGAGACTCCTACAAAAAGACATTATCTCATTTCAAATGGGCCCTCACGATAGCACAGCAGTACATTTATTCTTCCTTGATTGACTATCACACTCCTTGCTGCAATTGTTCCAAACCATCTATTCTCTCTGTAAGCCCCCAGTGCTTCCCTAGCCCAGTCTCTACCAGGAGATAATGTTGCCTCTGACTTTACTGAGAAAATTGAGGCCATCTGCCATAAGCTACTTCCTTACCCAGACTCCATACCTCAAAACCCCTCAATATCTTCCTCAATCCTCTACTTTGTTGCCATCTTTTGAAGATACAGCAAAGTATTTCTGTTGCTCTTTGGAATCTACACAATTATTCTCCAAATCCTAGCCTAAAATATAATTTTCCAGTTTCCTAAGGGTTTTTAACCTTGTTGTTGGAATGGGTTTCCATTCTAGGAGTTACCTTCTGTGTATTTATGACAATTAGATGGGTTTCAGTTAAGTCTTATGCATCCTGGGCCATTAGTAGTTGTCTTTGTTTTGCCACTGGACTTCAATGACTCTGGAGGAGAGAGTGAGGCTGAGAACTGTTCGATTCTGCCTCACTTAAATCCAATTCACATGCAAGTCAAGACATTACCCTCATGATGTCATTGGTCCTCTTTGAGAATGAAAGAGGAACCACTTGTGTTCCCTTCTATGACAAAAAAAAAAAAAAAAGATGGCTACTCTCTACCATGGCCATCTCCTCTGTTCCTGCCCTTGTTCTCCTCCCTTCCTACCTAACCTGAATTCTAATCTCCCTTCTCTCTTCCATCTTCACCTTTCTCTGTCCACAACATCCTTGTAAAGCAAGGGCTCTTCACCTAAGGTCTGTGAACTTGTCTTTAAAAATACTTTTTTTAAAATAACTGCATTTCAGAATTATTGGTTTCATTTGTAATCCTAAGTGGTTTATGTTCCCATCTTTAGTCCTTTTCTTGTCTGCAGGTTCCTTTCCCAGTGTCTAAATGCCTGCCCTGAATTTCCTTACTCTAAAAAAAAAAAAAAGCCAGAGAACATTTATTTTGATCTGCCATCTCCTCTAGCTTTAGCAGCTAGGTGGGCCTGGAGTCAGGAAGATATGAGTTCAAATACAACCTCAGACACTAGATGTGTGACCTTGGGCAAATCACTTAACTTCTCTGGGCCTCCATTTCCTTATTTGTAGAATGGGGTTAATAATAGCACCTACCTTCCAGGGTTATCATGAGGCTCAAATGAGATATAATAATAATATGACATATTATTATTATAAGTGAGATAATAATTTTTAAAAGTGCTTAGTACAGTGTCTGGAACATGGTAAATACTCTATATATGTTAGCTTTATTAGTTTTTATTTTTATGTATTGCATTGAACAACTAGGTGGTACAGTGTGGATAGAGTGCCAGACCTGGTGTCAGGAAGACTTATCTTCCTGAGTTCAAATCTAGCCTCAAACACTTACTAGTTGTGTGACCCTAGGCAAGTCACTTCACCCAGTTTGCCTCACTTTCTTCATTTGTTAAATGAGCTAAAGAAGGAAATGGCAAACCACTCCAGTATCTTTGCCAAGAAAATGCCAAATGAATGAGGGATTCTGGGAGGATGGAATAAGTCAGGAAACTACTAGGCTCTCCTAAATTCCACCACAGATAATTTAAAATAATTTAAAATAATTTGTTGATGTGAACTTTAGCAGAAATAATGAAAAGTTTGGATGAAGCAGTTGTTCAGCCCAAGACAACTTGGGAAGACACTAGGAAAGGTCTGCCCAGGGTGGTGGTCTGGCCTGATTAAAGCCAAATCAACAAACAGCAAGCCCTGGGGGTGGCTGAATCACTAGCAGCCTCAGCTTCAGGAGCTGCCACCCCACCCAGTGTGGGGACCAGACAGCTGATCGGGGAAGATTGTAGGGCCCTCTGCTGGCTCAGGCTGGATGCAGGGCTCAGGTGTGCTGACAGACATCGTTCATTTGGCTATGGGAGAAACACCAAGTGGGAAAAACCTAAAAATTAAAGATGAGATTAACAAAATTGAATGTAAGAAAACCATTGAATTAATAAGTAAAACTAGGAGTTGGTTTTTTAACCAGATGTGAATTTCACCAAACATTTAAAGACCAACTAATTCTAATATTAAATAAATTATTTGGAATAATAGGTAAAGAAGGAGCCTGATGAAATTCCTTTTATGAAATAAATATGGTGGTGATACCTAAACCTATAGACCAATTTCACCAATGAATATGGAAGCAAAAATCCTAAATAAAATACTGGCTAGAAGACTACAATATTTAAATTGTTTCTTTCTAGTTGCTTGTAGTATTTTCTTTTTGATCTGGGAGCTTTGAAACTTAGCTATGATGTTTGAGTAAGTTTTCACGTTAGGATCTCTTACCATGAATGTAATCATGGTTTAATATAAGGAAAACTGTTAACATAATTGCTTATCTTAATAACAAAAAAATGTGATTATATCAATAGATGGGGGGGGGAGGGGAGGGGGACTTTTGGCGAAGTACAACACTCATTCCTATTAAAAACACTTGAAAGTATAGGTATAAATGGATTTTTCCTTAAAATGATAAGAAAGCATCTACCTAAAACCATCAGCAAGTATTATTTGTAATGGGGATAAGCTGGAAGCCTTTCCAATAAGATCAAGAGTGAAAAAAGGGTGCTCTTTATCACCAATATTATTCAGTATTTTTAAAATGTTAACAATAGCAATACAAGAAAAAAAAGCAATAAGAAGAAAAAGAAAGAATCAGAATGGGCAATGAGGTAATAAAACTATCTCTTTTCGCAGATGATATGATGATCTACTCGGAAAATCCTAGAGATTCAAAAATCTAGCTGAAACAATTAACTTTAACAAAATGCAGCATATAGAATAAACCCACATGTCATCAGCATTTCTATGTATCACTAATAAAACTCTGCAAGAAGAAATAATAAGAGAAATCCCATTTCAAATAACTGCAGATAGCATAAAATACCTAGGAATATATCTGCTAAGACAAACCCAAGAACTACATGAATATAAATATAAAATGTTTTTATTAAAATAAAATCAGATTTAAATAATTGGAGAAATATTAATTGTTCATGGTATATTGAGACCTTTTGTTCTTCCAAATGAATTTTGTTATTTTTTTAGCTCAATATATATATATTTTTTTATTTCACTGAGATGGCATTAAATAAGTAGATTCCTTTAGGTAGAAGAGTCATTTGACTATAGTGGTTCTGACCATTCAATAAACTGTCTCCTGCCCATTTATTTGGTATTTCATGTGAAATCTCCTGTGCCAATTGTAACAGTAAGCACCCTAGCATACCCAGCATGGCTGCTAGCACAGGTTCTTTGATCTGCTTTACTAAAGGAAAGAAACTTTAATGCGGTCAACAGTCTTTAACTAAATATATATGTATCTATGTCATTCACTTAGTTCAGGGGGAAAGTCAGCACCCTGAACTTCAGAAATTACAAGCAGACAAAAAAATACAGAGAAAATAACACAATTCAACATACCAACAAACAGAGCTTCTAGCTGTCTGACCATTGCATATGTATATAGTTAATTACCAGAGAGAGAAGCACCAATATCTGGGTTTTCAAAGCCAAGGGGCTCAACAGCCAGAGTGTCTTCTGGCCAAATGACACAGCTCTTCCCATAAATGATCCCCAAAGCAAAACCTCACCTCAGAGTATATATATACCCTTCTTTAGGATCAGAGGACATCACCACCTTTGTGACCCACTGCCTAATTACAAAGTAACAAAAGGTGTGGGCCTTCCTGAAAAGCAAGCCACTCCAAGGCAAGCTTTTCTTGTTGGGCTCTAAGTGAAGTCCATTAAGAGACAGGAAATATCTTCAAATTGCCTTCTCATTATACCAGGAGACAAAACTAAAAACTGTCCCTACTCATAAAAACTTAGATCGTTATAGTGGTGAAACATTATGTACATAGATAAATAATTACAAAGTACCTCTTCACAGGTTATCTGAAGTCATTTCAGGATGGGGAGAGGACCAACAGGCCCTGCAGAGGGGCTAACGCCTGAGTGGAACTGAAACTGGATATGCAGATGTGGGCATTATCTGGGTAGCCATGAAAATTGAACATATGGAAACAGATGTGATTTCACATGGAGCAAGTTTAGAGCAGGCATCCATTAATAAGTGCTTATTGAATTAAAGTAAGCTGAATAGACTGCCCCATGAGGATAGGGACCATATTATAACTCAAATTTATATCTCTATCAAAATTTAGTGTAATATTCCATACACAGAAAGTATGAATGTTTGTTGAGTATTATGAAGGTAAGGGAAACAGGAAGCAGCTAGGTGGTACATTGGATAGAGTGCTAGACCTAGAGTCAGGAAGACCTCTCTTCCTTAGTTCAAATCAGTCTCAAACACTTACTAACTGTGTGATCCTGGGCAAGTCATTTAACTCTGCTTCAGTTTTCTCCTCTGTAAAAATGAGCTGGAGAAAGAAATAGCATTATCTTTGCCAAGAAAACCCCAAATGGGGTCACAAAGATTCAGACGTGACTGAAACAACTAAACACAGCAACAAAAAGGGATATAGGATAAGACTTGCCATTTCAAAATAACATAGTCTGACACAGCAGAAAGAACACTAATTTTGTTGTCCGAGGAAATGGTAGAAGCTTGCACTCTGTTGTTCAAGCTTTATGACCTTGGATAGTTTTTTATATCTCCTCTCCTGGCCTTAGTTTCCACCCCTGTGAACTGAAAGGCCTGACTCAGACCATCTCTAAGGTCCTTTTTACAAAATCTAAATCTAATAAATGCCTCAAATTTCCTTTTATCATTTTGTAGACTTGTACCTCTTATTCTTTATCTGGATGACATGACTGAAGTGGGGCACATCCTGGGTCAGGCACCAGAGATGAATGATTAGAATCTGCTCTTACATTTAGTATTTGTTCTTTCAAAAATAACTGAATTTTCCCATCTCTTCTTCACAGAACTATATGTGTATGGAGTGGGGTGGAGGGTTGATGGGAGGTAGGACTTTGGACATGGAATATTGCACATACTGTCACAGTCTAACTTGTCATATTGGCAGTGATACTGACTGACTGGTTTGATGGGTGATGGATAGGGGAGGATGAAAGGATATATTTGGAAATGAAAGTGATTTGAGAACAAAAGATATCAATAAACATTTTTTAGAAGAATATATGAATTGTGAAGCTATATCTGGGCATTGTTCCCAAGATGACTGGAAGTCTCTCTTTAGCAGGTTTCTCTTCCAAAATGGCTGACATGGAGCCATGGGTGAAAGAAAGGAGAGTTAACATAGGCTCCAGAGAGATCAATGATGCCAGGAACAGCAGCAGTTATACTTTTAAAATTATTGTTTTTCTTTGTGGTGCTCATTTGGGGGACCATAAGAAAGAGAAGCAGGGGGATAGGATGGGGTAGTCTGAAGAACTAAGTTCCTTTTGGATGTAAAAAATGAGAAGGGGAAGGATTCCTGAGCATGACATGGTGCAAAGAGCACTGGACTTGAAGTCAGGATACTTGAGTTAGAGTCCCAGCTCTGTCATTAACTAGCTGTTTGATTAGTTCATTCGGTTTCCCTTTCTGATCCTCAGTTCCCTCATCTGTAAAAATGAAAGAGATGGAATAGAAGATCCATAAGGTTAATATGATTGTATAAGATGAGGCATTTGCAGTTGCTGCCCGGAAGAGGAAAGCAAGGTGGGAACAGGTGATTGTTTAGGGAATGACACGTGGAAGAGTTTTGACAAGAAACAAGGGAGTGATGGGAAAATCAAGGGTGACATTTGTTAGGATGAAGAAAGGCTAAGGCTCAGGGGAGTCACGGGTTCAGTTGGCAGCTCTGCTACTAAATGAATCATGGGGCATAGAAAATAACAGTTCAGTTTCTGAACCCAGTAAATGGTGGTGAGATACTTCCTTGGACCTCTTCACAGTCATGATGTTGATGTTACCATGGCAATCGGTGTAAGATGCTTGGGTGTTGCCTACATCCATGAAGGATGGCTATGTTAGGATTCTTATTTTTACCCTTCCTGTGAGCACCATGTTTCTGCACTCTAAAGCAGTGAGTGTTGTCAAACTCAGACAGAAATGGGGACATGAAGTCATACATATGGATCCCTATAGAAGCACATTGACTTAGAAAACTACATATTAACATTATCTATGTTTTATTGCATTTTCATTTATTTTGTCAAATATTTTTCAGTTACATTTTACTTGGTTCTGCCTTACTCACCCAAGAGTGTTACAGAGTGTTTGACACCTCTGCTCTAGAGGTCCCTTTTCACCAAAGGCTGTGCAGCAATCCCAGGTACTAATTCAGAAGGGGGTATTTTATGGCTGTGTTTGATTCACTTCAGGAATCTATTTTCCTGGTAGCAAATAAGTTGAGGTTACTGGGAATTAACTCTTGAGGGACTAAGTATTTAAAATCCTATTTATTTATTATTTAAAGTAGTACTTAAAGATCCATATTGGGTCTCAGCTATGGGGAATCCACCTTAATATTCTGTTTCTGACAATGTCACCAAGGGATACAGGCTAGATAGGGGATGGCACTGGCCAATTCCATCCTCACCCCCAAGCTCTCTCTCTTTTTTCCCTTCCCTCTTCCTCCAAAGTGAGTACTTTGAGAAAAAAAAAAGCTTAATCACTTGTCATCACCTGAGCATGCTTTACCATTCATTCACTTGTCCTTGTTCATCTTGTATTCTCAAAGAGGACCAAAGACATCACCACTGAGATGGCCAAACTGACCTATTTCCTTTCTGCCACTTGACATCTTCAAGAACCAGTTCAAATGCTGCTTCCTTCATGAAATGTTCTGTGATCTTTCCAATTGGATGAGATTTTTCTCATTCCATAGCCCTTTACATACCTATCTACTCTTCTCGTTCTAATTTCCAAAATTCAAATTCTTATTCAAATTATGTTCTAATTGGTATCCTATTTATCTGTGTTCCTGCCTTGTTTTTTCCTATTAGAGTGTAAGTTCCTTGGGTTACCCTCATTAGTTAATTAATTACTAAATAATTATTATTTTACTCATTCAATATCAAAAAATATTTATTAAATAACTGCTAGGAATAAGACTGTTGGTGCAGCTAGATGGTGCAGTGGATAGAGCTCAAGATGTGAAATCAGGAAGACTCCTTTTCTTGAGTTCAAATCTTGTCTCAGACACTTATTAGCTATGTGACCCTGGGCAAGTCACTTAACCTTGTTGGCCTCAGTTTTTGTAAAATGAGATGGAGAAGGAAATGACAAACTACTACATTATCTTTGACAAGAAAACCTCAAATGGAATTATGAAGAGTAGGATATGACTGAAAAATAACTGAGGTGGAAATAAGACATACTTTTTAAGGAAACAGCTAATGTGGAGATTTTGGTTTTTGGCTTACCTATGTCTATTTCTTATGAAAGCTTTGTTTTTCTTTCTTCAATTTGGAGCAGGATGAAAGGGAGAGGGTGACTAGAGATAGGATAGTCAAAAAAATGGGAGGGGAAAGAAAAGAAAAGAAAGAAGAGGATCATAGAAGCATTTTTAAATGTATAGAAGAAAACAGAAGGCAGGCCAGAAGGAATCACAGACAAGCAATCTAGCTTTGAAAGTTACATGCAGTGGTATGAAGGTAAATGTTTACAGTTGGCCCTGGGCAAAGGAAAGGGAAATGTGCCCAGGACACACTTTTAATTTTAATCTATATCTTCTCCATCACTTTCTTAAATCTCAACAATCAGCAAAATAATAAATCAAGCCCTGATTTGTAGCATTTGCCAATTTCTAAGGTATAAATGCTTACAATGAAAATTTTAAAATCAGCTCCCTCCAGCTGATAAGAGCTAAAATCAACATACTCCTGGTTACATGCGGAATTTATTGTATATTTAGAAATAAGAGGAAGCTGTGCATAAAGGAGGTCCACAGTTTCATGTTTTCTTTTTTTTCTTTTTTTATTCTTTTTGGATAGGGTACAAGGCCTAGGGTCAGGAAAAACTGGGGCCTTCTCACAGTGGAGCATCCTTGAATTCAAATACAGCCTCAGACACTTACTAGCTGTATGACCCTGAGCAAGTCACCTAACCATTACCTATCTGTAAAATGAGTCCCCTGCATAGTTAGTTTCCTCAGCTCTAAAATGGGGATAATACCAATACCTCCCTCCCAGCACTGTTGCAAAAATCAAATGAGATGATAATTGTAAAGCACATAGCATTGTGCTTGGCACAGAGGAAGCATTATTTGGTTTTGTTATTGTCGTTACTTTGTGCATGGAAATGCCCATTTAATTTGATTATTAAGTTCAGAATAAAAATAAATTTTAAAATTAAAAATTGTCTATTGTGTTCAGACTGTGCCTTATTTATTGTTATGCAATGACTGTCAGGGACTCCTGGAGTATAAGGGTATAGTGGAGTATGGGGGCAGTCAGTCAAGGCTACAAGTGTTTATTTAAGTGTTTTGTATGGGCCAGCATTGTGCTAAGTGTTGTTGGATACAGATACAAGCAAAATGACAAGTTCCTCTGTTCTCATGAGGGAGGGAGCTTAAAAGTATGTGTGTGTATTGTGGGAAGGAGGGGAGCACATGGTGCTCGTGGGTGTCAGAACCCAGAAAGGCAGAAGTAAAACTGGGAGGGGGATGAAAATGGGCCAGCCTGGGCCCTTCCATAAAATGTAGATCCCAGAAGGAACTTACCAATAGGAGAAGGGGGCCAGCACAATGGAAGGATGCTCCTCTGTGAGAAGGCCCCAGGTACTGAGGGAAATTGCCAAAGAAGACAGTAGCTAAGCCACGGTGGCAAAGTCTGGAAAGTCACAGGCAGGGCTGAGAGGGGAATTTCAGGGAACATTCTCTCTGCTTTTGGCTTATACAACCCATCACAGAAAACTTGGGAAAATCCTTGCATAGCTTCCACCTAAAATGCTGGGACCAACTCCCAACTTGCAAGCTTCAGACCTCACAATATTACAGAAAAGTTTTGTTTTGTTTTTTAGAATAAAATCCTTTGGCAGAATTCCTGTTCTTCTTGGAGATTATCCAGTGTGAATCCCTAGGGTCACTCTGAGTCCCAAATAGGAAGGTTCCTCTGGCTTAGGCTTCTCATAAATCTGGTTTCTTCTTGCTGGACTCTGCTGATCTTTCTGAGGACTGGTTTGCTCTCTCTGAAGATTACAACTGACCTGCTTTAGCACCTCAACTCGGCTATTCAGTGAGGTATTAGTTTCTCAAACAAGAAAGGGAAAAAGGTGAAGTGTCTTTCTGTCTTTTGGTGCCATGTTTAAAGTGGAACCCTAGATCATTAGAGTTGGAAAGGATCTCAAAGGTTATTTTGTCCAGTTACTATCAAAAGCAGGACCCACACTACATCATAGCCCACATATGGTCATCAAGCTTCTACTTGAAAACCTCTAGGAATAGGGATCTCATCACCTACTAAGTTAAGCCATTTCACTTGGAGACAGTTCTAACTGTTCCTTAATTTCCCCTCTATTGAGCTGAAATTTGCCCCTGCCCATCACTTTTATCTATTAATCCTAGTTCTGACTTCTGAAGTCAAGCAAAGCATGTTTAATCCCTTTTCTACATGATAGCCATTCAAATATTTGAAGTATCTTTCCCAGGTATGCCTAGTTTTTCCAACTGATTTTTTCATTCGTCATTCCATCCATCCATTCCTTCCTTCTTTCCTTTATTCAATTGATCTTTGTATAGTGTGGTTTTGAGGCCTCTCACCATCCTGGTTAGCCTATGATGGACATGGTCCAGTTAATCCTCTGGAGAGGCTCCTTTTCCTTTTCCTTCTGGAAGGCTAGTGCTCAATTTTCAGACTTAGGTAATGGCTAAGGAATTGCTTTTGCCTGCCCTAAAATATGGCACCTAGAAATAAATATAGAAGGAGGATTGATCAGGGAAATTCCTGATCAATTTGATGTATTGCCCCAATCAAGTTGTTTGTCCCTCCTTCTTGAAGAGGACCATGACGTCAGGGAGATGATGCCATGACATGCAAGTGAATTGGACTTAAGTGAGGGAGGGCTGTGCAAAGTCACCTCACTTTCTCCTTTGGAGCCATTTGGGTCCAGTGGCCAGATATAGATCAGGATGAATGGAGATGCCATAATCAAGTTGATGAGATTATGTGACTGGAACTTTTTCTAAAAGGCTCCTCCCCTAGTGCTAGATTTGTATCACTAGCATCTTGCTGAAAGGATACAGAGAACTCCTTGGATTAGTCCTTAGTAATTGGAGCTGCTTCCAGGATGATGGGCAACTGAGAATCATACAGGATAGACTCATGTTTCAAGAGCTACCCTATCCCTATGTTAGCCTGAAGGAGAAACATGTGGCTAGTGGTCCAAGACAGCCCAGGTAGTAAGATGAAAGATATCATGGACAGGAAGTCTTGGCTACTTTATCTGCCTCTCTCTTTTCTTAACATAGGTCACACTAGAGTCACACTGAGAATGCCTTGACCATTGCTTGTAGTCACTACTGAGTTCCTGAATTTGAGAATTGAGCACTGCCTCCCAGAAAGAGAAGAAAGAAGAGCCTCACTAGAGGGTAGCCCAGGCATGGTGGAGTGAGAGATCCGAACCGTACCAACTCTGCTGCTGCCTTGAATTGTCTGTTCAGATGGTACAAGCTCAAGGTAAATGGGAAATATTTGTTCAGTAGTGTCTTTCTTTTGTGTAGGAGATTACTGGTCTTTTTTGAGTGCTGTTTATTCATGGGTTTCTAGGAGACTTTTTTGTCTTGTGTATAGTTTCTACGGAAGGGAAAATAAAGGGTGTGCCATACTCAATATCCATATCATACACTGATTGCCTGTGAAGGAGTCGGGGACTTAATTACCCACTGTGGGGAAGGACAAAAGCCATATAAATCTTATTTTGGACATTTTCTTGGGTTAGCACCAAGTGGGGACAAAAAAGAAATAATGGTACCTTTGCAGGGGAATCATGGAGTCAGTTCTTATTGGCTAAGGCCCCTGATTGTTAAATTTCAAGGTAAGAATTTTCTACCTTGGAAATCAGCAAATGCTGCAAATCAGGGTTTGATTTGTTTTGTTGATTGTCTAGACTTAAAGTCTAGATGATGGAGGAGATGTTAATAATGTAAACTTAAAAGTATGTCATACACACTTCCTCCCACCTCCCCTTCCCCCTCAGAGAGCTGGTTGTTAAGCATTTGGCAACATATTCCTGCCCTTTGAGTCAGCCCCCATCATCAAAGCTGGTCCACAATACCCTAGCTGTAGTCTGGATCATTTCAGAGCAGAGCAAAGTTATCGCTCCCCATTCCTTGGACGCTGTTTCCATTGCTCTATTTTAATAGATGACATGAGTTTATGAACTCCATTCATTTACCTGGAAAACACAAAAAGCCCATGAATATGGCCAAGGGTATTTCAATTAAACACGTTTCCTCTAAGCTCTTGATTCCTCAGAGAGGAGAATTCACAGTCATTGCACTTATTGACGGCTTCGCAATAAACACCAGTGAATCATCAGCATATGGTGCTGTGTCATGTTTTTGTAACATAAATAAAAATGTTTAAAGTGAAAAAGTAGTGGGATGGAGGCTCCTGGATCCCACACACTGTATCAACTGCAAGAAACTGTGAAGAAACTAATGTGTTCAGTGCCACAAGACTCATTGTGGTGGCACTCATCCCTGAAAGTGTTGGCACTCTGTGGCTGCCCGTGCCCAGTTTATGCCCCCCCCTTCTTGTAGCAGGTGGGCCAGATTTGTAGGAGGGGAATGTTTTTGGTTAATCTGATTCCTTACTGAGGAGCTCAGATTTTATGAGTTGCCTGGGGAGAAGGGATATAGAGTGGCTGGAGAGGACCAATTGTTTTATGTGCTGCCTTCCCACAGAACTGAGTGTCTTCCAGGCACAGGTGGCTTCTCTATGCCTGGGCACTGTGCCTGTGGGCTGACCGACTGTCATGCTTCCTCCTTTTCAACACTGTAAAGAGAATTGGCTGCCTGCATAGGGGAAAGTAGGCCAGCTACTAATCTTTTTTTCTTTTTTTTTGGCCTGGCTAATAGAAACTCACATTTCTATAGGACCTTAAAGTTTACCAAGGACTTTCTTTTCAACTACCTGGCCAGGAAGATAATACAAGCATTAATTCCGTTTTACCGATGAGGAAACAGACACACAGACATTTAAAAACTTGCCCAGAGTCACACAATGAGTAATTTTTTGGTCTGGAACTCAGATTTTCTTGATCTGTAACTGGTGTTCTGTCCATTGATTATCACCATGTTAACTCACTATATTATCATTGATAGCTAGCCTTATTTGTATAGTGCATTCCTTCTGAAATACTTCTGAAAATACCTCCACATCTGACATCTCATTTAGTCTCTTCTGAGATATTTCTGAAATTACCTCCACATCTGACATCTCATTTAGTCTCAGCCATGACCACGGCGTGCTGGAGCCAGTTCTAACCAGAGAGCCCATTGTTAATTTTTCAGAGGGAGCTGATGTTATAGCAGATAGAGCATTGGACCTAGAATCAGGAAGACCTGAGTTCAAAAGTGGCCTCAAGTACTTATTGGCTGTGTAATCCTGAGCAAGTCACTTTGCTTGCCTCAGTTTCCTCAACTATAAAGTAGAGATAATAATAGTACCTACCTCCCAAAGTTATTGTGAAGATCACATAAGATATTTGTTTTGTTTTGTTTTTGGAGGGCTATTGGGGTTAAGTAACTTGCCCAAGGTCACACGGCTAGGTTTTTGTTTGTGTGTGTGTTAAGTGTCTGAGGTCGGATCCGAACTCAGGTCCTTCTGACTCCAGGGCTGACACTCTACTCACTGCGCCACCTAGCCGCCCCTCACATAAGATATTTGTACAAAGTGATGGGTACATAACAGGCAAAATATAAATGTGCTTATCCCCTTCTTTTCCCCCTCCCTTTCAGTGGGAGCATTTGTACCTCAAAAATCAGCATTTCTAGATAACAGGGCTTGATTTACTGTTTTGTTGATTGTTTAGACCTTAACAGTATATATGCAAGTATTCTTTTCTGGTAGAGAGTCTGGTTGTGAAATATTTACTAGCACACCTCTGTATTGCTCTACAAACATTGCTTAAGTTCAGCAGTGATACAGTAAAAGGCTCAGGGAATGAAGTCATCACTAGACTGGAGGCCTAGGGACTGGAGGCTCATAATAATGTTATTATATAATAGAAAATATAACATATAATAACATGATAATTATATAATAATAGCTATTATTATTATTACTGGCATTTCTATGGTGCTTTAAGATTTTCAAAGTACATCATATAAAGTATCTAATTTTAACTTCCCAACCCTTCTAACCATGACATTCCATTAAAGCCCAATTCATTTGTCAATTTTGGACCTTATGTGGTACTTTATTTACAACTCTTATGTTTATGTATTATTTTGCATAATAGCTATTATCATTTCCCTTTATGAGATATCAGATTCCATGGGAGCAAGGCATCATATTGTACTTAGCTCAGTGCTAAGATATAATAAATGTTGAATTATTTGACAAGATTTTAGTTGTTTTGTCAGTTTTCAGTTGTGTCTGACTTTTTGTGACTCCATTTGGGATTTTCTTGGCAAAGATACTGGAGTGGTTTGCCATTTCCATCTCTAGTTGATTTTACAGATGAAGTAACTGAGGCAAGCAGGATTAGGTGACTTGCCCAGGGTCACACAGCTAGTAAGTATCTGAAGCCAGAATAAGAGGAGTCTTCCTGATTCCAGACCTGGCTCTTTATCCAGGAGTAACCCAGCTGCCCTTACCAAGATTAGGCATTAATACCTTCGTCATTCAGATGGGAAAAATAATCAAAGAAAGGAAACAAAACCTGTGTAAGTTCACATAGTTAGTCAGTGATTACAAACCAGGACAAGAAACCAGGTTTCCTGACTCCCAGCTCAGAGCTTTTTCTTTGTTATTACACAAATCTAGGCATATCTCTTACCTTAGAGAGGCAGTGTGGTATAGCAGATAGAAAACTAGATTTAGCATCAAAAGACCTGGGTTTGAATCCTGCTTCAGACATTTAGTTGTGTGGCCCCAGCCAAGTCATTTAATCTCTCTGTATCTCAGTTTCCTCTTCTATATAATGAGGATAATAGTAGCACCTGTGTCACAGGGTTGTTTTGAGGAACAGAGGAGAATATATGTCAAACACTTAGCAAAGTAACATATAAACAACAGTTATTATTATCAATATACACAATCTCGGGGACCCATGTCCCAAACCACAACAGCTATGATTTTAATTGCTTAGATGGGGTGCCTACTAGAACAGAAAACCTTGGGCTTAGAGACCAGAGGCTCTGCCACTGGCTACCTGTGTGTTTTTTGAACTACTTTCCTCATTTGTACAATGGGAATAGTAATCCTGTCACCTCACAGGACTGGGTTGAGGAAGAAGTCCTACTTACAAGTTAACTTATTAAATATTTTCTAATCCTAAACCTTTCACCATTTTGGTACATTTTTTTGAATCTCTACCAATACTGGAATGAAGATAACTCATAGGTGTTTATGGATGGGATTTAAGGGATAGTGCCATGATTTCCCTCTGTGAGGTAGGTAGTACACATCTAATATTCCCTATTTTAGGAACTAAGAAACTGAGGCTTTGGGAGGTATAGCCATTTGCCCATGGTCATATAGCTAATAAGAATCAGAGGTGGGACATAAGCCCAAATATCTATGACTCAGCAGATAGAGTTCTGAGTTCAAATCTAGCCTCAGATACTTACTAGCTATGTGACCCTGGGCAAGTCACTTAACTGTGTCCCAGTTTCCTATAAAATGAGATGAAGAAGGAAATGGCAAACCATTCTAGTATCTCTACCAAGAAAACCCTAAATAGAGTCACAAAGAGTAGGGCAAAACTGAAAATGATTAAACAACAACTGAGAAGTTAAGTGACTTGACCATGGTCACACAACCTGTATGTGCCAGAGGCTTGGACCTAAGCAGATGACCATTCTCTATTGGTAGAGGGAGTTTCCTTATTGGGAGTTCCCAGAACTAATCCATTCAATTGCACACAAATATGGACTCACACTCAGTAAACATGCTTTGTGGGTACTCATTATTGGAAGAGGCCCTGCTCCCCACCTTCATCCCCTGGCCTTTCAAATTATTTGGATGTATGTCATCTCATTGTCTTTTTCTAAAAAGACTCAGGCAAAGGTAACACATGGATCCAGTTAAATCTGCTTCTATATCAATGCAGCTCTTAAGTAAAATATATTGATCAGTGAAGCTTTGGACCCACTTTAATCAAGTAATCTAAACAGGGCTTAAGCTTCAAAAGCCTAGTGATGCTCCTAGCTTCAAAGCTCCCTCTTACACTGAATTAATTTATCCTGGATGTTCTAATGCTTCCAGCGACCCTGCGGATTAGAATGTTAGAGGTTGCAATCATGCCTCTGATAATATTCCCAAAGCACAACCGCCATTGATTGTAATGTAAAAAGGCACAAAGAAGGGTGGGAGGGGAACAAAAGGATTTGGCTTTATTGAGCCAGGCTGAATCTTCCTTTACATTCCTGCTCTGGGGCCCTCCTGTGGAGTGAAAAGACTCCAAGTCAGTCACTCACTTTGAGGTAGCAGACTGAGTTGTTGGGCCATAGTCAGAGCACTGGTATTAGGGAGACCATGGATGCACCAGCTACTTGATTTGCTGTGAGAAATCTCATGACGGGTATAAGTCACAGTCCAGTCTATCCATGACTGACAAAAGCACCAAGGGAAGGGATAAGGCTTCTTCCTTGACATTACCCTCTGTGGTTAAGAATATTCATGAAATCTCTCTAAGTAGTGTAGTGTCATGGTAAGAACAAAAGGCTGAGTACTATTATTTAACCCCTCCTAGTCTGTCAATGAGCATTTAAGTATTAAATGGGGTGTTCAGGAGGACTAGCACCTCTGGTTGTCAAGCCTTTTTCTGCGTTGCTCATCCACCTTTGGTGTCCATCTTTACTCAATTCTCACCTGTGACTCCAAGAAGCCATGAGCAGTAGCTATACTCCAGTAAACCACCTTAGCAGATACGTGTAGCACCAATGCAGTATTCACGGTGTCCATGATCACTAGAAATAAACCTACATGGTGCTCAATCACAAAATATAATAGATTCTCCATATAGAAGACAGAAGCATTTATTCAGACACCAGAAAACAGAATCCCCAAACCAATAAGCCAATTCCCTCATAGTAGCAAAGAAGTTAATAAACCATAACAGCACTGAGAGCCACACCATCCTTTAGCCTTCCCACAAACAACAACATAAGACCAATATTTACTCATAAGCCTGTCTCCCTCGGAAGCAAACTCTCCTCCCAACCATCTAGCTTGCTCTGACTCCCAGCTTCCTGTGGGCTCTCTACTCCATCCTTCAGCAAATTCCTCCCACCACAGGCTCCATGTGATTACATTTAGCCAATAGCCTAATGAGAGGGCAGAGTATATTTTCAAAGCAGGGAAGGTTTTCAAATTCCCTTAGGCTTATTAAGGGGCAGGGAAGATTTTCAAATTACCATTACCATTACAATAGGCTAAGGCAGGTTGAGGGTAACAGAAGAGCCTTAACACAGACTTGAGTGTGTGTATGTGTGGTGGGGGGTATCTACCCCAAGCATGTGAAGACCTCCTCCTGTGAAATGGGCAGATGAAAGAAATTTTTTTCCAATGGCCATGAAGACAGCTAAAGTAGGAATGGTGAAATGCTTAGAGCTTGGTCATGTATCAAAGATGCCGCAGTCATCCATTGCATCCCAAGCCATTCATTCTGACCTTTGCCTTGCTGCTAGAATTCAATGACCAGAAGAGAATGAGACTGATGACTGTGCAACTCTGCCTCACTTAAATCCAATTCACACAAAAGTTAAGATATTACCTAGGATGTCATTAGTCCTTTTTGAAAACAAAGAACAAACAAGAAATATCTGTTATGTGTCAGGAACTATCCTAGGTGCTATCCTGAAGACAAAAGTTGAATACTTCTTGATCTTCACTGAACTTACTTTTTTTTTTTTTAAAGCAATTGGGGTTAAGTAACTTGCTCAAGGTTACATGGCTAGTCATTATTTATGTGTGGGTGCTCATTTTCTGAGGCTGGTTTCGATCTCGGGTCATCCCAACTCCGAGGCCTGGCGCTCTTACTCACTGTGCCACCTAGCTGCCCCTGAACTTATATTTTACCAGGCTAGAGGTTCTCAAACCTTTGGGTTTCAGGACCTGCTTATTACTTAAAAATTATTGAGTCCCCCCTCAAAAGAACTTTTGTTTATGTGTGTTATTTTTATCAACATTTACCAAATTAAAACATATAGGTATTAGGAAAATAGTTTTGACCTTGTGGACCCCCTGAAAGGAGTGTCCATGGACTACACTTTGAAAAGAACTGTGCTAGAGTGATGGAAGGGCACAAACATTTAGGGAAATTAGGGAAGGTCTCTTGAAGGAAGTAACATTTAAACTAAGCTTTGAAGGTAGCTTTTGGCTCCAAGAGGTATAGGTGAGGAGAAAGAACATTTAAGGAATGCTCTTTGCAAAATCATAGCAGTAGGAAGTGGAAACAAGTATGGGGGGGTGGGGTGCACAGAGGTAGCTAGGTGCTGCAGTGGATAGAGTACTGGACCTGGAATGAGGGAGACTCATCTTCCTAAGTTTAAATCTGAACTCAGCTGTGTGACCCTGGGCAAGTCACTTAACCCTGTTTGCCTCAGTTTCCTCATCTGTAAAATAAGTTGGAGAAGGAAATGGCAAACCACTGCAGTATCTTTGCCAAGAAAATCCCAAATAGGATCACAGTCAGTCACAACTGAATAATAACAAAAAGGGGGAACAACAAATAAGCCATTAGGGGTGACACAGAGTACAAGATGGGGAATATTGCATTATTATCTTGGAATGATAACTTTTAATGACAAAACCCCCCCCATAAAATTTGGATTTCTGTTAAGGGCAAAGAGGAACCATTTAAGCTTCTTGTGGAGAGAAGTGATATGGCACCTGTGCTTTAGAGATATCCATTTGGTAGCTATGTAGAGAATGGGTGGGAGAAGAGAGAGATTGGAGTCAGGGAGAACAATTGGAAGGCTGTTGCAATAATGTGATAGAGAGGTTATGTGGATCCAGTCTATAGTGGTGGGTGAATTAGCTGAAAGAAAATTTATTAAATGTGTTGACTTCTACGATAATCCCTCTAACTTTTTTTTTTTTAAAGCAATTGGGGTTAAGTAACTTGCTCAAGGTTACACGGCTAGTCATAATTTATGTGTGGGTGCTCATTTTCTGAGGCCATCCCTCTAACTTTTTACCTCTTTAAAAAGTTTTAACATGCAATATATCCCCATCTTGCTGTAATCACTTGTTTTACATGATATGCCAATGAATTCACAAGCCACATGTGTTGGGACCATTATTCATAAGCCACTATCATCACTCTAAATCCTGGTTTTCCCCCATTTTACCACACTGCTTCACTGTAGTAAGCATGGAGAAGGCGGTTGGTGAATAGAGGGGATAGACTACTGGACCTGGAGTTTAGAAGACCTGAGTTCCAATGTGACCTTAGACACTGCCTAACCTTATACTCTTAGGCAAGCCACTGAACCTCTGTTTGCCTCAGTTTCCAGTTTCCAGTTAGTAAAAGGGAGACAATCATAGCACCTATCTCACAGGGTTGTTGTGAGGATTAAAAAGATAATGATTGTAAAGTGCTTAGTGTAGTTCTTGGAACATAGTAGATGTGACATAAGTGCTATTATTACCAGTATGAGAAAGCTTTAAATAGTGGAAAGGGTCCTAGACTTGGGATCAAAAGATCTTTTTTCCATATAACTAATAATAATAAAAGCTAGCATTTATAGAAACCTTTAAGATTTTTGAGGCACTTTTACATGTCATCTCATTTGCTCTTTAGCAACTCTGTGAAGCAGACTCTTATTCTTCCCATTTTTACAGATGGGGAAACTGAGGCTGGAAGGTAAAGTGACTTGCCAGTAAGTCACACAGCTAGAAAGTATATGAGTCTAGATTTGAACTTAGCCTTTCTTGACTGCAAGTTCAGAGCTCTATCCACCTAGGTACCAGAGCTTGCTGGCTCATTGTGTGACCCTGGTCAAGTCACTTCTTAGATGAGGAAACTGAAGCCCTGTGGGAAGATGTGAAGATATTGAACTTGATGATCACATTCCATTCTGGCACTGACCTTTGATCTCTTTTGTGTTGGCTAGATGTCTGGTCCGTCTCTCATCATCTACTTATCTCTTGCTTGTTGCTTGATATTGTTGCCAAAGAAAACACCATCTGGACAAAACCTACCTAAGAATTACATAAGATTGTTGGGCAGTTGGGCTTTGTTCCCCCACTGTTTTAATATGTGTTTCGTTGGGTTTAGATATAGCTCAGTATAATTTTTAATACCCAAATGTCCCGAACCTGGAGAGGGAGGCATAACCCTATTGAAGGGATTTCACACAGAGAGCCCTGATTGCTCCGGCAATAATTTCTTTCAACAACCATTAAAATACTTTTGAGTGATTTAAAAAGAAGAGGGGAAAAAAAGAACTGTTCCTAAGCTTTTTCCCATTTTGCAGCAAATATCAATGTTCACAGTGTGAACTTTAACTAATCAGATGAAATTTTCATATCTTTATGTTTACAGTTATTAGTGCCTTGTCAGTTTCAGGCTTTTATCTTTCCAATTGATGTCACTTTGGAGATGGGGGATTGTGGGCAACTAATATATTAAGCAAGCTGCTACTGAAGATTCCACAGATAAGGGGAGAGATTGGAGAGTACAATCTTCCCAGGTTGTTCTGAATTCATTTTAAATGTTTGATTGTTGTCTTTTGTTTTTATATCAGTCATTACCCCTAACTACCCCCTCCCCACGCCCTCCCAAAATCTTCCTTGAAAAAAGGGAAAATTATTTTTACATTCAACTGAGAAATAAGATATACGGGCAATGGAGTATAGAAATCCATATTGCCCTACAAGAAAGTAAGGGGGAAAAGGGTAAGGGAGTAAGAGGTGGGGATATAAGAGAGGGCAGACTAGGGGAAGGGGTATTTGGTATACTTGCCATCTGGGGCTGGGGGGTAGGGGAGAGATGGGGAGAAAATTTCTAACCCATTAATTTGTGGAAACGAATGTTGAAAACTAAAAAAATAATATAAATAGATAAATTCTGAAAAAAAGGAGGGGGGAAGAAATTAAGCAAATACCTATTGGTTATTACCCAGCAACCATGTTCAAGCCTATTAGCATATGCCTTATCCCTAGTCACCTTTTACTTAGAGAAGGAAGATACATTGCCTTAGCAGTTCTCCAGGTCCAAGAACATTCATTATAATTCACCAGAGTTCACATACTTTTTGGTATTATTATCATTTACAGATGTAAATATAGTCCTGCATGCTGTTTTCTTGGTTCTGCTATCTTTACTCTGCCTCATTCGGGTCTTCCCGTTTCTCTTAATTTGTCTTATTCATATTCTTCATATTTATCATTTCTTACAGCACAATAATATTCAATTACATCCATGGAACATAATTAGTTCAATTATCCCTCAATGGATGAACTCTTATTTTTGTTCCAGTTTTTTGTTTGTCTTGATTTGGTTGTTGCTACCAGGAAGAGTGCTGCTGTGAATCTGACCCTCTTTTCTGTCATTCATCACCTTGGAGTATATATATAGCCAGTTGTGAGAAGTCTGGATGTGAACAGTTTAATGACTTTTCTTGGATAATTACTGGGAGCACACACATGTTTTTGTCTTTCATTTTTCAAGAGGACCAATGCCATCATGAGGATGATACCTTGACTTGCATGTGAATTGGATTCAAGTGAAACAGAGCTGTGCAAAGTCATTGGCCTCACTCTCCCCTCTAGAGCCCCTGAAGCCCAGTGACAAGACAAAGTTAAGATGACTGAAGATGGCCCTGGATGAATAAAACTTGACTAAAATCCACCTGAGTGACATGAATATACAGAAAGGGACTCCTAGGATGGAAAACCATTCCAAAAACCAAGTTAAAAGCCCTTAGGCAATTGGAAAACTAGACATTTCAGATAAGGATTTGGTAAATAATTATGTAGATTCTGTATAGTAACAGAAATGCTTTGCTGTGTCTTTAAAAGATGGGAGCAAAGGAGAGGATGGAGGAAGATATTGAGAGATTTTGAGGTATAGAGTCTGGATAAAGAAGGAGCTCATGGCGAATGGCCTCAATTTTCTCACTTTCCCTGGTAACATTACCTCCTGGAAGAGAGTGGGCCAGGGAAGCTTTGGGGGCTTACAGAGACAATAGATGGTTTGGAAAAATTGTGGCAAGAATTGTAATAGAGTCAATCAGGGAATAATAAATGTACTGCTGTGCTATCATGAGACCCTTTCACAGTTTCACCAACATTGTATTAGTATTCCCATCTTCTCATAGCATCTCCAAAATGGACCATTTCTATCTTTAACATTTTATCCAATTAGTGGGGCATAATAGGTTCTGTTGGATCTTCACCTTACAGAGCTGGAAAGGACTTTTGAACAGAGATCATAGTGTCATGGATTTAGAGCTGAAAGGGTCCTTAGAGATCACCTACTCCATCCCATCATTTAATGGAATGCTGAGAGTGAGGGGAAGAGAGGGTGAGTAAGCCATGATATCACACTGACAAGTTGGAGACAATATTAGAACTCAGATCTTCTGTTTTCATAAATAACTCAGACCATACATTTGCTGGGTTGAATTTACTTGTTGGTTTTTTGCTTTTTTTGGGGGGGGGCGGGGAAGGCAGGGCAATTAGGGTTAAGTGACTTGCCCAAGGTCACACAGCTAGTAAGTGTTAAATGTCTGAGGCCAGATTTGAACTCAGGTCCTCCTGACTCCAGGGATGGTGTTCTATTCACTGAGCCACCTAGCCGCCCCATTTGTTGGTTGTTGTTGTTTTTTTTTAATTTTTTTTGAAAAAAAAAATGTGCCTTCAACATAGGGTTTATAAGTTACTTTCCTCATGATAACCTGGTGAAACAAGTAGTGAAAATATTTTTCTTCTGATTTTAAAGGTAAGGAATTAGAAGGTCACAGAGGTGAAATGACTTCCAAAGGTCATGAAGCTAGTAAATAGGGAAGCTGGTCCTTGAGTCCAGGTCTTTAGGATTTTAAATTTAGTGCTCCTTATCTGTCCATTACATCTTCTCCACCCTCCACTTCTCCATCAGCAAAGTAAAGGGGTTATGAAGCTTCTTTCCCTTCTATTTGGCTATCTTCTTGTGATTCTACTTCAAACCTTCCCTAGATGTTCATTTTTAAAAGTTTAACATTTTTCCTTCTTTTTCTCTATATGATTTTTAAGTTAAATTGTATTCTTTTTATTTGGAGCAGGTAGGTGGCACAGTGGATAGAATGCCAGTCCTAGAATCAAGAAAACTTATCTTCCTGAGTCCAAAACTGGCCTTAGACAATTGCTAGCTATGTGACCCTGGATAAGTCACTTAACCCTGTTTGCCTAAGTTTCCTCATCTATAAAGTAATCTCAAAAAGGAAATGACAGACCACTCCAGTACCTTTGCCAAGAAAACCATAAGTGGGGTCCTGAAGAGTCAGACATGACTAAAAAAAGTGATTAGCTGATTCTTTTTAATTAACAAGCATTTATTTTCTCTCTGTCTACTCCCCTCCCTCCCCATGGAAAACAACAACAACAAGCAAAACAAAAATCTTGTAATAAATACACATAAGCAAAACAAATCTCCATATTGGCCTCGTCTAGAAATCTGTGTCTCACTTTGAATATCTAGTTCATCCCCTCTCCAGTAGGAAGTGGCAACAGCTTAAATCATCAGGCATCTGGAATCATGGTTAGTTATTATATTGATCAAAAATCTTAGTCTTTCAATTATTAGTTTTTATAATATTGTTGTAGTATAAATAATTCTCTTGATTCTGTTCTCTTCACTCTACATCAGTTAATATAAATCTTCCCAGGTTTCCCTGAAACCAGAGGTTCCCCTTATCTACCTAGTTCATCAACTCCTCTCTGTGTATACTCCTCAGCTGGCTATGTTGCCAAGGCAAGGTAGTTGGAGGAGGCAGAGAATTACTGATATAATTTCAAAGGTACCACAAAGGCTTCCTCTTTAAAAATTAACATTCCCCCGGGAAGGTAAAGCTTTATCAGTCATTTACACCTCAGTGTAAATTTGTGCAATATGACTGCTTTAATATTAATAATCAGATGATATTCACTGAAAGAATAAGAATTTTGACTGAGACCAGGTAGGGTGTGTTTTGAAGAAATGGTTTTGGAATATGCAGACATTTGGAGTGGTGAAGAATCTGAGGAGAGAAGGTCTGTGTAGGTAAGTACATAAAACCAGAGGAGAGCATAAGGACTCTAGATAGTTAGAAGGTTGAGAAGAGAATTTAAAAGATAGGAAAACTGGTGATAATTTGTTTTATTAAGTTATTTATTTTGGGGGCAGCTAGGTGGTGTAATGAATAGAGCACTGGCCCTGGAATCAGGAGGACCAAAGTTCAAATCCGGCCTCAGACACGTAATACAAAAACTAGCTGTGTGACTTTGGGCAAGTCACTTAACCCCAACTGCCCTACCTTTCCCCTCCAAAAAAGGGGGGAAAAAGTTATTTATTTTTATTTTTCAACAATCACTTCCATAAGTTTTAAAATTTCTCCCCCTCTCTACCCTTCCCTCCCCAAGACAGCTTGCAATATGGTCTCCGCACATACATTCCTATTAAACACATTTTCACATTAGTCATGTTGCATGGAAGAGTTATAATGAATGGAAAAACCATGAGAAAAAACCCCAAAATAAACAAAACGAAAAAGGAAATAATCTGCTTCGTTCTGACTCCATAGTTCTTTCTCTAGATGGGGATGGCATTTTCCATCATGTGTTCTTTGGAATTGTTTTAGGTCCTTGCTTTGCTAAGAAGGGCTAAGTCTATCAAACTTAGTCCTCTAACACTATGGCTATTACTGTTCTCCTGGTTCTGCTCCCCTCACCCAGCATCAGTTCATTTAAGTCTTTCCAGGTTTCTCTGAAGTCTTCCTGTTCACCATTTTTTATAGCACAATAGTATTCCATTATATTCATATACCATGATTTGTTTAGCCAGTCCCTAATTGATGAGCATCCCCTCAATTTCTAGTTTTGGGCCACCACAGAAAGAATTGCTATAAATATTTTGTACATGTTGGCCTTTTCCCCATTTTTATGATCTCTTTGGGATACAGTCCTAGAAGTGGTATTGGTGGGGCCAGGGGTACGCACATTTTTGTAACCCTTTGGGCATAGTTCCAAATTGCTTTCCAGAATGGTTGGATCAGCTCACAACTCCACCAACAATGAATTAGTGTTCTAACATTCCCACATCCTCTCCAACATTTATCATTTTTCTGTTTTTCCATGTTAGCCAATCTGATAGGTGTGATGTGGTACCTCAGAGTTGTTTTGATTTGCATCTCTCTGGTCAATAGTGATTTAGAACAGAAAAAAATGGTAATAATTTAATTTTGGGGAAATTTTATATCCAATTTCATGTAAAAATATTTTAAACTTTTAAAAAAAATTTTGTGTTCCAAATTCTCTCCCTCACTCTCTCTCCTCCCTGCTCTTTAAGAAAGCAATCAATTTGATATAGATTATTTTTTTGCATTCATGCAAAACATATTTCCATATTGGAATGGTAATGACTTTTTTAAAAGTCAAAACTTTGGAGTTTCGGGAGCCAAGATGGCGGAGTAGAAACAGCTCATCCAAGCCACTCTGCCCCCAGATTCCCTCCAAACTATGTAAAAGAGGACTCTGAACAACTTCTGGAGCCCCAGCACCCACAGAACAACACAGAGAAGCTAACCTCCCACTGAGGACAGCCCAGCAGCCCTGCAGGAAGGACCAGCGCAGCACTCTGGGAGCAGGCAGCGCAGTGCGCAGAGTGCGGGGAGCTGAGCACAGCCGAGCCGAGCCGAGCCCAGGTCCGCGTGAGCCGAGGTTTTAGGGGCAGGGCGGCAGGGCCAGCAGCCGGCTGGAGGAACCCCAGAACACCAGCAGCTGTGGCGATTCCAGAATTATCGACATAGACATGCCTAGTACAAAGTAAGAGGTTAGTGTCCTATGGACTTTGGGACCAGTATTTGGGGAATGCCTCAGCTTCCTCCCCTGGGGGCTAGAAGCCACTGAGGAGACACACCATTTTGTGGTTTTCAGAGGCAGCTCCAGCTCCTGGCCTGCGAACTGTAGGGAGATCCAGTGATCAGTCTTGGGGGGGTAATCGCTCTTGCTTTAACCTCCCTGGATCTGGATTGTGATCTAGGGTGGAAGTCATGGGTGGGTTTACAGCTTGCCAGAAACGGAAGTTGCCCCCCACACGTTCGGGATGAAAATTCCTCTATCTGGCCTTAAAGCCATAATGTGGCAACAAGCCCAAAAGTCAAGTAATTAAGTGGCAACATGCCAAGGCAAAGGAAACAGAAAAATGTAACCCTAGACTCCTATTTTGGGGGCATAGAGCAGGAAAAGGACTGTGAGGTCAGAAGTCCTGCTCCAAAAGCCCCAGGGGAAAACATGAGCGGGTTGCAGGCCATAGGGGACCTTAAGAAGGACTTTAAAAATCAAATAAGAGAAGTGGAGGAAAAATTGGAAAGAGAAATGAGAAGGATGCAGGAAAAGTATGAAATGAGGGTCAACAGCCTGACTGAGGAAAACAACACCTTAAAAAATAGACTAACTCAAATGGCAAAGGAGGCCCAGAAGGGCAATGAGGAGAAAGAATGCCTTAAAAAGTCAAATTTGCCAGATGGAAAAAGAATCTCAAAAGTTCACTGAGGAGATTCATTCCTTCAGAGTTAGACTGGAGCAAATGGAAGCTAGTGACTTTATGAGAAATCAAGATGCTGTTAAGCAGATCCAAACAAATGAAAGATTAGAAGGCAATGTGAAATATCTCATGGGAAAAACCACTGACCTGGAAAATAGATCCAGGAGAGACAATTTAAAAATTATTGGACTACCTGAAAGCCATGATCAAGGAAAGAACCTAGAAATCACCCTTCAAGAAATTCTCAAGGAAAACTGCCCTGATGTTTTAGATCCAGAGGGCAAAATAGAGGTTGAAAGAATCCACAGATCACCTCCTGAAAAAGATCCCAAAAAGAAAACTCCCAGGAATATTATAGCCAGGTTCCAGAATCCCAAGATCAAGGAGAAAATACTACAAGCAGCCAGGAAGAAACAATTTCAATATTGTGGAAACACAATCAGAATAGCATAGGACCTGGCAGCTTCTACACTGAGGGATCGAAGGGCATGGAATAGGATATTCCAGAGGGCAAAAGAGCTGGGACTGAACCCAAGGGTCACCTACCCAGCAAAACTGAGTATTTTGTTTCAGGGGAAAATATGGTCATTCAGCAAGCATTCTTGAGGAAAAAACCAGAATTGAATAGAAAATTTGACATCCAGACACAAGAAGGAAGAGATGCCTGAGAAGGTAATCAGGGAAAAGAAATCAAAAGGAACTTATCAAAGTTGAACTATTTACATTCCTATATGGAAAAACAATAACTGTGACTAAGGAAACCTTTCTCAGTATGAGAATAATGGAAGAAGGGTGTGTGGTCATATGAATACATATGTGAATGTGTGTGTATATGGTTACAGTTATATATGGATAGAGGGCATAGGTTGAATTTGTTGGGAAGGGAGAATACTCAAGGGATGAAATTATGAGGTGAGAGAGGAAAGTGGCAAGAGGAGATGGGGAGAGACAGGGTAGGGTAAACTATCTCATGTAGAAGAAGCAAGGGGAAGTGGTTGCAAGGGAGGGGGAGAATAGGAAGGCAAAAAGGCAAAACCACATTCTCATTGAATTTGGTTCAGGGAGAGAATGACATACATACTAAATGGGATATCTCAACCTGCAGCAGAATAGGGGGAAGGGGGATGAGAGGAGGGATGATGGATGGGAGGGCATCCTTGGGGGGAGGGGAGGTTGAAAGTACCCACTATAGAAGAGGGACAGGATCATGTAGGGAATGGACCAGGTGGGGGGTGGGATGAGTGGAAGGGAATTATAAGCAGCCTTGTACAATATATCTACTATGGTAATGTTTTGCATAGCAAGACATGTACAACATATACTGAATTACTTATCTCCCCAGAGGGAATGGGTGACAAGGGAGGAAGGAAATGGATCTGAAATTTGAGGTCTTAACATTAAATGTTTCAAATATATATACTATTATTAATACTCTTTTGCTTGTACTTGGGAGATAAGATGTGCAGTCATTGGGACACAAAGATTCACCTTCCTCCAATGGAAAAGTCGAAGGGGGTATGAGAGAAGGTATGGGAGAGAGCAGATTGGAGGAAGCGATACATTGCAGGACTTCTATTCTGGGAGGGTGGGTAGGGGAAAAACAAGGGGGGGGGGGATGATTGTAACTCAAAATCTGGCAGAAATGAATGATGTAAAACAGAAGTTAATAAAGCATTTGTTTAAAGGAAAAAAAAACTTTGGAGTTTCATCTGAGTTGACTTCTTTCTTTTGCATAGCTATAGAATGAAGCCTGAACTCCAGTCAAGAGTTTCACAAGAGTACTGTCTTGAGGCACACTGGATAGAGCACTAGGCCTAGAGTCAGAAAGATCTGAGTTCAAATCCAGCCTCAGACATTCACTAGCTATGTGATCCCAGGCAAGTCACTTAACCTCTTTGCCTCAGTTTCCTTATCTGTAAAATGTGGATAAAAAATATAATCTACCACACAGGGTTGTTGTGAGGATCAAATGAAATAATATTTGTAAAGTGTTTGGAACAGTCCCTGGAACATAGTAAATACTTATTAATTGATCATCTTATTTAATCTTATAATTTTAAATATAGAGTCTTACCTATGGATTCAAAATATCAACTTTATAAATACAAGATGGAAAAAGTGTAAGTACACTTTCATCAGCTCTTCTCAAAAAAGATCATTGGATTTTAATGACCAAAGACTCAACATTTCAGCTAAAAAAGCTGGTGCCATTTTTTTTTTTTTTTTGCATTTGCAGATGTGGCAAGAAGTTTCCTGGATAGTTCCATTACATTCTTTCTGGGACTGACCACAACTGGAGAATGAGGTTCAGTTTTGAGAACTGCATTTTGGGAAGGACATTAAAAAACTGGAGAATATACAGAAAAGGGCAGCTCATATTGTGGTGGTTCTTGAGTTCATGGTGTATAAGTATTATTTAAAGGAATTGAAACTGCTCAGTTTGGAAAAGAGAAGACTTAAGGGTATAGGAGAACTGTCTTTAAATATTTGAAATTCTATTACTCAAAAGAGGGATTAGCTTTGTTCTACTTGATCCCACAGCAAAGTAGGAGCCGCTTATGGGAGTCACAACAATGTAGGATTTTAGGATCAGTGTAACAAAACACCTCCCAACAATTAGAGCTATCCCAAAGTGAAATGGGCTGCTTCTCGAAGTAGTGAACAACCTGATAGTTGAGGTCTTTAAGCAAAGAATGGATGAAGACTTATTATGTGGTAATGTGACTTCTTTTTCAGATGTGTTAGACTATTTGACTCCTGAAATTCATTCTGTCTTGGAAAATCTTTAATTTTCTTCGTTTGAGGTTGATTTCAACTCAGTATATGGGGGTAACCCCAAATTTTAAATAGTTAGATCTGTCCCCCCAAAAGCTTCTTCATTAGTTAGTGGATTTCCCATCTGGAGGTCTTTAAGTTAATTGCTCATCCTTCATTTTTTTTTTTTTTTTTTTGCTTTTTGGAGGGCAATTGGGGGTAAAGTAACTTGCCTAAGGTCACACGGCTAGGTTCTTGTTTGTGTGTGTTAAGTGTCTGAGGCCGGATCCAAACTCAGGTCCTTTTGACTCCAGGGCCGACGCTCTACTCACTGTGCCACCTAGCTGCCCCCATGTGTAGCAGCAAGCACCCCAATATCCCCAGGGTGACTGCCAATATAGGTTCTTAGATCTGCTTTTCAAAAGGAAAGCAACTCAAAATCAGTTAACAAGCTTAATTTAATCAAACAAACACACATTACCTAGTTCAGGGGAAAAAGGTCAGCACCCCAAACTTCAGAGTTACATAACTTACAGATCAAACAGACAGGCTTCCAAACTGTCCAACCATTATATCAATACCAAATCACAGTTACCAGAGAGGGAAGCATCAACATCTGGGTTTTCAAAGCCGGGGGGCTCTCAACAACGGCTTCCCAGAGTCTCACCTGGTCAAGTCACACAACACTTCTCAAAGTGAGCCCCAAAGCAAAGCCCCTCATCAGAGTTTATATAGCCTTCTCCTGGCTCAAAGAATGTAACCACCCTTTTGATCCACTGCCCAATCACACAGCATCAAGGTGTAGTCATTCCTGAAAACCAAGCCTCCCACCACAGGTTCCATGTGACCACATTCAGCCTATTAGGAGGCAGAGCATATTTTCAAATCAAGGAAGGTTTTCAGAGTCTCTTAAAGCCAATCAAAGTCTCTTAAGCCAATCAAAGGGCCTAGGGGCAGGGAAGATCTTTTAAATCTGCATTTCCATTACACCATGCTCAGCCTTCATTTCAAAGAAGACTAGTGATATCACTGGGTGATTTCTTCTTGTCTCACTTGAGAATTAGATTTAAGTGAGGCAGAGCTTTGCAAAGGGGTCAGCCTCACTTTCTTCATTGAAACCTAGTGGCAAGACAAAAGTCAGGGTGACTGGCAATGTCCTGGGACACAGTGGATGACTTTGGTGTCTTTGAGGTCAGACCAAGTTCAGTCTAAGCACTTCAGCATTTTTGGCTGTTGGAACAAATTGTTCTCACCTGCCCATCTGTCACAGGAATTTAAGATCTTTGTTGTTGTTGTTTAGTTGATTTTCAGTTGTATTCGATGCTTTGTGACCCCATTTGGGGTTTTCTTGGCAAAGATACTGGAGTGGATTGTCATTTCCTTCTCCAGTTCATTTTACATATGAGGAAACTGAGGCAAATAGGGTGAAGTGACTCGCATAGTATCACACAGCCAGTAAGTGTCTGGGGCTGGATTTGAACTCACAGACATGAGCCTTCCTAACTCCAGGCCCAGGGCTCTATCCACTGTGCCTCCTGGTTACTTCTTTAAGGTCTTTAACTACAGACTCTATGACCACTTAAAAGGCATGAAATTCATGGTTTGCATTAAACTGGTTCTGAAGTCCCTTCTAACAATGATTTTATGAGACTTGAAGCAGATCAAGTCTAAAAGCTAGCATTTACACAGAGTTTTACAGTTTGCAAAGCATTTTATACATATCTCATTTGATCCTCACAACAACCCTGTGATGTAGGTGCTATTGCTCTCCCCATTTTTTTAACAGTCAAGGAAACTGAGGCTGAAAAAGTTACTTTCCCAGGGTCACCCAGCTAGTGTGTATCATCAGCAGGATTTGAACTCAGGTCTTTCTCCTTCTGAGTTTGGTTCTCTATTGTGCCACCTTGCTGACCTTTATGGTAATAAGACATTTAAAGAGACGTCATTCCTCTTCATCACTGTAATGTCAATGGGATTTAAGATCTTCCCTGCCTAATAATAGACTTCACATGGAGCCCATTAAGGGAATCTTCTTTGGGGGAGGCTTGCTTGTAGGAAGGCTTTTACAGCTTTTGCTAATTTCTAATAAGTTTTGAGGGTTGTGAGGCCTTCTGGCTCTGAGAAGTGTATATATACTCTGAGTTGGTATTTTGCTCTGGAGTTTGCTTATGAGAAGGATCTTTTGATTCCCTGGTGATATCCTGGGTGACTGTATGTTCAGAGCTCCCCAACTGCTCGGTAGTAAAGGCTCTTTTCATCCAGGGACGTATGTAAAGTGTATAGTTGATTCAAGCAGTCAGAGCCCTGTCTGTTGGTCTTTATTTCTCTGTTTGTATTTTTTTCAAAGTTCAGGGTACTGACTTTTCCCCTGACCTAGTGAATGTAATTAAAAAAGATTGTTGACCCCTTAAACAGCCATCTTTCCTAGTAAAGCAGATCTAAGAACCTGTGCTAGCAACTGTCCTAGGTATGCCAATGTGGTTGCTGCTATAATCACTTAGCTAAACATCACAAATTCCTTTAGATGGCAGGGTTTCCAGGCCCTTCACCATCCTGGTTACCTTTCTTTGGACTTACTCCAGTTTGTCATAAGGTAGACCAGGCAAGAGAATGTGGCTAGATCAGCATGAACCTCCCCTTGCTAGTGGAAAGATATTTCAAAGGGCATGCCTTCCTGATGGAGGGTCAGGAACACCATCTGCCTATAGGCAGGAGAGCACATGCCTGGGATCAAAGTGATCCCAGCTACCATGGGGACACCCACAGATACCTGAGACAGATGAAGAATCGCACTGGCAAGGATGGAAGCTCTCAGGGCCTGGTTGAATAAGGTCAGAGGACTTAATGGGAGAATCAATAAAAGAACTCAAGAGTAACTCTGAATTGTTTCAGTTTCTGGATAGCTTATTAATTATATTTGGTGACTCCTGATGCCCAGCACATATGGGATATGGAGAAAGATTATTCTAGTTGTTCAAATAAAATTACTTCATTTCATTGGCATGAATTGGCATAAATGCAGCAGTCAGATTGGGGTTTCTTTTTGCAGTATATTTACTATAAACTACAATGTCAAAACTGGAAGAGACATTAGAGTTTAAGGACTTCTATATGCAGTTAGGTGGCATGTGGCAAGTAGGTGACGATGAATGTTGTATGGCCTTGGAATTAGGAAGACCTGAGTTCAAATGTGGTCTCAGACATTTACTAGCTGTGACCCTGGGCAAGTCACTTAACCTCTATCTGCCTCAGTTTTCTCATTTATGAATTGAATCCCCTGTAGCCTTTTCTTTTGATTGGATGGTTCCTCCCAGACTCTCCATTTAAGGAGGAAGCTCAAATTAGCCATATCTCATTCAGGTCCAGGCTACACTCCAAATTTTCCCTACCAGGCCTTCAAGCTGGGTACCTTTGTCCCTTTATTCTCTTGGCTTCTTCCTTTTATATATTGTCCTCCCTCTTTCAAATGTAAGCTCCTTGAGGGCAGGGACTTTCTTTCTACTTATATTCATATTTCTAGTACTGGTACCTGGAACTTAGTAAGCATTTAATAAAGGCAAGTTGACTGACTAAATAGAGATAATAATAATTTCTACCTCATAGATAATATATAAAAAATTTACACACACACACACACACACACACACACACACTTTGCAAATCTTAAATTGCAAAATGTTAGCTTTTGTTATCTTAGATTGAGGTCCAGAGAAGGGAAATTACTTGTCTAAGATACCACAGAAAGTTAGCAGCAACTTGATATAGCATAAAGTATACTGGGTTTAGAGTCCGAGGATCTGGGTTCAGATCTTCGTCAGACACTACAATATTTGTTCTTCAGTCATTTTTTGGTCATATCCAACTCTTCGTGACCCTATTTGGGGTTTTCTTGGCAGAGATACTGGAGTGGTTTGCCATTTCCTTTTCCAGGCCATTTTACAGATGAGGAACTGAGGCAGAGTTAAGTGACTTGCCCAGGGTCACACAGCTAATAACTGTCTGAGGCTGTAATGAACAGATAAATCTTCCTGACTCCAGGCCCAGCACTCTATCCATTGCACCACCTAGCTGCCCATCCTAAACCATACTCCCTCCTCTATTCCACTTTCATATTCTCAGCAACCTGTAGAGAAAGTTTATATTATCTAAAAGACCAAACCAGCACACTATTGTCCTTTTAGGTTTCTGTCTAATCAGATGTTATCTCTAATGGCAAATTGAATTGCTCAAAACCTGAAGCATCAGAATATATTAAATGGCATATGACCTCCAGTAACAGTAACAACAGTAACAATAGCATTTACATAGTGCTTTGTGAAACACTTTATACCTATTACCTTATTTTATCCTCACACAACCCTGAAAAGTGGGTGCTATCATTATCCCCATTTCACAGACAAGGAAACAGGCAAACAGGGTTAAGTGCTTTACCAGCTAGTAAGTCTCTAGGCTGGATTAACTCAAATCTTCCTGACTCTCGGGTCAGCACCCTACATACTGTACCATCCACCTCCTTTAGCAGCAGTGTCACGAAGTAGAAAAAGTACTGGCCTAGGTATTAGGAGAATTGGGTTCTAGTCCTCAGTTTGCTTTAAATCTGTGTGACCATGGGTAAGTTACTTTACTTCTGGGATTATTTCCTTCCTGATAAAATGAGGCCATGGAAGGGAGAAGAAGGTTGGTCTTCTAGCTCTGATAAGCTATTAACCATTATCCTGTTTCTGCTTTTTTTGGGGGGGGGTGTTATTTGTGGCATTTTCCTTCCTACCCACCCCCCACCACCAACCACTGCAAATGCAAGGTTGTTGGTGGTTTTTTCATGCCTCTAACAGAGAAGAGAAATGATTGTTAATGAATTGTAAGCATGGGGTATGGGAAGATCAGTTAACTGGGCCAAATGTTCAGTGATGCAAACGTATTAAGATGATCAAGGCACGAATAGAAATTCACCCAAGGAGCAGGTTCCACAGAGACATCCAGCATGTAAATTACTATGGCTTGATGAAATCTGTGGTGTCATAGCACAGCAGAGACCCTGCCACATCCCACAGAATGCGAAAATAGGCTTTTTTTCCTTGAAAAGAGTCTTGAAAAATGCCACTTTCACATCTTTCTCAAAATACAAACAAAGGGACTTATTACAGAGAAGGTTTCTTAGCAGTTGTCAAAATCCCAAGTATTTTTGGGAGCTTAGTGCTCCATTTTAAAATTTTCCAGGTTGCCTACGTCCCTTCCCATTCCAACCCCATACAGAAACAAGTAGCAAAGGCAACGTGAATGGAACACTCCAATGCAGAGGAAAAGGCTCTAAATTTGGAGTCAGGACATTTGGGGTAAGCCTCAGTTTTGATTCACTGTCTAGGCCTCGGTTTCCTCACTTAGAAAATAAGAGGGTTGAACTCATTGATCTGTAAAGTTCCTTCTAGCTCTGAAATTCTGTGAATTTACAGATGAGAAGCATCCCTTTTTAAAAAAAAATCTATTATTTTCCTATTATGTCCTAATTTTTAATTAAAAATTTAAGTAACACATATTTTAAAAATTAATCTGTCCTTCCTACTATTCCTCTCCTCTTGCTGAACAATTTGAGAGAAAACAACATCACCAAAACAAGTCCCTCAATATATATTTACCCGACAAAGTAAATTTCCACATTTGTTGTTGTTGAAGCATATCTGACTCCTCATGACCCCATTTGGGGTTTTCTTGGCAATGATACTGGAATGGTTTGTTATTTCCTTCTCCAGCTCATTTTATAGCTGAGGAAACTGAGGCAAACAGGGTTAAGTGACTTGCCCAGGATCATACAGCTAGTAAGTGGTATGAGGTCAGATTTGAACTCAGGAAAATTAGCTTTCCGTCTGACTCCAGACCTGGCACTCTACCTACTGCACCACCAAGCTACCCAATTCCCACATTACCCATGCCTGGAAACATATGCCTCTTTTGCATTTTTCATTTATTAGTTCTCTGTCAGGAGATGTGGCAAATCATTTCCTGATTACCAGCTTCAAATGTGTTGTCTCCCCTCTGACTACCCTACACACCTGCACCTCAAAGGATCCTTATACTCTGCGCTAGTAACTCCCTGAGCTCTAGCAGGTGAGATTTTCCTTGTCCTGCCCTTACCAGACTTCTGCCCCATTTCCTAGCTTCCAGCTCCAAACCCTGTTGCCTAGTCTATGTGCCCTTGCCTTTTCCAGTCCTCTTTATGTGTGATCTTCATCCATTAGAATGTAAAAGTTCTTTGATGGAAAGGGCCTCTTTGCTTCCTTGTATTTGTATACCCAGTGCTTATATTTCTAAGCACATAGTAATTAATAAATTTTCTGTTCGCTCTATCTATCTATCTGTCTATCTATCTATCTATCTATCTGTCTGTCTATCCATCTACTTCTCTATCCATCCATTAATCTATCCATCTCTCTATTGCATGTTATTTCCTAGGAAAACACAGGACGGAAAATATTTGAGATTTGTTTACAGGGACTAGAAATGACCCAGTAGGAAGGCATGAAATCACTGCCACTAATGAGGATGGTAGATTCCTTCACTGGAAAGAATGGGGTCAATAGACTCAAAAAATCATAGCATCTGGAACCAACAAGACCTTTAGAGACTGATAGTATGGTACAATGGAAGTTAGAGGGATGGTTCTGGAGTGGAAGAACATAGTTTTACCATCCCACCCCTGATCCTTACTATGTTACCTTGGGCAAGTCATTGAACTTTTCTAAGTTCCAGCTTCTTTATGGGTAAAATGAGTGGGTCTCTGAAGTCCTTTCTGGCTCAAGATCTATTATGCTTTCCAGTTCTGAATTTTTGATCCTAATATACTGGGGTTTTGGTTAAACCCCAGATCACCTAAAAGGGAGGTACCTATGTAGAAAATGCCAGGGACCTGTTTTGGGGAGGACTGGTACATGCAGGGACATTTTGTATCTGTCTGCCACATTTTGGGGAGCAGTCTCTTTCCATTGGCTGCTAGCTAGAATTGATTGTATCTTTAAAACTACTAGATTTGAACAGCCTCATTCTCTTTTTCCAGTGGCATGCATGGATGAAGAATTCCTTCTTTCACAGCAGCGGCACCATGAGGTAAGTTGGCTGGGAAAAGATCCAACTTTCCTTTTCCATTAGTCTCTGAGGTCCTGTGGAATGGGTTTGGGGTTTTGGTCATTAGTCTTTTTCAGTTCTAGGTATAGGGAATGGAATTCACTCAGCCAAGAGCTCAAACCATGGGGACCTTGGAGCCCAGAATTCCAGGCTTTATATTACTGCCAGCCTAAGAGGGATGCCTTGAAAAGCTGGGGTACTGGGATGAAATTTGGTGGGACCAATGCTATCAGGAGTTGAGTTAACTTGCAAAATTAACCTCACTCCTTTACTTAGAAACCAAGGTGGTGAAGGAAAGATTATGCCCTAGAGGTGTTTGGGCAGATGTTTGTATGATTGTTCTTGCTATATCTTTGAAGTAAATAATACTTTATAACATCTAGTCTGACTGTGAAGTAGTTAAATAGAACTAGGATGTTTGGACCCCTAAAGGTAGAACACAACTGGTGAGGGATTGAGCCAATGGCAGAGATGAGGGGCCTCCTCCTGATACTCTTAAGGATACTAGGGAACCCTGGTGGAGGGGTAAAGACCTGGCTTTCAGAGGGAGGACCAGAGGAATCTCTGCTACACTAGACTAACCCCCTCATTTTATAGTAAAGGAAATGGAAAACTAAAGAGTCTAAATGACTTGCTTAAGGTGGCACAGTAAAAAAAAAAAAAAAAGCAGAGTTAGGATTTGAGTCCAGACCTTATGACAGAGTTCTTTCTACTACATCAGGCAGGGGGGTGGAGCCAAGATGGTGGAGTAGAAGCACAAACTTGGCTTGAGCTCCTGCTTCAGTCACTTCTAATACATGTGAAAAAATGATTCTACACAAATATTAGAGCTACAGAACCCACAAAGTGGCAGAAAGAAACAAATCTCCCACTGAAGGCAGCCTGGCAGGCCAACAGGAAAGGTCTGTTGCAGTAGCTGGGAGCTGAGCACATTCCTGCCCCTCCCCCCCCCATGGTTCTGCCCAATCAGCAGCTGCTGGAGCAGACTTCAGGAGAGTGAATCATCAGTAGCTGTGGTGGTTTCCAGACTGCTCAACCTGTAAACGCCAAAGACAAAGTAAAAGGTCAGCGCAGAACTCTGTTGGATGGAAGAGCATGGTCTGGCCCCTGCCCCTAGGCGAGAAGTGACAGAGGCGCAGGGACTACAGTCAATGATGAATGGATGCTTCCTGAGCTCCTGGCCTGCAGATTGTGGGGGAACCAAGAGACCATTCAGAGGGTGATTGTTCTTGCTTTACCTGCTTGGATCTGGATTGTGGTCTTGGGTGGTGGTCCTGGAGTGTGTGGCCAGTGAGCCAGAGCTTGTGGGAGCTGTAAAGGGGGCACCCTCCTAATAGTTCTAGCAGCTGCAAAACCCCCAGTGATTTGGGCCAAGCTCTCTCCATTCTGGAAGCAAAGTTCTACTGTGGCAAAGAGCTCAAAAGTCAAGTAATTGGCTGGCAGTATGAGCAAGCAGAGGAAGCACAAACAGACCATAGAATCCTTTTTTGGGGACAAAAAGGATCAAAGCATGGAACGGGAGGAAGACAATGAAGTCAGAATTCCTGCATCAAAAGCTTCCAGGAAAAATATAAATTGGTTACAGGCCCTGGAGGAGCTCAAGAAGGATTTTGAAAATCAAGTAAGAGAAGTGGAGGAAAAATTGGGAAGACTAATGAGAATGATTCAAGAAAATCATGAAAAGCGAGTCAACAGCCTGCTAAAGGAGACCCAAAAATACACTGAAGAAAATAACGTCTTAAAAAATAGACTAACTCAAATGGCAAAAGAGGCCCAAAAAGCCAATGAGAAGAATGCCTTAAAAAGCTGAATTTGCCAGATGGAAAAGGAATTTCAAAAACTCACTAAAGAGAATAATTCCTTCAAAATTTGGTTGGAGCAATTGGAAGCTAAGGACGTTATGAGAAATCAAGATACTATAAAACAAATCTAAACAAATGAAAAAATAGAAGGCAATGTCTACTTCATCAGACAAATAAATGGTTACTAAAAAGAGTCAGACAGATAGGTTACTCTCTCACTGTTATTGAGCTGTCATTTTGTCAGTCAGGATCTCCAGAAAGAATAACTCACAGGGGCAGCTAAGTGGCGCAGTGAATAGAATATGGGCCCTGGAGTCAGGAGTACCTGAGTTCAAATCCAGCTTGAGACACTTAACATGTACTAGCCATGTGATCTTGGGCAAGTCACTTAACACCAATTGCCCCTGCCTTCCCCCCTCCAAAAAGACAAAAAAAAAGAATAACTCACTCTGATTCTGTCTCTCTAGTGAGATGGGTCCTAAGAGATGAGGCTATACCATTCTTTCTGACCTCCCTCTTGAACTAATAGTTTTTATTCATAGTTTCTAGCAAGTGTGGCAATTTGTAAGTGCCAATTTCTTGCCTTCAGTTCTTTTCTCCTTTGTACGTGGCTGCAGTCCCATTAATTTTTTTTTTGCAAGAATAAAAGATAAGAAAAATAACAAGAAGAAACCAGGGACAAAGAATGTTTGTTTTCTTAAAAATCATGTGTGATGCAAGTGAAACAGTAACATAATACTTGAACTAATCTTACAAAGCCTCCCTGATTCCCCCATGGAATAAAGAACTGATGAGAGACATTACACATGTCTCTATAGCCCTCATTTCCTCATTCACACTAAATTTGAGTCCAGGTGACATTAATATAGAACCCACTAAATGGCTTCCATCTTTACTTAGTAAGTTAAGATTAAGGATGTCAATTTACATTAGGGTAGGCTACCATTCAGATATGTTGTAAATTCTGTTGAAAAGTATTAACCAACTCAACAAGTGGAAATCAAAGATGTCAGTTTGAAAGTTTGGGGGGTTTTTAGTGAGCTGAAGGCTCAATTTAAGGCAAGGCTATGATAATAATAAATACAGCTAGCATTTATGTAACACTTTAAAGTCTGCAAAGTATTTTACAAATATTATCTTATATGATCCTCACAACAATCCACGAGGGAATCGGTGAGGCTGGAGAGTTTCTAGAGGAAAGGCTAAATAAACACCATGACATAAAGAACTGGGAATATTTCATCCAGAAAGGATAAGATATGGTGAGGTTAAGGGTGGGACAAGATATGGCAGAGTCATTATTTTTCAAGGTTCCATAGGGTAGAACCAGCAATGGAGAGAAGTTGCAAAAGAGGCGAATTTAGGCTTGACAGAAAGAAAAACTAACAATCTGAATTGCCCTAACGTAGAATGGATCAACTAGGGAGATAGTGAGTTTTCCCTCACTTGAAGTCTTTAAACAAAATCCGTGCAGCTTCTTAGAAGTTATGTTGTAGAGAAGGTGTGTTTGTCATTTTTTGCACCCACTATGGGTTGGACCAGAGATCCTTTCTAAGATCTCTGAAATCCTGTGATTCTTTGATTCATTGAGGTGGCAGAGAGGTAGCCAAAATGGCATTCTCCAATATACCATTCCATTTTCCTATCTCAGTGCTCTTGCCCTGGCTGTTCTCCATGCCTGCAATGTTCTCTCTCCTTACCTCTGCCTCTTACAACTCCTACCTTCCTTCAAGGCTACTCTCATGCCCCACTTGCTATGGAAAAGCTATCTTGATCCTCCCAATTATTAATACTCTTCCCCTCTTCCTGGAAAAGAATTTGGATTTGCTTATCTGTGTCTATATAATTTTCCTCCCTTAGAATGTAAACTCTATGTGGGCAAGGACTGATTCTTTTTTTTTAACTTTGTTTCACTAGTGCCTGGCAGAATGAGTGACCCATAGCAAACTCTTAATAAATGCTTCTTGAGTGAGTGAGTGAATGAATGAATAGGCTTCATTGAGGGGGTAGTGGATTCCTCCTCACCATAGGTCTTCAAAAAGGCTGAATGACCACTTGTTAAGTACATGTTAGAAGGCATTCATGTTCAGGTGTGGGTTGGAACAGATGGCCTCTGAAGTCTCTTACCATTCTAAGATCCTGTGATTGTTTATTTTGTCATTTGTGCATAGGAAAAACGAGTCACTTTAGAAGAATGTGAGGAAGAGAATTTAGAGGAAGATCATGATCTACTAAAAAATAATTTCCTATTACATCGAAACAGTATATTTGGCCAGTGATAAAACATTTTTTTACTTGAAAGTCCTTTAAAAGTAATAATTTTTCCCCTGTCAAATAGTTTGGGTAAGATAATACTTCAAGACACTAAGATGGGCTAGTAAATTTCAGCTAATTAAAGAACAGTGTTTATATTAAGTGTCTACTGTGTGCCAGGGGGAATTAGAAAATTTATGTAAGACAGCCTTCTATATAGTCAAGTGCTGGGTGATTGGAGTGGTGGTAACACTAACAATAATAGTATTATTGTTAATATTGTACACTAACATAATAGTATTGCACATAATAGTATAAATACATTAGAGCTATAAAATAGTGTTCTACATTCATTTCCACATCATTTTCATTTCCAAATATGTCCCTCCCCACCCACTGAAGAAGCTTTCCTTGCAACAAATTAAAATTAAACCCAAATCAACCATGTCTGATAGCATATGCAACATTCCGCTTCCAATGCCCTCTATCTTTTTAAGGAAAGGAAGGAGATGCATTTTCTCAATTTTTTTCCCTGTGGGGCCAAGGTTGGTCATCATAGTTACACGGCATTAATTTTTATGTTATCATTCTTTACAGTTATAATGTTGTAGTTATTGTGTATATATTATGTTGGTTTTATTTACTTCTTCCTGCAACAGATTGTATGCCTTCCTAAATGCCTCTGAATTCTTCATGTTTCTTTGTGTCTTTTGCTACAATTAGATTCCTATAATATAAAGAGAGTACATAAAGACAGTACAGTGTATCAGACAGAGAGTTGACCTTGACACCAGGAAGACCTGCCTTCAAGTCCTACTTCTGAATACAGACTGGCTTTGTGATCCTGGGCAAATGCTTTGGCCTCTCAGTGCTCTTAGGCAATTATTCTAGATCTTAGAAGATCTATAGAGAGTTCCTCTCCCAGTGAAATCACAGGTATGGTCTCTGTCCCATGTCTTTATATTCCTGTACCATAATCTCATTAGCCATTTACATCTGATGGACACCTACTTTGATTCCAATTTCTTGCAATAAGTATTTTGGCATACATAAGACATTTCTTTCTGTCTTTGACTGCCTGAAGCACATGTCTTGGTGTGAGATTTGACCTCTTGATCAAAGGATATGGACATTTAATATTTGGGAGGCATAATTCCTGAAAAATTCATTTACATATAAAGGGACACTTTTGCAGAAATAACAGTGGCATGATTTCAATCCCCACTGAAGTCCTGTTCTGTTCCCTAATTGTGGCTTGTAGGTGACCCTAGTTTATTCTTTTTTTTTTTTGTTCTTTTTAAACAAATACTTTATTAACTTCTGTTTTACATCATTGATTTCCGCCAGATTTTGAGTTACAATCATTTTCCCCCCATTATTCCCCTACCCAACCTCCCAGAATAGCAGTCCCACAAGATATCTCTTCCTCCAATCTGCTCTCTCCCATACCTTCTCCCATACCCCCTTCGACTTTTCCATTGGAGGAAGATGAATCTTGTGTCCCAATGCCTGTACATCTTATCTCCCTATTACAAGCAAAAGAGTATTAATAATAGTATTTATATATATTTGAAACATTTAATGTTAAGACCTCGAATTTCAGATCCATTTCCTTCCTCCCTTGTCACCCATTCCTTCTGGGGAGATAAGTAATTCAGTATATGTTGTACATGTCTAGCTATGCAAAATATTATCATAGTAGATATATTGTACAAGGCTGCTTATAATTCCCTCCCACTCGTCCCACCCCCCACCTGGTCCATTCCCTACATGATCCTGTCCCTCTTTTATAGTGGGTACTTCCAACCTCCCCTCACCCCAAGGATGCCCTCCCATCCATCATCCCTCCTCCCATCCCCCTTCCCCCTATCCAGCTGCAGGTTGAGATATCCCATTTAGTTTGTATGTCATTTTCTCCCTGAACCAAATTCAATGGGAATGTGGTTTTGTCTTTTTAGCCTTCCTTATTCTCTCCCTCCTTTGCAACCACTTCCCCTTGCTTCTTCTACATGGGATAGTTTACCCTACCCTGTCTCTCCCCATCTCCTCTTGCCACTTTCCTCTCTCACCTCATAATTTCATCCCTTGAGTATTCTCCCTTCCCAACAAATTCAACCTATGCCCTCTATCCATATATAACTGTAACCATATACACACACATTCACATGTATTCATATGACCACACACCCTTCTTCCATTATTTTCATAGTGAGAAAGATATCATCAGTCACAGTTACTGCTTTTCCATATAGGAATGTAAATAGTTCAACTTTAATAAGTTCCTTTTGATTTCTTTTCCCGATTACCTTCTCAGGCATCTCTTCCTTCTTGTGTCTGGATGTCAAATTTTCTATTCAATTCTGGTTTTTTCCTCAAGAATGCTTGAAAGTCCTCTAGTCCACTGAATGACCATATTTTCCCTGAAACAAAATACTCAGTTTTGCTGGGTAGGTGACCCTTGGGTTCATTCCCAGTTCTTTTGCCCTCTGGAATATCATATTCCGTGCCCTTCGATCCCTCACTGTAGAAGCTGCCAGGTCCTGGGCTATTCTGATTGTGTTTCCACAATATTGAAATTGTTTCTTCCTGGCCGCTTGTAGTATTTTCTCCTTGATCCGGGGATTCTGGAACCTGGCTATAATATTTCTGGGAGTTTTCTTTTTGGGATCCTTTTCAGGAGGTGATCGGTGGATTCTTTCAACCTCTATTTTCCCCTCTGGATCTAAAACATCAGGGCAGTTTTCCTTGAGAATTTCTTGAAGGGTGATTTCTAGGTTCTTTCCTTGATCATGGCTTTCAGGTAGTCCAATAATTTTTAAATTGTCTCTCCTGGATCTATTCTCCAGGTCAGTGGTTTTTCCCATGAGATATTTCACATTGCCTTCTAATCTTTCATTTGTTTGGATCTGCTTAACAAGCATCTTGATTTCTCATAAAGTCATTAGCTTCCATTTGCTCCAGTCTAACTCTGAAGGAATGAATCTCCTCAGTGAACTTTTGAGATTCTTTTTCCATCTGGCAAATTCGACTTTTAAGGCATTCTTCTCCTCATTGCCCTTTTGGGCCTCCTTTGCCATTTGAGCTAATCTATTTTTTAAGGTGTTGTTTTCCTCAGTCAGGCTGTTGACCCTCATTTCATACTTTTCCTGCATCCTTTTCATTTCTCTTTCTAATTTTTCCTCCACTTCTCTTATTTGATTTTTAAAGTCCTTCTTAAGGTCCTCTATGGCCTACAACCCACTCATGTTTTCCCTGGGGCTTTTGGAGCAGGACTTCTGACCTCACAGTCCTTTTCCTGCTCTATGCCCCCAAAATAGGAGTCTAGGGTTGCATTTTTCTGTTTCCTTTGCCTTGACATGTTGCCACTTAATTGCTTGACTTTTGGGCTTGTTGCCACACTATGGCTTTAAGGCCAGATAGAGGAATTTTCGTCCCGAACGTGTGGGGGCAACTTCTGTTTCTGGCAAGCTGTAAACCCACCCACAACTTCCACCCTAGATCACAATCCAGATCCAGGAGGTTAAAGCAAGAGCGATTACCCCCCAAGACTGATCGCTGGATCTCCCCACGATTTGTAGGCTGGGAGCTGGAAATGCCTCTGAAAACTACACAGTGGCGTGTCTCCTCAGCAGCTTCTAGCCCCCAGGGGAGGGAGCTGACGCATTTCCCAAATACAGGTCCCAAAGTCCATAGGACACTAACCTCTTACTTTGTCCTAGGCAAGTCTATGTTGATAATTCTGGAGTCTCCACAGGTTCCTGGTGTTCTGGGGTTCATCCAGCTGGCTGCTGGCCCTGCCGCCCTGGAGCTAAAACCTCGGCTCACTCGGACCTGGGCTCAGCTCGGCTCCTGCGCTCTGTGTGGTGCCGGCTCCCAGACCGCTGCGCTGGTCCTTCCTGCAGGGTGCTGGGCTGTCCTCAGCGGGAGGTTAGCTTCTCTGTGTCGTTCTGTGGGTGCTGGGGCTCCAGAAGTTTTTCAGAGTCCTTTTTTACATAGTTTGTGGAGAATCTGGGGGCAGAGAGGCTTGGAGGAGCTGTTTCTACTCCGCCATCTTGGCTCCGCCCCCGACCCTAGTTTATTCTTGTGACTCTATATCCTAGAAGGCAATACTAGCAGAGCATAAGCTCTGATAGGTTCATCCAAGATGGAAAGATTTGGAGTGTGAGTCCTTTCATGGAGAGCATAAGTCCATTGATGGACTGTATATCCCTTGTCTGAAGAGCGGCTTAGCTACTTTCAGAGACTATCATCTTATTGGATGGAGAGTGATTTATTCTTTTGACTTTTTTTGTTGTTCATTCGTTTCAGTCATGTCTGACTCTGTGACCCCATTTGGGATTTTCTTGGTAAAGGTACTGGAGTGGTTTACCACTTCCTTCACTAGCTCATTTTACAGATGGGGAAACTGAGGCAAACAGGGTTAAGTGACCTCCTAGGGTCACACAGCTAGTAAGTGTCTGAAGTCAGATTTTAACTCAAGAAGATGAGTCTTCCTGACTCCAAGTCTGGCACTCTATCCACTGTGCTACCTAGCTGCCCTACTCTTTTGACTACAGCAGTTTTCTAAGATTCCCCCCACCCCAATAAATTAAGGTGGTATTTTGACTTCTTTTAGTATCTGGACTACTCACACCAACAAAATCACAGGTCCTGCAAGTATTAATGTATGGTCAGCACTTATTGGATTGTGTAAACTAGTTAAAAGCAGAAATCTCTGATCTTTGATAATAGCCAAGAGCATTTAGCTGCAGCATTATAATTTCCTTCTTTTCTGAAGAGATTTCTGAGTTTAAGGGTAGGGTTAGGGTGGTATGCATATTCTTTATAGCTAGCCTGGGACCCCAGTTCACTTAAAAAGCTCAGACTTAGCAAAATCATTTTTTTTTTTTTTGCTGTGTACCTATTTCCTGGATCTCACAGGCATGCACATAGACCTTTTAATTGGGCAGAATTTCCATTTTATGTGGATGTGGCCTTTGGGCTGTGCACTATTTCTTCCCTCCCTCTTTGTCTCAGTAATCTGTAGGCACTGCATGTCATGTCTGATCGGTGAATACAGTACAACTGCCTGCTTTTATACGTTATTAATTTTGCTTGGCTCTCCACTCACGTAAATTCTACTGGGTAGTGTTGGCATTTTCCGGGTGAAGGATGTTTCACACAAATCAGAGGTGCTCAGTTGGAAAATGAAACAGATTGCTTTGAAAGGAATACCACATTTACTCACATAAATCTCAAGAGCCAGTTTATGGAGGGCCTTGAATGCCAGACAGAGGAATTCAAACTTGATGTGGTAGGCAATGGGGAGCCATTGTAGGTCCTTGGGTAGGGGAGTATTGCAAACAAAATGTTGTTTTAGGAAGATTAATCTGGCAGCAGCATATAGAATGGGCTGGGGTGGAGAGAGACCAGTTAGGAGCCTGCTGAAATAATGTAGATATGAGATAACAAAAGCCTGGGCCAGGGAGCTTGCCGCTTATGAGAATGGAGAGGGGGGATAAATACAGGAGCCTCTATTCCATTTTGTACCTGCTCTGTTCCAGGCATTACACAAAGTGTTGGAATCCAAAGATAAAAATAACACAATCCCAATTCTCTTGAGGAGCTTACATCATATGGAAGATACAAGCAAATGCTAGGTAATGGGGAGGGAAGGGAGGAAACAAGTATTTACTAAGGACTTGTTATCTGCAGCTAGGTGGCACAGTGGATAGAGTACTGGACATAAAGTTAGGAAGACCTGAGTCCAAATCTGGCCTCAAACATTTACTAGCTGTGTGTGACCTTGGGCAAGTCACTTAACCCTGTTTACCTCAATTCCACATCTACAAAATGAGCTAGAGAAGGAAATGGCAAACCACTCCAGTATCTTTGCCAATAAAACTCCCAAAGGGTGTCATGAAGAGTCAGACGTGACTGAACAACGATAACAATAAAAATTATCCACCAGGCACTCTGCTAAACACTTTACAAATGTTATCTTGTTTGATCCTCACAATGATCTCGGGGGGTAGGTGCTATTATCATCCCCATTTTACAGTTAAGGAAACTGAGACAGTCCGAGGTTAAGTGATTTGACTAGCATCACATAGCTAGTAAATGTCTGAGACTGAATTTGAACTCAGGACTTCCTGATACCAGTCTCTGTGTTTTACCACTGTGGTACTTAGCTGAAGGAGAAAGTACTAAGAACTGGTGAGATCAGGAAAGACTTCATAGAGAAGTTGAAGGGGATAAACTATGAACATTTTTTTTTTGTGGGGGGGATTGGAAAGATAGTTATAAGAATTAACAATAATAGCAGTAATAGTAATTTTTAAAATGTGGCATGGCATGTGGGATAGAGAACTAGTCTTGGAACCAGGAAAACCCTGGGTTGTGTAATCCTGGGCAAACCATTTAACTTCCCAGCACTCCAGGCAACTCTCCAATCAATCAACAAAAATTTATTAAGCATCTATTAAATGCCAGGCCTTCTGGGGTAGGAAGACAAAAAAGAGACAGTACCTGGCCTCAAGCGGTTTACATCTATAAAAAATAAAAACCAGGTCATTTTTAAGATTGAAGAAACTAACAATTAGGGGGGCACCAGGAAAGGCCTCATGTAGAGGGTGGCACTTGAGCTGGGTCTTGAAGGAAATTAGGAATTCTATGAAGTGGAGGTGGAATTCATTACAGGCATAGGGAACAGCCTGTGCAAAGGTGTGGTGACTGAAGATGAAATATTGTGTGATAGAATGTTGTGAAGAACAGTAGCAACAGACAATTTGAATGGACTATATGAGTAGGAGTAATATATAGTAAAGCTGTTCATGTAGGGTGGACCAGGTTGTGAAGGGCTTTAAATGCCACAGGAATATATGTTTTATCCTAGAGGTAATAGGGAGCCACAAGAGTTTAATGAGTAAGGGAGTGACATGGTCATATCTTTGTTTTTGAAAAATCACTTTGGCAGGTGGAGGACTAGAAATCCAGGCAGACTAGATTTGGGAGAGACTTAGAAGGCCATTGCAATAGCCCCAGTAAGAGATGATGACAGCTTTGAACTAGGCTGGTGGTTGTGTAAGTGAAGAGAAAAGGAAATGGATGTGGGAGATATTGTGGTGGTAGAAATGGTAACATGTAATGATTATATGACTATGTGGGGAAAGAGAGAGTGAGAAGTCAAGGATGAAAGGCTCCAAAGCTGTAAAGTTGGTGGTGCCCTTGAGAGAAATAGGAAAAGTTTGGAAGAGGTGGGTTAAAAGGGAAAGATGATGAGTTCTGTTTTAGACACGTTGAGTTTGAGATGCCCATGGGACGTCTAGTTCAAAATGTCTAAAATGCAGCTTGTGATGTGTAACTGGAGTTCAGAAGAGAGGAGAGGGAGGATTCGGAATTAAAAATGTTAATTAAACCTAATTAAACTTTAAGACTAAGGGGTTCCCTGTGCTATACCAAGGAAATCTCAGGTCAACAAGAATAACATATTTTTGTAAAGTTTTCTAGTTTAATAAATATTTTCATACCCATCATCTTCTTTGATCCTAATATCCTGTGAGGTTATTAGGTTAGTGAAAACATTATCAGCCTCATTTTACCAATGATGAAACTGAAGTTCACAAGCATTGAGTGATAGGATCCAAGATCACACAACTAATTAAGTAGAAAAGCTGGGGCTCAAACCCAGGATCTTTGACTCAGACTTTAGTTCTGTATTCACTACAACATAAATCTTTTTGATAGTATTTTTCAAAGTCATCACTAGGGTGGAAAGAGCAGAGTTTTGCCCCAAGGTGTCAAAATTTAGAAAGCCCAGACAGAATTTCTATTCTTTCATCAAGTAAGACACAACTGAGCTTAGCTTCTAGATAGCAAAAATAATTAGGTAAGAGAGGAAGCCAGACTGGATCCAAATTCAGATCTTTTTGCACTGAATCCTATGCTCTGACCACATTGCTACACTGCCTCCATTCTGTGGTCATCTTTAAGAAAAAAGGACAAAATTCGTAGATGTATTCATTGATTTTCCTTGTTATTTGTTAAGCTTTCATTCATGCATCAGTGTTCACACAGCTGTACCAATTATCTTTGAATTTGAACATGTGTTCTAGTGGTCATTGCTATCTCTGATATTTTTAAGGCACATTTACAAAAGAACGGAATGATAGAATTACAATCATAAAACCTTAGAAAGAAACATGGTAAGGGACCTAAAAATCATCTGGACTATGACTGCGTTTTTATTTTTTAAAAATGTTGTTGATGCTTTTGGAAATTTGTATTTTTTAATTTAGTTTTTTTAGTTTTCTCCAGTTATATGTAAAAACAGTTTTAACATTCATTTTAAAAACTTTGAGCTTCAAATTATCTCCTTTCCTCTCTCTTTACCCCACCCCCCTCCATTGAGAAGCCAAGCAATTTGATATAGGTTATACATGTGTAGTAATGCAAAACCTTTCCATAATAGTCATGTGGTAGAAGACTTGCTTCATTCCCCTCCATCCCGTTCCCCCTCCTCGTTATTTTATTCTCTCTCCTTTCACCTGGTCCCTCCTCAAAAATGTTTTAATTTATTTGATTTTCAGGATACTTCCAGTGTCTTTCTTCTCTTAACAACAACAGCAACAATCACAATAATAACTAACATTTCTATAGCACCTATGTGCCAGGCATTGTGCTTAATACTTTACAATTATTATCCACTTGACCCTCACAATAACTCTGGAAGAGAGGTGCTATTAATATCCCTAGTTTACAGATGAGGTAAAACCACGGCAGACAGCCATTAAAAGACCTGTCCAGTGTCAAACTTCTTGTAGTAATTGTTACTATTGTTCTTGTGGTCCTAGGTTTTTGCTCAGCATCAGTTAATCTATGCTGTCCAAACTTCCTCTGACCTATCCTTTTCTCACATCACAATAATGTTCCATTATTGTCTGTATGCCATGATTAGTTCAACCATTTGCCAATCAATGCCAATTACCTTGCTTTTAATTTTTCGAGTCCTTCATTTTAAGGTTGAGGAAACTGAAGACCATACAAGTCAAGTGACTTGTCCAAGGTCATTGAGCGAATCAGTGAGAAAACATGAACTAGAATTTTCGTTTCCTGACCTTTAGTCAGTTGCTCTTTTTAATATATGGGGAGAGCTTATAGTTCATGACATATAGCAACTAGCACACTTTAGGTTTCTAGTTTTCTGGTAGAAAGCTTTTCATTTTTTACTTCAGGGAAAAGCATGTGAGGTGAAGGTTTTAAAAGGGCAATACAGCTCTTGAAGAATGAGACAGCAACTTGTCTCATTTAAAATTTCATCTGAAACATGCAGAAGACCTTTCCTACTCATGTTGGAAGCAAATAAATCTAAGGGATCAATGAAAAAATATGATTGCTTAGTGTTGTCTGGTTAGGATCCAATTACATACAGTGTATTTATTTTAAATTTAGATGATGCACACAAGAGATTTCCAGGAACAAAATGAAAAGAAATTGGCAGTATAGTGAATGGAAAAATTAATGATGTGAATTACATAGCATGTGAATCGAAGATGACAGAAATGGGATAGGGAAGAGAGGATGAGACTACATTTATTTACTTTGCTGATTGTGTGGAGCAGAGGTTGAAATGTGGTCCCTCTCACTATGCTGCCATCATGATGCTCTGGCATCTTCACTGTGAGTCTAGCATATAGATAACACTTAGAAGTGTCCCTGTTGAGAGAGCCCCAAACCAAGGTGACCACACATATATAGCCTTCAATCAGAGGATCTTCAGCTAGAAGGAAACCTTTATTTTACAGATAAGAAAATGGAGCCCCAAGGAGGTGAGGTGATGAGCAAAATCACACAGAAAGTAAGTCATAGAACTGATATTTGAACTGCTGTCTTTAGGCTCCAAGATCAGCACTATTTCTATCATATGATCCTTCTTTTTCTTCAGGAAGCTTCAGATCAAAATGTCAAGTTAATCAGGGAGGAAGACAGACAGAAAGACAAAGAGAAACAGCTAGACAAGCAGAGATTGACAAAGACACTGTCAGAGAAAGAGAGGCACAGAAAGACAGATGGGAAGAAGAGAGACACAGAGACAAAAAAGAGAGAGACAAAGGAAAAAGAGACAGAGACAGAGGTGGGTTGGGGGAAACAGATGGGGAAAGAAAGAGATGAGGGAAGGAGAGACAGAGAGAGACACAGAGAGAAAGACAGAGACAGAGGGGGAAGAGAGACAAGCAGACAGAGACAGAAAAAAGAGACAGTCCAAAGAGATAGAGAGAGATGGGGTAGGAGAAATAGAGTGAGAAAGAAAGAAATGAGAAAGGGAGAGAGAGAGGAGAGACAGAGAGACAAACACATAGACAGAGAGGAAGAGAGGGAGGAAGAGAGCACACAAAGGTTCAAAGAGCTAAAGCTGGAGACAGTAGGTATATAGATCTTGAGCTGGAAAGGACTTCAGAGAGCATCTAGTACAAACTCCTCATCTTACAAACCAAAGAACAAAGGCTCAGGAAGATGAAGTCCTTTGGAATAATCTTGGATCATTGTATTTCTGAGAAGAGTTAAACCATTAACTGTTGATCATTGTACAGTCTTGCTGTTACTATGTACAATGTTCTCCTGGTTCTGTTCACTTCACTTTGCATCAGTTCATATAAGTCCAGGTTTTTCTGAAACCAGCTTGCTCATCATTTCTTATAGCACAGTAATATTCCATAGCAATCATATGCCACAACTTGTTTAGCTGTTCCCCAATTGATGGGCGTCCTCTCAATTTCTAATTCTTTGCCACTACAAAATGAGTTGCTATAAATATTTTTGTATAAGTAGATCCTTCCCCTCTCACTTTTAAAAATCTCTTTGAGATACAGACATAGTAGTGATATTACTGGATCAAAGGGTATGAACAGTTTTATAGCCCTTTGGTCATAGTTCCAAATTGCTCTCCAGAATGGCTGAATCAGTTCACAATTCTACTAATGGTTCATTAGTGTCCCATTTTTCCCACATTCCTTCCAACATTTATTATTTTCTTTTTCTGTCATATTAGTCGATCTGATTGGTGTGAGGTGGTACCTCAGTATTGTTTTAATTTCCATTTCTCTAATTAGTAGTGATTTAGAGAATTTTTTCTAAATGACTATGGATAACTTTGATTTATTCATCTGAAAACTCAGTGCTCATTATTTTCAAGGCACTCTCCTAAACACTGGGGAATAGAAAGATGAAAAATGGTCCCTGAATTCAAGGAAGTTACAGTTTAACAGGGTAAGATGTATAAAAAGAAATAGGATGCAGAGTAAGGTATAATAAGGACTAATAGGGGTGGGTGTGGATCTAGAAAAAATGTTATAAGAAACATAAATAGTGGAGGCAGAGCCAAGATGGCAAAGAAAAGGCAGGGACTCATCTGACCTCTCCCAAATTCTCCTCCAAACAGCTTTAAATAACACCTCACAAAAATTCTGGACACAAAAGAATGGGGTAAAACAGTTTTCCAGCCCAAGACAACTTAGAAGGTCAGCAGAAAAGGTCTATTGGGTGAGAGTGAAGCACATTCCAGCACAGGTTGAGCCCCACCAAACTAACAGTGGATCTTGGGGACAATTAGTAGAGGTAGCTGAAGGTTCTAGAGCTTTCAGTCCAAAAATGTTAAGAAGGTCAGACAACTGATCAGAAGCAGAATACAGAAGTCCATTTGCTAGCATTGGGGGCAGGACTCTGTTGTATTGCCAATACGAGGATCTTGGTTGTAGTCCTGGGTTGCAGTCTCAGGGTGAGAAGGAGCACTAGAACACCAGAGCTTGAGATTCCAGGGGAACTAGGACCCATGTCTCAGTTCCAGGGCAGAAAAGAATGTTTTGGTTGCTCACAGAGCAGAGCATAAGCCAGGACAGTAGTAAACACACCTCTCCTTAGATCATATCACCTCAGAGAACTGAAAATTTAAAGTTTTCAATTACACTTATAGCCCCAGAACTACTTCTGAAAACAGCTACACAAAATCCTTGAAACTTGGGACACCGCCCTCTATACTCCCAAACAGAGCCTTACCTTAACGTAAAGTTAAAAGTCAAAACATAGAATGGCAAAATGGGCAAATAATGACAACAACAAAAAAAGATTCTAACCATAAAAAGTCACTATGGTGACAAAGAAGATCAAAACACAAACTCAGAAGAAGACAACAAAGTTGAAACCACTATATCCAAAGCCTCACAACACCCCTTAAGTTCCTGGAAGAACTCAAAATGGATTTTAAAAATTAAATAAGAGAGGTGGAGAAAAATTGAGAAAAGAAATGAGAGTAATGAAAGAAAATCATGAAAAGGGAGTTGATAGCTTGGTAAAGGATGTACAAAAAATACTAAGGAAAATAACATTGTCCAAATGGAACAAGAAGTGCAAAAATTCACTGAAGAAAATAATTCCTTAAAAATTAGAATCGAGGGGCGGCTAGGTGGCACAGTGAGTAAGAGCACCGGCCTCAGAGTTGGGATGACCCGAGATCGAAACCGGCCTCAGAAAATGAGCACCCACACATAAAATAATGACTAGCCATGTAACCTTGAGCAAGTTACTTAACTCCAATTGCTTTAAAAAAAAAAATTAGAATCGGGCAAGTGAAAGCTAATGAAAGTGAAAGCTATCTTTATGAGATATCAAGAAACAACAAAATCAAAAGAATGAAAAGCTGGAAGAAAATGAGAAATATGTCATTAGTAAAACAACTGACCTGGAAAATAGATTGAGGAGAGATAATTTATGAATTATTGGCCTACCTAAAAGCTGTGATGAACAAAAGAGCCTAGACATCATCTTTCAAGAAATTATCAAGGAAAACTGCCCTGATATCCTAGAACCAGAGGATAAAATAGAAATTGAAAGAGTTCACCAATCTCTTGAAAGAGATCACAAAATGAAAACTCCCAGGAATATTATAGCCAAATTTCAGAGTTTCCAGGCCAAGAAAAAAAATATTGCAAGCAGCCAGAAAGAAATAATGCAAATGTCAAGGAACCACAGTCAGGATAATACAAGATTTAGCAGCTTCTACAATAAAGGATCAGAGGGCTTGGAGTATAATGTTCCCAAGGGTAAAGGAGCTAGAATTGTAACCAAGAATTACCTACCTAGAAAAAAACAGTGTAATCCTTCCAGGAAAAAATGGATATTCAATGAAATACAGGACTTTCAAATATTCCTGATGAAAAGATCAGAGTTGAGTAGAAAATTTGATTTTCAAATATAAGAATCAAGAGAAACATAAAAGAGCTAAACAGGAAAGAGAAATCATAAGGGGTTCGCTAAGTGTCTACATTCCTAATTGGGAAGATAATAATTTTACTCCTAAGAACTTTCTCATTATTAGGGCAATTAGAAAGAGAATACATAGACAGAGGGCACCAGGGTGAATTGAATATGATAGAATGATTATCTAAAAAAATAAAATTCAGTGGTAAGAAAGAGGAATTCACTGGAAGAAGGGGAAAGGAGAGGTAGAATGGGGTAAATTATCTCACATAAAAGAGGCATGAAAGAGCTTTTATAGTGAAGCAGAGGAGAGAACAACATATATGCTCAGTTGGGTATAGAAATCTATCTTACCTTACAGGAAAGAAGGAGGGGAAAGGGATAAGGGGGTGGGACTGGTAAAAGGAAAGGAGGGTTATAGGAGATGGTAGTCAGAAGTAAAACACTTTTGAGGGTGGACAGGGTGAAAGGAGAGAGAGTGGGTCTAAAAAGGGGGAAAGATAGGATGGAGGGAAATACAGTTAGTATTCATAGCAGTGAAAAATATTTTACAGCAGATTTCTTTGATGAAGGCTTCATTTCTCAAATATATGGAGAACTGAGTCAAATTTATAAAAAAAAAAGACATTCCCCAATTGATAAATGGTCAGAGGATATGGATAGGCAATAATCACACAAAGTAATCAAAGCTATCTATAGTCATATAAAAAAATACTCTAGACCACTATAGATGAGAGAAACACAAATTAAAATCACTCTGAGGTACGACATCATACCTATCAGATTAGCTAATATGACAAGGAGATGTAGGAAGATTGAGACAAATGCACTGTTGGTGTAGTTGTGAACTGATTTAGCCATTCTGTAGAGCAATTTGGAGCTATGCCCAAAGAGTGATAAGACTGTGCATAAAACCATCACCAAGTCTATATCCCAAAGAGATAAAAATAACAAAAAAGGAAAAAGACCTATATGTACAAAAATATTTATAGCAGCTCTTTTAGTGGTGGCAAAGAATGGGAAATTGAGGTGATATCCATTAGTGGGGGAATGGCTGAACAAGTAGATGCAACCCTATTACTCTATAAGAAATGATGAGCAGGATGCTCTCAGAAAAACCTAGACAGACTTACATGAACTGACAATGTGAAATGAACAGAAGCAGGAGAATATTGACACAGCAACAGCAATATTATACAATGATCAACTGTGAATGACTTAGCTATTCTCAGCAATACAGTGATCCAAGATAATTCCAAAAGACTGGTGATTGAAAATGTTATCCATCTCCAGAGAAAGAGTTGATGAAGTTTGAATGCAGACTGACACATACTTTTTAAGACTTTATTTTTCATATTTTGTTTTGTTTTGGTTTTTGGTCTGTGTCTTCTTTCAAAACATGACTAATATGGAAATATGTTTTGTATGACTGCACATATAAAACCTATATCAAATTGTTGCCTTCTTAAAGAGAGAGAGGAGAGAGGGAGAGAATTTGGAATTCAAAATATTTTTTTAAATGAATATTAAAATTGTTTTTACATTTAATTGAAGGAAAATTATCTATCTATCTATCTATCTATCTATCTATCTTTTGGGAGGGCAATTGGGGTTAAGTGACTTGCCCAAGGTCACACAGCTAGTTTTTGTGTTACGTGTCTAAGGTCAGATTTGATCTCAGGTCCTCCTGATTCTAGAGCCAGTGCTCTATTCCCTGTGCCACCTCGTTGCCCCCTAAAATATTTTTTATAAAGAAAAAAAAGAAACTAAAAAAAAGAAACACTAGATCACTTTCTACTGTCTCCTTCTCTCTGGGTTTGAGTGAGGACTCAAAATGTAGACTAAGTGGACCCTGAGCTAGGCATTGACGTAAGAAGATTATCAGCAATAAGGAAAGAGTATGAATAAAGGCAATGAGATGGGAAAATAGGAGATGGAATTGGAGAAACAGATGGTAGTTGAGTTTGGCTAGAATACAGAGTACATGAAGGGGAGCAAAACATGAGTCAAAACTAGAGAGGGATGAGCCACAGAATGTAAGGGCTGGGAGGGACCATAAAGGTCATCCATCCCAACCCATATCTGCACAGAAATCTCCTCTATAATGGGTAAGACAAATGGCTATCCAGCCTCTGAGGCAGCTAGGTGGCAAAGCAAATAGAATGTTGGGACTGTAGTCAGGAAGACCAGAGTTCAAATCCAGCCTCAGACACTTCCTAGCTGTGTGACCCTGGGCAAGTCACTGAACTGTTTTCTGCCTCAGTTTCCATATCTGTGATATGGGAACAATATTAACATTTACCTTGCAGGTTTGTGAGAATAAAATAAGATAATATTTGTAAAGAGCTTAGCATAGTGTCTGGTACACAGTAGGAACTTAATAAGACCTCTAATAAATAGCTACCCAACTAACTAACTTATTCAACTTTTGGATAGTTCTATTAGGAATTTTTTTTTTTTGCTTATATGGCCTTTTCTCCTTTCCGTATGTCTCTGCCTCTCTCTGTTTGTCTCTCTCTGTCTTTCTGTCTCTATCTCTGCCTGCCTGTCGCTGTCTCTCTATTTCTGTCTATCTCTCTGTCTCTCTGCCTGTCTCTGTCTCTCTCTGTCCCACCATGAGGTAGTGGAAAGAGAGCGAGCTGATAAGTTAGGAAGAAATACATTCAAGTCTTGTCTCTTACACCCAATATAGATGTGACCCTGGGCAAGTTACTTAATCTTTCCTTGCCTCCAAGTAACTATCTAAACTTTAGAAAGCATTTATCTTCATTGGCAGGAGTTTTCTTACTAGGCAGCTGTATAACTATGAAATCACAACTCTAGATCAATATTTGTGTGTATGTGTATGTGTGTGTATGTGTATGTAGATATATGTAGATATGTGTGTCTATATATGTTTATTATTATTATTTTAATTTCAGATAAGAAGCAACTGAGATACAGGGAGACTAAATAGCTTCCTTCTCTACGTCAGATAGATACTAAGCAATGGTCGTGGAGGGAGAAGACAAAATCCACTCCTGTATGCTGTTGCCAGTGTTTTTTCTACTAGCAGGATGTCTCTCTTTAATCAAATCCTTTATTTTTATAAATTGTCAGTAAAATAGAAGGAAATCCTTGGGACACAAAAGGCTATGATACCTCAAAGAACTTGAACTGGCTTCCCCAGCCTTCCTTCAAGTCCCAGCTAAAATCCTTCTACAGGAAGACTTTCCTGGTCCCCCTTAATTCTAGTGCCTTCTCTCTGTTGATTATTTACAATTTGTCCTCTTTCTAGCTTGTTGTCTCTCCCCCCAGCCCCCACTCCCATTAGAGTGTGAGCTCCTAAAAGCAGGGGCTGTCTCCTCTCTTTCTTTGTATCATAGTATAATGCCTGGCATATAGTGGATGTTTAATTGCCTGACTGACTGCCCTGAAATCCACCAAATAAATTCTGGTCAAAAGAAGGATCTTCTTCCCCTGAGAAGTGTTTAATTTGTAATTAAGCAAGGATAAAGGGAGGGCAGAGGGCTGACCCTTTGGAGGAAATGTTTGCTTGGAGGACCCAATTTTAAACTCTTACTACCAGCTCAGACTGTTTAGTCTGGAAACCTACTACATAAACTCAGAAATGATCTTATCTTCCTGGAGACCTTTCTTCCTGCTAAGAATTTTGTGTCTTTGGTCATCTCTCTGGAGTTGAAGCTGGGTCTTGTGGAGGGCTGGCAGTGGCCAGAAGTGCTCCTCGTTCCTCAGAGTGATTCCTTGGGGGCCAGGAAGCCCAGGAAAGGAAAGTTTGGTTTTGCCTCCCAAGGAAAGAAAGAGCCAGCTGTTGGATGTTTATTCAGCCTTGCTTATATAGCATTTTTTGGATGAGATATTTTTTGTTTAATGTAAGCACAGCAAATCTATCTGTAGAAAATCAGAGAAAATAACTTGTTGATGTGTAAACCAGGATGTCACAAATAACCCTGTTTGTTTAATTATAGCCCTACATTGCTCTACTAACATTAGTGGGGGTGGTGGATGCTGGGAAGAGGATGAGTTCAGGATACTTCATCCAGAGTTATAATAGGACTGAAAATGAAGCCTGGAAGAAAATGTTAGGGCCTTCAAACTCAACAGATAACTCCAGAGACATGGTAACAGTGATTCAGGCTAAATTAAGCTGGTAGACAGACTCTGACACTAATAGAAGCATACTATAGAGTTGTTAGACAGAAAAATCAAATTATATGTGATCTAAAAGATAAGAAGAAATAATAAGGTTGTGATCATGGGAAACTTTGACTAGAGAGTTTAATAATTACTTTATGAGAAAATATGATCCTGGAGTATAATCATATTTGTCCTGTGTGTATATGGGTAGATGAGAAACACTTTTTTCTTTTTGCTCTATAAATTGTGAATGGGACAATAATGACATTAGAAAAATGTGGGATATGAGTACTCACGAGGAACTAAGAGGAGTCAAATACTACAGATTGGTATACCAGACCAGGCTCTTACCAAAGTGGAAGAGGTGATTAGCTAAGTTCTGTGATTTAAAGAACATCAAATTTTTATTTCCAAATATATATCCTTTCCCCTGCTCATTAATTTACCGTAGGTATCTCAGAATGCCTCCTCAATATTGGTATTTGGAGTCACTTCCAAATGATGAGAGCCATCCAGAAGTGAAAATAGAATGCCCCAAGAATCATAGATTTATGTCTAGAAGGGCCCTTCAAGGTCTTTTTTTTTTTTGGCTTTGGAGGTAATTGGGTTCACATGGCTAGTAAGTGCCTGAGGTTGGATTTGAACTCAGGTCCTCTCAACTCCAAGGCCAGTGCCCTATCAAATGAGCCACTTAGATACTCCCAAATGCCGTCTAGTCCAAGACCTTCATGTTACAGATGAAGACACTGAAGGCCAAAGACATTAAGTGATTTGCCCAACCTCACATAGGTAGTAAGTGGCAAAGTTGGGCTTTGATTCCAGGTCCTCTGACTCCAAATCCAACACTAAGGTCATAGGCTCCCCATCATTGGAGGTCTTCAAGCAGAGGATGGACAATACTGATTGGGTATATTTCAAAGGTGATGTTTTTTGGCAGCTAGATGGCATAGTGGATAGAGTGCTGAGTTGGAGGCAAAAAGACAGCCTCAAAAACTACCAAGCCCTTATCAGGGCTGTCATGAGAATCAAAGGAGACTTATGTCTTAGAACATATACAAATGCTAGCTATTATTATTTTATTATATTATTACATATTATCATAATATGTTATTATATATTATAGACTAGATAGCTGCTGGAGTCCCTTCTAGCTCTGAAATTCTGTGTGTTCCTCCACAAAATTCTTTCTGTGATCTTTACCATGGTAGGAGGTGATTCTGGCTTCTCAATAGCTGGGCCAGAGGTTTGAGTTCAATATCTGACTGGTCTTGTAGCTCTGGAAAGGCACTGATTACAGGCCTAGAAACATACTGTGTGCCCCTTGTCCCAGCACCACACCATTAATCAATCCATAAAAATATGCTTTTCTTAAGGGTCTTAAGTGTTTTCTTAAGGGTCTTAAGAGTCTGTTAGGCACTATGTAGGTGCCAGAGATACAAAGACAAAAATGAAACACTTCCTGCCCTCCAGGAGTTTACATTCTATAGAGGGAGAGAACATGTAAACATATAAGTATATACAAGTTTTTAAAAAACAAGATAATTTCTTGGTGGAAGAAAATTTGGGTCCATGTAGTAGTAAGTGGCATTTGAGCTGTCTTGAAGAAAGTCAGGGGTTCTAAGAGCTGGAGGTGAGGATGAGGAGTATTATAGGCATGAAGGGACCATTGGTGTAAAGTTTAAGTTTGAAGAGAAGCTCATTACCATGGAGACTCATGAAATGAAGGTGGGCATGAGTTGTGAGTAGCATCTATCAGGAGGGGGACTCACCTGATGACATCAAGAGTTCTTGAAATACTGAAACAAAATAAGGCATTTGTTTTGCCCTTAATCTTGAGCAAGCTTACAAGTTTATCTGTCTAATTCATTCTATTCCATTCCCAGGATCATAAGGCAGGACCCTGAAAAAATGGGATCAGATAGAGGACCTACATTTTTATTTTTTTTTACTTTTTAGGGGATAAAATTATGTTAAAGACATCAGGAGCTTGAAATGTTATCTAGGACAATGTGAGGAAGGAAGGAAGGAAAGAAGGAAGGAAGGAAAGAAGGAAGGAAGAAAAAAGAGGAAGGAAAGAGGGAGGGGGAGAAGAAAGGGCGAGAAGGAAGGAGGAAAGGAATGAGGAAGAGAAGGAAGGAGGAAAAGAAGGAATGAGAATGATGGAGGAAAGAAAGGAAGAAGAAAAAGAAGGAAATAAGGGAACAAGAGGATGAGGGAGGGAAGGGGGAAAGGAAAGTAGGAGGGGAGGAAGGGAAAAAAAAGAAAGAAGGGAAGGAGGGAAAGGAGGAAGAAAGCCCAATGTTAGGCTTTAGGAACCCAGGTGATGTTAGGTAGAGGAAGACTGCCAAACAAGGAATGAGCATTATACTTGAACATGTCAAGTCCTGGCCTTTTCACTTAGAAATGTGTGACCTTGGGCAAATCACTTAATCTCTAAAAGATTTCCTTATCTGTAAAGTGGAAATTATAACACTTGATGTGTATATGAAAATGCTCCCTTTTTGTGATGTGCATGTTTTTTAAAAGTACAAGCAATTCTATATACTTTGTAAGCACCTACTTTATGCAGGGCACTCAGCTAGAGCGTGGGGATAGAAAGACAATAAAGGGGGCGGCTAGGTGGCGCAGTGAATATGAATAGAGCACCGGCCCTAGAGTCAGGAGGACCTGAGTTCAAATGCGGCCTCAGACCTTAACACAAAAACTAGCCGTGTGACTTTGGGCAAGTCACTTAACCCCAACTGCCCTGCCTTCCCCCCTCCAAAAAAAAAGAAAGGCAAAAATGAAGCAACCCTTGCCTCAAGTTGCTTATAGGCTACCTTAAAGCTTTATGGTAATGTGAATTATTGTTGAATAGGCTTTGCATGTGACCTCCGACATAAGGTCCTGAAACTCTGGTCTGGGGATTAACCACTCACCAGGTCTGACCCCAAAGGTCATTATCTCTGTCTCTCTTTGTCTCTCTGTCTCTCTCTCTCTTTCCTCTTTTCTCTGTCTTTCTGTCTATCTCTGTCTCTGTTTCTCTCTCTCTCCCCACCTTGAACTCCTCACATATGCTCATATTTAGTTTACCAGAAATATGGAGTTAAGTGCAAATATGATGTTCCATGCAAGCATTCATGGTAACAAGTAGCTTTTATTTCATTCTTCACCCTTACCCCACAAAATGTAGACAACATGAAGAAACCCACAGACAAATGCAAAAAACATACATAACACTTACATTCATTCCCCTTCATGGAAACTGAAATCAGGGTTGCCAGCAGGGCAACACTCAGATATTCCAAAGAAACTTTAGTTTTCCCAAGAATCTTATACAATTTTTTCCAGACTTGTAGCTCCTCCTGTGGTTTGAACTCCCCCTGGAGGGTAAATTTATTTTGGGACTACGCCCCTTTCCTACTAGACCTGTACTGTCTATACCACTCATAGGGAATAAAATATAAGTCTTCTGCTTTCCTATCTCATAATTTTAATTCCCTCACTGCTACTACTCTGGAGGTGGGAGCTGTAAGGGTAATCCCTCTTCTTTTCCCAAGTGACGTACTGTTCAGGAAATCCCCCTTTTCTCTCCAGAAAGGCTTATCCCTGAACTCTTGAAGTTGGGGTTACTCTTGAGGCATTCTTGGCTTAGTTCTCCTTCCCACTCTCTCTACTAGCTTTGTCCAGAGGAAGACTTTGTGAATTTTGAAGAGTCTGGAGAATTTTGGACTTCTTATCTTCTCATCAGTATCCTTGCATCCCCAGACAGCAGTATCAGACAAGAATAGACTGCACATAGATTTATTATTCCACAGTGGGTCCAGAGGAACTTCTTGAGTATCTTGAACACCATCTATGAACATCACAAATGGGGGAAATGGACTTCCAGCAACCAAGAGCTGTGAGTTACCCCTTTGCCACATGTGTTCTCTAAGCTTGAGCTGACTTTCCCTAGGACTCTGTATGTTCTTGTGGGGAAATTTGTCATAGACTATTTTTTGGGGGGTGAGGGAATATTATTCCTATCATGCCTTAATAAATACCTCCTTTCTAGAAAGGGCTGACTAAAATGATTCTCACCTGATAATCTTGTGAGGAAGTTATGGGGGGCTTACATTAATAACATTAGGAATCACCTCTGACCTCTTTGGGGTGCCTCTAGAACCTCAAGGGGAGAGATATAGCTAATCTCTGAGAACCTGAGCCTCCCTCATCAGTCAGAGTGGGAACTGGGATAAGGATCCTTCAAGATGATATGGGCTACAATAATTTGAATTGACATTTACATAGTACTTTACTTTTTATAAGGCACTTTAATATATACTCTTATTTCATCATCATAATAACATTGTGAGATAGGTAGTACAAGCTTTATTATCCTTACTTCATAGATGAGTAGACTGAGGAACAGACATTGTGACTGATCTACTGTCCCTCAGTAACTGTCAGAGATAGTGTTCAAATCCAGATCTGCTTCCAAGCCCAGTGATCTTTTATCTAACTACCATGCTACCTGAAGCCTCTCAGAAGGACTTAGAATCCAAGGCACTCAATTATCTCAATTGTCCAATTATCTCAATGTCTGATCAGAGGTATGAAAAATGGGGGAAAAAAATCTCTAAAAGTTCCTGTTAGGCTGGTTTTCTGGAGCAATTTGAGACCTGGAAGAAAGGAAGAATCCATAGTAGGGTATCTGAGTAGGGAAGTGCTTGGTACAAAGTAACTGCTTAATAAATCCCTTTTCATTCACGTATACATTCATAAAAACAAATGACATCTGTGTGTTACTTTGTGGTTAGAAAACACTTTCATAAACATATACTCATTTGACTCTTACATAACCATTCTGTGAGATATTTGGGATAAGTATTAACATTATCATTCCCATTTTACAGATTACTGAACCCAAGCTCTGAGATGCTTAGTGATTTCCCTAAGGTCTCGAGGGTAGGAACAGAACCAAGATTTCAAATCCAGAGGGAGGTCTTTCCACCACACAATCTTTTGGCTCCTAATTCCTCCTATCAATACCCACCTATACCTTTAAAATGACAATAACAACAAAAGCCTCCAAAACCTTGCCACAGTGAGGCTTTATTTTTAATTTAAAGAATTCCTATGGGATGGGGAACCTGAAGCCTCCATGCCACAGATTCCCCACCCGGGCCACACTCAAACATATCCAAAAGACCGAAATAAATGATTTTCCCATTTTTAAGGCCATCCCACCTCTTCATGAGTGCAGATAACTAAAGGTGAATGGTTCAAACATAGGTATTTGTGCTAGTATTATAGATAGTCTTCTTTGGTGGGATGACTCCTTCAAGGATAAAGAGATTCCTGGGTATCAGCATTTTGAAAAGTTTTGGAGTGAAGCTTCCCAGGGATGTGTCCAAATGAAAAATTTCTGTATAAAAATAAGATCGTTTCATGGTGTTGGCAGCATGGTAACACTGTGCATTATTTAAACCCATTTGAATATCTAAAGACAGACATTTTTACAAAATTTTATCTAATTAGTCTGGGAGTTAAAATTGGATGTTCTCTTGGCCCCATTGGCATATGAGCAATGAAGAATAAGGAAGAAAACAAACATCTATTAAGCGCCTACCATATACCAGGCTCTGGGACTAGGCACTTTACAAATATTAGTAATAGCTAACATTTATATAGTGCTTACTATTCTCCAGACACTGTGCTAAGTACTTTACAATTATTATCTCATTTTGAAGAGGGAAGGGTGATAAGGAGGGGGGGAGGGTAAGCGGTTCTGCCAGGGATGCCTCCCTGGCATCCAGTCTGGAAGGAATTCACCAGGCTCAAGCAAACTTTGAAGCCGAAATTGTAAAGTTTATTGTTACGTTGTAGAGAACAGCGGGCTAGATTCTTATGGAACCTGCAAACTCGCAGAGGCCGCAGGCATAGTTTTAAGGGGTCAATTATGATAACTAGGTGAGTAAGGGTGGGATCAGGGAGGAGTTAAGGAGTGGTCAGTGCTCAAAGGACCATACACTTTTAATATCAACTGCGCAGGTGTATTGCCCATGATTCACTGGGAAATAGCTCAAGCGGGGCTAGCTGGAAGGCGTGGTTTTAGGCCTGACGCATCACTAAAGAGTGCCCAGTCTGCCTCCCACCAAGGTCATCAGAGACAGTGTGGGTATATAATTGACTAAGGAGTTACCCTATAGATAAGGTATAGAAGAATTTATGGTGGGGCTGGCCACTCTAACTAAGGGAGATAACATTTACATAACTTATTGTTTCAAGCAGAGATAAGCAGGTGATGAGTTGTTGCTGGGCAGAGTGCTGGAAGGGGGAAGGGGCAGAGTCAATGCTCTGAGGCTGGGGGGGTGGAAATGTGATCTTACAGACTGCTTTTACAAATTGATTTTACAGACATAATTCCCAAAGCACCCCATTTACAAACTGATGTTACAGATTGATACTATAGACATATATACATCACAAGGACCCCATCAATTTTATCCTCACAACAACCCTGGGGAGTAGATGCTGTTATTATCCCCTTTTTACAGCTGAGGAAAGTGAGAGGGTCACATGGCCAGGAAATATCTGAGGTTGGATTTGAACTCAGGTCTTCCTTACTCCAGGTCCAACATTCTATCTACTGGACCACTTACCTGGTGGTAAGGCAAATAAAGAGGCAAATTGTTTTTTAAAATCTCTAAAGAAAGGCATGCTAGATCAAGAAATTTGTTTCCAGAGAACTGAGTCAAATCATAAGAATATAAGTCGTTCCTCAATTGACAAATGGTCAAAGGCAGTTTTCAGAGGAAGAAATTAAAAATATTTATAAGCATATGAAAAAATGCTCTAAATCACTATTGATCAGAGGCACAAGGCAAATCAAAACAACTCTTAGGTACCACATCTCATCGATCATGACTAACGGCTAACATGACAAAAGGGGAAAATGATAAATGCTGGAGAAGATGTGGGAAAATTGGAATACTAATGCATTGTTGGTGGAGTTGTGAACTGATCCAACCTTTCTGGAGAGCAATTTGGAACTATGCCCAAAGGACTATAAAAATGAGCATACCCTTTGACCCTGTAATACCACTTCTAGGGCTGTATCCCAAAGAGATCATACAATTGGGAAAAGGATTTATATGTGGAAAAAATATTTATTTTTTATTTTTATTTTTTGCTTTTTGGAAGGGTGAAGGTAGGGCAATTGGGGTTAAGTGACTTGCCCAAGGTCACACAGCTAGTTTCATGTTAAGTGTGTGAGGCTGCATTTGAACTCAGGTCTTCCTGACTCCAGAGCCGGTGTTCTACTCACTGTGCCACCTAGCTGCCCATTGTGGAAAAATATTTATAGCAGTTCTTTTCTATGGTGGCAAAGAATTGTAAATCAAGGGGATGCCTATCCATTGGGGAATGGCTAAACAAGTTCTGGTATATGAATGTAATATAAAGAAATGAGGAGCAGATGGACTTCATGATGACCTGGAGAGACTTATAGAAACTGATGCTGAGTGAGAGGAGCAGAACCAGGAGAATACTGTACACAATTACAGACACATATCTGTGATGACTGACTCTGATAGACTGGGCTTATCTCAGCAATGCAAGGTTATAAAACAACTCCGAAGGACTCATAATAGAAAAGGCTATCCATATCCAGAGGAAGAATTATTGAGTCTGACTGCAGATTGAAATTAACTATAGGCTCTCTCTCTTTTTAGTTTTGTTGTTTCTTCTTCCTCATTATTCATTCCATTGGTTATAATTCTTTATGACTCAACTAATGTTTAATTTGAAGGTATATTTAGAACCTGTGTCAGATTGCATGCCACCATGAAGGGGAGGGAAGAGAGAGGAAGAGGGGAGAGAAAGTTTGGGACTCAAAAAGCTTGTGGAACTCAATGCTATAAACTAATAGTAAATAAATAAATAAAAAAGAAGAAATTTGTTTCCACCAGGAAGAAATGGGGCTGTTAGACTGTGTGTTGTATGCTTGGAGAGGGAGGAGAATCTCTATTAGATATCCACCTTGTAGGTGGATTTAAGCCATGCCATCTAGGAAGGTAGAGTAATATAGAGTACTTTAGTACCTTAGAGTAGGGTAAGGAAGAAATCTAAACCTTGCCAATTCTGCCATTACTTGTAGTTGCTTATATGGTACAGCCCCTAGGCAAATGGGAGGTATTGGCCCAGCAGTCTCCCAAAGTGTCTTTATCTTAAGTAAAGTAGGGTGTCTAATTTGAATTTCTCGTCATTTGTGAATTGGAGCATTTTTTCATATGGATGATGATTAATTAGATTTCTTTCTTTTAGAACTGTCAATACCATTTGATTGTTTATCTATTGGGCAATGACTCTTGTTCTTGTATGTTTGAATCCATGTCCTGTACATTGGTGTAAGTTTTAATAGATTGAAACTTCATTAAGTCTTTTGGGATACCCTATATATCTTGGATATCAGCCTTGTTTCAGAAAACTCACTGCAAACATTTTTCCAGTTAACTATTTTCCTTCCAATATAACTTTTACTGTTTTTTTTTCATATAAAAGTCTTCAAATTTTATGGAATCAAAGTTGTCCATTTTGTCTCCTATGATCCTCTCTATCTTTTGTTTAGTCAAGAATTCTTCCCTTTTCTATAACAGTGAAAGGTGTATCCCTCCCTGTGATTGTAATGTATTTGTGATATAACCTTTTATCTCTAAAATGTATCTATTTACAGCTTTTTATGGAATGTGATGAGTTGTTGGTTTAAACATGTTGATATCTGGTTAAAACGAACATTCAGGGCAGCTTTATAGGGTGACAGATTTAAAACTTGAAGGGACCTCAGAGGACATATAGTTCAACCCATCATTTTATAGATGAGAAAACTGAAGCCAGAGAGGTGAGAAGAGATTCCCCAGGTCACATAAGGGATAAAAGCAGGGGTTTGAATTGTTTTTTGACTATAAATCTGGTACTATTTCCAGAGTCTCAGCTGGCTCTGATGTGGACAGAAGGGAGAAGATGACACAAAGGAGACAGTAAGCCATCTATATGTTGCATATTGGTATATAGAAAGATTTACTTCCAGACAACCAACGCTGCCCTATTGCCTTTATATAAACATATTGGGTGGTTTACAGACTGGTTGCATGTATACAGATACAGAATGGATTATTTTAGTACCAGCTGTTGGTGATTTCCTATACTAACTCCCCAGTCACTAGAGTTCAAGCCACCTATTTGGTTTCCTGGAGCATTGGGGAGGGATTAGAGGCTGGGGAAGTGCAGGGTATGAAACAAGTGTCCCAATTTACCATATATTCATAATATACTAAGGACAACTCTGCTCTCTGAAATTTTGGATAAAGCATGTTGGGAGAGCCAAGGCACAAATAAAGGTCTCTATTAGAAGACTTGGGCTTGTGGCATGATGTCTGTATTCAAATATTTGAAGGGTTGTCATGGGGAAGAGGAATTATATTTGTCTGCTTGGCTTCAGAGAACAGGGCAAATAGCCAGATTTCAGCTGAGTATAAGGAGACAGAAATGTTGCTTTTAACCACTGCCTCCTTTATCTACCTTCTCTCTAATTACATCACCCATTTCCCTTAAAGGTCCCTTCCCCTCCTACTTCACTGTTGGGTAAGATGAATCTCTATACCCAAATATATGTGCATATACATTCTTCCCTCCTTGAACTTGTCAAGATGAGAGTAAGGTTCAAGCATTGCCTACTCCCCCGTTCCATTTTTTCCCCTCCATTATAAATTTTTTTTCCTCATGTGCCTCTTTTATGTGAGATAATTTTCCCCATTCTTCTTCTTTCTTCCCATTTCTCCCAGTGCATCCCTCTTTCTCACTCTTACATTTTTTTCTTTTAAGGTCATCCCAACACAATAGACTCATACTCATTCCCTCTAAGTAGACTCCTTCTGATTGCCCTCATGATGATAGAGTTCTTATGGGTTACACACATCATCTTCCCATATAGGAATATAAACAATTTAACTTTATTAAATCCCTTATGATTTTTCAATCATGTTTACCTTTTTATGCTTCTCTTGAGTCTTGTGTTTGAATATGAAATTTTCTATTCAGCTCTGGTCTTTTCTTCCAGAATGCCTGAAAAACCTCTATTTTATTATGTGTCCCTTTCCCCCTGTAGGATTATACTCAGTTTTGCTAGGAAGGTTATTTGTGGTTGTAATCCTAGCTCCTTTGCCTTCCAGAATATCATATTCCAAGCCTCCCACTCTTGTAATGTGTTAGCCACTAAATCTTGTGTGATCCAGACTGTGGCTCCATGATATTTGAATGTTGGTTTTTTTTTTCTTTCTGGCTTCTTCCACTATTTTCTTCTTTACCTGGGGTCTCTAGAATTAAGTCATAATATTCTCAGGAGGTAATTGGTAGATGCTTTCAATTTCTACCTTGCCCTTTGGTTCTAACAGTTTATAAAGAACAGTTTCCTTTATAATTTCTTGGAATATAGTGCTTAAGCTCTTTTTTTTGGCCAGGGCTTTTAGGTAGTCCAGTAATTTTAAAATTATTTCTCCTTGATTTATTTTCTAGGTGAGTTGTTTTTCATATGAGATATTTCACATTTTCTTTTCCCTCAGTCCTATACTTTCTTTTTTTTTTTTTAGAGGGCAGTTGGGGTTACGTGACTTGCCCAAGGTCACACAACTAGTTTTTGTGTTGTGTCTGAGGTTGTGTCTGAGGTTGGTTAGAATTACCAAGAAGAGAATAGAAATATGATGCCCAGTGGAAAGCAGCCATGCTGCACTCAGGAGCTATGATGTGCCCATTACAGAAACGGTGTGTCCTTTGGTGAGCAGAGATGTGATGACCTACAGGGAATAACAGAGAGGAGGATAATGACTGAACCAAGGACACCAGGAACTCTAAAATGTCAAAAGTTTAAATTACTTATGCCACATATATGCATCTTGTAGGGCTATCATGGGAAAGTGGAATTTGTCTGCTTGGCTTTAGAGAACAGAGAAAATGGTCAGATTTCAGTTCAACATAAGTGTAGGGAAATAGGGAAATTTTTGCACTAGACATAATATAGTATGAAAACTAGGATTGTTTTGTCCCGTCAATTTCTGTGACCTGAACACATGAGTGTTCTCTTCTCCATTAGTGCTATTAAACCTGTGGGAAAGGATACCTCATGTTTATTGAGGGATACTTTTCTTGTCTTTTGTTTGCTATACTATAAATAAATATCTTTTGTTTTGAAATAATATGTACTCTGTCAGACTAGAAAAGCTACAAACCTTAGTGGGGGCTCATGAACTATAATTTTTATTGAGCTGACTCACAGAAGACCTTGATCCTAGAATAACTAGTTCTGGTCTCCACGCATTAAAAAAAGATACTCCTAGGGCAGAAGTGGGGAACCTGCAGCCTCAAGGCCACATGTGGCCTTCTAGGTTCTTGGGTGTGGTCTTTTGGCCAAGTCTAAGTTTTACAGAACAAATCCTTTTATTAAGGGGATCTGTTATGTGATGTTTGGATTCAGTCAAAGGGCTAAGCCTGAGGATCTAAAGGGCCACCTGAGGCCACAGGTTCCTCACCCCTGGCCCAGGGGCTAAATAAAGAAGAGCTTCTAATCATTAGAGCCATCAACAAATGGAAGTGGTTGCCTTCCAAAATGAGTTTCTTGTTACTGAAAGTCTTCTCATAAAGGCTCAATGACCATTTATCAGAGATATTTTTTAAAGGGACTCTTCCTTTAGAGAGGTGATAGACTCAATGATCTCTGAGGTCACTCCCTACTCAAATTCTGTGATAGACCTGAAGATCTTCCTAGTGTTGATTAAAAAGGCATCTTTTCTCCAAGGGAAAAACTTATGGGATAAAAATACACTTGAATATTCTTTTCTCTCATAAATGTGAATGTGAGGCAAGGGTGAAAAATGTGTACATTTGTTTGGCTTTTCCTAATGACAGTTTTGTATGAACTAAAGCTCAAACTTTTATCAGCTCTGGAAAAACCAAATGGAAGCCCAGCTAAGGAGAAAAAAGGGGAAATCTCCCTCACTGCAACCTCTCCAGTGGCCAGAGCCCAAACAACTCACTTTGTTGCCAATTGCCCTCTCAAATCAAGGAAAAATAAACTAATTTCATACCTATTCAGTGCAATAATAAGCATTGTTCTAACTATACTTCTAGTGATAAGAGACAGGAACAGTTCATTTTCCATCGCTAAGCAACCACTAAAACAGTGTGCAGAATCTCAGCCAGGACTCATAGGCTGATAGAGATCAGTAGCTAAAGTTCTTATTTGCATTCTAAAGTCAACAATAATTGTGGTTCTCTATTACTGTTCATTAAGATGGTTTATGGTTGGACTAACTCCAATCACCATCCGGTTTTAATGGCATTTTGAATGTGTTGTTCTCCAAGGAAAAAGAAATATGTAGCCATAAGAACCCTGGGCTGATTTACTCTGCTTAGTTCCTGTGACAGGCTGGGAAACAGCCGCCCAAACCTCACCAGTATCCTAGAGTCAGAGAACAAGGCCCTGTTGAATGGTTCTTCAAGAGGTGCAATGTCAGGCCTAGTTTAGGGGATCATTTCGGTCCTTGGGTTGCTGCCCTTTTTCCACTCCATGCTGAAAAATAGGCCAGGAGAGGAAGAAGCTATTACGTGAAGCAAATTCCTGTTATTCACTGGGCCAGAGTAATTCTCCTCTTGCTTCTCATCTTCTCCCCCTATTGCCCCCCTCCCCAGTCCTCCTTCTAAAGTCTGGAAATAGCTTCTTTGCCGTCGTCTTCACAGAATAAGAGTTTGACCCAACCTTTCCACACTAGTGAGGGAGGTTATTGGTACCTGGGACTCCCTAGTTTGGGAATGGATCAAATAATGGCTTCTATGTGACTGCAGAAAGCTATGACCCTTCTTGAAAGAATCTCCTGGAACATCTAGTCTCCCTGTGTGTTGACTCACCCCAACAAAGCTGACTGCTTGCCAGCCCTGACATAGGAGGCAGGTCCTGGCTGCCTTATGTAACCTTCTCCTTATCTCCAGGGCATGTGTTTCAGGTCAGCTCCCAAAATAAAACCAGAAAACAGCTTACAGCAATTAATAAAAATGTTGTTTTCCTTTATTAGACACAATACTAAAATATCGTTCTATTCTCAACACTTTCAATTGTGGCCCCGGACACTTTTCATCTTCTATGTCTTCCCCTACCCCAATCCCCCCTATTAAAAGAGCAGTAAGAGCAGTCTCTTGGATGGGACAATAAATAAGCCCGCTTACACCCCCTAGTGGACTTATGGGACCATTGCTGAGTAAAGTTTCCTCCAGTTAGCCCTAGCTAGCCTTGTAAAATTTATCTACAAATTGTAAGATTTTCAATAGAGAAATCACCAGACCTTCATAGGATTTTGAGGTGGTAGGGACCTTTTTGGTATTCTCACCCAATTCCTTCACTTTATAAAGGAGGATATTGGGATTTAGGAAAGTAATGTGATTTGCCAAGGTCACAGGGAGTTAAGTAGGAGAGTTAGAATTCAAGCACAGGTCTTTTGACTTCAAACCTATTAACTTTGATCAACATGCACAGACAGAAACATGACCATTTACAAACAGGTGGCATAGTAGATAGAGCACTATACTTGGATTTGGGAAGACTCAAATTCAAATTCCACCGGAGACACTTACTGTGTTTGTGACCCTAGGAAAGTCTCTTAACCTCTCTGTGTTTCAGTTTCTTCATATGGAAATGGGTATAATAATAGCATCTACCTCCCAGAATTGTTGTAAGGATCAAATGAGATGAACATATGCAGTAAACCTTAAAGTGCTTATGTAAATGTTAACTATTCCTGTTAAAAGTTCATGTCTGAAGAGTGTTGTTGGCAACTTTGGTTGGGTAAAAATGGGAAATGGCTAAAGAAAACTTGGTATCCCATCTTCTGCCTCTGTGCCTTTTTGAATGAGCTATATCCCTTATGCCTGGAAAGTACTCCTTCTTCCCCTCTGTCTCTTAGAATCCATGGGTTTCTTCAATTTTCAGTTCATGTCATCCCAACAGGAATCCTTTCTAGGTCCCCCTACTTGTTAATGTTTTCTTCTGCCAAAAATAACCATTTATGTACTTAGCTGTTTATATGTTGTAACACCTCACCAGGAGAATGTAGATTTCTTAAAGGCTGAGACTCACTTTTGTTTTATTGTTGTATCTATGTTGCCTAGCACAGAGCTTTGTATACAATAGGTGCCTAATAAATGTTCCATATGTTGAAGCAGATTAGATGGTTGGATTCTCTATCTGGGCCCATATAATGGACAACCTTCTGCCCCTTGAGCAGAAGTATAGTATAGAACTTCATACAAAGCAAATAGCCAATAAATAAAAAGTTGGGATCACTTAAGCATCCTCTCTCTCTCCTTATTGTGGGTTGGAAACTCTCAACCAATGGCAGTAGCAAGGGAAGGTAGTGCTGGAGACATGAGGCTTCCCCCACCCCAAAAATATGTGGGAGCTCTGGGACATACAGTGTCTGTCAGTGACCTTGGGGAGATCAAACTAATCACGTGAAACTAACCACACTGTTAAGTGGTCCTGAGAAGGAGCTCTGGCAACTGAAATTGAATGAGGTGTAGAGCAGTTCTCTGCCAAGGGACTCCACTGTAATTCTGCCATTGAAACTGATTAGACCATGGATGGAAAAACGAAATTGACTCTTCTGCTTAGACTGTAGAGCCCAGTGGGGAGTAGCAAGTGAAGTGTACACCCCAGAGACTCTGCCTTTTCATCAGAACCTTTGAGTAGTCTGTGATTAAATGCCGGCTGTGAGTTTTCAGAAGTTTCAGAGCTATAAGAACCTCAATGAGAGAATGCATTCACTGGAAAAGGGTTGGGGTGGATCCTATTTCTATGGCTTTTTTTTTCTTATTATCTGACTTTATATGAATAAACCTATTTTATGTTAAATATTTGTGAACAGGGGTAGCAGAGCCCACAGAGAGACATGGACCAAATTCAGGTATTCCTTGGGTCTAGAAACTCAGTTATTTTTGAGAGGTTGATGTAGCTTGATCTCAGACCATATACATGGATGCATAAAGTTTCATATTGCTATTCAGTCATATCAGTCATGTGCAACTCTCTGTGACCCCATTTTGGGGCTTTCTTGGCAAAGATACTGGAGTAGTTTGCCATTTCCTTCTCCAGCTTATTTTGCCCTGAGGCAAACAGGGTTAAGTGACTTGTCCAGGGTCATAAAGCTAGTAAGTGTCTGAGGCCAGATTTGAACTCATAAAGGTGAGTCTTCCTGATTCCAAGCTGAGGGCTCTATCCATTGTGCCCTGAAAAGTTTTTGTACATATGTGTGTATGTATACACATACATATACATACATATATACACATATACATATATGTATTTCTGTTTATACATTAGCTATCACTTTAGTTAAAGAGGGAATACAAATAGATAACTACCTCGTTATTATTTCTACTGGTCCTGAATCATCAAATCTCTTAGGAGGCTAATAAAACTAAGACTTGGTCATGAAAATATGGACTGCAAATTCAAATTCCCTTCATCTCACTATCATTTCAAATGCTTCTTTTCCCTTTCTTTAAGTTTGTATAGGAGTATGTATTTAAATTGCATAGAAGAGTATGTATGTCAGTATAACACTGGACGAGCTACTGATACATTTTGTAAAGTTCCAATTCCTAGGAATCTTCGAGAAGAAGATAAACAACCAGACAAGAGCTTACGAAATGATTTGGAGGTAGGTCAAATGATCTCTCAAGGTCTTTCCTTGATCTCTTATTTCATAATCCTCTGCTTCTTTTCATGCACAACCAATGTGCTTCATGGAGAGGAACTGGGGGCTTGCTATGCATTATCAGAATTGCCATCTCCTTTGAATCATTTTTCCTCATTCTTGTATTTGAAGACTCTGTTCTTTCTGACATGGTTCTATTTTCCAACTTCAGGTTGTTTAATAGTAGTTACTCTCTTTTACATGTCCTATGTTATTGCCAAACTAGCCAGCTTGCTGCTACTCACACATGACATTCCACCTCTAATCTCTGTGCATATGTAGAATATTGTGATTCCTGAAATTTACTCTCTGTTTACTGTCACCTTATAGAATGCCTAGCTGCTTTCAAAGCCCATTTCAAGTACCACCTTCTTTGGGGAAACTTATCCTGATCCCCTGAGTTAATATTGCCCTTTCCCCAGAAATTGTGTATATTTTGTATTCATTCTCTGTGCACACGTTGCTTTTTTCTTATAGGATGTAAACACCTTAAAGGCAGGAACTGTTTAATTTTTATCTAAGTATTCCCAACTCCTAGGGTAGACACATAGTAAGTGATTATTAAATGCTAGCTTGTAACATGTTATTAACAAATGTTGTCTGAATGCCTACTCGTATGTACAGTGCTAAGTGATATGAAAGACACAAGATACAAGACATATATAACAATAGTACATATGCCCTAACTGGGGACATGAAACAATATCAATTAGAAATCAACACAAACCACTCTAATGCAGGCAGCAGGAGATGAAATAATCTAATGCAGTGGATCTTATAGTAGAGTCTGGGAGTCCCCAAGATCCTTTTAAGAGATCCATGAGGTCAAAATTATTTTCATAATAATGCCAAACTATTTTAGATTTCCAATGCAATAAATATCAGTAGATGTAACTCATATGACAAAAGCTCTTTGGGAGTGGGTGACCTCAATAATTCTTAGGAGCATAAAGAGGTCATGAGATCAAAAAATTTGAGAACCATTACTATAATTTAGCACTATCATTGATCATGCACACACACAAAACACAAGAATCTGCAAAGTAAAACAGGGAATCAGCCAACAGTGAGCTGATAAATGTTTAACAACTGGCTTTCTGAGAAAAAAAAAACAACACAGCACCAGTCTACCCATCACATGCTTTTAAGTTTAATATGCATGGTTAATATTTACTCCATCAGTTTGTTAAATATAGACAACCAAAAAAACAACAACATTAAATCAAACTCTATTTTGTAGAGTTTGCTTGCTTTAAAGGTGTAAATGTTTATGCTAAAAATTTAACAATCAGCCCAGTTGAGTTTATCCAGCTGACTCCTACATGCCCCTAGAGACAGCAGTAGTATAATAGAAAGAGTTATGGAATTGGAAGATAAGATTCAAATTCTGGCTCTGACAGTTATTATGTGACCTTAGCCCACTCCTAATTGGATATCAATTTCCTGCCATGAAATAAAAGGTTTGGGTGAAATGATTTCTAAGACCTCTTCTAAATGTTGACTTTTTATAATTCTGATAGCCTAGGGTTGCTCACATTGTTTTTGTACATAGCTAGAGATTTTATAAAAACTGCTTGGTCTTTATTGTTACCATCTGGGAGTGGGAGATCTAGTCTACTATGCCCTGAAGTCAATGGAATGTGATGATAAAGGGGAATGAGATAGGAGTTTTATTCAAGTCTCAGCCCTTCATTTTTAGTTCTAAAATAATCCTCTTCAAACATTTATAGAATCTCAGAATAAAAAAAAAAGAGTCCTGGAGTTGGATAGGGCATTAGGTTCCCTGAATTATCTACAACATCCTCAAATGGTTACTCAACCTTTTCTTAAAAACCTTCAGTGACAGGCAACTCACTACTTTATGAGGTAGTTTATATCATTTATTTATTGTCTTTGAATATAAGGTGTTAGTCAAAGAACAGACACATTTCCTCATTCATGTGGATTTTATATTTCCTTTTATTTTTTTAAAAATTGTATATTTATTTTAGTTTTCAACATTCATTTCTACTAGATTTTGAGTTTCAAATTTTCTCCCCATCTCTCCTATACCCCCACCCCAAGATGGCAAGTATGCTGATTACCCCTTCCCCCAGTCTGCCCTCTCTTATATTTCCCCCTTGCCCCCTTTCTCCTTACTTTATTGTAGGACAAGATGGATTTCTATACCCCACTGCCTGTATATCTTATTTCCCAGCTGATTCACCTAGCATTTAGTAATCACTTACTATGTGTCTACACCAGGAGTTGGGAATACTTAGATAAAAATTAAACAGTTCCTGCCTTTAAGGTGTTTACATCCTGTAAAAAAAAAAAAAAAAGCAACATGTACACAGAGACTAAATACAAAATATACACAATTTCTGGGGAAAGGGCAACATGTAGAAACAATTTTTTAACATTTGTTTTTAAAACTTTGAGTTCCAAATTTATTCCCTTCTTCCCTCCTCATCCACCCCCTTTGAGAATACAAGCAATTCAATATAGGTTACACTTGTGTAGTTATACAAAACATTTCCATAGTATTCATATTGTGAAAGATTTACTATATTTCCCTCTATCCTATCCCACCCTCCATTTATTCTATTTTCTCCTTTGACCCTGTCCCTTTTCAAAAGTGTTTCCTTCTGACTACCCCCTTCCCCAATCTTCCCTCCCTTCTATCATTCCCCCTACTTATATCCTTTCCCCCTACTTTCCTGCAGGGTAAGATACCCAATTGAGTGTGTATGTTATTCCCTCCTTAAGCCAAATCCAATGAGAGTAAGGTTGACTCATTCCCTTTCACCTTCTTGCTCTTCCCTTCCATTGTAACATTGTAACTCTTGCCTCTTTTATGTGAGATAATTTACCCTATTCTATCTCTTCCTTTCTTCTTCTCTCAATATACCCTGTCTCACCTCTTAATTTTATTTTTTAGAAATCATCCCTTCATATTCAACTCACCCTGTGCCCTCTATCTATGTATACATGTACATCACACACACACACACACACACACACACACACACACACACACACACACACACATATATATATATATATATATTTTTTTTTTTCCATTTGGCCAATTCTGCTTTTTACGGCATTCTTCTCTTTACTGACTTTTTTGGACCTCTTTTGTCATTTGAGTTAGTCTATTTTTAAGGTATTATTTTCTTCAGTATTTTTTGAGGTCTCCTTTAGCAAACTGTTGACTCATTTTTCATGATTTTCTTGCAACACTCTGATTTCTCTTCCCCATTTTTCCTCTGCTTCTCTTACTTGATTTTCAAAATCCTTCTTGAGCTTCTCCATGGCCTACAACCAATTCATATTTTTCTTTGAGGCTTTTGATGCAGGAATGTTGTCTTCTTCTGGTTTTATGTTTTGATCTTCTTTGTCACCGAAGAATGATTCTACAGTCTGATTTCTCTTCCTCTGTTTGCTTATTTTGCCAGTTAATTACTTGACTTTTGAGCTCTTTGCCACAGTAGAACTCTGCTTCCAGAGTGGAGAGTGCTTTGTCCAAAATTTCTGGGTTTTTGCACAGCTGATGTCAGAGCCTAGGGAGGACTCCCTTTTCATAGCCACCACAAGTTCTTCCATGTCAATGCTCTTCCTCATGCCAGAACCACCACCTAAAAGTGCAACCCAGATCCAAGCAGGGCAAAGCAAGAGAATCCTGCCTCAGTGCCAGTAAAGAGATTCCTGTGATTGCCCTCTGATCAGCTGCTTGATCCCTCACCATGTGTGAGCCTTGGTGTTTATGGGTTGAGAAGTCTGGAAACCACCACAGCTGCCAGTGAGTCAGTCCCCTGAGGTCTGCTCCTGCTGGCCTATAATGCAGGTCTGTGCTAGTGTGAGCCACATAGGACTGCACTCTGCTCCCAGTCCAATGCAATAGACCCTTTCAGCTTGCCAAGCTAACTTCAGCTAGAGGTATATTTCACTCTGTCATTTTGTGGGTTCTGTAGCTCTAAAATTTATTTAGAATAATTTTTTCCCCTTTTTGGAGGGCAATTGGGGTTAAGTGACTTACCCAAGGTCACATGGCTATTTTATGTGTTAAGTGTCTGAGGCCGGATCCAAACCCAGGTCTTCCTGACTCTAGGGCTGGTGCTCTATTCACTGCACCAAGTAGCTTCCCCTTAGAATCATTTTTTACAGGTATTAGAGGTGGTTGGGGTGCAAGCTCAAGCAAGTTCCTGCTTTTACTCCACCATCTTGGCTCTGTTCCCCTGGATTTTATATTTCTAAGTAGTCATCAGGAGTTACAGAATGGTCATTCATGATAAAAAAATAAAACATGATAATAATATATCTTATTTATGTAATCTTTATAGTTGACAAATTGCTTGATGTAATTGATCTCGTTTGATCCTCACAACAACTTATGAAGTGACTTGTGTAAATATTGTTCTCCCCACATTGTAGATGAGAAAACTGAGGATTTGAGAGGTTAACTGACTTACTAAAGGTCATATAGATGGTAAATAGCTAAAGTAAGATCTGAACCCAGGTCTTTTGACTCCAGTTCTAGTTCTCCTATAGTGATCCTATAGTATCTATAGTATAGTATCCTATAATGATACCATACTATCCAGAATAGTGACCTCTAAACATCTTTATTCACGGTCATATCTCTTTAGGAATGAGCCTTTTTGCATATACCCCAGATAGGTATATATTTACTTATTTAGAAATCATATAACATAATGCCATACCAATAATCATTTCCTTACAAGATGTAGACAAAAATAAAATTTAAAAAGAACAAGATAAAGGTGAAGTAAGATTTAATCCTAGAGTTAATAGGGAATCACTGGAGTTTATTGAGTAAGGGAGTGACATAGTGACATAGTGAATAGCACTTTAGGAAAATCACTTTGGCAACTGTGTGAAGAATGGATTGGAGAGGGGAGAGACCTGAGGCAAGGAAATTAAGTAGGAGGTAGTGGTCCAGGTTAGAGGCAGTGAGGGCCTGCACTAGCATTGTCTATGTGAATAGAAAAAGGATAAAGATGAGAAATGTTATGGAGACAGAAATGACAAGTTTTGACAATGTGGACAAGTGGAAAGAGAAGAGTGAGGAATCAAAGATAACCCTGAGGTTGCAGACTCAAGGTTGATGATTGGAAAGATGGTAATGCCCTTGATGTAAATGGGAAGTTTAGTGGAGGGGGTGGGTTGGAAAGAAAAGATAATGCAATGAAATCTTCCATGAAGATCAAAGTCAACCCATGAGTCTTCATCCAGTGAGATTCACTCTGTCTCACCCAAATTAAATGGGGAGAAGCAAAGCTTTTATTCACCACTCATTGACCAGGAAGTCAAAGCCTGCTCTCTAAGGGATGTTTGCTACAGCTATAGGTGATCTGATAGGGGTTGGGGTGAGTATGTTGGGAGGGAGGGTAGCATGAGATTTTTCCAGTGGTAGTTATTTAGTTGCTGCTGTGACTCTCCTTGTATCTGTTAGGTTCTAAGAACAGATAGAGGTCATGGTGAGTAGAAAGTTGTGCCTATAGTCAGCAAAACCTGAGTTCAAATCCTGCCTCAGATACTTACTTCTTAAAAGGAAATTATTATTATCATGGTATTATGTTATATAATTATTTTTGAGGGGGGAAGGCAAGGCAATTGGGGTTAAGTGACTTGCCCAAGGTCACACAGCTAGTAAGTCTATCAAGTGTCTGAGGCCAAATTTGAACTCAGTTCCTCCTGATTCCAGAGCTAGTGCTCTATTCACTGTACCACCTTCCTGCCCCTATGTTATATAATTTTTAAATAGGTAAATATTAGCTGAGTGGCCTTGGGTGAATCACTTAACCTCTTTCTGCCTCAGTTTCCCCAATTGTAAAATGGGAATAATAATAATGCCTACTCCTCAAGGTCATTGTGAGGATAAAAATGAGACAATATTCGTAAAGTGCTTAGCACAGTGCCTGGCACATAGTAGGCTTGTTTCCTCCCCCCCAATTGCCTGAAGGGCTGATAGCTGATGTACAATGGGGAAGGTTGAGAGTTGGCACAGCAAAGGGTGAGGGAGTAGAGTGGGGAAATTTGGGCAGGATATAGGTAGGTATGATTGTATTGAAGATTAGTAGCACAGTTGGCTATTATGGGGAAGTTGTGATGCAATCCATCTCTAATCTCTTAATCACTTACCCCTTGGGGTCAGCTTACTGTCTCTTTGAGGATCTCCCATTTTGGAGACCACTAAAGTATAAAACCTCTTATGATATTCTTGTTGAGGACATAAGCCACATACTTCCAATGAGAAAACAAAGACAAATTAGTTAAGTGACTTCCTCAAGGTCATATACTGGCAACTAGAACTAGAATGTAGGCCTCCTAACTTCTAGCCCAGTTTTATCTGAACTACACCAAGTTGTATTTCTATGACATCCCCCCACCCCTATCTAGATGCCCTGATGGAGGCACCTTTATTCTGTCTTGGGGTTTATTTTCACTGCTGGGAATAGGGCTAATTCTCTGGATATTTGTAAATGACTTTGAACTCTGCTTCTTATGGATCATAGATAAAGATTTTAAAAGCCTATGAACTTGATAGCAATAGCAAAAAGGATTTCCACTAGTTCATGGATTGGCATTCCTATTTGTGAAAATCTGAGTTCTGTTTCTTTTAAATTTTAAAGAAAGTTTTTACAACTGTTATTTTCTCTTAATCCTCACCCGAATTCAGCCAACTTTTATAAAAGAAAAACATAGGCAAAGCCAGATGATACAGTAACTGTCTGACAATGCATGCAACACTTCACATCTGTAGTCCCCACCTCTCTACTTAGAGCAAGAAGGTCTATTTCTCTATCAATTATAAGCTCTACTTTTCCAAGGTTATAAGAAAACTTTTATGGAGTCTGAGGCTAAGGTACCAGAATTCCACCTTCACATTTGTAATATTAATTTATATCAAAGGGTGGTTGTAAGAGAGGGGCACTCTAAACTATAAAGATTATAGAAATATGAATGCCTATTACTGTCATTTTTAAGTTTCTGTTAATTTTAAAGTTAAATACAAAATGAGAAAAGGAACATTCCCATGTACACAGCAGAATATAAAGAGAAGATTCAATGTGATGCCATAAATTTCCACTTCAGACGGTTTACTTTTTTTAAAACTATGTAATAATTACTACATATTGTTTTCAAAGGTATCTACCTTTTCTGTACTTCCTTCTAAGTTTTCTTTTGTTCTCTGTTGTGCACTTTTTCTCCCTCCCTCCCCACCCTACCCTAGAGAAGGTTGTAATTAAATATGAATCTATATGCACACACATATTTATACATACATATATCTATATACATACATATACACATATACCACAAATATGTGTGTATATATAGTATATACATATGTGTATATATGTAAGACAATACTATACATATTTTTCTTTGTCAGTTCTTTTTCTGAAGGTGCATGACATCTTTCTTCATAGGTCCAAGTCTTTCCATGTTTTTCTAAAATCAATCAGATCATCATTTCCTATATTACAATTGGATTCCATCACAATCATATACCACAAATTATTTAGCCAAACCCCAATTGAAGGGCATCTATCATTTCAGTCAATCTAATAGGTGTAAGATGATATCTCAAAGTTGTTATAATTTGCCTTGCTCTAATCAATATTACCATTATTTTTAAAAGGAGTATCCAATCTTGAACTTTATAGACAGGAGGAAAGAAAATTAGACTGTGATAATGACTTGGGTGTGTTCTCTGGGTAGTCTAAAAATAGCCTACATTTCTATACATTTGAGGCAGCATCTGGAGGAGACCCTGAAGCCTGACTGCCACATAGAACCATGTCCTATTTACCCAACAGTGTGTTTGGGGCCACCGAGTTTATTGTAATCTAATAAAGAGCACAGAGAGATTTTGCAGTTGTATGTTGTTTACAAGGCAGACCCTAAAGGCTTGTTATGACCCATTAGTCATCTGTGTAATTAATACCTTGTGTGTCTTTTTAAACATAAAAGAAATTTCTTGTAGGAGCTTTCCTTCAGGGTTTATACCTTGTTGTCATGATGGGTATCTTTTCTCCTGGCATCCAGTCCAGCACCAGAGAAGCTATCAGATCGGGGGAGGAAGATTCTAGTTGTTGGGCATGGTCACTACTGAAAAATTTGGGCTTTGCTTCAATAGATTACTGCTAGATTACTGTTTCTAATTTTCCCACAGGGGGTGGGGTGGGAAAAGAAAAAGGGCATTATAATGTCAACTTTATATATTAAAAAGTTGTATGGGCTAAGGTAATTTGGAAAACAAAAGACTTAGATGAGGATATGACAGCTATATTTGAAAGTTCCTCATATGTATAACACAGTGCACGGCAGCTGGCCATACTCCCATATCCCTTCTCTAGGCTCCCTCTCTGGGTTGGCTGTTTCACCCAACCTACATTCTTGACCACAGATTGGGATTTCCAAAAGGAATGGCCATACTACTACAACTCACTGTCTCAGAGTAAGGTTACTAGGAGTAACCCTGGAGAAATATACTCCTACTCTACATACATATAATCTGTTGAGGGTAACTAGGTGACACAGTTGATAGAGTGCTGGCCCTGGAGTCAGAAAGACTCATCTTCCTGAGTTCAAATCTGACCTCAGGAACTTACTAGCTGTGTGACCATGGGCAAATCACTTAACCCTGTTTGCCTCAATTTCCTCATCTGTAGAATGAGCTAGAGAAGGAAATGGAAAACCAATCCAGTATCTTTGCCAAGAAAACCCCCATATGGTGTCATGGAGAATTGGATGCCACTGAAATGAGTGAACAAATACACACATGCATCTGCTGAACTCCCACTGGTATACTTTTAATTTAACATATCAACCAAGAAGATATCATTGATTCTTTATCAGAAATATTTATTATACAGGAGACAAACATGAGAAATCAAAACCTTACCCATAAACATGGGATCCAGTCTCTTACCAATGCAATGCAGGGTCTGCTGGGTAGAGTGAACAAAGACTTAGAAGCCCATAGAATGGAAACAAATGGGTAGGGACCCATGAGCTTGGGGCAGCTCATAACCTTGATGGTTATGGTCTCTTTCAGGAACAGTCTGAACTGCAAGTCACTGATGGGAAGAATTGCTCCTCCTCATTTGGCTACTAGACTTGGGCCATGCCTCTTCTTGGTATGTCTGTTCTCCTGCTGATGGCTGATGTCATTCCTCTTGTGGACTGCCTAGGCAAGTAGTAAGCTCTTTCTGCACAAACAGCTATCCAAAGCTTGGGAATTGCAGTTTTTCCAGGATTGTTCCCTTGGCTAGGCTCTGAGGCAGCATTAAATTCTTTCAGTAAAAACATCTGGGATTTGCACTGGCTTGTTCTGGTGGCTGGGTTCTAACGGGTTTCTAATTCTCAGATAGTAGATGGCAGGGCAGGGAAAGATAAAGGAGAACCTTTCCCTTCCAGTGGGCTTTTTCAAGCATCAATTTTTTTCTCTAAGCAGTAAAACTTTTCTTCAATCAACTTTTCCAGTTAAATTTTTCCTTAATCAGCTCTTCTCTGTATCAGGTGATAGCACAGACTCTGAGATCTTCCTGTGACCCAGCTCTGAGGACTCTTCTCAGACCTACTTGGATGTTTTACTTTGACCAACTCTATTTTTCCAAGGCAGTTTCTCTTCCATGAAATGATTCATCTATAATTTATGGTGAGAAACCAGAATCCTTATTTCTTTCAGCCAAGCCAAAAATAGACACTATACAGTTGTTCCATAGTCTACAAATAGATCTAGACATCAGGGTTTCTGAGCTTTCAACTTTTAACTCCTCATACCCATCACATATAAATTAGATGCTGGTGTAGCACCCTGTTGCAAGAATTGTTCTAATCTTAAGAGCAATATAAGGATCTCTTAGGTTGACATGTTTCTTTCCTCTGAAAACTTAAGGAGCTAATTTTAGATGAAAAGTTATGGTTGCATTCACAATTGCTTCGAGCCCCCAGTTAGAAAAATTCTTAACATTTAGACAGAGGTTGGACTCTCTGCCTAAATTTATATTTATGTATTTATATTTGCATCTATGACATTATTTATATTTTTATCTATAAATCCTGGCCTTTTTATGCATGAGGCAAAAATTCAGGTTGCTAGAAATGTTTGGGTAATGGAACAGCAAATTAAATTATAGTACCTGTGATCAGATAGGCACCTGGAGGAAAAGTTGGAGAACAAGCAGACCTTTTTTTTGGGACTTCTCTCAGGCCTTGAGTAGATGGTCCCTTGGCAGCATCAGCCCCAGCCTTCTATTTCGAAATACCTATAGAATCATGATTCTCTTCAGTATCTCCTCTGCCACAGCTAAATCCCACCTTCTCTTTCAGTCACTGGATGTCCTGGGGCTGCTGATTCTTGTCTTGGAAACCAAATAAAATAATTTCTTCCTCCTTGCTTCTAAATCCTCTAAACTTCCCTCTGGTTTTGAGATAACGCCTCCCTTTCATATAAATTTACTAGGACCTGACTGAGTCTCTCATACATGGCTTTGATTTGATTCAAGGGGGTGAATTCACACAGTTCTTATTGACTAATTCAACCAAGAAGCTTTCTTACCTAACAAAAGTAACTACTTTTAAGTAGATGGGATAATTAATGAATCCCTGCAATACATTGGGAAAGCAGATTCTTTGACCATCTTTACTCTGGGTGAATGTCTTTGCTCTATGGAACTGCCTTTTCAGTGTTTCTCATACAATTGTCTTTGTTTCTGTACTTAGAGGGAGTTGGGTGGCACATTGGATAGAAAGCTAGGCCCTGAGAGGCAGAAAGAATTCAAGATACTGCTTCTTTTGTTGTTCATTGGTTACTCATCCCTTCCTCCCCAAAGCATTTGAGTTTTGGTAGAGCAAAATGTTGACATAAAGACTCTCACTTCTGTAATAAGGTGTCTCCCATGGAAACCATACAAACATTCAAGATTCATTGATACTGTTTTTCCTCTATTGATTATCTCCAATTTATCCTGTATATATCTTGTTTGTGAATATTGTCTTCATCATTAGACTGGGAGATCTTTGAGATCAGGAACTGTTGTTTGATATTCATTGTATCCAGAACCCTTAGCATTGCACCTTGCACATAGTAGGTGCTTAATAAATTGTTGTTTATCCTACATTCTCAAAGAGGACCAATGACATAAGGAGGGTGATATCTTGACTTGCAAGTAAATTGGATTTAAGTGAGGCAGGGCTGTGCAAAGTCACCAGCCTCACTCTCTCCTCCAGAGTCATCAGAGTGCAGTGGTAAGACATAGGTCAGGATAACTGGTGGTGGTGCTTAATAAATGCTGATTGATTGATTGACTAGGCTGCAAATGGAGAAATAGTGTTAGTCAGTGATTTTTCATTGAACCTCTGATTGTTAGTGTCAAGTGAAGCATAAAAAAGGGATATGAGCTCACCAAAAGGTGACCATTATGGTGGATACCCAAATGAAAGAGGGATTTCCTATAGAGGATGAAGTTTTTCAGATTTTTTAATAGATGAAACTGTGATGATTACATCAAGACCTAAAATACATGGACCTACCTTAACGAGATTCATTAAAAGATATTGGCTTAACAATCCATACATTTAAAAAAATGTAATGAACAATGCCTATTGACCAGGCTATGCCAGGTAGTTGGATAGAGAACCCCCCCAACTGAGTAAGACCTGGAAAGGCAAAGCAAATGGACTATGAGCTTGTCCAGAATTGAGTCAGATGAAGAGGGTGGTGCGCTTTCCATTTGGGAAATTACATGGCAAAAACCGTCAAGTATCGTGCCAGTAAGACCTACATTTGAATCTTGTTTCTGATATTTACTTGTCGTGTGACCCTGGATAAGTCACTTTTTTTCCTAATCTGTGAAATAGGGATGATATTTCACAGAGATGTTATAAATATCAAGTGTTTCCAAACCTTAATGTGAATTATTATGATTCCTTAACACCAAACCTCATACTTTAAATTAAGAGATATTTTGCTGATGCCTCATACCTTCAGATCACTGTCATTTCTAGATATAGCTAATAGTATGCTAGAAAATATTTAACAACTAGCTTGGGGAAGGGGGAAATGCATTTACACTTTTAAGTTTAACCTGCATTATCATTTTATCCATCACTTCATTTTCTTGAAAATCAACAAAACTACAAATCAAGCCCTAACTTGTAAAACGTTTTCCAATTTCCAAGGTATATTAGTGGTGTCAAATTCAAATAGATTTATATCCCTGTGGTTGCATATTGACTTAGAAATCCACAAATTAACCTTAAATACATAGAATAGTATTTTCATTTATTTTGTTAAATATTTTCCTATTACATTTTAATTTGGGTTAGGTTTCTCTTAGGAGTTTGTTAGGCCCCTTGCACTCAGGCCTTGAGTTTGATGCCTCTAGTATAAATGTTTACACAGAAAATGTATTTTTGATATATATACTGTCTTCTTTCTTTGTGTCTTTGACCTCCTTGTGGTATATTACCAATAGTGTGATCTCTGGATCAAAGAGTATGTATGAATGGTGTAGACACTTTGGGGCATAATTACAAATTAAAACTCAACTTTTAAACACAACTATTTCCCCAGTGATACTATATGACTTCAAATCATGGAACATTACAATCTCTAAATAATCAAATCTGCAGGTATATCTTGGAAGTTAACCTCCCAGATTTACTTGCTTTTTATTGTCCCAGTTTTACAGATAAGAAAACTGAGATATAGAGTGTTTGGATTTGACTGACGTCATTGAGCTAAGTTGGTGATATAGTAGGGACCAGAACATATCTCTTGGCTCCCATCCTCAGACTCTTTCTTGAGTACCAAAGGTCATGAAATTGGAATGAATGATAGAGTAAGTGAAGGAAACTGTATGTAGTACATAAAGGTAAGAAGGGGCCAGGTTGTGAAGGGATTTAAAAGGCAAGCAGAGGATTTTTCTATTTGATCCTAGAAATTTCAGGAAGCCACTAGAGTTTATTGGATGGGAGAGGGGAGGGTGAGAATGACACGATCATAGCTATACTTTAAGAATATGTGTGTGGGGGTGGAGTCAAGATGGCAGAGTAGAAACAGGACTTCTGCAGGGCTCCAGCTTCCACCTCCCCCAATTAATGTAAAAGGTGACTCTGAAGAAACTTTGGAGCTACAGAACCCACAAAATGACACAGAGAAACTAACCTCCAGCTGAGGACAGCCTAGCAGGCTGGCAGGAAGGGGCCAGTGCAGTGCTCTGGGAGCTGGCCCCAGCTCCCTGTGAGCTGGAGGTCTTAGCCCCAGGGTGGCCTGACCAGCCACAGACTGGAGGGACTTCAGTTTACCAGCAGCCGTGTCAGTTTCCAGAATTATCAACCCATAGATACTAAGGAGAAAGTGAGAGGTCAGTGCAGTGTGGACTTTGGGATCCAGTAGTTGGGAGTGTGGTCAGCTTTTGCTCCTGGGCAAGAAATGGCTGAGGCACCCCAGATGTATAGCCGCAGCCACATGGCTGCTTCAGCTTCTGGCCTGCAGATTGCAGGGGGATCAAGCGACTAGTCTGAGGGGTAAATGCTCTTGCTTTAACCTGCTTGGATCTGGATCACTGTCTAGGGTAGAGGTCCTGGAGTGTATGACCAGCTTGCCAGAGCATGTGGAGGCTTCAGAGAGGGCACCCAACTAATACTTTCGTCAGCTGAGAAAACCCCAGCGTTTGGGACAAAGTTCCCATACCTGGTAGCAGAGTCCTACTGTGGCAAAAAGCCCAAAAGTCAGGTAATCAAGTGGCAACATGAGTAAACAAGGGAAGCAAAGCAAACAGAGGAATCCAACATTAGACTCCTATTTTGGGGACAAAAGGGATCAAAGCATGGAACAGGAGGAAGACAGTGAAGTCAGAACTCCTGTACCAAAAGCTTCCAAGAAAAATATGAGCTGGTTACAGGCCATAAAGGAGCTTAAAAAGGATTTTGAAAACCAAATAAGAGAAGTGGAGGAAAAATTGGGAAGAGAAATGAGAAGGATGCAAGAAAATTATGAAATCAGAGTCAACAACCTGACTGAAGAAAATAACACCTTAAAAAATAGACTAACTCAAATGGCAAAAGAAGCTCAAGAAGCCAATAAGGAGAAGAATGCCTTAAAAAGTCGAATTTGCCAGATGGAAAAAGAATCTCAAAAGCTCACTGAACAGAATCATTCCTTCAGAATTAAACTGGAGCAAATGGAAGCTAGTGACTTTATGAGAAATCAAGATGGTGTGAAACAGATCCAAACAAATGAAAGAATAGAAGGCAATGTGAAATATCTCATGGGAAAAACCACTGACCTGGAAAATAGATCCAGGAGAGATAATTTTAAAATTATTGGACTACCTGAAAGCCATGATCAAAGAAAGAACCTAGAAATCATCCTTCAAGAAATTCTCAAGGAAAATTGCCCTGATGTTTTAGACCCAGAGGGGAAACTCCTAGGAATATTATAGCCAGGTTCTGGAATTCCCAGATCAAGGAGAAAATACTACAAGCAGCCAGGAAGAAACAATTTCAATATTGTGGAAACACAATCAGGATAATACAGGACCTGGCAGCTTCTACACTGAGGGATTGAAGGGCATAGAATATTATATTCCACAGGGCAAAGGACCTGGGATTAAAACCAAGAATCACATACCCAACAAAACTGAGTATCTTGTTTCAGGGGAAAATACAGTCATTCAGTGGAATAGAGGACTTTCAAGCACTCTTGAGGAAAAAACCAGAGTTGAATAGAAAATTTGACATCCAGACAAAAGAAGCAAGAGATGCTTGAGAAGGTAATCAGGGAAAAGAACTCAAAAGGAACTTATCAAAGTTGAACTATTTACATTCCTTTTTTTAAAAAAAATTTAAGTTTTTTCTTTTATTGAAAAATATACAATACAACAAACCACGAAGTTCTTTTTTTTTTCTTTTTGGAGGGCAATTGGTGTGTGCGTTAAGTGTCTGAGGCTGGATCCGAACTTGGGTCCTTCTGACTCCAGGGCTGATGCTCTACTCACTGCGCCACCTAGCCGCCCCCTATTTACATTCCTACTTGGAAAAACAATAATTGTGACTGATGAAACCTTTCTCAGTATGAAAATAATTGAAGAAGGGTATATGGGCATATGAATACATATGTGAATGTGTGTATATATGTTTACAGGTATACATGGATAGAGGGCACAGGTTGAATTTGGTGGGAAGGGATGATACTTAAGGGGTGAAGTTAAGAGGTGAGAGAGGAATGCGGCAAGAAGAGATGGGGAGAGACAGGGTGGGGTAAACTATCTCATGTAGAAGAGGCAAGGGGAAGTGGTTGCAGGGGAGGGGAAGAACAGGAAGGCAAAAAGGCAAAACCATATTCTCATTGAATTTGGCTCAGGGAGAGAACGATGTCCATACTAAATGGGATATCTCACCCTGCAGGAGGTTAGGGGGAAGGGGGATGAGAAGGGGGATGATGGAGGGCAGGGTATTCTGGGGGGAGGGAAGGTTGGAAGTACCCACTTTTGAAGAGGGACAGTATCAAAGTAGGGAATGGACCAGGTGGGGGGTGAGATGGGTGGGAGAGAAATATAAGCAGTCTTATACAATATATCTACTATGGTAATATTTTACATAGCTTATACATGTACAATACATACTGAATTGCTTATCTTCACAGAGGGAGTGGGTGACAAGGGAGGAAGGGAATGGATCTGAAATTCAAAGTTTTAAAATTAAATGTTTCAAATATATATAAATACTATTATTAATACTATTTTGCATATAATTGGGAGATAAGATGTGAAGATGTTGTGGCACAGAGATTCATCTTGCCCCAGTGGTAAAGTCGAAGGGGGTATGGGAGAAGATATAGGAGAGAGCAGATTGGATGAGGGGATATCTTGTGGGACTGCTATTATGGGGTGGTGGGTAGGGGGAAAATGGGGAAAAATTGTAACTCAAAATCTGGCAGAAATGAATGATGTAAACCAGAAGTTAATAAAGCATTTGTTTAATTAATTAAAAAAAAGAAATTCTCAAGGAAAATTGCCCTGATGTTTTAGAACCAGAGGGCAAAATAGATGTTGAAAGAATCCACCAATCACCTCCTGAAAAAGATCCCAAAAAGCAAACTCCTAGGAATATTATAGCCAGGTCCTGGAATTCCCAGATCAAGAAGAAAATATTACAAGCAGCCAGGGAGAAACAATTTGAATATTGTGGAAACACAATCAGGATAACACAGTATCTGGCAGCTTCTACACTGAGGGATTGAAGAGTTGGAATATGATATTCCAGAGGGCAAAGGAGCTGGGATTAAAACCAAGAATCACCTACCAAGCAAAACTGAGTATCATGTTTCAGGGGAAAATATGGTCATTCAATGGAACAGAGGACTTTCAAGCATTCTTGATGAAAAAACCAGAGTTGAATAGAAACTTTGACATTCAGATACAAGAAGCAAGAGAAGCATGAGAAGTTAAACAAGGAAAAAAGAAATCATAAGGAACTTATCAAAGTTGAACTATTTACATTCCTACATGGCAAAATGATAATTGTAACTGATGAAACTCAATATGAGAATAGCTGAAGGGAATAGAAATATATATATATACACATACATATATATGTCTATATAGGAGGGTATGTGGGCATATGAATACATATATGAATGTGTGCATATATATTTACAGGTATACATAGATAGAGGGCACAAGACAATTGAATAGGAAGGGATGATACTTAAAAGGTGAAATTAAGAAGTGAGAGAGGAATATAATGAGAAGACATGGGGAGAGACAGAATGGGATAAACTATCTCATATAGAAGAGGCAAAGGAAAACTGTTACAATGGAGGGGAAGAACAGGAAGGCAAAAGGGAATAGGTCAACCTTATTCTCATTGAATTTAGCTTAGGGAGGGAATGACATACACACTAAATAGGGTATCACCCTACAGGAGAGTCAGGGGGAAGGGGATGAGAGGGGGCATGATGGAAGGGAGGGCAGGCTGGGGGGGAGGGAAGTTGGAAGCACCGACTTTTGAAAAGGTATAGGATCAAAGTAGAGAACAGAACAAGTGGGAGGTGGGATAGGAGGGACGGAAATATAGTCAGTCTATTACAATATATCCACTATGGAAATGTTTTGCATAGCTACACATATACAACCTATACTGAATTGCTTATCTTCCCAGTAAGGGTGGGTGACAAGGGAGGAAGGGAATGAATCTGGAATTCAAAGTTTTAAAATAAAATGTTTAATATATATAAATATTATTATTAATACTATTTTACATGTAATTGGGAAATAAGATATACAGGCACTAGGGCACAGAGATCTACCACATCCTACTGGAAAGTTGAAGGGGGTACGGGAGAAGATATGGGAGAGAGCAGATTGGAGGAGGGGCTATCCAGTGGTATTGCTATTTTAGGGGTGGTGGGTAGGGGAAAAATGGAGAGAAAATTTGTAACTCAAAATCTGGCAGAAATGAATAATGTAAACCAGAAGTTAATAAAGCATTTTATTAAAAAATAAATTAAAAAAAGAAAAATATGTGTATGTATATATATGTATGTAGGTATCACTTTGGAATTAACTGGAAGAGAGATAGAGTGGAGATTATGGGAAAATGGTAGCAAGCTAGGAAGCAAAGAATGTTAGCTGCTTTGAAAATACTCCATCATGGGTTAGAAATGCACCACTCTAGTAAGGGATAAAAAGAATCACCTCTAAACTCCCCCCCAGTCAATCTAAAAATCCACAGAGAGACCCTAGGGTCCTGAAAGTATTCTGGGATGAAACTAAAAGGACTGGATTTAGAGTCAGAAGACCTGGGTTTGAGTCCTTCAGTTTCTAGGCCCAGGACTTTGGGCAAATGAATTGCCTTCTATATTTCTCAGTTTCTTAACACATAAGATAGGAATAATAATAGTCGCACTGATTTCTAGTAGGATCCCTGATCATCAGGATACTCTGACCTTTTACCACCTTTGCCATCCTCTAAAGAAGAGGAATTAGCTCAGGAGGTACTGTCAGTAATGAAGTTTCCCTTACCCTGTGACAGATTCAACATCTGCCATTTTTTTTGCTGTTCTCTGTGTCCCTAAATCTTGGGCAACTTGGCAGCATCATTGACAATTGCTTCTTCCCTAAGCCCCCTCCTGACTCTGCATCAACCCCTTCCCTGTTGTCCTAACACCTCCCTAAAAGGGTGGTTGTGAGCAAGGGTCTTAAGTAACTACAAGAAGACTATATAAATGTGAGGTATTATCACTATTACCATATGTAGAATTGTAAATTTAGATTCCGCTTTTTAAACTATTGACAATCTAGAGTTCTATTTCAAAGTATATATGATTATATTTTACGTATATACAAGAAAACAATAAAATTTATTATAAAATGAAAGCATATATAATATGTAATATAAATGATACATAATATATTATGTACAATGTTATGTGATTTATAAGATATTATGTATAATATATTTCAGAAGTCCATAAATAAAGCTTTAGTTACAGTGGAATATAATATCAAAGTATTTAGTATTCATAGTAACCCAATAAACCAACGCATAGGATTATAGATTCAAGGCTGTAATGGATCTCAGAGATCATCTAGTGATTCCGGTCTAACCTCTTCTTTTTTCAGATGAAGAAACTGAGGCACAGAGAGGTTAAGTGACTTGTCCAAGGTCATATAGAAAGTAAATAGTAGAGATAAGATTTGATCTCATTTCCTGTGACTTCCAAATCAGTTGGGATGTTCTGCTAGCTTATTTTACAAATTCACATCACCAATCTGCTCAAAAACCTTTAGTGACTCTCTGTCACCTACTAAACAAATTCCAAATTCCTTTCAAGGAAGCATTTAAGGCCCTCCACAATCTGTCCCCAGTTTGTCACATTTTTCTCTTTATGTCTGTCAACAAATGTTGCTTAAGCATTTACTATGTGTCAGACACTGTGATAAGTGCTCCAGGGCTACAAATAGACTCAGGAAGAAAAATTGTCTCTTCCCTCAAAGAGTTTACATTTTGATGGTGGAAGACAATGGAGAAGGGAGCTGAAAAGGGGTAGAGAGGGGAGGTACTCAGCACAGGGGCATAGCAAAGCAACTCCTGTGGAGAGATAAGTCAGCAATGCCACTTGGACAGGGATGAAGAAGTCTTTGACCTGGGCTTTCTTCTTCAGTTGGAGACTCTGGTAGGATCCAGTTAATCAGAAGTGGAGGCCACTGGGGCAGAGAGTACTTCCAGTGTGAAAAATAGTCCAGCGGTAGAGGGAGTTTCCAAGATAAAGATGTTTCTATAATTTGGTGGAGAAAATATATGAGCTATACTCCAGGCAGACGAGACTTGTTGAGTAGTTTCAGTCTTGTCCAACTCTTTGTGACTCCACATGGGACTTTCTTGGCAAAGATACTGGAGTGGTTAACCATTTCCTTCTCCAGCTCATTTTACAGATGAGGAAACTGAGGCAAACAGGGTGTGATTTGTCCAAGGTCACATGGCTAGTGTGTCCAAGAACAGATTGAACTCATAGAAATGAATCTTTCTCATTCCAAGTCCAAATCTCTATCTGCTGTGCCACCTAGCTGCCTTGAAACTAGACTGCTGACTCCCCAGACGTGGACTGAGTTTTCTTGGCTCTCTCTATGCCTTTGTTTACACCATTCTTTGTGCCTAGATGTGCAACCCCTTTCCCCATTGAACTTGTGCCAGTGAAACAAAACACAGAAATGGGAGATCCTCCTGTGTGGTTTGAGTCAATACTGGCCCATACAGTGTCTCAAACCTGGAGCAATTATCTGGTGTCCCAAATGGTGGTTGGGGTAAGGTGAGGTGTATGCCTATATACACTACAGTCTGCATTTATTTGAAAGCTCTTTCAGTTTTGAGAAAGTGGAAGAGCTCAAAATCTTATTACCTGATGTCCCTGCTCTTATGCAATAAAAGTCATCTTTTGAACAACCAGGTACTGTTGCTACCATTGTCTGGCAGATATTCCCCACATTAGCTTGACAATTTAAAAGCAGCAACAGGATAACAACACTCTGTGTCAGGGAGAATTACCTTGTGACCCCAGGGATACGAAGATGTCTAGTATTAAGTGAATGACTTATGAAATAGTGTGGAAAGCCTTGTTTAAATGGCCTTGTCCCATTGGGAGCTCACTTGCTATTAGCTGCCCCATAAAGGACCAATGGTTCTGAAATTCTTCATTTTACGGAAGGCTATTTTGTATACACCAAGTGATTATCTGCTGAGCATGACTGCTGGGCAAGTTCCTGACTGAAAACGTAAATCAATAATGGTAAAGAGCACAGTAACAAGTGGGAGAAAGAAATATGAAAAGAGGCCACTTATTGTCCTTCGAGAAAAGCACCATGCTGCCTAGTTGTCTTTTGAAATCCCTGATTTTGACCTGGATATGTTCGCTAAAGGGAAATCTCTTTCCCATCTTGCCCTGGGGAAGAATAGAGGTGATGCCTCCCGGGGAAACTGTGTGTGAAGGATCTGACATATCAGAGAGAATGCAAAGACTTCCCTTAAAGGAATTGGAGGGAACCACAGGTTGGCAGCTTTGTAACACTTGTTGGGATGTGAAAATTCCTCAGCTTGGTACTCATAGAGTCAGAATTCCAGAATCTCTGGTTTGGAAGGGAACTCAGAGCTCTTCTAGTCTGACCTGTCCCTGAGTAGGAATCCCTTCTACAAAGTTCCTGAGAATCCAGCTACATTAGATTGTAAGATTTTTGAAGGCAAAAGCTGTCTTTGCCTTTTTTTGTATCCCTAGTATTTAGCACAGTGCCTGGCAGATACTAGGCACTTAATAAATGTTAATTAACTGATTGATTAAGTGTTCATCCAACTTCCAGTGAAAGCCTTCCATTGATGAGGGAACCTATTGCCTCTCAGGTAGCCCATTCTACCCTTGAACTATATTCCTCAGATATAGGCCAAATCATCAAATGTACCTCTAGGCTAGAGCAGGGGTTTTGTGTGTGTGTGTGTGTGTGTGTGTGTGTGTGTGTGTGTGTGTGTTATGAACCCCTTTGACAGTCTCTGACACTAATGGACCCATTCTCAGGATATCGTTTCTAAGGGCATAGACAAAAATATCCAAAATTACAAAAGAAACCCAAAGGTTGGTTAAAATAAAGATGTGATTTTTTCCCCTTCTGTGTTCACAGACCCTCTGAAGTCTCCCTATGGACCCCATGTTAAGAGCCCTAGCACTAGAGATAGAAGGTATAGCAACAATATGGAAAGATTCCTATTTTCATAGAACTTTAAGGCTTAAAAAACAGCCAAAGAGGTAGGTGATGTGAGTATTAAACCCATTTCATGAATGAGATGTATTATAGCAGACAGATTGTTGGGCTCGAAGTTAGAAATACCTGGTAACAAATCTTGCCTTTGATACTTACTAGTGTGATTCCTTACTTACACTGTGTGATCTCAGGTAAATCACTTAATATCTCTGTTCCTCAGGCATTTTGGTCCTAGATGGGTTACAAAATTGGTTGATGGAGGGAATTCTTATGCTGAATCCCTTATTCATGTTTATGAATGGGAAAAATCAGGTTTAGGCAAGTTAAATATCTTGCACAAGGTCCCCCAATTAGTAAATGTCGAACCCAGGGATCACAATTTCAAGACTGCTGAATCCAATAATATTAGCTAATATTTATACAGTACTTTCAGATTCACAAAAATACTTTGCCCATGTTATCTCACTTGTTTCTCTAATAACCTTGTAAGGTAGGTGCTGTTATGATCCTCATTTGACAGATGAGGAAACTGAGTGTGAGAGAGTTTAAGTCACTCAGGCTTACACAGTTGGTGGGCATCAGACTTGAGATCTGAACTAGGTTTTTTTCTGACTGAATCTAGCAGTCTTTCCACCATAGCCAAGTGCGTTATTCTATACATTGCAGTGTACCGGGAAATTTTGTGGCAACAAGAATTCACCTCTCCATTATTCAGGGTCTAAAGACGGTCATGCATGATTCTGGCTGCTTGTTTCTTCCTTCTCGTCTGCTATGCTTTGGTAGAAGGCTTTGATAGAAGACAAGAAGGAAAGGGAAGGGCTGAAACCAACTAGTTCGCTTTGCTGATGGTGAGTAAAAATGATTTCTACAGTAGAAACTCTGGGCTAACATGAGATTTTAGAACTTCATAATACTCCACCCAACCTAACTTTCAGCCTTATCTCCCTCTTCTCCCCAAAATATATGTCTATTATTATTAGCAATAGTAATAATAATAAATTTTACCATTATTAGATATAATAACAGCCAGCTTCAGACACTCAGACCCTGACCAAATCATTTAACCTCTCTCTGCCTTTGTTTGCTCATCTGTAAAATGAGGGAGATAATAATAGTACCCCCTCCTAGGGTTGTTGTGGGGATATTTGTAAAGAACATAGCACAGTGCCTGGAACACAGTAAGCTTCATGTGAATATTCACTATTATGATGATTATCCAGTGCCTTAAAGTTTGGAAAGTCCATCACATGCGTTATCTCATTTGCTCATCTAAGTACTTTGGTCATAGATGGGTTGCAAAACTGGTCGATGGAGGGAAGTATTAAACTCTCCACCCATCACTGAACAGCTCTCAAGTACAGTCCAACAGATTAACATGTAATGGGAATATATTTAACAGATGAAAATACAATAACATAGATAATGTTAATTTGTGATTTTCTAAGTCTGGTTTCTATTTAATGTTGACACTATTGATCTAAACAACACTGTGAGGTAAGTGTTGTTATTACATCCATTTTACTGCATAAGAAAACTGAGGCTGGCCAAGGGAAGTTAAATGACTTTCCCAGCCTCACACAGTTAGCAAGTCTTGGAAGCTGAATTCAAATTGTGGTCTTCCTGATCCCAATTTGGGTGAGATACCTAATGGTTAAACTTAGACATTCCTCTGTGCCCTGCATGTACCAAGTACCTCCTTCCCTCTCCATATAGAGATGTTCACAGCACTCCTCCTCTCCCCTCTTGCTTTAGCTTTTTGGAATCCTGTTTCTTCTGCAAAGTCTAGCTCTTCCTCCTCTAAGAAGTCCTCCCTTAACAACATGGTGGGTTAGAAAGAGTTAGATTGGGAGTTAAGAGGACCTAGGTTCAAATATTCAGGCATGCCCTCTTAGAATGTACCTCCATGTTAGGTGAACTAGGCATGCTACAAAAGCCCCTTCCATTGGCCTTGGGTAAATTATTTAACTTCTCCAGGTCTCAGTTTCTTCATCTGTAAACTGTGTATGTATGTAGGGACTTTATATTCCAGAAAAACTCCAAGGTCTCTTCTGCCTTTAAATCCATAATTCTACTCTGGCCTTCATCGATTTCCTTCTCCTTTGAATTCCCATATCACTTTGTACTTTTTTACAGCAATGGGACACTTGTATTCTGTACTATATTATTCCTGTATACATATTTTATTTGTTTCTTTCAAAGTAGAGAATCTGTTGTATTCCACTCTATTCCCCCACAGAAACTTGTACATGGTTTTTGTTTTGTTGTTCAGTTGTTTTCCAGTCATGTCCGACTCTTTGTGACCACATTAGGGATTTTCTTGGCAAAAGATATTGGAGAGGCTTGCCATTTCCTTCTTTAATGTACACAGTAGGTACACATTAAATATCTCTGGGATCTCTGAGGAAAGGGACTGTTTCTTTATGACTTTGTATCCCCAGTTTCTAGCATAGTGCTTGGCATATGGTAGTTGCTTAATTTATGTGTATAAAGACCAGATATGTTTCACTCTCCAGACTTTCCCATCGTGCTTTAGCTTGCTCCTCCCTTCATTCCTGGGGGCCCTTTCTTCCATTGATGAGTACTTCCAGGAACCTCCATTTTGAGGAATGGCCCAGATCACCCATTGTTCATAATAGAAGAAATGCCCAGACCAACCATCCTTCATTCTCCCAGCTTTATCACCATTTCTCTTTGTGAGTATCTTTCCTCCTCCCTTTTAGCTTATGTATTATGTTCCCTTATTAGAATTTAAGGACAATTAGGAGGCAAGTATATAGAGTACCTGACCTGGAATCAGAAAGACATCTTCATGAGTTCAAATATAACCTCAGACACAGTTAGATGTATGATCTAGCTGTATGATCCTGGACAAGTCACTTAAACCTGTTTGCCTCAGTTTCCTCATCTGTAAAATGAGCTAGAGAAGGAAATGGCTAAATTACTCTAGTATCTTTGCCAAGAAAACCCCAATAGGGTCACAAAGAATCAGACATGGCTAAAAAAACCACAAAAAACAACTGAACTGAAATTAGAATGTAAGCTCCTTGAGGTCAGGGATCGTTCTGTCTCTTTTTCCTTGTTTGCAACCACAGCACTTAACACAGTGACTGGCACATAGTAAGCACTTAATAAATGCTTATTAATTTGATTCAACCTATTGATTGATTAAATATTTGTTATACTAAAATTCAATGGTGATAAAACTCTCAATTATCATGGTTCATAATACATATTAGATTTTTAATAAATCTTTATTGAATGAATTTAGGGGATTCCCAACCTTTTAAAAGGAGATTTTGGCTACTGCTTGGTTATACTAAGGGTTCCTTAAGAGCGATCAAATAAATCAATAAGCATTCATTGAAGGTCTACTATGTACCAGGAACTATGCTAAGTGCTGAGAATATAAAACAAACCCAAAAAAGTCCTGTCCTTGTGGAACTTACAGTTTATGGGTAAGATGATATGTATATAGATAGATACATATGTAGTTAGTTCAGTCTAGCTCACTCTCCCAGAGTGAGGCTACAATTGGTTCACTCTAGAGCTGATAAGCTCATCAAATGAGTGTATAGAGAGAAAAGGTAGGAAGGTCCAGGGTGTATAACTTTGTGTACACCCATAGTTAGGTGGTTATAACATGGATGAGTATCCACAAGAGAAAGTGAGGAGACAGGTAAGAGGAAAACCAAGAGAAAGATCAGTATTATTTAAAAAAAAGAGAGAGAGAGAGAGAGAGAGAGAGAAGAGAGATTGTCCAGGAGAAAATCATCAGCATGTCAAAGGCTTCACAGAGTTCTAGAAGTATTTTTTAGCTGTTCAGTCATTTTTCAGTCACGTCTGACTCTCCACAATCCCATCTGGGGTTTTCTTGGCAGAGATCCTGGGGTAGCTTGCGATTTCCTTCCCCACCTCCTTTTACAGATGGGGAAACTAAGTGACTTGCCCAGGGTAATGATTAAGAAAAAGATTACTTAATCTCCTCTTAAGCTGCCCCAGATGATGTTCTTGCTTGATCTGGAAAACTCCACAAAATCACGCAAGTCAAGGGGTTCAATGCCTGAGCTCAAAACACCCAGAGAACTTCCCAAGCTACCAAGGATATAAGCATCTAAAAAGCTAGCAAGTATTTGAAAGATGTCATATTAAAGAAACAATTATGTTTCTTTCCATTTTCACAGTGATAAAGTTGGAAATGTGTCCAGGCTAAGCAGTGAGGCTGGACACAGGGCCATTGTGTCAGCCAACGAGTGCTGAAATTTTACTGAACATGCTCAAAATTGCAAAGTAATGCAGAATTTAAGGGTCTGGATATGGATTATCTCAGCATTGAGTATATCCAGGTCCACAAGATGTCCCAAATGTAGATAGATGTACCCAGAGGACTTAGAACTGAAAAAAACCCATATATGAATCCCCCTTGCTATAATGAAGATGATACTTACTAAAAAGAAATAAATTGGTCCTAAGAAAGAAGAAGAGATTTCTCCAAAGAAAAGATCCCAGAAGAAATTGAAGAAATGAAAAGTGATGACACGGGAGTAGATGTGACATCAATGTGCAATTAAATTGATGTGTACTGTAATTAAAGTAAAACTAAATCTTAAAAAAAAGACCTTTGGACTTGGCAATTAAGAGATCATCAGTAATTTTGTAAGGAGCCTTTTCAGTTGAACAAGGGCCAAAGGGGCGACTCGGTGGTGCAGTGATTAGAGCACTGGCCCTGGAGTCAGGAGGACCTGGGTTCAAATTCAGCCTCAGACACTTAACACTTATTAACGGTGTGGCCTTGGGCAAGTCACTTAACCCCAATTGCCCCTCTGAAAAGAAAAACAAGTGAACACGGGCTGAAGTCAGATAACAGTGGGTTTAGAAGAGACTGGGGAGGAGAATCTACACATCTAGTGTAGATGGCTTTTTCAAGGAGATTACTTAAGAAGTAGAGGTGAGCTGTAGGCAATAGCTAGTGGAGGCTAACAAGATATAACGAAAGTTTTTTAATTTTTTAAAAAAGAATGGGGGAGATCAATGAAATAATGAAAAGCGAAATGCGTAGTACCAAATAAATGTTGTACATAGTAACATAAATTTTGTGCTAAGAGCAACTTTGAATCACTAATTTATCTTAAATATCATAAATATTCAAACTTATAAAGGACCTATGAAGGAAGATGCTATCCACTTCCAGAGAAAGAACTGATAAATAGAAGCATATATGGTATGGTTTTACATATATGTCTATAGCTCAGATATATTTTATATGTTTATGTTTGTGTATGTACATGTGTGAGTTTAATTGTAACATTATCTAGGACAGGGTAGGGAAGAAGGGAGAAAAAAATTAAAAGTGCACAGCAGGGAACAAAAGAAAACTTAGAAGAGCCACGGAAAAATAGGGTAGCTTTGAAAACAATGTGTAGTATTTATTTATTTTTTGTTTGTTTTTTGCTTTTTGGAGGGGGGAAGGCAGGGCAATTGGGGTTAAGTGACTTGCCTAAGTTTACACAGCTAGTTTTGTGTTAAGTGTCTGAGGCCAGATTTGAACTCAGGTCCTCCTGACTCCAGGGCCGGTGCTCTATTCACTGCACCACCTAGCCGCCCCCTTTGTGTAGTATTTATTATATAGTTTTTTTCCAAAAAAAGTGAACAGTCTGAAATGGAAATTGGTGATTATATATTGAATCCTCTCTTTATGTTGTGCTGTGTACACAGAAATGTTCTGGGTTTTTATTTTTTATTTTTATTTCTTTGTCTTTTGGTATTTAAGTTTAAAATGAATAAAAAAATAAAGCAAAAGAATGGGGAGAGATGAGTATGTATACAACAGAGAAAGAAGCATAGAGAGAGAGAATGAAAAGTAGAAAGTGGTAGTGGCAATGGGGTCAATCTTCTGGAAAAGATGGAATAGAGTGATGGGCTTTTACAAAACCTCTTATATCCCTGTGATATTATCCCCCATTATCTCCACCTTCACTCCAGTTTCTGATGATAGGATAATGTTAGAAGGATTCAAAGAAGGAAAGCCAGTGAAAATCTCATCAAATGGCCTCAATTTTTTTCTGTGAAGTAGGAATTAAGGTCCTTGTCTGAGGAGAAAATTTGGAACAGCTACCATATATTGAGTGGAATAGTGAATCAGCTAGTGAGGTATAACAGGATTAGCTTTTTTCAGGGAAGGCCCAGTTGAGATTAGATCCTATAATTTTTTTTTAGATCCCATAAATTTATAGTGGATCCAGTCAGTATCCTTTTATTTTAAATTTTCTCTAGCTCCATAGAAACAAAGGAAGTGGATACTGGGTTTCAATAGGACAAAGCATCATCTGTGATAGGACAAGGGGCCAAGGGATTCCAGAGTAGAGAAGAATGGAAAACTGAACTGGTTTACCAAGTAGGCAAGATTGAGAAGGGAGGTGAGTATAGCCTGAATAGATGTGTTAATCTGGGAAAGTACTTAAGGGGTAGAAGAACTAGGGGTTATACTGAGGATGAAGAATAAGATTAAGAATTATAAGGCATTGGGGCGGCTAGGTGGCGCAGTGAGTAGGAGCACTGGCCTGGAGTTGGGAGGATCCAGGATTGGTTCAGGCCTCAGTACTTAGCACTCACACATAAATAAATAGCTGTGTAAACTTGAGCAAGTTATTTAACCCAATTGCTTTATTAAAAAAAAAAGAATTATAAGGCATAGGGAGAGGTATAATGAAATATGGATACGATCAGATCAAGAAATTTTGGAGTTCATGACCACGGAGATGGAATATTTACCAGTGATGGCCCTATCTATGTGTAGCTGTGGTGAAGTCAAACAGTAGGTCATGAGAGCTGAATATATTGAAGAACTGGCAACTTAAATATTTAAGAGAATACCAAACATATATGTTGAAAGTTCCTAATGAGAGCAGGAGTTGGTGTAGAGGAAACCTACTATTAACCAGGCATTAAATTCATTGAAGGAGGGGGATATCCTAGAGGTGGTTCATAATGGCTACCCAGCTCTGAATTGGATAATAAATTTGGTTATCATGAATTTCAAAGCAGAAGAAGTGTGCTGAGTGATGGTGACAGAGAGTCTAGAAGTAGCAGAAGGGAATAAGGAAAATTGTGACTTCAACAGAGAGTTGGAGTTGGGGGTGAAGGGTGTGAGAGAAAGCACAGTCAGTACTGGAAAGGATAGCTGGGGATGCAGTGCTGTCTGGCAGAAGCAGGTCTTAACTGAGTGTCAGAAGATGAAAGGAGCCATAGGGAAAGGAAGTGTGTTCACCAAGAAGTAGAAACTGTAGAGGGGAGAATGGAAAGCATGCAGATCTTGAGTGAGACAATGAAGGATTTTGGAAAAAGGAAATCCAAAGAAGATTTTATATGAAAGACATCAATAAAAGGGTTTCTTTCAGTTTCTAAGTATAGTCATGACCTATGTTTGATCCTGGAAAGCAGAATTATATACAATACCTATTCATTTAGGTAGCGGTATGAAATTATCCTGGGAACTCCCTATTCTGTAACTGCCTCAGTATGTTGTATGTCCAGGGTGGTCTGCATATAAGCAATGACCTTAATAGGCTCTTTGAATCATATATCCAGATGGAGTCAGCTATGCTATAACGCCAAGACTTCTGCTGGGTCTCCTCTCTGCTGCTATGAACTTATCCCAATCCATTAAAAGAGTTTTTTGGTTCCTATGTTATGGTTCTTGCTGCCCTGTTCTCCTGCAATTCAAACCCAGACCTTCTGTGATCAATCCAAGCAAGATCTCAGGGCCCCAGGCTAAAGCCATGCTAGTGAGCAAAAAAAAAGAAGAAAAGGAGTCTCTATACTAACAAAGAGGGAAATTTTATCAAGAAGTCATTTAGTGATGGCAGCTGTGTGACTTTTTGTATCCATGGACAGCTGCTGTGGACCCCATGGGCCACCATACCTTCTGCCTAAATTAAAGGAGGTTATTTACCCCTAGGTAAGAGTATAGTGTAGAATTAGGGTCAAGGAAGATAGGTCCAACAGAGCTGAAGATGAAGGAATTCTAAGATGGGCTCTGATTATTGCAAAGTAAGTGGGTATTGGGAGTAATCTAGTCCCTCAGTAACTCAGGCCCTCTGAACTACAAGGAACTAGGGTTGAGGTGGATGGAAATGAAAGTATGGATAGGTGGTTAGGGTTTTTCTCTTCTTCAGAAGTAAGATTTTGGTATCACAGGGATAGAGAGGGAATAGAAGGGTGCTAACTTCCTATCACTAGATGAGGAGAGGCCCCTTGAGAGAGGCATGTGATTAAAAAGTTCAAGATTGTCCCTTGAGGCCCTCCTAGTCTTAGCGAAGAGAATACCTTGAGTGTCTTGAGAGACCTTGAGAAGCCTACCTCACAGAAGTCAAGGGCAGAAGGTCTTAGAGTATCTAGGATCTGGGTTAGGAGGCAAGAGGAAAAGTAGCCCAGGATCATGTCTCACTACAAGCAGGAACCCCAGAGATCACAAAGTCTCAGATAGCATGATGTTGGCATGGATCCTGAAATCCTCTCTCCAGCACTTCTTAAACTGTGGGTTGTGACCCCAAGTGGGTTTTAACAAGTGGTGAAGGGACAAGCCATCAATGAACTCTCTAGGAAAAAAATCTCCAGGGTCAGATAGATTTACAAGTGAATTCTGTCAAACATTTTAAGAGCAATTAATTCTAAAACTATATAGACTATTTGGGAAAATTGGTGAAGAAGGAGTCCTACCCAAATTCTTTTTATGATGCAAATATGGTATTGATACCTAAATCAGGGAGCATCAAAACAGAGAAAGAAAAGTATAGAACAAATTTCCTAATGAATATAGATGCAAAAATTTTAAATACAATATTAGCAAAAAGCTTACATCAACTTATCACAAGAATAATACACTATGACCAGGTAGGATTTATACCAGGAATGTAGTCTAGTTCAATATTAGGAAACCTATCAGCATAATTGACCATATCAACAACAAAACTAGCAGAAACCATATGATAGTATCTCAATAGATGCTGAAAAAGTTTTTGACAACATACAACCATTCCTATTAAAAACACTAGAGAGCATAGGAATCAACGTCATCTTCCTTAAAATAATAAGTATCATCTACCTTAAACCATCAGCAAACATTATAAGTAATATGCTAGAAGCATTTCCAATAAGATTGGGGGTAAAACAAGGATGTCCATTATCACCTATTCAATATGGTACTGGAAATGTTAACTTTAGCAATAAGAGAAGAAAAAGAAATTGAAGGAATTAGAATAGGTAAAGAAGAAATTAAACTATCAGTCTTTGCAGATGATATGATGACATACTTAGAGAATCCTAGAAAGTCAAGTAAAAAACTAATTGAAATAATAAACAACTCTAGCAAAGTGGCAGGATATGAAATAAACCCACATAAATCCTCAGTATTTCTATATATTACTAACAAAGTCCAATAGCAAGAGATAGAAAGAGAAATTCCATTTAAAGTTACTATAGGGGGGCATGGCTAGGTGGCACAGTGAATAGAGCACCGGCCCTGGAGTCAAGAAGACCTGAGTTCAATTTTGAACTCAGACACTTAACACTTATTATCCATGTGACCTTGGGCAAGTCACTTAACTCCAATTGCCCTGCCTCCCCCCCCAAACAAACAAACAAACAAACAAATAAATAAGTAAATAAATAAAGCTGCTAGAGACATTATAACATATTTGAGAGTCTACTTGCCAAAACAAACCCCAGAACTATACAAATACAATTACAAAACAGTTTTCACACAAATAAAGTCAGATCCAAATAATTGGAGAAACATCAGTTGCTTATGGGTAGGTAGGCTGAGCTAATTCTACCTAAATTAAATGGCAATTCTACCTAAATTAATTTACTTATTCAGTGCCATACAAATCAAACTACCAAAAATTATTTTATAGAGCCAGAAAAAATAATAACAAAATTCATTGGGAAGAACTAAAGGTCCAGAATATCAAAGGAATTAATGAAGAGAAATGTAAGGGAAGGTGACCTAGCCATACCAGATCTTAAATTGTATTATAAAGCAGCAATCATCAAAACTACTTGGTACTGGCTAAGAAATAGAGTGGTGGATTAGTGGAATAGGTTAGGTACACAAGACACAGTAGTCAATGTCTATAGCAATCTACTGTTTGATAAACCCAAAGACTCAAGTTTCTGGTATAAGAACTCACTCTTTGACAAAAGCTGCTAGGAAAATTGGAAAATAGTATGGCAGAAACTAGGCATAGACCAACATCTTACACTGTATACCAAAATAAAGTCAAAATGGGTACATGATTTAGATATAAAGGCTGATACTACAAGCAAACTAGGAGAGCAAGAGAATAGTTTACCTATTAGATTTATGGAGAATGGAAGAATTTATGATCAAACAAGAAATAGAGAACATTATGAAATAGAAAATAGACAATTTTGATTACATTAAATTGAAAAGGTTTTGCACAAAGCCAATGCAACCAAGATTGGGAGGGAGGCAGAAAACTGGGAAAGAATTTTTAAAGACAGAGTCTCTGATAAAGGCCTCATTTCTAAAATATATAGAGAACTGAATCAAATTTATAAGAGTACAAATCATTCCCCAATTGATAAATGGTCGAAAGATTATGAATAGGCAGTTTTCAGAGGAAGAAATTAAAGCTATCTATAGTCAAATGAAAAAAAATGCTCCAAATCACTATTGATTAGAGAAAGCAACTCTGAGGTATCATATCACACCTATCATATTGGTTAATATGACAAAACAGGAAGATGAGAAATGCTGGAGAAGATTTGGGAAAATTGGAACACTAATGCATAGTTGGTGGAATTCTGAACTGATCCAAGCATTCTGAAGAATAATTTGGAATTATGCCCAATGTCTTTTCCCACTACACTGTGTGGCTTATGACTGCTTTGTCTACAGTTATGTCCCTCCTTATATCCACTCAGCCCAATAAGTGCCCTATTTCCTGAGAGGTTAACTTATAAGTAGGGGTGACTTTTGGCCTAGAACAATGGGTGTTAATAGGTAGCTCTCTGCTTCTCAGTGCACAAGGCTGACCATCATGCACTGACCAAAATAAATGCCCTTAAGCTTCCAGTGGCAATATACTATATAGAAAGGTTATTAAAAATACATTTGGGTGACCTGGCCTTGTCAATACTAATGTACTAAGGAAACTGAAGGCAGCTCCCAGGATAGCCATGTCAGGTCTAGAATTCAAATACTTAGTGGCTGAGTAATTACTGTAATAATTAATTTCCCTTGCTCAATCCAGCAATCAGACATGTCACTTTACACATGGGGAAAGGTTGCTCCCTGTAGGGTTTATATGTGTGTGTGTGTGTGTGTGTGTGTGTGCATTTTTAAGAAATAGGGCAGAGAGATCAATATTTAGTTAAGATTTGGACGTCAGTTTGTGGTATGAATGAAATGCTTTTACCTTGCCTGGATTATGGCTTCAGGTTAGGTAAGAACAGGGAAAAATAACTGGAGAGTTTAAAACTTTCCAGAGGATACTTGTAATTCTTTTTTTTTCTCCCAAAGTATATAAAGCATAGTATAACCAGATGTTACAGTTGCTGTATTTGAAACAGCAGCAGCAAAATCTGGACTTTTAAATACAATATGCCCACATCTCTGTGGGAACTTGGATAGGTTTATTTCATCACCTTTTCACTGAAGGCCAAAGCCTTTATTTAGCTTGAGGTAATGGGGTTGAATGGAAAGTGGATTGCTTTCAAGGGTAGGCGCCCCAGATTACCATCTAGGCTCTGCCTTGAGCCCTACCTTGAAGTCCCATGCCTTTGGAGGTACTTTTTGGTACTTAGAGGTTTCCTGGAAAGAGGCAGACTGGCCAGCAAGGCTGACTAGCAAGTGATACTAAATGCAGCAGGCCTTTATTTAATACATTTTAACTCACACAAAGGAAGGCTTGCGGCTTAACTTGAGATAGGAAAGCGCATGAGGAGAGGAACTCAGGAAGAGCTCAGGAAGATGGATACATCAAGATCATAGTCATCAAAAAGATAAGGATAAAGCCTGATCTCTAAATGGGAGAGGATACATTTATGATTTAACCAGAGGAAGATAATTTGGGCCTAGTTCCAGAGTCTCCCTCTACCATTTACACTATCCAAACCTATCACCTTGCATCCTGTTGGTCATTATCTACCTTTTTTTTTTTTTTTTTAGGCAATGGGGTTAAATGACTTGCCCAGGATCACACATCTCATAAGTGTCTGAATTCAAATTTGAACTCAGGTCCTCCTGACTCCAGGGTAGATGTTCTATCCATTTCCTGTGGTCATCATCTATCAACCCCCAGGACATTTTCTTCCATTTTTTTTTTTTTTGTGACTTTAGTGCCTGAATCACAATATTTCTCTTCACCCGAAGTCCTGCTCTCACACTAGGACATTAAGATACATATTGATGCTTCCTCAACTACTCTAACTTCCCCACTTCTAAATCTGCCCAATTCCCATGGCCCTTCCACACTCTTCCACACCACCTACACCCACACCTTGATCTGCTATTGATATACCATTACCCAGAAGTGCTCTACTTCCATGTTTCTGAACTCCAGATTTCTTTTATCTGATCCTTATCTTTTATCTCTCCATCTCCTAGAGTTTTGTGATTCACTGACTCTTCATGACCCCATTTGGGATTTTTTTTGCCAAAATACTGGAGTGGTTTGCCCTTTTCTTCTCCAGCTCACTTTACAGATGAGGAAACCGAGGCAGACAGGGTTAATACAGCTAGTAGGTGTCTGATGCCAAGTTTGAACTTAGGAAGACGAATCTTCCTGACTTCAGACCTGGCACTCTGGCCACTGTACCACCTAGCTGTCTGTTGCCCTGGAGTACATAAACCCTAACCTAACCTATCACCTTCAATACTGCCACCCTTCAGTTCTTTACCAGGCCATTATCCACACACTGGATACCCTTTCCTCCTTTCCCTACCTCCAACCCTAGGCAAAGCAGTTCAGTTTTGTTCTTTTCTTTCTTTCTCTTTCTTTCTCTCTCTCTTTCTTTCTTCTTTCTTTCTTTCTTTCTTCCTTCCTTCCTTCCTTCCTTCCTTCCTTCCTTTCTTTCTGGAGGGGGGAAGGTAAGACAATTGGGGTTAAGAGACTTGCCCAAGGTCACAAGGCTAGTAAGTATTAAGTGTCTATGTCCAGATTTGAACTCAGGTCCTCCTGACTCCAGGGCTGGTGCTCTATTCACTGTGCCACCTAGACGCCCCTGTTCTCTACTTTCAAATCTCTTGCCCTCCCCTTCCTCCTACGTCCATTACCAATCACACCTTGCTAAACCTTGGACTTCAACTTCTCCCATTCCTTCCCTCCTATTTACAGCCTCTCCAAGGGAGCTGAAGAAAATCACTATGTTGATTGTGTCCACTACAAGTTTTGCTGCTCATACGTCTCCAAAGCTATTCCACCCACCACAGAGGTTATTCCACACATTTCCATCCCTCCTCAAATCACTCACAACTCACCCTCATCCTAGACTCTTAACTGCTTGAACTGAAAAAAGATTGAGGCCATTCACTTAGAGCTCCTTTTCACCTCCTCCTCTTCTCACACCTCTCTGGTATCTTTCCTCATGATCTCCTTTGCTTCTGTCTTGCATAACGAAGTAGCCCTTCTTATTTACAAGGCAAACGTCTCTCCATGCATCTACCACATCTGTTTAATTTTAGTTCAAGAATTCTTCAAAATCTCCTATCTCTTGACTCCTTCTCTGATGCCTACCAAAAAAAGTCCATGTCTCTCCCATCATTAAAAAATCCTCATGAGCGGCTAGGTGGTACAGTGAATAGAGCACTGGCTCTGGAGTCAGGAGGACCTGGGTTCAAATCTGGCTTCAGATACTTAACACTTAGTAGCTGTGTGACCTCAGTCAAGTCACTTAATCCCAAATTACCCTGCCTTTCCCCCTCGAAAAAGCAAAAAAAAAAATTAAATTTAAAAATCCTCACTTGATCCTACTATTCCCAATAGCTATATCGCTTATACATCTCCTTCCATTCTCAGTCAAATCTTTGAGAAAGTTGTTCACCTTAGGTGTTTCTACTTTCTATCCTCGTACACTTCTAAACCCTCTACCATTTTTTTTTGGAAGGGAGAAGGCAGGGCAATTGAGGTTAAGTGACTTGCCCAAGGTCACATGGCTAGTAAGCCTGAGGCCTGATTTGAACTCAGGTCTTCCTGACTCTAGGGCTGGTGCTCTATTCACTGAGCCACCAAGCTACCCTAACCCTCTACAATTTTATCTTCTGACCTCTTCATTCAACTGAAACTGCTTTCTCCAAAGTCACCAATGATCTTTTAATTACAAAATCTAATAGTCTTTTCTCAATCTGTTTCCTTCTTGACCTCTCTTTGGCCTTTGACACTTTTAATCACCCTTTTCTCCCAGTTCCTTTTCCTCTCTAGGACATTGCTGTGTCCTGGTTCTCCTCCTGTTCATCTAACTGGTCCTTCTCAGTCTCTTTTGTTGGGTCTTTGTCCAAGTCACATCGACTAGCTGTGTTCTAGGCCCTTTTCTCTTTCCTTTCCATGATATTTCACTTGGTGATGTTCTCAGAGAACCATGGGTTTGACTATCATCTCTGCCAATTATTCCTAGATGTATCTAGTCCTAATTCTGATTCTGATTCACTCTCACAGCACCAACTGCCTCTTAGATATCTTAAATGTCCCATAGTCACCTCAAATTCAATATGAATAAAACAGAGCTCATCTTTCTTCTCAAACCCTTACTTCTTCTCAGCTTCCTCATTGCTGTCAAGAGGACCACCATCCTCCCAGTCAATCAATGCTCACAACTTAGATGTCACTCTTGACTTTTCACTCACCCCTCATGTCCATTCTGTCATCAGATCTCATGTGACTGTATGTGTGTGCTGTGTATTTTAACTTCCCAATACGTCCTGAATACATTCTTTCCACTCATACAACTACCACTTTAATTCAGGTCCTCATTACCTCTTGCCTAGACTATTACAATCGTCTTTTTTTTTTTTAAAGAATATTTTTATTTTTCCTCAATTCTGTATAAAAACAATTTTTTTCTTTTTGGAGCAGGGGAGGGCTGGGCAGTTCGGGTTAAGTGATTTACCCAAGGTCACACAGCTAGCAAGTGTTAAGTGTCTGAGGACAGATATGAACTTAAGTCCTCCTGACTCCAGGACCAGTGCTCTATTCACTGTGCCACCTAGCCGCCCCTAAAAACAATTTTCAACATTCTTTTTAAAAATCATTTTTGAATTCCAAATTCCCTCCTTCCTTCCCCTCCCACCCTCCTTGAGAAGGCAAGCACTTTGATGTAGATTCTACATGTGCAGTCATGCAATACATATATCCATATTAGCCATGTTGCAAAAGAGCACACAGATTTAAGAAAATGAGAAAAATAAGGTAAAAAGAAGCATTCTTCAATTCGATTCAGACTCCATCAGATCTTTCTCTAGACCAGAATAGCGTTTTTCACCATAAATCCTTTGGAATTGTCTTGTATCATCTAATAGTCTTCTGAATGGTTTCCTCTCAACTGCCAAAGTGATTTTCCTAAAGCAAATTCTGACTGTGTCATTTCTTCTCCCCACTAAATAAACTCCAGTGTCTCTTTATTACCTCTATGACCAAATAGAAACTCCTCTGTTGGATATTTAAATCCCTTCAAAACTTTGCCCCTTTGTACCTAGCTGCCCCCAGGACCGGATGCTGCCCAGAACTAAAGAGGAAAGCGAAGAAGGAAATGTGTGGCCTGCTGATGCTCCTTTATATCTAGTCAATGAGTCAACTGGTTGGTTGGTTGGTTGGTTGGTTGTTGTCCTTTGTTCTTGAAGAGGACCCAAATGACATCACTATGTTGGAGTCAAGGCACAATGTGTCTGACAGTGGCTGATCAGAGCAATACAAGCTTGAGATGCTCTATCAGGGTTGGGCACAAATAATTCAGATGAACTAGTATTTATTAAGCTCCTAAGGATGCCAAAGGGCAGCTAGGTGGTGCAGTGGATAGAGTGAGGGGGCCTGGAATCACGAAGATTCATCTTCCTAAGTTTAAATATGGCCTCAGACACTTACTAGCTGTGTGACCCTGAGCAAGTCACTTAGCTCAGTTTCCTCATCTGCAAAATGAGCTGGAAAAGAAAATTGAAAACCACTCCAGTATCTTTGCTGAGAAAACCCCCAAATGGGATTAAGAAGAGTTGGACATGACTGAACAATTGACTCTAGGATAAAACAAAAACTCCTTTAGCATTCAAAGCCTATCGAGATCTAGTTCTAGACAATCTTTTCAGGCTTGCCTCACATTACTCCCCCATCACACAATTTAGTTTCTAGACAAACTGGCTTACCTATAAGACATTACATCACCAACCTCTTTGACTTTACACAGGCTATCTCTCATGCCTGGAATGGTTTTCCTCTTTGCTTTTGCCACTTGGAATACTAAGTTCTGCCTTCTACATGAGGCTTGCTGATTGCCTCCATTTATTAGCATCTCCTTCCTTCCCCTCTCATTATATAATATTTATTCAGAATATGTTTTATATTTGCCTACCTAAATATGTGTTGTTTCTGTCTAGTAGATTATAAGCTCCTTGAGGGCAGGGACTGATGTAATTTTTGTCTTTACATATTCACTACCTAGCACATAGTAGTTACTTAATAAGGTTTTGCTGAATTCATCTGTATTGAATGGCACTAGAGATCCCTGTCTTCAGCCTCTGCTTTTAGCACTGAAGCCCATCAGTGGAGGAGGGAAATGGGAGAGATCACAGGAGCATGCTATAGATTTAGAGATGGACAGGATGATAGAGGCCTCATTTTACTGATGAGGAAACTGAGGCCTAAGGAGGTTAATTAACTTGCCTAAAGTCACACAGGTAGTATCAGAGGCAAGATGGGTGATGCAAAATTTTGATCAGGTATATTCCCTAGCTTCATGGGCTCCATGGGGTAGTAAGCCAATTGGCAAGTCACACAGCGTAGAATTCTGGCCTGGGAGTCAGGAAGACCTCAGTTCAAATCTGGCCTCAAATGCTTACTAGCTATGTGACTCTAGACAAGCCACTTAACTTGTGTGGCCTCAGTTTCCTCAAATGTCAAATAAAAGCACCTCTTGAGGCTCAAACGAGATATTTGTAAAGCATTTTACAGACCTTCAAACATATAATTGCAAGCTATTGCTATAGGCTGCAACATCACATTTTAATTTGTTTTTATACCTCCAATGTCTAACACGCAGTAGGGACTTAATAACTGCTTGTTGAATTAAATTGAATTGAAAGTAACAGAGAGTCCCACAGGCAGCCTTGGTATAATGGCCCCCCCACCTCCACTTTGATGCTAAACAATGCTGGGTACAGTCTCACATGAAGCCTTGAAGAGCTGGACACTTTCTAGTTGTGTGACCATGACCAAGTCACTTAACCTGCCTGCCTCAGTTTCCTCCTCTGTAAAATAAGGGAGTTGGACTAGATAGCTCCTAAAGCTTCAGCTCAGTCTGTTCCTATGGTGGATGTGGTCCCATGAAGCCTGACAGAGCTGGAGCGAGTGGGGCTTTCCCCTCCTCTGTCCCACAGGAAGGCTTCCCATAGGTAGAGGGCACAGATGCTCTGGCCCAGAGCGCAGGTGAAGGTGGGATAGCAGCAGCAGCAGCAGCAGCAGGCAGACACGCGCAGGGTGGTGCTGCAGCGCCACCACGTGGCCGCGCGACACCCCAGCGGAACGCAAACTCTCCTGAACGCATCCTGTCCAGGAGAGGCAGAGGATGGAGGGAGGGGGGACGGGACCCCGGCGAGCAGGTGGCCTCCCTGAGTGGGGCCACGGGGCGGTGGTCAGAGAGACAGGATCGCCCTGCACGTACATGCATGGTCTGGTCCCAGCTTCTCCCACCAGCTAGTTGGACTCCTAAGAACCAGCGCTGGAGTCTGCAAATAAACCACTCTATAGCCTAATGGTCAGAGCCCTGACCTTGTAAATCTGCTGGGGCCTCGGGCTGGTCCTTGCACTGAACGCGTCTACGCGTCTTCCTCTCTGCCTCAGGCCAGGCTCTTGTTGGGCTCTACCTAGATCTCCCGACATTTCAATTTTGTTGTCGTTTCTAGTTTGTTTCTCCACCCCAGCCCTTCCGTCTGCGTCCCTGCCTGGCCTGAGCCCGGGAGGGGAGAACAGAAAGGGATTAAAACAGAAGGAAGCAAGATCGTGGGGTTTCCAGAGTGCGGGTGGACCCCTGGGAGTGTAGATGGTTGGGACATAGACCAAGGAATGCTGGGGCTGGAAGGCTCCTGGGAGGCAGTCAACCAACCAATCAACCAAGAGGAGTTGGAGATGAAATGATCTCTAAGAACCTTCTCTGCTTTAAGCTGAAGGAACTAGATGGCTAGGCATTTGCAGTGCTGGACTTGGAGTCAGGGAGACTCGAGTTCAAATCTGTCATCAGCTATCTGTGACCCCTCTGTTAAATGAGTGCGGCAATTGCACCTGCTTCCTGGCATTGTTGCGAGGATGAAGTATGTTATGTGAAACGTATAGGAATGTTAGTGTTGTAGCAGGGATTCACTGGGTTCCTTCCAATTCTTAAGATCCAGTCAATAAATATTTATCAAGGACCCACCATGTGCTAGGCATTGGGGACACAAAGAGAAAAAAGTGAAACAAATCCTACTTGCAAGGAGCTTACACCCTGAAGGGGGAGACAAGAACATATAAAAATATATGCAGAAACAAAAAACCATATACAGGATACATAGAAAGTTAGTAAAGATGTATACACAAAGTTAAATAGAAGGGAGGGAAGTCATGTGACAATAACAACTGTTGTTCTTCAGTTGTGTCTGACTCTGTGTGACCACGTGGACTAACTGTCCTTAGAGTTTTCTTGGCAAAGATCCTGGAGTGGTTTGCCATTTCCTTCCCTAATTTTATGCAGGCAGGTGTTAAGTGACTTGGCCAGTTGGGGTCACATAGCTAGTAAGTGAGGTCGAATTTGAACTCTGTTCTTTCCGACCTGGCATCCACTGCACTGCCTAGTTGCACCAACAATGATAATAATTAGCATTTAAATAGTGCTTTTAAGTTTGCTAAGTAGTTTACCTATGTTATCTCACTTCACAACAACCTTGTGAAATAGCTAATGAACTAGCATTTATTCTATAATGTACTTTACTAGAGTCTGGGAATTCAAAGATCAAAATGAAACTCCCTATCATCATGGGTGAAAGGACAATATATACACCTCTAAGTACACGTATATATATATATATATATATATATATATATATATATATATGTACATATATACACCTACATACATATACATGTATGTGTGCACAAACATATTTAGGACTAAACATAAACATCAACAAAGAGTAAGGAGGAAGAAATATTAAATCCAATTGGGAATACCAAAGAAGGCTTTATAGAAGCAGGAGCATTTGAGCTGGGTTTTGGAGTATGGGTTGGAATTTTATAGGCAGAAATGGGAACGAGGGTAAACTATTCTAGATATACAGAATACACGAGCAAAATCCAAGTCTTCTGATGCTTTACTTGATGTATATTAAAGAGTCATTATATTGTACCAGTGGGTGCCCTCAAAAATCATCTGGTACAATTTCTACCTGTACAAGAATCCTTTTGTAGGGGCAGCTAGGTGGTACAGTGAATAGAGCACCAGGAGTCAAGCGGACCAGAGTTCAAATGCGGCCTCAGATACTTGACACACTTACTAGCTGTGTGACCTTAGGCAAGTCACTTAACCCCAATTGCCTTGCCTCCCCCCTCCAAAAAAAAAAAAAAAAAGAATCATTTGTATAGAGAAGGCTGAAGGTGTGGTAGCTGTGTAACCATGTTTTCAGCTGAATGATCTGGTAGCACCAGAGCTGCTGCTAGGATTCTTAAGGGCAAGGCCTAAAAGTAGGTTTTCATGGCTCTGATTCCAAAAGTTACTTCAAAGGTCAAATTGGATTTCTTTCCCCTTCTACATTCTACCTTATTCCTACCTCTTTGGCCTTTATCTATAGAATTCCTAGTGCCTGGAATAGATTACTTCCTTCCTGCCTCCTTTAAACCCTCTCTCCTTTAGGTTTGACTAGAGGGCAACTGGATGGTGCAGTGTTCAGAGGGCTAAAACATGAGTTCAAATTTGACCTCAGACAATTCACTAGCTGTGGGACCCTGGGAAAATCACTTAATTTTTCTCTGACTCAGTTTCTTCATCTGCAAAAGGGGAATGAAAATAGCATATACCCTTGTGGGTTGTTTTAAATAAAATGAGATAATATTTTTCAAGGGCTTTTGCAAACTTTAAAACATTATATTAATGCTAGCCAGTGGTAGTAATTAAGGTGCTACCTCCTCCATTAAACTTTTTCTTATTTCACTTCCTCCCCTCCTCAGGTGAACGTGATCTCCACCTCCTCAGATTTCTCTTAGCACATTGCCCAGGCCTTTCCTTTGCTTTTCTATTACTTTCCCTCATGCCATGGTTATTTATGTACATATTTTTCCTTCCTGGTAGGTTGTAAGATCCAGAAGTAGGGGGTCACAAAGTTGCCTAAGGAGGGGAGAACTAGTCCAAGTCAATCAGTAGTGAGATAGGGCCCATAAGTAGCCTGTGTACTTCTAACCTGTGTGGGATAGGAAGACATAATATTTAAAGAAAAAAAGGAAAATAAATGCTGCAAAACTATGAAAAAAACACAATCTTGGCTTCTAAGAAGAGATATGAGAAGACTCCTCTCCCCTCCTTCTTTGCAGAGATAAAATAGGGGAGGGGGTCATCTACAGGTGTGGAACACTACATATTATATCTGATGCTTCTCAAAATATTGACAAGTTTTCTGAAATTTTTCTCATCTTTTTCTTTTTTCTTAATATTTTGTTGTTGTAAGAGATGGCTGTACAGGAAAAGGGGGGATACAAGGGGAAATTTGGACTATAAAAAACCCAAAATATGTCAATAAATCTATTTTTAAATAGTTAATAAAAAAGAATTCTTCTCCCCAGTTGATCCTAGGTGAATCCAAAGTAGGACAGCAGAGCCTTCGTTCCCCTTCCCCCTCCCCTCCCATAAGGCCAATGATCTCTTTTGAGTTAGGGTCAGAGGAATAAGGAGGAAAAGTTACCAAGATTCTTAAGGAAAATGGATGCTGTTAGACATAGCTAGATTCCTTCAACCCCACTCTCTTCTAAACTCTAGTCATACTTCCTGATGGCTATTTTCTCCTGCATGTTCAGTTGGTATCTTAAACTCAACATATCCAAAATAAAACTCATTATCGTTCCCCTAAACTGACCATACCTTCAAAAGACCCTGTTTACACTGAATATATCCAGGGGTGTACTGGAGCTGGCTCAAAACATGGCAGAATTATTAAATTTTCAGAGTAAACATTTAGAAATGGGCATGTAATACAAATCAGGGATTTATTTATTATTTTTGATAAAGTCTTAAGAAAGCGATTGAGAAAATATCAACAATGAATATTAAGGGGCAGCTAGGTGGTAAAGTGGATAGAGCAACTGACCCTGGAGTCAGGAGGACTTAAGTTCAAAATCCAACCTGAGACACTCAATAGCTGAGAGACCCTGGGGAAGTCACTTAACCCTGATTGCCTCCCCTGTCCCATTTAATGAATATTAAACTTCAAAGTTTGTTGTGTGTACAACCTCACACCGTCCTACCCCCCAAGCCAGTTACTGGTATATTCACCAGCATATCTGACTTTACTCTTATCTCTCCTATTTGCCAGATTTGTAACCTGGGATCTATCTCTGGCTCTTCTTTCTCTCTCACTTCCCATATTTAATCAATGGCCAAATCTTGTCCCCAGTGACATCTTTCCCTCTTTCCCTTTCTCTTCATGTAGCTACCACCCTCATGCAGGCTCTCATCACCTTCTACCTGGTCTCCTCTAATAGATTCATTCCTAATTGATCTCCCTGCTTTCAGTCTCTCTCCTAATTGATTTTTCATGCAGCTGTCTAAGTAATCTTCCTAAGGCACAGATATCACTATGTCACTCCCCTGTTAAAATATATTCAGTGACTTCCCATTGTCTCCAGGATAAAAAATATATAATTATTCCTTTTGCATTTAGGGCCCTCCATAATTTGGCTCCCACCTATACTTATAGCCTTGTTCCATACAACTTCCCTTCAGAAATGGGATTATTGGCTCTTCTCAGACATTGACATTTCCTCTCCTTCCTCTGTATATTTGCATATGTCCTCCCCTATAATTGGAATGTACTCCATCTTTTACTCTCAGAATCCTTGTCTTCCTTCAAGGTCCTGCTGAAGTATTATTTTCTCCTTGAAATATTCCCTGATTCCTGCCAATCCTTAATGGTCTCTCCCTCCTCAATTCTGCTTCTTCTCCACACACTGGTGTATGTGTGTAAGGTATGTGTGTATGCCCTTGTAAGATATACATATTTTCTAAATGAAGCCCAAAGATACCATGAATAGATCACTCTGGAATATGGCTCACTCCTTTCCAAGAGAGATCACGATTTTCCAACTTGAGGCAAGCAGTAGGAAGGTCCCTATCTCCAGTAAGGGATATCAGGCTAAAATGATATCAACCTCCTGGTCTAGGGATATGATTCTGGTTCAGAATAGAAGCTGCTTCCTTGGCCTGGTTAACTTCTTTCCACCAAAGACCATCATAAATAGTGAATAATGAGTAAACTTATTTATCCAAATAAACAGCAAAATGAAAATTAGAAAATTATACAGATGAGAATATACCAGAAAATACACAGTGCATTTCTTTTTTTTATATTTCTTTTTTTAATCTTTTTTGTCTTTATTAATTTGTTTTTTTACTTTTAGTTTACAAGATTCAATTCCATAATTCCTTGAGTTTCGAATTTTATTTCACTCCCTCTCCTCCCTCCCCATGATGGCATACAATCCAGTATAGGATCTGCAAATACTTTCACATTAGACATTAGTCAGGTTACAAAGGCCGATTGTACTAGATGGAATGAAAAATGGTAAAGAGGAAATAAAACCAAACAATAAAAAGAAAAAAGATCAAGTAGTTTGCTTCAATCAGGATTCAAACTCAGTTCTTTCTAGTTCTTTCTCTGGATGTAGATCTCTCTCGATCATGAGTCTTTTGGGGTTGACTTTTATCATTGCATTGCTGAAAAGAGTACAGTCTATCATAGTTGGTCATCACACATATGTTGTGTCTGTGATTGTATACAAATTTCCTCTGATTCTATACTTTCCACTCAGCATCAGTTCATATAAGCCTCTCCAGGCAAATATGAAGTCCATCTGCTCCTCATTTCTTATAGCACAATAGTATTCCATTACATGCATATACCACAACTTGTTCAGCCAGTCCCCAATTGATGGGCACCCCCTTAACTCCCAATTCATTGCAACCACAAAAAGAGATGCTATATTTTTGTACATATGGGTCTTCCTCCCACTTCTATCATCTCTTTGGTGTATAACCCTAGAAGTGGTATTGCTGGCTTAAAGGGTATGAAATTATTTATAGCACTTTGGGCATAATTCCAGATTGCTCTCCAGAATGGTTGGATTGGTTCACAACTCCACCAGCAATGCATTAGTGTTCTAATTTGCCCACATCCTCTCCAGCATTTATCATTTTCCTGTTTTGTCATCTTAGCCAATCTGACTGGTGAGATGTGGTACCTCGAAGTTGTTTTGATTTGCATTTCTCTAAGCAATAGTGATTTAGAGCATTTCTTCATATGCTTATAGATATATTTAATTTCTTTCTCTGAAAATTGCCTGTTCATATTCTTTGACCATTTGTCAATTGGGGAATGACTTATATTCTTATAGATTTGACTCAATTCTCTGTATATTTTAGAAATGAGTCCTTTATCAGAGATATAGGTTGTAAAAATTCTTTCCCATTTCCCCACATCCCTCTTGATCTTGGTTACATTGGCTTTGTTTGTATAGAAGCTTTTCAATTTAATGTAATCAAAATTATCCATTTTGTATTTTATAATGTTCTCTAATTCTTGTTTGGTCCTAAAGTCTTTCCCTTTCCACAAATCTGACAGGTAAACTATTCCTTGCTTTCCCAGATTGCTTACAGTATCATCCTTTATGCCTAGATCATGCACCCAATTAGACTTGATTTTAGTATATGATGTTAGTTAATGTTCTATGCCCAGTTTCTGCCATACTATATTCCAGTTTTCCCAGCAGTTTTTGTCAAATAGTGTGTTCTTATCCCAAAAACTGGGGTCTTTGGGTTTGTCAAACAATAGATTACTCTACCCATTGATTGCTGAATCTCAGGCGTCCAATCTATTCCATTGATCCACTACTCTATTCCTCAGCCAGTACCAAGTAGTTTTAATGACTGCTGCTTTATAATACAGATTAAAATCTGGTATAGCTAGTCCACCCTCCCTAGCATTTCTTTTCATTAATTCCCTTGACATTCTGGACCATTTATTCTTCCAAATAAATTTTGTTACTATTTTTTCTAGCTCTATAAAGTAGTTTTTGGTAAATTGATTGGTATGGCACTAAATATATAATTTAGTTTGGGTAAAATTGTCATTTTTATTATATTAGCCTGACCCAGCCATGAGCAACTGATATTTTTCCAATTAGTTAGATCTGACTTTATTTGTGTGAGAAGTGTTTTCTAGTTGTGATCATATAGGTCATGTTTTTGTTTTGGCAGGTAGATTCCCCAATATTTTATAATGTCTACAGTAACTTTAAATGGGATTTCTCTTTCTGTCTCTTGCTGTTGAATTTCATTAGAGATAATACAGGAATGCCGAGGATTTATGTGGGTTTATTTTATATCCTGCAACTTTGCCAAATTTATTTATTGTCTCAAGTAGTTTTTTACTTGATTCTCTAGGATTCTCTAAATATATCATCACATCATCTGCAAAGAGTGATAGCTTGGTCTCTTCTTTGCCTAATTTGATTCCTTTGATTTCTTTTTCTTCTCTAATTGCTACTGCTAACATTTCTAGTACCAGATTGAATAAGAGGGGTGATAGTGGACACCCTTGTTTCACTCCTGATCTTATTGGAAATGCTTCTAGCTTATCCCCATTGCATATAATACTTGTTGATGGTTTAAAATAGATGCTACCTATTATTTTAAGGAAGACTCCATTTATTCCTATACTTTCTAGTGTTTTTAATAGGAATGGATGTTGTATTTTGTCAAAAGCCTTTTCTGCATCTATTGAGACAATCGTGTGGTTTCTGTTAGTTTTATTGTTGATATGATCAATTATCCTGATGGTTTTTCTAATATTAAACCATCCTTGCACTCCTGGAATAAATCCTACCTGATCAAAGTGTATTATTCTTGTGATAAGTTGCTGTAGTCTTTTAGCTAATATTTTATTTAAAAATTTTCCATCCATATTCATGAGGGAAATTGGTCTATAATGTTCTTTCTCTGTTTTATCTCTTCCTGATTTAGGTATCAGCACCATATTTCTGTCATAGAAAGAATTTGGTAGGACTCCTTCACTAATATCCCAAATAGTTTGTAGAGTATTGGAATCAGTTGTTCTTTAAATGTTTGATAGAATTCACTAGTAAATCCATCTGGCCCTGGAGATTTTTTCCTAGGGAGTTCACTGATGGCTTGTTTGATTTATTTTTCTGAGATGGGGTTATTTAAATAATTTACTTCCGCTTCAGTTAATCTGGGCAACTTGTATTTTTGTAAATATTCCTCCATTTCACTAAGATTGTCAAATTTATGTGTATACAATTGGGAAAAATAATTCCTAATTATTGTTTTGATTTCCTCTTCATTGGAGGTAGATTCACCCTTTTCATTTTTGATATTCGTAATTTAGTTTTCTTCTTTCTTTTTTTATCATATTGACTAAACCAATTTTATTGTTTTTTTTTCATAAAACCAGCTCTTAGTTTTATTTATTAATTCAATAGTTTACTTAATTTCAATTTTATTAATCTATACTTTGGTTTTCAATATTTCTAATTTAGTATTTAATTGGGGATTTTCGATTTGTTCTTTTTCTAGCTTTTTCAATTGCATGCCCAATTCATTGACCTCCCTTTTCTCTATTCATGTATGCACTCAGAGATATAAAACTTCCCCTAACAACTGCCTTTAAGGAATCCCACAAATTTTGTTATGTTGTCTCATTATTATCATTCTCTTGAATGAAATTACTGATTGTTTCTATAATTTCTTGTTTGACCCACTCATTCTTCAGGATTAAATTGTTTAATTTCCAATTAGTTTTTAGTCTATCTTTCCATGGCCCTTTATCAAGTTCAGAAAGGGGAAGATTAAGGTCCCCCATTAGTATAGTTTTGCTATCTATTTCTTCCTCTAATTCCTTTAACTTCTCCTCTAGGAATTTGGATGCTATACCACTTGGTGCATATATGTTAAATAATGATATTGCTTCATTCTCGATGGTGCCTTTTAGCAGGATATAGTTGCCTTCTTTATCTCTTTTAATTAGATCTATTTTTGCTTTTGCTTTATCTGAGATAAGGATTGCTACCCCTGCTTATTTTTACTTTAGCTGAGGCATAATAAATTCTACTCCAGCCTTTTACCTTTACCCTGTGGGTATCCCTTTGTTTCAAATGTGTTTCTTGTAAACAGCATATTGTAGGATTATAGTTTTTAATCCATTCTGCTATCAGCCTCTGTTTTATGGGAGAGTTCATCCCATTCACATTCATAGTAATGATGACTCTCTGTCTCTTCCCCTCCATCCTATCCCCTCCCCTGCTTATGTTTTTGTTTCTTCCTTCTCCCTTCCCCTCCTTAAGGGTTTTCCTTTTGACCACCGCTTCCCTCAGTGTTGCCTCCCGGTGACCCTCCTTCTTTACCTACCCTCTCCCCTTACTATTATTTCCCTCCCTTCTAATCCCTCTTTCTGGACCCACATGCGCACTTTCCTGGGCTGGATTCTGCCACACTCTGTTTCCCAGTGGATTCTGTCACTCCAAAATCAGTTCAGATTTACTTTTTAAGATTTAGTGACGGGATTCATGAAGGAGCTTAGAGATGTTACTGCTTCAGTTCTGCCATCTTGACTCCACCCTCCCACAGTGCATTTCTTTAAGTGAGTGTAAGGTAAGATCTCAACTCAGACCAATAGAAAGACCCCGATCTCACACACGAGGAGAGCCTCCAAACTGGAAATCAGCGATGTCTTGACGAGCCATCTTCCCCTACACATTTTGCATCTTCAAAAGTCTTTTTCTCTTCATATTGCTCTCAAAGAGAGTTAAATTGTGCATGTCCCTCTTCCAAGAAATTCTCCCAATAACTCCCTTCCTTACACAAACAAGCAGCATCATCACCTTCACATTTTCTTCACCAGTTAGGAAGCAATTCTTCTTCCATAGCCAGCAGGCAGCTCAGGGCTGCCCCTCCCCATTCAGCTAGGTTGGAGCTGGGTTATCCTCCAGTTAAATGAAGCTGTTGGAAGGCAGGGACTGTTTACTTTGTGTCCTAGTATTCTTAGCACCTCGGACAGCACCTTTCATATTGGAATGAATGGATTGAATTGTGAGTGGAAGTAATGGAAGTTCTCACAACATTGCATAGTGGAAGGAACATTGAATTAGGAGTCAGCAGACTTGAATTTTTAGCCTTAGCTCTGGCATTACTTGAATTTTACCCTTAGCTCTGGCATTTACTTGTTACATGACCCAGAACAAATCACAGGACCTCTTTCTCTTCTATTTTATTATCTGTTAAATGGCAATGGTGAGAGAAGTATTAGGACCTGCACTGCCGACCTATGATTCAATAATTCAATTCAGCAAACATTTATTAAGCGTTTACTCTAAATGGAAGACACTGTGGGAGGCCCTGGGCACATAGAGATAGATAGGTCACAGGAGTTGACAACTTACTGTGATCTATGCTCTATAATCTATCTTACTAGGTTATAAGCATTTAATGAGATAATGTATGGGAAACACTTTATATATTATAAAGCATTACACAAATATAAGTTATGGCTATATATGTACTCAAGCTCATTAGTATAATTTTTCTACATGTGGGTTGAGCCACATGGGGAGATATTTCCTTATTTATAACAATCAACAAAATCTCTAGTAAATTTCTACCAATTTAAAAATTATGTCATAGTAACTGTCTTCTGTGATGTCATAAAGAATCCCTCTTCCATTTGGGTTTTGTGCAGGGCATATGCCATGAAGAGCTATTTTTTTTAATCCTTTGGCTTTTTGTTTGGAAGATGTAGCACAAAAAACATTAACTACAGCTATAGACAGACTTGCCTAGATGGAGGGTGATACACAAAATTCCTCTTCTGGCAACATCCAGGCCCCAAGGCCCCCTGAATCTGGTGAAGAACTGAGTATGGCCTGGGAAGACACTGAGGGATGGTGGGAGCTGGGGACCAGATGCCTGGGTTCTGACTCGTATGACTTTGGGTATATAGCTTAACTAGGGGGCCTCAGGAACCTAGGCATCCTGGAATACCCTACCTTGAGAGCTATACTGCATGTGAAGTTTTTGGTAAGTAGGCAGAGGACATAGAGAAAAGGAGAGGAAATAGGGTGATAGATTAAGTGCTATGAAATTGAGAGGGCAGGAGAATATGATTCAGAGTAGGGTAGATGGGGGCTTGGATCTAGCCTCCCAGTCACATAGGGATCATCCACTCATGTGTGCCATCTCCACACTGGAAGCCAGTGTCTTCAGAAATCAGCTGACAAGCCCATTCCCCATGATGGAAATGTGGAGATACTCACCCTGGTAGAGGATGAAGTGCACTGGTCACATTTAGTAGGTAATTTCAGAGCCAAAGATCTCCCACACTCGCTGTTCCTAGAGGGCTAGAAGCAGCTCTTGAATGGTCTCCTTTTAATATTCACAATACAACACCCCAAACTCACCTCAGATCTGGGTGGCAAGGTCCAGCAGGCTCTGCTAAAGAGGGCTTTGCCCTAGGGCACCAACTTCCAGAGAGAGTACCTTTCTCCTAGGGTGAACCTCTGGTCTCGTTCAAGCAAACACACTAAGAATCAGTTGGCATAAATAGCATCCAAGATTCCAGCAATTATTAGAGTATCAAGCAAGAAAAAACATCCGAGAAACACCATATGGCAGGATCCTATGGAGAAATTCAGCTCTCAGATGTTCATACGCTGTGAGTGGTTGAGAGGTTTGAATTAAGCTCCTGGATTGGGTTTCTTTCGGTCTGAGAAGGACTCAGGGAGAGTGGTTCTCTATCCTAATGGGGGAGTGGAAAGAATTGTGATGGTTGCCATTTTTAAAATATATGTGTTTGTGTCTTACATTTTGTTATTTTTTATATAATTCCATTAAAATGCTTGTTCTCACTGTGAAAAGAGGTTTGATATATAGCAAAGATAGGATGAAAGGGAGGCATTTCATATGTAAGTAGGCACTGGACCAAGAAGCTAGATAAATTCACATTAAATTCTTCATCCAAGTTGCAGCTGAGTGATACCTCCCACAAAGGGGAGGAGCTAGGGGAGAGGGGTGGCCAGCTGCCTGAGAACCAGAAAGAGCTTGCTACTTCTCCCTAGCATGTCCTCTTGAACTGGGCAGTGGGCTTAGAAGATAGGCATGAATGTTTGACTGACAGCAGTCCTTACTACCAGATGGGATCAGTCCCTAGTGATTACATGCATCCAGATTTTGTAGAGATGAAAAAGTCATACAGGATTCAGAGGTATGGATGGATTATACCATTGGCAGCAGTGACTGCATTGAGAACACAAATGCAATTAAAGTCTTGTCCCATGTACTAGTCTCAGTAATATATGATTTAATTTTGTATAGCATTTGACTTTCAGAACAATCAATCAACATGTATTTATTAAGTGCCTTCTGTGTGGGGGGCAGCTAGGTGGCTCAGTGGATAGAGTGCCAGGCCTGCAGTGAAGAAGACTCATTTTCCTAAGTTCAAATCTGACCTTCTTATGGACAACTGAGGCAAATATAGGATGGCATAGCCGATTAGAATTGAGGAGTGTTTATTCACTGGCTGGGGTCTGTCTCCCTGGTAAAAACCAAGGGAAGGCAGCCTTGAGCAGTCTGTCCAGCAAGCTTTTATACAGTAAAAAGTACTTCCTGAAACAAACAGTGGTCAGCAAGGCAACTGTTGCTACATAGGGATATAAACTAAGGAGGGGCCCTACAAGCTAATGGGGCAGATCTTTGTTTTGGTTACATCTTGGTTACAAGGCAGGTGCAGGCGAGGTTTCACAATGGTCATACTTTTACACTAGGTTCCTGGGGCCCCCTGAGGGGCCTTATGAGGGGCCTTGTGTAGGAGCTAGAATTATGGAAAACTGACACTTCAACTTCAGACACTTACTAGCTGTGTGACCCTGGGCAAGTCACTGAACCCTGTTTACCCCCCTTTTCTCATCTGTAAAGTGAACTGGAGAAAGAAATGGCAAACCACTTTAGTATTTTTACCAAGAAAACCTCAAATGGGGTCACAAAGAGTAAGACATAACTGAAAACAAGTGAATAACAACAAAAAAGCATTAAGTATTGTGCAAGGTTTTGGGGATACAATTATAAAGAATGAAATAGTTTCTAATCCAAATGAATTTACAATCCAACGAGGGGTAGCACTAGTTGGTAGTCTGTGTACAATAAAAGAAAAGGAGGGATAGACCCATTAGAAAGTTCTGGTTCTGCTATTATTTAGCTGTTTGATTACAATACATATATATGTATATATATATATATACATACGTGCACACATATACACCTGTTGTCCAGATCTATAATTTCATATACATAGAGCTCTCCTGGTATAGAAAAGCAACCTAGGTCAGTGATGGGAATCCCAATTCCTCTGGGTTGCATAGCTTTACAGAGACATGACACAAAGCCTCTGTGTATAGTGTTGGATTGATTTTTCTTTTTATAAGCCAAATGATATGTTTGGATAAATGACTTTTCACAGAAGGCAACATGTTTCTATTTCTACCTTAGTGTGGCCCCACATCTAACGTTTTTTTTGAGGTGGGGAGATTTGAATGTCTCAACTGAAAAACTTTAGTCACATCATTTAGTAATGAAAAGCAAGTTTTGGAAGTATAAAACTTAAAAATGACAAGGGTGTGACCTCAGTCAGGAAGTGAGCACAGCTGAGCTGTGGGGTTGGCAAGCAGCATCTTTAGGCAATAGATCTTAGGATTATTCTACTCTTTCTATTATTTTGGGGTTGTCTGAAGGCAGGAGATAAAAGCAGAAAGGATCAGACCTTCTGGGATGGTTGTAGAGCTGATTGTCTTAGAAAGCGAGAGAACACCAGATGAGACCACCTTTTATTAGAACATCCAGCCCTGAGGGATTGTTGTTTCTGGGTGACTTCTCCTGTATGGTCTTGTGTTCCGCTGTGTCGTGTGCCCCCTGGGGAAGTCCTATGTACAGGGCCATGCTGAACTGCCTGAAGTTTTGAGCACAGAGAACATCAAAGGATATAAGTAAGATGATTTGTCACAAGGTCGAAAATAGCCACATACTTGACAAGCCATTCTGTGTTCTTTCAGCCTGCCTAATTAGTAGATGTTGGGGAATCCCTACAGTTCATAATGTGGGGTGGGGGTAGCATTAATTCCTTGCATACCTGGAGATTTTTATTAATGTCATCATGATGGGTTTGTCAACAACTTTTTATCAAGTAACTTGGGGAATGACAGGTGATAGTGTTTGAAATTATTTAAGTTTTGACATGATTTCTTAAAAAAACCTTTTTTAATGGGTTTATCTCTATCTCCTTTTTGAAATTGTGATAGGCATTTTACCTCTCCTTGATGATACAGCTCACTCATTTAGACCCTCCTATCTTGTCACACCTAGCAGGCCCAGGCTCTAAAAAGAAGCATCAATCCCTAAGGATTTCCTGAGTACCTACTCTGCACTCAACCCTGTGTAAGGTATAGGAGGGGATACAAAAAAATGATGTAATGGAAAGAACCCTGAGCTTAGAGTCAGAACTGAGGTCAAGTCCTGGGTGTGTCATATATTAGCTATGTAACCTTGGGAAAAGTCACAAATAGGACAAACTGTACTTACTATGACTACTAAAATAGTAGGTCCACAGAGTTCTGCAGAGTCCCTGTTAACTTTTCATGGGATACTCGAGTCAAATATAATTTTGTTTGGTCCTCACAATAACACTGAGAAATAGGTGTTATTGTTATCCCTGTTGTACAGTTGGGGAAACTGCAGCAAATAGAAGTTAAGTGACTTACCCAACGTCATATAATTACTAAGTGTCTGAGGCTGGATTTGGACTCTGGTCTTCCTGACTCTAAACCCAAAGCTCTCTCTATCCACTATGCCACCAACTGCCACCAGCATATCAAAACAGATTGAATGCAGAAGTAGATAGGAGAATCAAGCTGTCTTCTATTAAGCTAGATATTAAAGAGATTTGCAAAAAATATAAAACAATACCATTCCCATAATTCTTTGGTTTGGAAAATATAGTTACTTTTCACAAAATATGTTTTTTATCTTATTATGTAATGGGTTTATTAGTATTTTAAATTAAATAATTTTTTAAAAATATGTTTTAATTTCTAATATGGTAAATGTTGATCTATTTAATCCACATAAACAAAAGCTCTTTGAAGTTTTCAATAATTTTTAAGAGTGTAAAGCGGGGGAGCCTGCTTGGTGGTAGGGTAGATAGAGTGCTGGCCCTGGGGTCAGGTGGACCTGAATTCAATCTAGCCTCCAACACTTACTAGCTGTGTGACCATGGGAATTTTCAGTACCTCCACTCAACAGTCTGAGATTATAAAGTTACAGAAGAATTATTGATCTATGCTGCTTTTCCACTTCCTTCCACTTATCCCTTCCTTCATTACACAGGTGGTTGACTATTAATATAGAATATTTTATATATTATCAGACTCAGATGATATTTTGATTTGTTTTCCCAAATTGCTTTTGGTAACTCTTTTTTAGGGGGTACAGTGATAGAGTATTGGTCCTGGGGTCAGGAAGACCTGAGTTAGAATCTGACCTCAGACGTATTACCTGCGTGACCCTGGACAAGACACTTAACCTTTATTTGCCTTAGTTTCCTCATCTGTAAAAATTAGGATAATAATAACACTTGCCTGTGGCTCAAGTGAGCGAATAATTGTACAATACTTAGCACAGTTTCTGGCATGTAGTAAGCGCTGTATAAATGTTAGCTATTATTACTATTATTATTTGGTGAATTCATTTTAATTTTTCTCTTCTTTTTAATAAAGTTAGCAAAGGTTTATTGATTGCCAACCTGCTTTTCTTCTCTTTTTAAATCTTTGATACAAAGGAGGGCTCACATGGAGAGGAAAGGTTACATTTAGAAATGAATGTGAGGAAAAAACCCATAAGGAACGAAGAGAAACTTAAAAACCAAACCAAACCTCCATGCATACTAGTTCATCTTCAACACCTCAAATCGCTTAAATGGGTCACCCTCACAAGTTGAAAGAGACAGACGCTCTCCGGGGCAGGATCATGATGTATTTGCCTTCTTGAGCATTGTCCTTGGTTCTGAAACAGGACAAGACATCATTGACACTTTCATGGAATACAAGGCTGTGTGTAGAATGTCCAATCTTAGTAACAAAGTACAGGGCAGGATTTTCTCTTTAGTTGGCCAGGAGAAGAGCGCAAGACCTCTTGCTTTACTTATGATTATTATTGTGATGAATTTACCAGATTCCTCTTCCAGATGAGACTGCTTATGTTCCTGGGTTTGTGTCTTAATTAATGTAGGCAAAAGCTGACGTTTCAAATGCTTGGGAGCTCAGGGCTTTGCAGACATATCTTTGGAGTGTGTTATTTTGTTTGACAATAATCATTCATGTTTGCCCATAATCAGAAACTAATGGCCTATAGCTTTCTAATTATTTTTTAAAGGAATTCAACATATTTCAATTATAATTAGACTCAGAAAAATCCATGCTATCCTTGCTAATAATAGTATATAAATACTCCAAACATCTGTGATTTCTTCAATTTAGGAATTTCCTTTTATGAGACAAATCCATTTATAATTTAGTAAATACATTTTAGAGAGTTGCCTGAGATTCAGAGTGTTTAGTGACTTGGCCTAAGGATATACAACTTGCAAGTGTCAGAAAGAGGATCTGAATCCAGATTTCTTCCTGACATCCTGTCCAGTATTCTATCCATTACACTATGCTATTTATAGTTAATTATAACCATAAGTCCTCAGTCTACTACACTTTATATGACACTTTTCTTCCAACAGCCCTGTTTGATAAATAAGGCCAGTTTTATTATTCCCATTTCACCAGTGAGGAAACTGAGATATAGAGAGAACTCTTGACTCATCATGGCCATTAATGGAAGAGCTGGGACTCAAACTTGGGTCATCTGACTCCAAGGCCAGTGATCTTTCCCACTATATCATGTTCTATCTCTTGTGTCATGAATTTTCTGTTCTCTAGGCTAGGAAATTAAAATGTGAGGACTGTGTAATTTATTCAAAGTATTATATAACAAAAGTACCCTATATTACTAAAATGTCACCTCTTAAGGCTATTGTTATCAACTATACCATTGCCCCTCTACTCCCTCCTTAACTGCTTCTCTCTCTCCCTATCTTAAAAGTCTGAATTACTCATAGAACCAAATATATAGGGTACTGAGACCCAGGGAAAGTCAATCTGTGTGTCTCCTGTTTCTCTTCCAACATTTGCATTCAGGTAAAATTAGGTTCAAGTGTTCAATAATAGTAACCTTGATTATAAAAATGCAATATTAAGACAAGGAAGTTGCCTTCTAGCTCTCACACTTACTATCTATTCGGCAAGCCTCTTGTCCTCTTTGAATCTCAGTTTTATTATCTATATTTAATGGAATTTGCAATGGCTTTTACCAGAGAGCCAGAGGAGTCCTGAGGATAGGCACAAGGGGAAACTGAATCAGTAATTCTCAGAGAATATACTTGCAATAAGACTGTTAGAGTGTTTACTGGGGTCATGGATAAAACTGTGGAAGAGGTCAAGGGATGGGTAAAATTGATTATGCAAAGGGCACGACTTGGCACCTTTCCCTTCTGCTTTTTTGTTTCCTGAGAATTTCATCTGCCATTCAATTTGGTTGGATCAGAGGAAGGTTGAAAGGGTAAAGAAGGAATAGGAAGAGAGAAAAGGATAGGATAAGGGAAGATACAGGAGAGGGGAGAGTGACTTCCTAATACAGGGAAGGCTGCAGCTCTCATCCCATCAAGTAACAGAGGGCTTTGGGCCTGAGAATCAGCTTCCTAGATGGCACAGTCTGAGCTTCTATTTTGGACTGGGAAAGTGGGTGGGAGAGCTAAGTTAGCTAACTCTCTCTGAAGTAGAGAGGCAGTGACCAGCAGAGAATTTGTATGGTGTTACTGCTGGGGTGAGTACCAAGGGCTGGCTGCCAGCCATTGTGAAACATGGAGCACAGAGCAGGGCCATAGGAAGATGAACCTTTCCCCTTTTTTTGTCCTTTCCTTTCTGTTTAAGCTCTGAAGTACTAGCTATACAACTCCCAGACCTTTCCTAACCCTGGAGAGCTAGGAGGACTTGATGGAAGGAGATTTCATTTGGGATAAAATTGGGTAAAATATTACACAAGGTGGGAACACTTGATGGTTTCTATGTAATTTTACAATGTTTAGTAAACCACGTGGCTACTCTGAACGTTGTTTTCTTGAATATAATGAATTTGGTAATTGGTCAACAGAGAGCAAGAAAATTTCTGAACTGTATTGGCTATCATACCCTGGGTTCATTCATAATGGGATTAGGGAGGGTTTCTCTTTGTCTAGTTTTTAAAAACAATGTGGCTTACTCTCCAAAGCTCCTGAGTCAAAGAGGGTCTTGATAGGATCTGAGGTATGGAGTATAGCTGCTGAGCAAAATTATTAACACTCCCTTGCTGGGTAGAGGGTAAAGTCAAAAGAATACTGTCTATGGATTTAGAGGACCTGTTTTCAAATACTATTTCTGATACTTAGTTTCTGTGTGACCTTAGGCAAATCACTTAACCTGCTGGGTCTCAGTTTCTTCATCAGTAAAATGAAAGCATTAGACAAGATAGCCCCATCTCTAGATTTATGGGTTTCTTCGGTTTTCCTGTTGCCTTAGGCTCATTCAGGTGCTATCTCCTCCACCTGTCACCTGCTTCTGTCTAAAGGAATTGAGGGGATTAGGACAGCAAGTGGTTAATTGTGGGAAATGAGTGAATCACACTGATGCCATCTTGCAATGCAATTCTGGGGCTAGCTCTATTCAATTATGGGTTTAGTCCAGATTCTGTCTTGTGAGAAAACTTTAGTTGTGGGAATTGAAAGAAATCTTATTTCATTGTTTGAACCTAGCTCTGTGTGGCTGAAAAACTGGACCACTTCTACCTGCTGTTTAAATCAGGACCCTTAAATCAGGATGTAGGTTAAGCTGATCAAAAACTCAGTCAGATCCAAAGACTGATGCGAAGAATTTTCTCACAATAGTACATCTCAAGCAACCCATTATGTGTCATCTGAAAACTGGCCCCATAATGATCAATGAGTTATTGTTTCCATGTTCCTTTGGTTAAGACACTTTGGGGGCAGCTAGGTTGTGCAGTGAATAGAGCACCAGCTTGAAGTCAGGAGGACCTGAGTTCAAATCCAGTCTCAGACACTTAAAACAAAAAACTAGTCCCGTGGCCTTGGGCAAGTCACTTAACCCCAATTGCCCCTCCAAAAAGCAAAAAAAAAAAAGACACTTTCAGGGAATTATACCTGTTCTCCTCCTCTCAACTTGGGAAGTTCCTAATCTCTCATCCAATTAGAAATTAGATTACTTAATGTTGTATGGTCTCCTTTTAATTAATTGGCCTTATTTGATTGTTTTTAATGTATAAAAATCTGTCTCCCCCTGTATTTGGTGTCTAGCCCTAAGCTGAGGAAGGGGCCTGGTCCCAATTTGTTAGGCAATTGGCATGCATGGCCCAATAAATTGATGTTCAGGAGATCAAACTTTGTTTTCTCAATCACTTCATCACGTCTATCAAATCTAATGTACAGGCCCAGATCAAACTTTGTTTTCTTAATCACTTCATCATGTCTATCAAATCTAATGTACAGGCCCAACCTATAAATGTTCACTCTCATGCCTGCTAACTCCCTTAGCATGTCAACACCCCCTTTGCATAGTACTCTAAGGGTTATCAATCAAGTATTTACTTTTAAATTAAGTTTTTTCAATTAAAAAGATTTTTTTCTCTCCTTTCTTCCCTTCTTCCTCTTCTAAGAACTCTGATCAATAGAATCACCAACTATTGGTCCAGAGATCTGATGGTAAAGAATGCTGTCTAGCTCCTGGGAGAGAAGGGAGGGAGTAAATGTGTAGAAAGACACAAACATTTTCAGACATGGCCAGTGTGGGAATTTATTTTACCTGACTATGCTCTTTTGTTTTAAGGATTTTGCTTTTCAATTGGCAAGTATTTATTAAATGCCTACTATGCTCCAGGCACTGTGCTAGGAGCTATGGATACAAATTTAATGAATGAGGTAGTCTTTATATGAAAGGCTCTTACACTCTGAGAGGAAATAACAAGGACATATATAAGCATATACAGAATAAAATATAAAGAGAATGAATACAAAGTAATTCAATCCAAAGTAGTTTGAAAGGGAGGGCACTTGGGATGGCTAGGTGGCACAGTGAATAGAGCACCGGCCCTGGAGTCAGGAAGACCAGATTTCAAATCCAGCTTCAGACATCTGACACTTACTAACTGTGTGACCTTGGCCAAATCACTTAACCCCAATTGCCCCTCCAAAAAGGAAAAAAAAGGGAGGGCACTCTCAATGGAGGGGATCAGGAAAGGTTTCATGTAGAAGAAGATGGTGCTTGAGTTGTATCTTAAAGGAAGAAAGGAATTTGATGGAGCAGAGGTGAGGAGAAAGTGAATACCAAGTCTGAGGGACCCCCAGTACATGTGGATGGAATACTGTGTGTAAGAAACAGAGAAAAGGTCAAGTTGACTGGGTCACCAAGTATGGGAGCATCAAGCAAGGTATAATTAGGCTAGAAAGACAAAATGGGACAGGGTTGTGAAGGCCTTTAAAAATGAAATAAAGTCTATGTTTCATTCTAGAGGCAATAGGGAGTCACTAGAGTTTATTGCATAGAGGAGTGACTTGGTCAGATATGCAGAAAAGGAAAATCACTTTTGTAACAGTTTGGAAGACTTAAGTAGGGAGAGACTTGAGGCTGGGGATCCAATTAAGCTCACAAAGCGCTCTTCTCATGAGAATCCTGTGAGATTAGTAGTTACCAAGTTTTATCATCAACCCCATTTTCACAAATGAGGAAACTCAGACTCAGAGGGACAAGCAGTTTGCCCATGGTCACATGGTTGATGAGTGGCAGAAATGGGGACCAATCCAGGTCTTCAGAATGCAAGACTTCTGATCTGCTCTCATAAACTGCATCACAGGAAGTGTCTTAGGGCAGGTTCCCCAACCCTGTCTGGGGGTTGATGGTTTCTGCTGTGTCTGGGGGCCATGAACATATATTAATTATTGGTCCATGGGGGAAGAAATTCCCTACTCTGTACCAGGCACTGTGCTAAGTGATGGAGATATAAAAAAGCAAAAACAAAAACAAAAACAAAAAAACAACAACCCAACAAAAAACAAAAAACCAAACCCAGAAACAAAAATAAAACCATTGAATGCTTTCAAGAATCTCACAGAAGGGAGATGAGGAGAGACAGAAAGGGGTAAACTCTCTCATACAGAAGAGGCAAGGGAAAATGGTTACAAGGGAGGGGAAGAACAGGAAGGCAAAAAGGCAAAACCTTATTCTCATTGAATTTGGATCAGGGAGAGAATGACATACATACTAAATGGTATATCTCATCCTACAGGAGAGTAGGGGGGAAAGGGATAAGAGAGGGGGGATGACGGAAGGGAGGGAGGGAAGGGAGGGAAGGAAATTGGAAGCACCCACTTTTGAAAAGGGACAGGATCAAAGGGAGGTGGGATAGGAGGGAGGGAAATATAGTCAGTCTTTTACAATATATCTACTATGGTAATGTTTTACATAGCTACACATGTACAACATATACTGAATTGCTTATATTCCCAGTAAGGGTGGGTGACAAGGAAGAAAGGGAATGAATCTGGAATTCAAAGTTTTAAAATCAAATGTTTAAAAATATATAAATACTATTATTAATACTATTTTACATATAATTGGGAGATAAGATGTGCAGGCATTGGGGCACAGAGATTCACCTTGCCCTACTGAAAAAGTCGAAGGGGGTATGGGAGAAGATATGGGAGAGAGCAGATTGGATGAGAGGATATCCTGTGGGACTGCTATTCTGGGGTGGGGGGTAGGGGAAAAATTGTAACTCAAAATCTGCAGAAATGAATGATGTAAACCAGAAGTTAATAAAGCATTTGGGGAAAAAAAAGAATCTCACAGGAGTCTAACTTTAAAGGAGTCTAATGGGGGAAACAACATGCAAATAACTATGTGTGAACAAGCTATCTACATAGGATAAATTGGGAATAATCTCAGAGGAATGCACTTAAATTAAGGAGGACTGAAAAAGGCTGTGTGCTCGAGTGTGTGTTTCTGTGTGGGTATCATATCCTGACCCCAAAGAAAAGGCTGTGAGACCTGAATGTTGGATCTTGAGGCCTAGCAGGCAAGATCCTCATTCCCAGAGGCATTTGCTCCAGGTGGGGGCAGCTCAAACAGAGCAAGATTATGTGAAAATAATGGTGATTAAACCTATTTAACTTTGGGCAGGTCAAAGAGAGTCAAGAAAACAGGCCCAGGATATCTTAGGTGGGCAATCACTGGATCATTGATCTAAAGTTTGAAGGAGCCATCTAGTCTAGGCCTCCCACCCCCTATCTGGCCACCATTTTACAGATGAGAAAACTGAGGCCCAGAAAAGTTAAGTGATTTGTCTAAGGTCACACAAGGTGGCACCCCAAACACAGAGAGTTCCATAGCCCAGACAGAGTCCAAGTTTATCAAGGAGGTCTAAGCAAAATGGGTACAGAATGATGGCATGTGCATTCCAGAACTAAACTGGCACTTGGATAGACTCTCTGATATTAAAGATGATCATTTATGCTGGAGAAAGTACCAGTTTCTAAAAATGGCTTTTCTTAGCATCTTATGTAATCACTTGTCAGAAACCTAGAGATCCTTGGTCATCACTATCAAAAAGTGATTATCTTTTGGCTAGGTGGTAGAGTGGGTAGACCTATGAACCTGGAGTCAGGAAGGCTTGAGGTCAAATCTTTCCTCAGATGCTTATTAGCTGTGACACCCTGGGCAGGTCACTTCACCTCTATCTCAGTCGCCTCAGTTGTAAAATGGAGATAATAATAACACCCACATTTTGGGGTTGTTGTAAGAATCAAAGAGCTTAATACAGTGCCTGGTACATAGTAGGGGCTATATAAATGGTAGCTATTAGGAGCTTAATAAGTACTTGTTTCCTTCCTTCCTTGCAGATGCTCATGCATTTGTGCAGGTCTGTTGTTTGTCCATCATTTTCAAAGAGGACCATGCCTTCAGGAAGGTGATTCCATGACTTACAAGTGGATTGGATTTAAGTAAGGCAGCACTGTGCCAAGTCACCAGCCTCACTTTCTCCTCTGCAGCCACCTGGGTCCAGTGGTCAGATAGAGATCAGGATGACTGGAGATGGTCCAGGATGCAGTGGAGGACATTGACCTTTTAAACCTAATATCTTTAACGAGTCTCAGTTTGACTGAGGCAACACCCATTCAGTGGTTAAGGCTAAGTAAGAAATGAGGCTGAGAATGGGAGAGGAAAGAGAGGAGGGAGGGAGAAGAAGGGATAAGAAGAGAGAGGGAGGGAAGGAAAGAAGGAAGGAAGGGAAAACTCCTACCTCACCTCTACCTGTTAGAATCTTTCTCTTTCTTTAAGGTCCAATGGAGAGGCCACCTCTTTCATGAAGCCTTTTCTGATTTCCCCAGCTGAAAGTGATTGCTTCCTCCTGAAATTTTCCCGGAGTCCTTTGTTTGGATCTCCTCTGCTCTCCCCACCTCACTGAGTTCTACCTCAAATGTTACTTATTTTTGTTCATGTCCCATCTTCCCTGTTAGATCATGTGTACCTTAAGGGCAAAGGCTGTGCCTTAAACAGGTTTTGTTTGTGTTTCCATTGTCTAGCAAGTAGCAAGCATGGGCTAAATAGATGCTTGCTGAAGTGATTTTAATTTGATTGGTTGGACCTCTGTGAATAATAATAATAAAATTATTTATAATAATAAATTTATAATATAAATTATTATTTGTTATTATATATTATTGTACTGCTGTTAGCCATTTTAGTTGTGACATTCAAACAACTATTGTTAATAAAATATTGGGTTTTTTTGTCCTGTCCAACTCTTCATGACCCCATTTGGGATTTTCTTGACAAAAATACTGGACTGGTTTTCCATTTCCTTCTCCAGCTCATTTTAAAGATGAGGAAACTGAAGCAAATAGGGTAAAATGACTTGGCAAGGGTCACGCAGCTAATAAGTATCTGAGACCAGATTTGAACTAAGGAAGATGAATGTTCCTGACTTGAGGCCCTTCACTCTATCAATTGTACAACCTAACTACCCTTAACTTTATATAGTGCTTAAGATTTGCAATGTGTCGTATAGTATTCTAAAAATCTCAATGCAGTTTTAAGCTAGTAAAATTTTAATTGCTTAAAACTGCACTAAGAATTTTGGGACACCCTGTATTATCTCATTTAATCCTCCCAACAGTCCTATGAGGTACACCCTATGAACATTTCCATTTTAGAGATGAGAAAACTGAGAGGCTTAAGGCTAAGTGGACTTGTTCAGGGTCACTGATCTAGAGTCTGAGAGGTTGTTTCAAGCTTAGTTCTTCCTTGAGTTCCAGCTAGCACTCTAACCACCCTGCCAACCTACTAAATTCACAGAAATTTTTCCCTTAAAATGAAAAGGAAAATCAATCAAATTTTCCTACCCATGTTTTAAAAGTTTTATTGCTTTGCTTTGTTTTTATATCACAAACACTTACAGAGTTCCTCTATTCTGTTTGGAAATAAAACAAGTAAGTGAAACTAATAATAGTGACCTCATCTAAGAGTGCTGGCAACATCTCACAAATGTAGCATAACTCTACCTCTATTTGTTTTTTTAAAAAATAAACAGGGGTGGCTAGGTGGCGCAGTGAGTAAGAGCACCGGCTTCCGAGTTGGGATGACCCGAGATCGAATCCGGCCTCAGAAAATGAGCACCCACACACAAATAATGACTAGCCGTGTAACCTTGAGCAAGTTACTTAACCCCAATTGCTTTAAAAAAAATGAACAGAAATCTATTTTCTTTCCCTCCTACCCCTCCACTCTGTTGGGATAAAAAGAAAAACAAATGCATAGTCAAGCAAAACAAATTCCCTCAATAGCTGTACCCCAAAACACATATCTCCTTTGACCCCTAAATCCATGACTTTTCTATAATGCATAGTGTGTTTCATCATCAGTCTCCCAGAATTATGAGTGGACTTTGTTCTTACAACTTTTGAAGTTAATTTTCATAGTGTTGTTATTATATAAATTGTTCTCCTGGTTCTGTTCATTTCATTCTTCATCAGTTTATAGAAACAGTTCATTGTTCTTCAAACTTTTGATAGAATTTATTTGTGACTCCATCTGGTCCTGGAGGTTTTTTTTATTATTTGGAAGTTTATTAATGGCCTATTCAATTTCTTCTGAAATTGAGTTGTATAAATTCCTATTTTAATTCCTATACCTAGTGACAAATGCCTCTCCCCATGAGATATTTTTGTGGTAAATCAGCATTCACATTTTTTTTAAATCAAAAGAAGATAACTCATTTACCAAACTTGTGAATCCAAATGAGATTGATTGAAGGATCATTTTTATAGCTACCTGAGGCCTCTGGCTGACTGGGGACAGAAGATGCTACAAATCTTCAAGTCTGTGTCTGATGGACTAGGGAGTACAGTGGGGAAGAGGAGAGGAATTATGAGCTCTAGCTAATAAAGCTCTAACCCAGCTTTCCCTTTTTCAATAGAAAAGGTTCCATCTTGGATCAGTCTCATTTTACCAGATGAATTTGCTTCCTAAAGTGTTCAAGGGAAGTGATTCCTGGGGGAATAGATACTTGCCTCCACTCTCTTTACAATTTTTTTTTTTTTTTTGCTTTTTGGAGGGGGGAAGGTGGGACAATTGGGGTTAAGTGACTTGCCCAAGGTCACATGGCTAGTTTTATGTTAAGTGTCTGAGGCAGGATTTGAACTCAAGTCTTCCTGACTCCAGGGCTGGTGCTCTATTCACTGTAGCACCTAGCCTCCCCCTTTTTAGTTTTCATTACAATTTTTTTCATTCATTTACTTATTTATTGCCTCCACTCTCAAATATATGCTTTGGGATCTTTGGATATTGTAATTGGTTGAGAAGACAAATGATGGAGAAAAGGCAGCTAGATGGTACAGTTGATATAGGGCTAGACCAAGAGTCAAGTAGACTTATTAGCTGTTTGGCCCTGGGCAAGTCATTTAACCCCTATCTTTATCAGTTACCTCATCTGTAAAGTGGGGACAATATAGCACCTGCCTCCCAGATGAGGATAAAATAAAATAATACATGTAAAATGCTTTGCAAACTTTAGAATGCTATTAAATGCTATTAAATGACAGCTATTATTAAAAGGAAATAAGGATAGAGCCTGACTCACCCCAATAAATAATTCAATAGCTTTACTGAGCTGTTATCATAGAAATAGGGTTTTCTTCTCATGGGCTTGGTTGGGTTCCTAGAAACTTGATGAGAGCCCAGGGGCCCACTCCTCTGCAGCTGCAGTTACAGGTTCCTAGGGTTTATGTGGCAACTTGTAAGGGCTACTCAACCATTTTCCAATCTCTAAGCCAGGGGTTCTTAACCTTTTCTCATGTCCTGGACTTCTTTGGCAGTCTAATAAAACCTATGGACCCTTCTTGGTATAATATTTTTAAACAATTGAAGGAAATGCTAAATTTCAGGTAGAGGTTAAAAAAATAAACATATATTTTTTTCTTTCCCATGAAAGTTCACAAACTCCCCAAACATCTCTCCGTGGAGCCCAGGTTAAGAACTCCTGCTCTGAAGCATGTTTTTGATGCAGTAAATAGATTATGATTCAGGGATTTTTGTTCATTGTTTCATATATATTCATATAACTTGCATCTATGAGATAGACCAGTAGGGGTTAGATTAGACCCCAGTGTATCCTGTCCCCACAAGCTCTTGATGCTCAGTGGCTGCTTGGATAAGGGTTCATATCCTAGCTGTGTTCTCCCTTCATTAGGGATGTAAAGGAGCTAAATCCCTGGGTTGATAGTCTGAATCACATTTAACTAGAAACTCCCCACTACAAATGAGAAAAAAAGACACCAGGTATCTCTGATTGCAAACCAAATAGACCTTGTTAACTGTATGGAGACTAGCTTTTCCATTGGTAATAGGAGAGATACTACCAGGACTCTTCCCCTCCAATTGAGCCTCCCTGTATGTACATTAAAAGCAGCCAGGTGGCACAATGGATAGAGTGCTGGGCTTGGAGTCTGGAAGACCCAAGTTCAAATTTGACCTCAGATACTTAGAAGTTGTGTGATCCTGGGCAAGTCACTTAACCCTGTTTGCTTCACTTTCCTCCCCTGTAAAATGAGCTGGAGAAGGAAATGGCAAACCACTTCAGTATCTTTGCCAAGAAAACCCCAAATGAGGTCATGAAGAATTGGACACAACTGAAAATGACTCAACAATAACAACATATACATTAGGTTAGTTCTTTCAGTCAAAGGCAAGGATGCTGTCTATCTTGGCTCGGGCTCAAGATGAATAGCTTCTTGATTGCCTGAGGTGGCATGGGCATGGCTTTGAAGTCACCTGAGAACATAAAAAGGGTCTTTCACATCTGTATATCCCAAAGTTACCTCATCTGGCCTTGTTGAAATAGGGAAGGAGATGGATGAGGTTAGGTCTGTCTGAGCAAAGTACTGTATTCTGGTTCAAAGTAAAGCTCCATTTGTTAATTCTTGAATTTCTTGTCTCATTTTGTTCCAATACTGGACCTAAACCACTAGAGGACTCATCTGAGTCAGGGCCAGCCCATGATACCATCTCAAGCATAGTCATAATTAGATTTTTCCCCCTCAAATGGTGTAAAAACAGTCATTGAGGGGAGAAGTAGAAGCAATGCAGAGGATAGTCCAACTGTAAATGCCATCATGATGGAAACAGGGGCTATCTGTCCTTCTTACCTATGGGAGAAAGTGACTTGGACAGGATTGTAGTACCACATGGCAAGTGTAAGTACTAATTGGTGAGACATGGAGTGGAGAAGAAGTGGGTATGCCAGAGGCAAAGTCCTGCTTACCCCTTCAGTTATATCCTGCTCCTGATTTCATTTATCAGGAAAGTGCCTATAACCCAATTTCCTAGTTCTAGATGATAATTTTCAGTTATTCAGGTGATAGTTAACAGAGAAGCTAGATATTTGTGCAATGCTTTTAAGTAGTCATGGGATTACTTCATTTTCCTGCCTGTCATATGAGGTGATGCTGCTAGGTGACAGTATAATTATTCAAATGATTGGGAAACTCTTGGGTGGGGTTTTGATCTGAGTTGGCAGTCTGGAAGTTTGTCACTTCTAGGCCTCTTAATTGGCTGCAAGATTGACATAAGTGTGTGGGTTTAGAGATTTTATTTTAAGAATTGAGGAAAGCCTATGCCTCATCTCTATAGTTGCATACAGAATCAGCTCAATTATATGATTATCGAGACCTGGTTTGTACTAATCATGGAGTACATTTAATCTTTGAAAGTTACTCTGATCCTCAAGTCTCCAGCAAGAATTAGACACCTTTCCATTTCTGTATAAATTGCAAAGATTTCATCCAAGTTGTTTCTAAGCCACAAAATGCCCTCTCTCTCTGCCTATTGACAACCTCAAGGTCCAGCTCAAATGCTACCTCTTCCAGAAAGCCTCCACTATTTATCCTAGCTGTATACTAACACAATCAGGGAGTTAGAGTGATTGATCTAAGGAGCAGGTTTTTGTTGTTGCTCTTCAGGCATTCAGTCCTGTCTGACTCTCATGACCTAGTTTGACTCCCCAAACCTTGTCTTTAATCACTGAATGGGTGTTGCCTCAGACAGACTGAGACCTGGGAAAGACCTCAGCTTAAAGAAGTCAGGGTCTCCCACTGAACACAGGAGCCATTGTCAGTTGTCCTGACCTATGTCCTGCCACTGGACAAGAGAGTGAGGCTGATGACTCTGCACAATTCTGCCTCACTTAAATCCAGTTCACTTGCAAGTCAAGACATCACTCTCCTGATGTCATTGGTCCTCTTTGAGAATGAAGTAGGAGTAGCTATAATAAGGATATCAGCCTTTCTTCCACTTTTGAAGCTTCCTATAGAATCAAGTGCATATGAAAGGAAGGGGAGCCTCGGCCTCTGGACCTCAAATTCATACTTCAGTAGCAGAGCTGTAGTTGTTGGAAGAAGGGGAAATAAGAGAGCCATTGAGATTTCTTTTCAATAGAGCAGTGTGCAGCTACACAGGTGAACTGTTACTGGGTACATTCTCTGGTGTATTAGTGTTTCCCTATGCTATGTGTGTCTCTAGGGAAGGCTCCTGCCCTCCCTTGCCTGAAGTCTTATGTACAGGAAACAATAAGGATTTGGGTGATACTTGACTTTGAAGTTCCAAGCTCAGCAAGAACTACATCTTTGATGTTACTCTTCCAACTCTTTCTCACTGGAATTCAATTGCATTTTGTAGTTTTTCTTTTTCTTTTTTTTTTAAAACTAGACATTCCTTGTATTGGAGAAAATTTCACTCCAAGACCAACATACAAACAATTTATCCGAATGAGAACTGGCACAATACGATGACTGCTTTGTTCAGGACACTTAGCTTGAATAACATTTTTTAAAAATCAGTAGTTATAAACAACACTTAAAGATACAGTGCTCCCTACATGGAGGCATGGTGTAATCAGTGTAGGATACTTACTATCTATGCAGCACAAGACGTCAGGTCTGTTGGTCACCCTTAGAGGGTTGAGGAATAAAGTGAGGGGAGATTGGTCTTCTACAATGTGTTGTTGGGATGGGTGAGATGATCATGTGATATAGAAAGCTTTTCCAGAGATGTCAATTCTTGGTCCATGTGTGTAGAATGTATGGTCAATGATTTGGGCTGATTGAGTCCAAAAACCTTATGGTTACATCACATTCAGTATCTTTCCACTGCTGTGGTCTTCAAGGGTTGCTGCAACCCAAAATCCAAAAATCCTCATTATGTAGGTGCTCTGCCCAAAGCAAAGGGCATTGTGATGGCTGAAACCTAGCAAGATATCTTGGGGTTTACTCCATTTTGTAGTTTTTCTTTGGGATTAGGGTGTAAAGTACCTGGTAGTAGTAGGTACTTAATAAATATTTGTTTCCTTCCCTCTTTCCTTCATTTGTTAAAGAAAACAGTGAGAAACTCATGTTTATTTTGTTGTCCCCTTCTGAACTTTGCCCCACGTCTCTATATATTTGTCTGCTTTCTTTTGCTGTTATTTACTTACTAGTAATCAGTGTGTATATATTGTATTTTTGTCTTCATATATTTTCCCAGATTTTTGCATTCTTCTTATTTTTATGATCAATAATATTCATTAATTCACATAAAACAATTTATTAAGCTAGTCCCATTTGTTGAATATAATGGGTTGTTTCCAGTTGTTTGTTTTTTGAAAGCAGGTGCTATGGATATCTTGTATGTACAGATAAGTGTTTTTTCTTGTCAATGTATCCTTAGGATATAGTCCCAATAGCGGGATCACTAAATCAAAGGAATCTAAATACCTTTTTTTTAAAACTAATTCCCACTTGTAGAGAAGTTTTTAATTTTTTTTTAATGGGCTGGTGAGCCCAATATTGGTAGTTTCTCCAATTATAAGCCCTTAGTGATAATAAAATTTTTGAATGTATGGTAAGGGTAAGACAACTGAAGTATATGACCAAAGATATTTTGTGCAAGAAAAATGATGTAAGAAATATGCTAGCAAGTATACACATCCAGAAAGGGAGAACCTATAGTGAAAATAAGAGACAACAGATGGACAGCCTGAGTGGTACATGGGTATCCCTGAGACAGTAAAAGAATAAGAAAAAAAACGATTGGGTAGATCCTTCAGGATGAGAAGGCACTGAGGACTACTTCAAGGGAAGGAGTACCCACACACATGGAACTACAGATATAGCAAAGTTACCTCCTTTGTCTTTTCCTATTGGGAGGCCATATTGAGATAGAAGATCACTAGACTTTGAATTATAGGACTTTGGGTTACAATCCTAGCTCTGACATTTACTTCTATGAAACATTAGGCAAGTCAATTAATTTCTTTAATATCCGTGTCCTCATTAATAAAATAGGACAATGATCTTTTTATGATCTACCTCACGTGGTTGTTAGGAGTCTCAAAGATGACATATCTAAATTGCTTTGTATATCATAAGGTACCATATATATATTCTATTATTATTTTCCATTTAGAATAGGAAGAAAAACTTACCACTTAATGTTGCCTAAATGAAGCACAATTGACATGAACTGTTGAACACTGCAAAATTTCCATTGCTGTGACTGGAATACTGATGGGAATAACAAACATATTGGGAAGAATTATTGTGGTAGAGCTTGAGTAAGGAGGCACTGAGTTTGAAGGGGAAAGTATATATTTTTAATATATTTATATATTTTTTTGATATTTCTAACTACCATTACTATTTGGTTATCTCTCTAGCTTACTTTTGAAAGAGTTCAACACTACAGCTATGTAGCGCCAATATGATATTCACAGCACTGAAGGCAACTATGAATATGCTGGCATAATTCTGAATTGCAAAATATAACAGACGCTTCATACAGAAGACAGAAGCAAAACATTTATTCAAACAACAGAAAGTCAAATTCCAGCACCAAAAAACCAAATTTTTTATATCAACAAAGAAATCTATACACAATAACACTGCAGAGAATAATACCATCCCAAAGCCTTCAAACACTCACAAACCTAACTGTCTCCTTGCCTGCTTCTTCTCTCCTCCCTCCATTCTAACTGCACTGACTCCTAGCTTCCTCTCAGCTTTACTCCACCCTTCAGCAAATTTCTTCCACAACAGGCCCCATGTGATTACATTTTGCCTATAAAGGGGCAGGGGAGATCTTCAAATTCCCATTACCATTACAAACTAGTTTCTCCAGTTTTGTTTGGATTTGTATCTAAATTGCTTTGTATACCTTAAATCATTAAAGAAATGTAATTTTTGGGGTGGTTATGTGGCACAGGGAATAGAGCACTGGCCCTGGAGTCAGGAGGACCTGAGTTCAAATCTGACCTCAGACACTTAACACTTACTAACCGTGTGATCTTGGGCAAGTCACTTAACCCCAATTGCCCTGCCTTTCCCTCTCCAAAAAAATGTAATTTTCATCATCATCATCATCATCATCATCATCATCATCATCATTTATTATTAGTATCATCATTGTCAATTATTGTTATTATTATATTTATTATTATTTCCTCTCTACTTGTCAGTCTAATCAGGCCTTTTATTAAATGTGACATGAGGACGGGTGAATTCTCCTTTTGCTCAGTGGCTAACAGAAGGCATGGTTCCCCTAACTCTTCCCTTCTTTTCCCCAACACTAAGCCTGTATTGCTGGGCAAAGGAAATCAATAACTCTGCATTGGAGCATTGAGATATCAATCATAGGAAATCAATCCTTGCTTCTCCCTGAGCATTAGGAGTGCCCAGGGGCTTCTCTCTAGGAGAGAGCTGATAAACACATCTGAGGAATTGTCAGCCTAATTTTCTGCAAGCTTGGCTGACAGACCTTGTCTTTACATTTTTCTGTCTCTAGCAATTTGGCCTTAGCTACAGCTGCAGTTACTAGGCATCATCTCCACTTCCCTCTCCTTGGGTTTTATATGGTTTTTATTTTTCTTTCTTGGCCTGATGTGAGTTTTAAAAGGCCACTTTGTTCATCTGAATTCTCTCTCTCTCTGTGTGTATCTCTCTGTCTCTGTCTCTCTCTTTGAGTCTGACCTTTTTCCCTATCTAGCTTACTTAATGCCAAAACTGGCTGTGTGACTTGATTTGCTTTATCTCTTTAGGCCTTCATTTTCTTATCTTTAAAAAGGGGGGAGGGTAGGTCACACTAGATAATCTTATGACCCCTTATCACTCCAGTCCTCTTGAGTTCCTTCTTCTTGGCCTGTAAATGGATTGTTTTGACCTGGGGGGAGAAGCCAAAACAATCTGTTGTTGTTGTTGTTGTTGTTTAGTGGTTTTTTTTTTTTAGTTGTTTCTGACTCTTCATAACCCCTTTTTTGGGGGGTTTTCTTGGAAAAGATACTGGAGTGGTTTGTCATTTCCTCCTCCAGCTCATTTTGAGAAAACTGAGGCAAACTCAGTTAAGTGACTTGCCCAAGGTCACACAACTAGTAAAATATCTGAGGTTGGATTTGAACTCAGACCTTCCTGACTCCAGGCACCAGGCTCTATGCCCTGTGCCACCTAGCTGCCCAATCCAACAGAACAATCCAGCAGAGGATAAATAGAAAATCTCAAGATCTGTATATTAATCTCAGCTCTGATGCTGCTAAAGATATGAAGAAAGCATGTTTCAATTTCCCCGTCTGAGATTCAGAATAACCTTTCTCTTCTCAGGATGATGTGAGACTTAATGAGGTCATACATAAGAAAGTATCTTGAAGCTTTAGGACAGAAAGGTAAACTGAATGGTCAAGGAGATTTTATGCAGTGTTCGTATCCATTAACATATGTGGTTTCTAAAAGCAAAGTAACTTCAGCTATTCAGAGTTAGACAGATGATTATCTAGGGCCCATCCTCCCAAAATTACTTTGTATTCATTTTATATACATACTATATGAATGTCCCAAAAGTCTCATGGCAGTTTCAAGCTATTAAATTTATTAATTTTACATAATTATTAAGTTATTAAATTTAATAAGCTATTTAATTCATAAGCAAGTAAAATATATTTTTAATAAGTATTAATAATTTAAACTATTAAAGCTAAGAACCTCACTAAGACTTTCAGGACACTCCATATAAGCTACGTATGCCTTAAATAAAAAGGATCATTTTTGTCTGATTTAAGCTTCCTTAGTTCAAAACTTTCTGAAATGAATTTTTTCATTCACTTAATTTTTATAATGTAGATAGAGGAAATTAGGGTCAATCACATTTGGGAAAGGGCACCATACTTTCAGTGATCCCAAACTTATCCTTGCTACAAAATCCATCTAGAATAATAGCTCTAGATCCAGAAGGGTTGGTAGAGATCGATTTAATTTTTAAAAATCAAGTTACTTAAATGATTTAAAATTATTTAAATTTAAAAATAGTTTTTAAAAATAAGTTACTAAGATCTGTTTTCTCTTCTTCCCAACTTATATAACCCAGTGGGAAAAGAAAGAGAAAAACAAAATCCCTATAACAAATTGTATGGCCAAACAAAACAAATTCTTAGGTTGGGAATGTCCAATGCAAGATATATGCATAAAAGAGACATCTATATCACCACCCCTCTGTCATGAGATGGGAAGCATGTTCATCATCATCTTTCAGTAATCCCAATCAATTATTGCTCTGGTCAGAGTTCTCAGTATTTCAAAGTTGTCTTTACAATGTTCTTATCATATAAATTATTCTCCTGGTTCCTCTCATTTCTCTCAGTGTCAGTTCACATAAATCTTTTCAGTTTTCTCTGCAACCATACTTTGCATCATAGTATTCCATTATGTTTGTTTTGTCACTACCCAATTAATGGGTACCCCATTCATTTCCAGTTTTTTGCTGCAACAAAATGAGATCCTATAAATATTTTATGTATGTGAGTCCCTTTCCACTTTATTGATCTTTTGGGGGTATAGGCCTAATAGGCAAGATCTCTGATTTTATAGATAAGGAAGCTTTGAGTCAAGTGATTTGAGGTTAAGTAACATGGGTAATAATTATCCAAAATGGACCCTAGGTCCTCTGATTCCACAGTCAGAGCTTTCTCCTGCCTCCTACTGCCATCTACCTATCTGGAGTTCCTAGAAAGTTGGGAAATCTAATATTTAGTCCTGGTCAGACCAGTTAGGAATCCTAGGTATCTGCTAAAGTACATAGGGTCCTTTAGGCCAAAACAAGTACTGCTGGCATGCTTCCATACGTTCCCATGTCCAGTCCCTTATTTAGCAGTTAGCACCACAGAGACAAATCCATCTTCACCGAAGGGAAAGAGATGATGGGTCATTAGAATTCTGACTCTGTTACTTATGCCTTGTGCTACACTGGGAATGTTGTAATCCCTCTGATTCTATTGTAGATGGGATCCCTGTTGGGAGGCAATGCTATATATTCAACAAACATTTAATAAGCACCTACTGTGTGGTAGGCACAGTTGATTGGTTGGTTGTCCTTCATTCTTGAAGAGGACCAAAATGACATCACTATGTTGGGGTCAATGTATACTGTGTCGGCTGTGGCTGATCAGACCATTATGAGCTCAGAAGGCTTGGGCACAAAATGTCCACATGAACATTTGGAGGAGAAATGTTTAATAAATTTGCATACCTCACATTTATTTTGAGCTACTACAATTCTGCTTTGCTCATAGAGTGCAATGCCTTCTTTGATATGGACATGCCATGCTGGGTAGTCCTGTGCCAGTGTCTCCCATAACCCACAACTGATTCCAAGGTTCTTAAGCGAAACCTGGAGAGACCTCCATATGAACGTTTGAGATCTCTATAAAATACAGTCATCCCTTCTACATTGAGGCTTTCCCCATTGCAGTTTCAATCTATCACAGGCTAGCATAAGAAATTAAATGGGAATTTGTAGGGAGTTTTGTGGAAGCTGCAGACAACACTCAAAGGCTTGGGGCTGACACAGAAGAAGTTTAGAAACTCAGAAATGCATAAAATATATGTATGGTATTGTATAATGTCAAAATATTTTATCTTTTAATACCATAACGATTCAGACTTCTTCTCTGGTGTGAAGGGAAGGCCAAAATTTTTTATATGGATTTTCTAGCTTGGGGGGGTTCTGCATCCACAGTGTGGAAGGTATAACTGTAATTTTTTTAGGCAAGCATATGTTTGGCATTCAAATAACATGGCTGGTCCATTGGAATGCTAATCTCTGGAGACACAAAAAGAGGCAAAAGAAAATTCTAAGCTTAAGGAGATTAATGTAATGAGTATAATTGAATAGATGTCAACTTCAGATTAAGAATCTGGGTTTGAATCCTGACTGTCACTTACTATTGGTATGACTTTGGGTAAGGCACTTAATATTTCAAAGGCCTTTTTCTTATCTATATAATAAGGGGACTAGACTAAATGATCTCCTTAGGAGACATCTGGTCCAATTACCTCAGTTTAGTGGTGAGGAAATAGAGGACCAATGAGGTATGGTGATTGCCCAAGGTCACAGAGATAGCAAGTGACTCATGATATTTATCAACTCCAACTGATATTCATTTGCAGATCACATAGGTAGAGAGAAAACTTGAAAAGTTAGATCAATATGTTATTTGGTGAATGTTCCAAGGGTCCCTTCATTGCTATCAACTCAGAAGAACCTATCCCTTGCCATGCTGAATTCTAATGATTTGGGATCATGGCTTGGCTAATCATTTTGCCCTTGGTTTGTTCCTTTTTTGATACTTCTCTCACATGCTGCTTCCCTAAAATGTTATGTACTTATCTCCTGATTAAAGATTATAGTTTATGTTTGGCAAGTGCTCCTACTCTGGTGTTTTCTTTCTTCAGTTCTTAAAGGGCTCACATGTGGAAGATTTAATATTTCTGGAGAACTAGGAGTAATGCATGGAAGCTACAGTGAGGAAAATTTAGGCATAATATAAGGAAAACAATTAGAATTCTCCCTTACTGAAAGGCAGTTCAGAAAAAAAAATGATGTTAAAATTAAATCATTAAAATAATTATGCTTAAATACTCAAATTGCTTGAATTGAATTGTGGATTTTTTTTAGGCTTCAAGAAAAGTATATAAGATAAGATAAGATATATATATATAAGTATATAATATAAGATATATATATTATATATATATATATAAGTATATAATATAAGATAAGATATATAAGACTTCCTTGGGCAAGTCCCTTATCAATCAACAGACATTCATTATATGACTACTACATACCAGGCCTTGGGTCAGTCCTAGAAATAGAAAAATAAAAGTAGAACAATCCCTACTCCTATGGAGTGTTCACTCTAGCCTTGGGAAACAGTATGTATGTATGGTTTGGGCAGCTAGGTGGCATAGTGGCTAAAGTACTGGGCTTGAAGTCAGAAAGACTGAGTTCAAACCTGGCTTCTGAGACTTACTAGCTGTGTGATCCTGGGCAAGTTTGCCTCAGTTTCCTTATCTGTTAAATGAGCTGAAGAAAGAAATAGCAAACCACTCCAGCATTTTTGCAAAGAAAACCCCAAATGGGGTCATGAAGACCTAGATATGACTGCAAATGACTGAACAACAAGTAAATATATTGGCATAGTCAAAATAGATATAAGGTATTTTGGAAGAAATACTGGCGGAGGAATTAGGAAAGGTTTTAAGTATAACATGACATTTGAGTTGGGCCTTGGAGGAAACTAGGGATTTTAAAAGGAAGAGGTAAGGAAGGACTCTAGGAAGAGTTACTCATTCTAGGCATGAGGGACAGCCAGTGATGAACAGTAAGAAAATCAGTTTGACCAAACCATAAAGTATGAGAAAGGGAGTTATGTGTAATAAGACTTCGAGGATAAGTTGAAGCCAGGTTAGGAAGGGCTTTAAGTGCCAGGCAATGGAATTTATATTTGCTCCTAGAAGTAATAGGGAGCCGGTGGAGTTCATTGAGTAGGGGAGTGACCTAATCAGATCTGCACTTCAGGAAACTGAGAGAAGAAAAGAGATTTGGAGGTGTTGTGGAGATAGAAATGGCAAGATTTGGAAACTTGATTGATCTTTGAGTTGAGAAACAGTAAAGTTTCCAGGAAGGCACCAATGTTGTGAACCTGGGAGACTAAAAGGATGATGATGCTCCTGACAGAAATAGGAAGTTTGTAAGGGGGATGGGGATTTTGGGGAAAAGATAATGAGTTTTGTTTTGGACATGTTGAGTTTGAGATTCCTATGGAACATTCAGTTTGAGATGTTTGATAGGCGGCTGGTGACGTGAGACTGCAGAAGACAAACTAGATATATAGGTCTGAGAGTCATCAGTATAGGGTTGAAAATTAAATTCATGTGAACTGATGAGATGACCGAGAGAGAGTATGGAAAAGGAAGAAAGAGGACCCAGAACAAACACTCAGGGGGTTAGATTGGGTGATGATTCAACAAAAGTGACCAAGGAGTGATCAGACCAAAGAGGAGAGCCAAGAGAAAGCAGTGCCAAGCAGTGTCAAGTGTAAAAATGAAATCAGTAGTTTAGTTGGACTCTCAGAAACCTTCTAGCTCTTGATTTGTGATCCTGTATTTAACGACTGGGGCTGTGGAAACTCTGGTTCAAGTATGAGTTGAACTGCATGACCATTGAGGTGTCTTCAATCGCTGAGATTCTGTGACTTCCTGATACTTCTTCTCAAAGTTCCCCTACCTCCACCATTATGGATTCATTCTTTGGCCAACAGTTGAGCTCAGAATTCTAGATATCCTGTCTCAACATCTAGTCAATGACAGCAGCCAAACTAAAGGCCACAATAGTGTGGACAACGAATAAGGAAAATCACTTTGATGCAAATAATACCTTATGAATCAACCATCTTGTGGTCATAAAAAGTCTGATGTAGGGGTGGCTCGGTGGCACAGTGAGTAGAGTGCCAGCCCTGAAGTCAGAAGGACCTGAGTTCAGATCTGGCCTCAAACACTTAACACACACAAAACAAACAAACAAAAAAACCTAGTCATGTAACTTGGGCAAGTTACTTAACCCCAATTGCCCTCCAAAAAAGCAAAAAAAAAAGTCTGATGTGAATTTCTGAAGTTTAGCCAAACAATTTGGGCAATAGCTTCTACTGATAGACCTGACATTCCAAGCTTCTTTCCCCTTTCCCAAATTTAGCACCTCCATACTTAGCCCAGAAAAGATGTCACATTTAATTGACCTATGGAATACAGAATCTTTGTTCTTCCTTTTTGGGAAGGAAGGAGAGATTTCTCTTGCTGTCTTGGAATTTGAGGGTACAACTTGATAGGATATTGGGGAAGGACCTTTTGGGGAGACAGAAGGATCTTTCCATTCTTCCCTCCTTATTTGTTCATATACATTGTGAACTTGCTCTTCAACTCAATTTTTTTCCTGTGTGTGTGTGTGTGTGTGTGTGTGTGTTGATGGTGGTAATAGAGAAAGAGTGTCACCTTGAGAATTATTTTTCTTTTTTCTTTTTTTTTTCTGATTCTTGAACCAATAGAAGATTACAGATGGTCCTAACCAAAGCCTTCTTTCATCAACCACAGGGTGATGCTCACAAAACTGTGTAAGGCTCCAGGCCTACAGAGACTGTTCCTTAGAAGGAAATGTGAATTCTTGTGAACTCTTCACCCCTTGGAATGCTTGTGAGTCTGTAGCCCTAAAGGCTCTGGGGTTATGGCTCTAATGTGAACATTGTGCACCTGAGGTGAAAAGAATTTTCTTTTGTCTGTCTCATAATTTTAGGGATTTCACTAGCTCTTGACATTTCTCCAGAACTATCGGGTGCAGAGTGGTGCTTCATTGCCCTTAGGGCCTGATGTCATCTTGGTTAACTGATACTCCTCATCACTCAGGCATGTCTTACATAGAAGGATTCATAGAAATCACAGAGATAGAATGGACCTCAGAGGCCATTTAGTTCAACTTACATCTGAAAGAGCATTCTCTTTATACCATCCCCTTTAAGTGGTCTTCCTTCTCACTATCCTGTCCCCATTAAATCTTTTCCTCTCTAGGCTAAACATTCACATTTCCTTTAATTGATTCTCATTTGGCATGGGCTTCAGTCCTTTCAGTATCCTCCTCTGGACATGCTCCAGCTTGGCCATGTCTTTCCTAAAATGTGACTTTCATAATGAAACACAGACTACAGATATACAGGGTATAATTCAATAAGGAACTCCTATGTGCAGGATCATAGAACTTTAGGGGTCTCAAGTGTAATTGAGTTCAATTCATTTGAACAGGAACCAGTTCTAACAGCAACCTCTATAAATGGGAAACCAGCCTTTGCTTAAAGATCTCCAGGGAGTCCATTATACTTGTGAACAACTGTTTTTTTTAATCTTTTGTTTTTATGTTACCTAAATTTCCCTCTGCATTTTTTCTCCTGAGAGACATTATTATTTCTCTCTCATATTAATAGTCAATTATTGAATTAGTACCAGTACTTTTTCAGAAGCCTGTAGGTTGTTCAATGTCTTTTGAAGGACATTGCTGATAATGAGATTAAATTAACTTTCTCCTCAGTCTTGTTCAGACTGAGAGAAAAGATGGGGAAGCCCATTGTGTTTGGGTGGGGTAAATTCTTTGATTAACTTGCCCACATCATAATCAAAGTCATATCCCCCTGCCCCAAATTAGAGTCAACCTCTTATTGTATTATTCATTTTTCTCATTAATTGTTAACCAGTCAGAATTGATTGCCACCCTCAGGAACATCTATTCTTCCAAGGTCATGTGAACTATGAGACCACTGCCACGATTGGTCTTTGAAATTTGAGAGAGTCAATGACCCACTTTTTTGGAAATATGCTAGCATTATTAATAAAATGACTAATTACCCAGAAATTCTCTCTCAAACTTTTAAAGCATCACACCCCTACCCTCTCCCAAAGAACTTTCACTTATAATATTTTTTAAAGAAAAAGATGAAGAGAAAAATTCAGCAAACCTGATCACTATATCAAAAAATATATATGCAATATTCCCCACCAGTGGCCACCCCAATACCTCTAATCTCTGCAAAGGAATAGGGAAAAACTGTCTTCTTATATTTCTTTTTTTGGGCCATGTTTATTCTTTGTAATTTCACAACATTCACTTTTGATTGCTTTGTGGTGGTGGTTTTTTTTATGTTTCCATTCACAGGATGCACAAATTTGGAGAATTCACCCCAAATGTTTACTCGAACTATTTGTGCCCAACCTGTGGTAGAGCATTCTGAGCTCATATTGGTTTAATCAGCCACAGTTGGACACATTAAAACTTGACTCTAGCATAGTGATGTAATTTTGACCCTCTTCAAGAACGTTGTAGTTATTGTATATATTGTCTTCTTGGTGCTGCTTACTTCACTTTGTATCAGTTCATGTAAGACTTTCTATACATCTCTGGATTTCTCATAGAACAATAATATTTTATTACATTTATGTACTCTGGTTTGTTTAGCCCTTCCTCACTCTTTGGGCACATCTTATCTTAATGATAAGGAAGTCTTTCTTTTTACAAACCCAAATTTCCAACCACTGTCCTAATTCTATCTTTTTGGACCAAAAAGAATAAGTTCATCTGTAATAACTAGAATTTATATAATGCCTTATGGTTTGTGAGATGCATTATACTTATTATATATCTAATCTTCACAACAATGCTGGGAGGTTGATACTCTTATAATAATACTCATTTCACTAACAATATTCACTTCAGTAATACACTGTCTGAAGCAGAAAGAGGTTAAGTGACTTGTCCAGGTACACATAACTAGCAAATGTCTGAGGCGGATTTGAATTCACGTTTTCCTGATTCCAAGTTTATCACTCAATTTCACTGTAGTATTTGGCTGCACAGCAACCTTTCAGATACTTAAAAGGAGCTATCATGTTTACCATGAGTCTTCACTTCTCTAAAATAAATATTCCACAGTTCTTTTAAAAAACCTCTATATAGCACAAATAATCTCCATATGGCACAAAAGTCTTTCACCATGATGATCGCCATCTTCTAGCTTATATCAATGACCTTTCTAAAACATGATACCCAGAACTAGTCATAATATTCCAAATGTAATTTGAGCAAGCCAGAGAACAGTGGAACTAAGCTCCTTGAGAGAGAATAAAGATTTCATCTTTGTATTTTTATTCCTTGTGCCTTGCCTAGGGTCTGGCACATAGTAGGTGCTTAATAAATGCTTGTTGATTGGCAGATTTATTGATTGACCACTTTTCTATCCCTGGAAAGTGTGCCTTTCTTATTGCAGCCAAAGATCATGTTAGCTTTTGTTGGCCACCATATCATACTGTTGTCTCGTGTTGATTTGCAGTTCATTAAAAAACCTCTAGACCTTTTTCAGATGAACTAATAGCAAGCCATGCCTCCCTGATCTTGTATTTGTGAAGTCAACTTCTGAACAAAAGTGCAATTCTTTGTACTTATCCCTATTCAATTTTATCTTATATGACTCAGCCTAATTTTCTAGCCTTTCAAGCTAGACTCTGTCAGTCAGTATAAGTTCTTCGTCTCATTCATATCATTTATATCTTCTGTACATTTTATAATCGTAATGACTGTGCCTTTATTCAAATAATTGATGAAAATGTGAAATAACACAGGGTCAAACACAGATCCCTGAGAACACTTTTACTTTTCAAGTTGAAATGGAACCATTAACTCTGGCCATTTAACTAATTTCAAATCCATTCAGCTGTACTATTTATCCAGCCCACATTTCTACATTTTCCCATAAGAATAGCATGAGATCATTTGTAAAACATCTTACTAAAATTTAGGCATAACAGCTTTCAGCCTGCATGAGGGGCGGAGTTATGATGAGATCTCTGGAGAGGAGAGATGTTATTTTTTTATTCCTCCTTCAAGAGAGAGACACATAGTTCCAGTTTCTCTTTGGAGAGAGATTTGTAGAGAAGGAAAAAAAGACTTTGGAAGGCAGACATATAAGGAAAAGCAGATCCTCAATATATTACTGATTTCCAGCTTGCCTCCATAAAGATTTTTGGGAATTTCTGCTTGGGAGAGATAATACACTTTGATCATATTTCTATGCCCAGTTTATTAGACTTTGGGTGAATTTCCCTTAGGGTAGAATCTAGGACTCTTTCTTGGTTGAACATTCATTTTATATATCTTCTTGAATATTCTAATCTATAGGACTTTTCTGATTTCTGATTGCTATTTGCTTGGATAAATAAACTCACTATTCACTACTTGTGATGGTCTTTTATGTAATTATCCTTCAGTGGGAAGAAGTCAGGCCTTTCAGAGGTGGGGAACCTGTGGCCTTGAGGCCACATGTGGCAGAGTCCAAGTTTTACAGAACAGATCCTTTTATGAATGGAATTTGTTCTGTGAAGTCTGGATTCAGTCAAAGGGCCATACTTGAGGATTTTGAGGACCACATGGCCTTGAGGTCACAGGTTCTCCATTCCTGCTTTAGATATAAGCTTGGTCTATTCCTTCCTCTTTAAGAAATAGTGACCAAGAGGCTGCTAGGTGGCACAGTGAATAGAGAACTGGCTCTGGAGTCAGGAGGACCTGAATTCAAATCCGGCCTCACACACTTAACACAAAAACTAGCCATGTGAGCTTGGGCAAATCATTTAATCCCAATTGCCCTACCTTCCTCCCTCCAAAAAAAAAAAAAAAAAGAAATAGTGACCAAGAAAATGACTTGAACTTCAAGAAAGAAGTAATTCCATTAGATGGGAAATATTTAGAGGGCCCAGTAGATATAATTCTAATCCAGCACCCCTCTCTGTAAAACAGTGTGGTCAGCCCCCTGGTCCCTTCTCCTGCCCCTTTCCAAGTAAGAATCAAAATCACCATTGAAGAGGAGTGGACAAGATGCCAGAGATCTGATATTCATGCCTTTCCATCAGCTGCATTTAGACAACCATGTGGATATACACATCTTACATGGGCATCATGTAAATATTACCCTGATTTACCAGTTTAGTAACCCAATTTTAAAAAGGAATTAATGTTAGTCTGGCATGATCTGTTCTTAAAGAAACCATGCTGTCTCTTTGTAATCACTGCTTCCTTATCTGAAGGTTCATTAGCCATCTCTTTAATAGGTTTTAGATTTTAAAAAATAAAATCACAGTCAAATTTACCAGCTTGTAGGTTCATTTTTCTTCCCTTCCCCCTTTTAAAATCAGGATAAATACCCTTTTTTAGCTCTATGGTGCTTCTCATTCTCCATGATCTGTGGAATAGCACTGACGGTGATTGAGCAATCATAGCTGACAGTTTTCTTAGTATCGGGCCAGGTGACTTAAATTCATCAAGGGCAGTTCCATGCTCTTTTACCATTTCCTTGCCTATTTTGGGCATCAAACTCCCTATGAGTCATTCTTGTCCTAAACTTTCCAGTTCAGAGATACAAAATGAGAATGAAAGAGTTTTGCTTTTTCTCTCTAGTTGGTTTTCATCCAATCTACCCCCAAGCAGTGGTTCTATTTCTTATCTGACCTTCATCTTTTCACCAATATGACTTTAAAATAAATAATAATAATAATAATAATAGTAATAATAAACTCCATTGTTCTTTGATTTTCTCACCAGTCTTAGTTCATTCTGACCTCTAGCATTTCTGGTACTATTTTTAAAATATTATTTTATTTAAAATATTAATAATAAAATAATATTTAAATATGTTTAATATTTAATAATAAATATAATAATAAAAGAATTAAAAATAAAATAATAAATCATTATTTAATATTAATGGCATTTTTTCCAATTACATGTAAAGACAATTTTAAAAATTCATTTAAAATTTTTTGAGTTCCAAAATTTTCTGTCTTCCTCACTCACCTTCCCCCCGCCTGAGACAGAAAGCAATTTGATCTAAGTTATACATGTTCAATCATGCAAAATATTATCTGGGACTCTTATAGGATCTTGCTGTGTTTTTGTGTTCATGCTGTCACCTGCCTTTGCTTCCATCTTCTGTAAAAATACTGTACAAAATTCTGTACAAATTGTGTACAAAAATAACACACAAAGTAACTACATTAATCTCAGTAGAACAAACATGAAAATTAAGTAAAATGATGAATAATTATGATGAATAATCTTGGTCACAGAGAAGAGATGGGGAATTGGGAGTTTTGGCCAAAAGTTAGGCACTCTATTCACTAAGCCACACAGCCTCTATGGGTATTACTATTGCTATTTAATTGCTGAGGAAGCTGAGGTTCAGAGAAATTAAGTGGTATATTATGCAGATAAATGTCAGAGGCAGGATTTAAAACCAAAACTCTCTTGACTCCAGATCCAACACTCTTGCTACTACCCTGACTCCCAGATACCTTTCCTGGGTCGTGATTGGTGTAGTTTAGAGTCTATCATTCTCTAAATTTGGGCTGGATTATTTGTTGTTGTTTGTCCTTTGTTCTTGAAGAGGACCATGACATCAGGAGGATGATGTCATGACTGCAGATCAATTGGATTTAAGTGAGGAAGTACCGTGCAAAGTCACCAGCCTTACATTCTCCTCCAGAGTTATTTTTATGATTCTTTTTACTTGACATCATCAGTTTATAAAAGTCTTTCTACATTTCCTTAAATGTCCTATTATTTTCTTTTTTTTGGGGGGGGGCAGTTGGGGTTAAGTAACTTGCCCAAGGTCACACGGCTAGGTTTTTTTTGTTTGTTTGTTTGTGTGCGTTAAGTGTCTGAGGCCGGAACTGAACTCAGGTCCTTCTGACTCCAGGGCCGACACTCTACTCACTGCGCCACCTAGCCGCCCCTATTATTTTCATTCTTATGACCCAATCATATTTCACTACATTCTTTTTTTTTTTTATTTAGCTTTTTTTTTTGAAGGGCAAATGGGGTTAAGTGATTTGCCCAAAGTCACATGGCTTAGTAAGTCTGTCAAGCATCTGATCAGGTCTTCCTGACTCCAGGGCCAGTGCTCTATTCACTGCACCACCTAGCTGCCCCTCAATTCACATACAATGAATTTATCCATTCCCCAATCAATCATGATGTCACATTTTGTGAAAGATATTAACAACCTTAAGTGAGTCCATGGGTAGCATTACATACTACAAATAATACTCAGAAGAGTAAAGAGACACAATATACTAGTAATGGAAAATTCCAATTACATATTCATACACAAATATATATCTGGGTTCAGTGACAAGAGATAGATAGAGCAGGATGACTGGAGATGGCCTGCAGACTGGATTATTTAGCCATGAATTCCCTTTGTATTAGCTCAGACTGAAATTTACTGGCTCTGGCTTGGCAGTGTTTGGGTTCCAAATCATAGTTTCTCCTGGATAAATTAGTGTGATGGTGAGGGTGGGATGGGAGAGGGAGAGGTACAGGTGTAATGGAAGGATTAGTGTATTTAAAGTCAGAAGATCTGGATACAAATCCCAGCAGTGCCTCTCTCTATGCTTCAGTTTCCTCATCTATCAAATGCAAAGGTTGGACTAGATGGCCTCTAAAATTCCTGAGTTTAAAATCCTATGATACTGTAAAAACAGATGGGGGTGGGTAGGAAGTAACAGTGAGGGTGCCAAGTGAATGAGAGAACCAGAAGAACCTGAATTCAGAAGTCGTGGAGGAGTCAGCGACCAATACAAGACAGGAAGGATCCATTGGTGTTTGCAATGGGTGGAAGACTGTCCGCCATTTTGCCATAAGCCATCTGCTTTTAAATGTAGTCCACCTACATACCATGTGCTTGAATGATGAGCCTTATGGTGGCAGCTGCCTGAAACACCTACCACTTTTCTGCCCAATTATAGAATCTCACAAAAAAGCATTCTGCAATCTATCCACATTTATTCACCTTTAACTAGGGGCAGCTAGATGGTGTAGTGGAGAAGGGTACTGGACCTGGAGTCAGGAACACTTGAATTCAGATTTGGTCTCATACTTAATGGCTGTTTAACTGAATAAGATATTTAACTGCTTCCTACTTCAGTTTCCCCAGCTGTAAAATGGGGCCAATAATAGCCCCTCCCAGGTTGTCATGAGGATAAAATGAGATGTTTGTAAAGTGCTTTGCAAGCCTAATATACTAGATAGATGTTAGCAAACAGAACCAAACAACTATGAGGAAGAATTCAATGATTTTTCTGTGCACTCCCTTCACCAAATTATGTGTGAGCATACTTGACACAGTACTTAATAAATGCTTGTTGAATTGAGGATGGATGAATGAATGACATCAGTCTGGGTGACTGGGAAGGTGGCAGTGCCTTCAAGAGATATAGAGAAATTAGGAGAAGGGGAGGTTTTGGGGGAAAGATCATAGTTTTGCATTGAACCTGTAGAGTTAGAGATATCCAAGGACATTCTGTTCAAAATATGTAATAGGGAATTGATGATTGTGGGACTGGAATTCAGGAAAGAGACTAGAGCTAGACATTTAAATCTGGGAGTCCTCTGCATAGAAGTGATAAGGGAACTTAGGGGAGCCTTCTGAGATCACTAAGAGAAAGAGAGTATAGAATAGAAGAGAGGAAGATCAAGGGCAGAGCCAGCTGCAGGATATTGTCATCATTTACTTGCATAGGACAAGAAGCATAAAAGACATTGCCAATGATATAGAGAGAGAGATGACATTCTGTTGTGGGCAGATGTAAATCAACAAAAATTGATCAGCAGCAGAGGATTTGCTGACAGAAATGCAAAATAAAGGAAGGAATATGGTTTAAGTACTTCACCAGGTGTTTTGTTTTTTCTTTCATTTGCTTGAAAAACAAAGTCAGAGGACCTGACTTTTTTTTTGAGGGGGGAAGGCAAGGCAATTGGGGTTAAGTGACTTGCCCAAGATCACACAGTTAGTTACATGTCAAGTATCTGAGGCCATATTTGAACTCAGGTCTTCCTGAATCCAGGGCTGGTGCTCTATTCACTGCGCCACCTAGCTGCCCCAAAAATGATGTGTTTAGGAAAAAGGGAGACTTGGTTGCTTGAACCTCCATTAATCTTTGTGTCTTCTGCTATTGTATGATTTTTTTCCCCTAAATCTTTCTGAAAATCCTTTATCAGTCTACCTAATAATAATAATAGTTAACATTTGTTGTTCAGTTGTTTCAGTTGTATATGATTCTTCTTTTCTCCAATTTGAGGTTTTCTTGGTACAGATACTGGAGTCTTTTGCCATTTTCTTCTGCAGCTCATTTTACAGATAAGTAAACTGAGGCAGACAGGGTGAAATGACTTGCCCAGGGTCACACAGCTAATAAGTACGTTAGGCCAGATTTGAACTCAGGAAGACGAGTCTTCCTAACTCCAGGCCCTGTCTCTATACACTGGGCCACCTAGCTGCCTTTATATCAGTGTACCTTATAATAATAATAACAGCTTACATTTACATAGCACTTAATATGTGCCAGGCAGGGTGCTAAGCACTTTACAACTATTTTCTCATTTGATCCTCACAACAACCCTGGCAAGTAGATGCTATTTTTATCCCTTTACAGATGAGAAAACTGAGGCAAACTTAAGTGACTTGCCCAGCGTCACCTATCTAGTAAGTGTCTGGAGCTGTATTTGAATTTGGGTCTTCCTAACTCCAGACCCCTCCATCTACTATGCCAACATCTCCCTCACATGTTGTAGGCCTGCTATTTCCTTTAATATTTCCTTGATATAAATGCAACACTCAGTTTATCCATCATCCCACAGCATACACAACCAGACAGTTTGTTTTTGTTTTTGTTTTTAGATCTGAGCCAACAAATTAATTTTGATGCTTTATGCACAAAACAGTGAATTAAGTACAAGAGGCTACTGGGCATTTTAATAAATTCTATAGAATACAGAGAATGATTCCTTGTCTATACTGAAATAATAGCCACTCCTCCAGTACTTACTCCAGTGTGGTTTCTATGTGCATAATGAGCTTGCATTATATTAATTTACACTTACAAGATTTCAACAGTGTTTTGCCCCATTTCATTTTCATTACCAAGATACATGGTGGGCGTAAGCAGGCTTCAGCATGTTCCCAGTGATGACTTAAAAGGACAAGTATGACTCAGAAAAGTATCTGACCCTTCTGAGTCTCCTTCTTCCTCCCTTGTACTTGTGTGGACCTAGAACATCCCACACTGACATCAAGGCACTCTGTGGGTCAGTACTCAGTCAAAAACATTGCTCATGAACACCCACCACTGTGTTCACTTACATCAATTAGCCAGAGGACTAAACAAAAGGCATTTAATTAAACATCATAGCAACAACAACAACCAACAAAAGTGACAAAACAAAGTCCTTCTGTTGTGATTCTCCCATGCCCACAGGGAGTATACTCCCACAGATGACCACATTATCCTTATGGAAAGCCCCAGAGGCAGAAAGCACACATAGAAAGCACATATGTAGCACCAGTACTCATGTGTGGTTAGAGGAGCTCACACTTCCCATGATGCAAGGCTGCCTCATCTTCTGGGGACATTATTACATTGCCTTCTTGTTGAGTGTCATGTCTTCACTCTTCTGGGTGTCACATTATCTCTACTTTACATCCATGTTAGTTGTGTGGCTGCTGAGCTCCTCTCCGCTCCCACCTGGTTGCTTTGTATCTTCAGTCATCTGTTGAACTCTCTGTTCCCTTCTACTTAGGCACAATGGTCAGAAACTATATTCAGCAGCCTGTGAACTAAGAATGATTTTTACCTTTTTTTCAAGTACAATGGAACTTTATTTTGAAATGTAAAAACCAGGTTTGGTGCATTGGCAGAAGTTTATTGACCCTGTTTTAGTGGTAGCCTAGGTCAGAGGCATTGAATTCTAGAGCTTACAGAGAAATGTTACTGGGAAGGGTTTAACAATGCAATACAACATGTATGTGTTCATTTGTGGTTTTCTAAGTCAATATGCCCTGTCAGACACCATTTTTTATTTGAGTTTAATACCATTGGTTTAGGAGGTTATAAACCACCAGACCCAGACAGAAAGGAAAGCAGCTAAGAATAGCCATCTGAATGACCCCAGGCTGTTCTCTGTACACCTTTGTCTGTACAACTTTTCCAATGTCTTAGACAATTTTCTGGCTTAGGGTTGGGGAATTCTTTGTAATCTTTGTCATACCCTTAATTGTAATTGTGCATTCCCAAAACCTACTTCTGGAACATTGCCTAAGTCTCCTTCCCTCCATTCCTATCCCCACCCCACCCCACTCCCACCCACCCACCCACAACTATAAGGAGACTGGAGTTCCTAAGAACCCCTTTGACTGACATGCACATAAAGTTAAGAAGATAAGGTCCAGGGAAACACTAAGGCTCTATTTCCTTCCTTTATTTTATGTCTCTGACAGCAAAAATCAACTGCTAGTCCTCTCCTTCCCTCTGCCCCCTACAGAGTGCTATATGGCCACATACATTTGGTGGAATATCCTTTATACCACTTGTCACATGCAAGTCATCATTGGTAATATCCTGCAGCCTTACTTAGACACACAATGTGTCTCTTTGGTTCACCTGCAAGCATTAATTTTATTGAACTTAGGACATTCAAAGATCCAGTCAGAAAATATTACTGAAAGAATACTTGTATTAAAAAGATGGTATTTTTTGAGGCAGGATCATTGAAAGACTTATATACTTTTCCAAGTGTCATCCTCTCTTACTCAATCGTGGGACCAGCTCATTGTATAAAGTTTGAAAAGTTCCCAGAAGTAGAGTTTCTAGGTAAATGAAAGTCAGTTTTATTGACTACATCTAGAAAACCTCCAACAAACCAGGCTCATCTCCCCTTCATAGCTGACAAGACCAAACTCACTGAACCTTCTAGATTTATAATAAGAGTGTACCTGAGGGCGAAAATCAATCCTGATTGGCCAATAAGCAATAAGAAGAAATGAATATTATAATGGCAGGTGGGCTATATTATAACGGGGGTCTTTGGGATACATGACTTGGATCACCCAAGTCTTAGTCAAAGACGCTTATCAATTTCCATATCACCTGTTGGACAAAAGGGAGAATCCACATTTTTCCAGACCTGTCTGAATAAACACAATGAGCAGGAACCCACCCATTAGCCTAAACTTAGAAAAAACTTCCCATGAAAACATTGGTGCTGATTCACTAATTAGTTATTAATACAAAAGAGAAATAATAATTTATCTCAATTGTATAACTTAACTCAGTGAGTAGCTCCTACAACTATATTCAATTCAATCTTATAAGGATTTATTAAGTTCCTACTATTTCCAGGTAGTGTGCTAGGTATTCAAAAACAAGAAAAACATTGACTACCCTCAAGGACCTCACATTCTACCAGGGAAAATATGTGTATATAGATACTGTAAGTAAATATGCCCATATGCAGAATAAATACAAAGTAATTTCAGTATGGGGGTGGGGGAGAGGGATCAGAAAAGCCCTCATTTAGGAGAGCTAAACCTTAAAAAGAGGTAGGGATTCCAAGGGACAGAGGAAGGACATTCCAGGTATGGGTCATATGCAATGGTGGGAAATGGAATGCCATGTATGAGGCAAACCCTGAGTAGGTCAGTTTGAAAGAAAATAATGTAGGACATCTGAGGAGGAGTCATGTGAAGTTCATCTAGAACAATAGGTTACAGATAGATTGTGAGGGGCTTTAAATGCCAAAGAGAGGAAGGAATTTGTGTGTCATGATACGGGCAACATTTATTTTTGTATTCTCATTATTCCACTTTGGTTTGCCAGACCTGTCTTTTTTGAGTGACCTTGGGCCTCATTGAAGAGGCTGTGCTGTGCTCCAGTCACCAGTGTAAACATCACACTAAAATAAATTCAACCTCATCTGCCCTCATTTCCACCACCAGAATATTCTGGCTTTTTAAATAGGCCTAAGTAAGAACGAATGGCCCCAATAGCCCTTTGAAACCAGGTGACCCTCAGTACTGGGATCAGCTACAGGGGGAGGTGAAATGAGAAAGTGAGTGACCGCTGTCTTAATTGAACCAATAATAGATGTTTGTGCCATGGCTTTAAATATTAAACAGCAGGAGCTCATCTGCGCTTGTGATTTTGTTGTCTTCCTGTTTTGCCAAAGGTAAATGAGTCAGGCTCTTAATCTCTCTGGAGAAGCTGCTGATTTAAAATTGAGTACTCAGTGGAAAGTACAGGGATCGCTAAATCCAACTCAAAAAAATCCTACACTTATTAAGCAGCCTCTAGAAGCTGGGGAGAGAAAAGGACAAAACTGAAAAAGGAAGCTCAGGGGCTGTAAGGAAAGGAGGATGGGATTTCCTGGTATGTCCACTCTGGGTGGGGAGGTTCCTTTTCCCTTTCCCCAGTCACTGGCTCTGGAGACTAAATCTGAATCTGTATTTCATATGCAGAGTTTCTTGTGAAGACAATTTTTGTACTATAATAGAGACATGAAAGATTCCTTAATATCAGTTGGTTTCTAGATAGAGGTGGCGTAGTGGATAGAGTGCTTGGAGTCAGGAAGACCTGAATTCAAATCCTATTTCTGGTACTTACTAGCTCTGTTGACCCTGGGCAAGTCACTTAAGTGGCCTCAATTTCCTCATCTGTAAAATGGTGAATAATACCAAACAGGCTTATTGTGAGGACCGAGAAAATATATGTAAAATGCTTTGCAATGTTTAAAATACTATATAAATGGGAATTTTTATTATTTAATACACACCTCCATTTGGCATTGAAAGTCCTTCACAACTTGATCCCAACATATCTTTGCAGCCTTATTTCAAATGACTATCCTTCACATACTCCATTAATCTAGTAAAACTGGTTTTCTTAGTATTCTTCACACATTCCATTTCCAACAGGGTTTGTTCTTTGCATTGGCTGCTTCCCGTGCCTTGAATGCACTCCCTCCTTACCACCATACCTTTCCTGATTCCCCCCAGTTGCTGGTGCCCCTTTCCACAAATAACCTGAACCAATCAATCAACATTTATTAACTGCCTACTGTGTGCCAGGCACTGTGCTAAGCATCAGGGATACAGAAAGAGCCAACAGACAGTCCTAGCCCTTAAAGAGCTTAAAATCTAAAGGGGGAGACAATATGCAAATAAATATATATAAAGCAAACTATCTAAGGAAAAATTTGAGAGGGTATTAAGAGGTTTGGGGAAGGGAAGGCACTAGAATTAAGAGGAACTGAGTAAGGCTTCCTTTAGAAGCTGGGACTTTATTTGGGACTTAAAGGAAGCCAAGGGGGTCAATATGATCTAATGAATAGAATTGACCTCAAAACCAAGGAGACCTAGGTTCAAGTTTCCCTTCTAACATGTGCTAGCTGTGTGCTCCTGGGTACTTCTTTGTGCTCTGGGAAAATTTCTAAGACTCTGAAGTTGCAGAGAAAGACAGTTTCATTTCCAGGGATCATCCTAAACTATACCAATGAAACTGTAGGTCTAATCCCTCTCTTTATCCTCATCTGTTATCTCTGTGTGTGTGTGTGTGTGTGTGTATACTCCACACGCATATACATACAAATATATGTGCTTATATAAATATATAAGCTCATGTCACACAGGGATTTGGGAATGAAACTGTGAATGTATTGCAAAGACTTAGTGGGGAATTGTCTTCATGTATTTGAAAGGCATTAGATTTTTTCTGTTTGACCCTAGAGGGCAGTGATACAGTAGATAGAAATTCCAGGAAGGTAGATTTAAGTTTGAAGCAAGGAAAAACTTCCTGACATTTAGAACTATCCAAAAGTGAAATGGAGCTGGCATGAAATTACTAGATTTTCCTTCACTAGAGGTTTCGGCAAAATTAGGGGGATTACTGTCAAGTGAAAGTTAGTTGAATTGACTCCTGAGGTCCTACCCAGCTTCTATTTGTGATCTGTTCTGGGAAAAGTTTGGAAACAGCATGGATCACATAAATTACATCACATAAATTAGCCACCATAGAGGAGAAATAGCTCATTTTTAAAGAGTTTTCACTTGTAAATACACACAGGTTTCTTAACATTTCACCTTTCAAATGACCAAGTCCTCATTCTCCTCCTTGGTCCCTGACTTTTAGTTTCTCTTAAAAGGTCATTCCAAAACAATAGAGCATCTTATCTCGGGCAGGAATTAACTATCTTACAGGAAAACAAGCTCAAAAGTAGCAATGGAGACACAGCAGGGCTTTTAAAATCCACCAGGAAAGCAAAAAGAGAAGTGGGGAGAGAAGAGGGAAGGTAAGAAGAAGAAAAGGTTGATAGAGCAGAGGGAGAAAAGACACAGGGGCATCTGTTGGGGAGTGACAGAGAGCCACCAGCAATTACTTAGAGGACAGATTGTCAACCACAGATTCTCCTGCTTACCAGCTCATTTCCCTGAATGATGATGATGGTGATGGTAGGAATTATAATAATTCACCTTTCTATTGAGCTCTAAGGTTTCTTACCTAAGGTAGGTAATGAAAATTTCATTACCCTTATCTTACAGATGAGGATACCAAGATGTAGTGAAGTAATCTGCCTATGGTAATATAATAATAACAATAAGCATTTATATAGTGATTTAAGGTTTATAAAGCACTTTGCAAATCTTATGTCATTTTATTCTCACAATAATTCTAGGAGGTAAGTGCTATTGTTGTCCCTATTATATGATAAACTATAATAATTATAATACAATATACTATACTCTACTATCACTATAATAATTATTATGGTTTATTATATAATAGAGGCAGCTGGGTGGCACAATGAATAGAGTGACAGGCTGAGACAAATCTGGCCTCAGATGCTTACTAGCTGTGTGACCCTGGGCAAGTCACTGAACCCAATTTATCTCATTTTCCTCAACTATAAAATGAGCTGGAGAAGAAAATGACAAATCACTCCAGTATCTTTGCCAAGAAAACCCTAAATGGGGTCATGAAGAGTCAGAAAAAGCAACCGAAAAAGCACTGAACAATTAAAATAACCCTCTAGTTTGTACAGCCATATTTAAAGGACTTCATTAGCTAGCTGGTTGGGTGTGACTGGTTGAGGTTTATATAACAAAATACCAAACCAAGGATTGACTGACTTCTCTGTGGGGGAAGAGGTTGCATAGCAGGCAAGACCAGCAGATGGCATTAAGGAGTGGCAACAACAGTCAAAAGTGCCCAGAAGAGAGGAAGAGATTGTTGGGTGAAAGTCCCCTGTGGTGAGCGATGTGGTAGAGACGTCAGCTCAGATGAAAGCAGTTACCCAAGACATGACCAAAATAACTTCAGTGGGTCTGCCAGAACCTCAGAGGCTGCACAGGCATGGATTGCTCTGGCCACATGTGTCTTCTGATCTTGTGCCTCGGCATGTATGATCCCTAATCACATGGTCCTGCCTATGGACCCTCTCCAGGGGATATGGGGACCTCTGTAAAAGCATATCCTTTTTTAAAATAATAGTATTTATATATATTTGAAACATTTAATGTTAAGACCTCGAATTTCAGATCCATTTCCTTCCTCCCTTGTCACCCATTCCCTCTTGGGAGATAAGTAATTCAGTATATGTTGTACATGTCTAGCTGTGCAAAACATTATCAAAGTAGATATATTGTACAAGGCTGCTTATAATTCCCTCCCACTCATCCCACCCCCCACCTGGTCCATTCCCTACATGATCCTGTCCCTCTTCTATAGTGGGTACTTCCAACCTCCCCTCCCCCCAAGGATGCCCTCCCATCCATCATGCCTCCTCTCATCCCCCTTCCCCCTATTCTGCTGTAGGTTGAGCTATCCCATTTAGTATGTATGTCATTCTCTCCCAGAACCAAATTCAATGAGAATGTGGTTTTGCCTTTTTTGCCTTCTTATTTTCCCCCTCCCTTGCAACCCCTTCCCCTTGCTTCTTCTACATGAGATAGTTTACCCTACCCTGTCTCTCCCCATCTCCTCTTGCCACTTTCCTCTCTCACCTCATAATTTCACCCCTTGAGTATTCTCCCTTCCCAACAAATTCACCCTATGCCCTCTATCCATATATAACTGTAACCATATACACACATATTCACATGTATTCAAATGACCATACACCCTTCTTCCATTATTTTCATAGTGAGAAAGATTTCATCAGTCACAGTTATTGTTTTTCCATATAGGAATATAAATAGTTCAACTTTGATAAGTTCCTTTTGATTTCTTTTCCCTGATTACCTTCTCAGGCATCTCTTCCTTCTTGTGTCTGGATGTCAAATTTCTATTCAATTCTGGTTTTTTCCTCAAGAATGCTTGAAAGTCCTCTATTCCACTGAATGACCATATTTTCCCCTGAAACAAATACTCAGTTTTGCTGGGTAGGTGACCCTTGGGTTCATTCTCAGTTCTTTTGCCCTCTGGAATATCATATTCCATGCCCTTCAATCCCTCAGTGTAGAAGCTGCCAGGTCCTGGGCTATTCTGATTGTGTTTCCACAATATTGAAATTGTTTCTTCCTGGCTGCTTGGAGTATTTTCTCCTTGACTGGGGATTCTGGAACCTGGCTATAATATTCCTGGGAGTTTTCTTTTTGGGATCTTTTTCAGGAGGTGATCAGTGGATTCTTTCAACCTCTATTTTGCCCTCTGGATCTAAAACATCAGGGCAGTTTTCCTTGAGAATTCTTGAAGGGTGATTTCTAGGTTCTTTCTTTGATCATGGCTTTCAGGTAGTCCAATAATTTTTAAATTGTCTCTCCTGGATCTATTTTCCAGGTCAGTGGTTTTTCCCATGATATTTCACATTGCCTTCTAATCTTTCATTTGTTTGGATCTGCTTAACAGCATCTTGATTTCTCATAAAGTCATTAGCTTCCATTTGCTCCAGTCTAACTCTGAAGGAATGAATCTCCTCAGTGAACTTTGAGATTCTTTTTCCATCTGGCAAATTTGACTTTTGAAGGCATTCTTCTCCTCATTGCCCTTTTGGGCCTCCTTTGCCATTTGAGTTAGTCTATTTTTTAAGGTGTTGTTTTCCTCAGTCAGGCTGTTGACCCTCATTTCATACTTTTCCTGCATCCTTCTCATTTCTCTTTCCAATTTTTCCTCCACTTCTCTTATTTGATTTTTAAAGTCCTTCTTAAGGTCCTCTATGGCCTGTAACCCGCTCATGTTTTCCTTTGGGGCTTTTGGAGCAGGATTTCTGACCTCACAGCCCTCCTCCTGTTCTATGCTTCAATCCTCTTTGCCCCCAAAGTAGGAGTCTAAGGTTGCATTTTTCTGTTTAATTTGTTTCCTTTGCCTTGGCATGTTGCCACTTAATTACTTGACTTTTGGGCTTGTTGCTACAGTATGGCTCTGGCGCCAGACAGGAACTTTCATCCCGAACGTGTGGGGGGACAACTTCCATTTCTGGCAAGCTGGAAACCCACCCACGACCTCCACCACAGATCACAATCCAGATCCAGAGAGGTTAAAGCAAGAGCGATTACCCCCCAAGACTGATCGCTGGATCTCCCTACAGTTCGCAGGCCAGGAGCTGGAGCTGCCTCTGAAAACTACAAAATGGTGTGTCTCCTCAGTGGCTTCTAGCCCCCAGGGGAGGAAGCAGACGTGTTCCCCAAATACTGGTCCCAAAGTCTATGGGGCACTAACCTCTCACTTTGTCCTAGGCATGTCTATGTTGATAATTCTGGAATCGCCACAGCTGCTGGTGTTCTGGGGTCCCTCCAGCTGGCTGCTGCCCCGGCCACCCTGAAGCTAAAACCGCGACTCAGGTGGACCTATGCTTGGCTCCCCCCGCACTATGCTGCAGGCTCCCAGACCGCAGCACTGGTCCTTCCTGCAGGGCTGGTGGGCTGTCCCCAGAGGGAGGTTAACTTCTCTGTGTCATTCTGTGAGTTCTGGGGCTCCAAAAGTTGTTTAGAGTCCCCTTTTACATAGTTTGGAGGTGATCTGGGGGGAGAGTGGCTTGGACGCGCTGTTTCTACTCCGCCATCTTGGCTCCCTGTAAAAGAATATCTTAATGTGTGCAAGGAAATCTTTCTTGTCACTTATCTTGTTAAACAGTTTAATTTAAATGGGTTTTGCTCAAGAGACATTGTGAAAAGAACACTGTTGAGTTAAAAGAATGTGGGCTCAGTCTCCACTCAGATGGGTATTGCCTGTGTGATCTTGAACAAGAAACTTAATCCCTTTGGACCTTAATTTCCTCATCCTTAGAATGGGGTGATTGAATCAATCCTTTCCAAGTTCTAGATCTGCCTCTTGTGTTTGACTTAATGTGTCTTTGGATTGACTGGTAAAAAGAACCACATTAATAGGGGGTTGTGAGTTATTGTTTTGAGTGTACAGAGACACATGCCTGTAATGTGCCTTCAAACTAAGTCAGAATTCAGAAGGCCCACATGTTGGAGGGGCCAGGACCTGGGTGCTACATCAGAGTATAAGTTCATGAGAAGAATATAAAGTGTTATGCTATCAGATGAGGGGGAAGTAGTTCACAAATGTATACCTTTGCTGAGTAACTGTACTCTTTCATCTGACAGTGTTTTAAGATGTTCAGAGCAAAAAGCAAAACCTCTTTATAGGTATAATGTAATAGGGGCATCTAGGTGTCACAGTGGATAAAGTGCTAGGCCTGAAGTCAGGAAGACTCATCTTACTGAGTTCAAATCCAACCTCAGACTCTTACTAGCTCTATGACCCTGAGCAAACCCTATTTATCTCAATTTCTTCTTCTGTAAAATGAGCTGGCAAAGAAAATGGCAAACTGTCTTTGCCAAGAAAACTAAAAATAGGGTCCTGAAGAGTTGGACACAATTGAAAAATAACTGAACAACCATAATGTAGCAGAAACTGGGAGTTACTAGGCTCATTAAATGTTAATCTTTAATATTCTATATAACAATAAGTTTTACACAATTGGTTCCTGTTCAGTCATTTAAACTTAAGGAAAATCCCACTGATCATATCTCAAAACACCACTTATCACTCAGTGGCAGCTATCTTAATTGTAGATAGAATGCCTCAAAGGACCTAACTATTCTCATTCTAGCCTTGTTCACCCAAACATATAGAAAGAAGACGTACACTGGACTTAAATGATTACTTTTAGCACTCTCCTCCTCTTTTTTCCCCCCACTTTTTGGAGGGCAGAGTTAAATGACTTGCCCAAGGTCACACGGCTAGTTTTTGTGTTAAGTGTCTGAGGCTGGATTTGAACTCAGGTCCTCCTGACTCCAGGGCCAGTGCTCTATTCACTGCACCACCTAGCCATCCCCTAACCCTCTTCCTCTTCAAAGAACTATCCCCCTTATTACCAACCTCTTCCAAAAAAGGGTAAAAAGCAGAATCCCTAAATGTATTAGACTTTTGACATGAAAATTATCATATATTCTTAATCAGAGTTTCACACAGAAAGGTTTCATCCATACCAGCTTTCTTGTTATGAGTTTACTGGGACAAAAATTTACTGAGACAACAAAAGAAGCTTCATCTTTTAGGCCTGTCTTTATAGCTTAGGGAGCAAGTTTCCTCTGCCAGATGTTCCTAAGATCCAGCTGACATTTTACAGGCTCTAGAAGGAAAGGGAGGAAAAAAAGGGAAGATGTCAAAATTTGTTCTAAGGGTGTTTGGGAGTATGATCTTGATAAGAATACTCTGGGTAAAAGAATAAGTAAAGAATATAATTAAATTGGATTATAGGAGGTTAAACTCAAACAAGAACAAAATAATTGCAACCTGCAAGCTAGTAATTAAAGCTTTAAAATAGAGAGAATCAACATCACCTAAACTGTTTATTCCTTGAGGCTGATACCAAATATTAGAGAAAAGGCTTCTTAGGAAATAGTTCTCTCAACAATTAGTGCTGCATACTCCAAGATCAATAGAGCTTTAGGTCTGCAGCAGTGAGCCCTGTGCATATTAAAAGAACTGAGATAATAACAAGCAGACTACATAAAGCAGGCTTGCATGCTACATGTTTCAATTAAATTAGTGCTTATTAGATGACAAGTAAAGGGCTGTGTCTACTCATTAAAGCATCATAGTACAGTGGAAAGAGCACTGAACTTAGAGTTGGAAAGCCTTGGAAGTTCTGATCTTGGCTTAGCCACTAACTCATTAGCTTTTTGGTGGGCAAGTTATTTCACTGTTTGGAGCCTCAGTATCCTCAATTTAGGGAATGTGGATAATACTTGGACTATGATTTCATATAGCATTCAGTCAATAAGAGTATCTTAATTACCTACTACCTACTATGTGCCAGGCAGATGGAGCAGATAGGTGGTTCATGGATAGAATGCTGGACTTGGAATCATGAAGACTCATTTTCTTTTTTTTTTTTTCAAGCAATTGGGGTTAAGTAACTTGCTCAAGGTTACACGGCTAGTCATTATTTATGCGTGGGTGCTCATTTTCTGAGGCCGGATCTGATCTCGGGTCATCCAAACTCCGAGGCCGGTGCTCTTACTCACTGCGCCACCTAGACGCCCCTTTAGGGCAATTGGGGTTAAGTAACTTGCCCAAGGTTACACGGCTAGGTTTTTGTTTTGTGCGGATTAAGTGTCGGAGGCCGGCTCCGAACTCAGGTCCTTCTGATTCCAGGGCCGGCGCTCTATTCACTGCGCCACCTAGCCGCCCCAGGAAGACTCATTTTCCTTAGTTCAGATCTGGCCTTAGATACTGTGTGAGCCTGGACAAGTCACTTAACCTTGTTTGCCTCAGTTTACTCATCTGTAAAATGAGTTGGGGAAGGAAATGGCAAACCATTCCAGTATCTTTGAAAGGAAAACCTCAAATGGAGTCATGAGGAGTTGAATGTGACTAACAAAATGTTCCAGATACTGTGCTAGAAGTAGTTTGCATATAGCAGGTACTCAATAAATTAGCAGTAAATACAGACTATCCCAAAAGTCTCAGTAAAGTTTTAAGCTTAAAACACACTTAAGACTTTTGGGATACCCTATTTAGCACACAGAGCTATATGAACATCAGCTATTGTTGAAGTCTCAAAGACACTACAATGATGATTAAAGATTTTTTAAATCTTGTTTAAACTCTCTTTTTGTTTTTTAACTTAAAGAGAACATAGATGGGAACCCCTATATGGAATGGGACTAAAACTTAGGTTAAAGGTCATACTAGGTTTTTGCTCAGTGGTGAACCTAGCTTGCTCCTATGGTGTATCTGAACTCAATGCCTACTATGTACAAGATCAGAGGGTAGGCAAAAAGGAAAATCTGGGTTCAGGCTCTACCTCTGACACATGCTGGCCATGTGATCACAAGTAAGTTATTTAACCTCTTAATATCCTAGGCCAGTGGTGTCAAACTCACAGACAGATCATGAATGCAGTACCTTAGGTACCATGGACAGCACCATACACTAACACTATTCTTTTCTTGGCTAAAGCAGAAGAAATAACCAGAGGGAAGTGTCTAGCGTGTTGGGTGGATCTTCCACGGAAGATTTATGGAATGAGAGTTTTTAATTTAAAGGGCATTTAAAGCCCTTTATTACACCCCTCCAGCCTTTCTTTCTAGGCTTATTACATATTACTTCCATTCACACAATACAGCCAAACTCTCTTGTTCTTCCTCATTTAAGACGTTCTATTTCCCATCTTCATGGTTTTTTCCCACAGACTATCCTTCCTACCTGGAAACCATTTCTTCTTTATCTCCACTTCTTGGGATCCCAAATTTCTTTCAAAGCTCAATTCAAGTATTGTCTCCTAAATGAGGACTTTTACGATCTCATCAGCTGCTCGTGCCTTCCCCTCCAAAATTACCTTGTATTTGTTATGTATATATTTATATGTGTACATTTTGTCCCTCAAAAAACATAAGTTACTTAAGGGAAGAGACTGATTAATTATTGTGTAAGTATCCCCAGTGTATAGCACAAACTTCCAGAGCTTTCTAATTTTGTTTGCTGCTCTTTCCATGTACTATGATGCATTAATGAATAGACACAGCCCTTTACTTGTCATCTAATAAGCACTAATTTAATGGAAGGATGTAACCTGTTTATTATCTCAACCACTTTTAATATACATAAGCTTGCTGCTACAGACCTGGCATATAGTAGGCACTTAATAAATGTTTATTGATTGATGCTACTTATGATCTTGTTACCTTAAGCAAGTCTCAACCTCTCTGACCCTGTTACCTCATCTGAAAAATGGGGCTTTGATGATCTCCTCAGGTCCTTTTAAACTCTCATTATATGATCCTTTGATTTCCTAACAATAAAGTTGTTGAAAAGACAATAAAAGACAAATTTCATCTACTTCAGAACTTTTCTCAGAGTTCTTAATGAATAATATTTATTTAGAAATCCAAACCACCCCACCAGGGCTCATCTCTAGAACTTGAAAGTCAAGATCCTCTTTTTCCACCTGACAATATAAGTCATTATAAGGGCTAACAAGGTCCCTCATGAAGGGCATGGTAGCAAAAACCAACCTTTGTAGCTACTAGGAGGGTCTGAAGTTGATTGTAACTTGAGTCCCAAAGCTGTATGCATGTATAGGATCACAGACTTAGGACTTGAACAATATAATACAATACCCTCATTTCATACATGAGAAAACTGAGGCCCAAAGAGGGTAAAGGACCTTCTCAAAGTCACACAATTAGACATAATTTGAGCCCAGGTCCTCTGGACAAGAGCCAGTACTCTTTCTACAATGACACAATGATTGGGAACTATGAAAAATGCCCAAACGGCTGGGGGAAGAAAAGCAGAGACTTATGGATGGACTTGTGAGTCTTTGGAGGAAACAGAAAACATGCCATATTGGTCTAGAATGAGCTCATGAAAATGGGCCACTTTAGTTCCATTAAGCCTGCCTGTTTTTGAAAACTGGCAGCAGGTTTTCTTGCTTCCAATCTGCCCACCCAAAAAGGAAAATACCCATGGGATGTCTCAATGAGCTTTATCAACATAAGGTTATAAATATTCCCATTTCCCTGGGACCATAATGAAGATTAATGAGGTAATCCTTGTTCAGTGCATTAGAAAGCTAGGGATTCATAAAGGGGAAAGAAGTTTTGTTTCACAAGCAGTGAAACAACAACAACAACAGCAATAATATCAATAACAACAATAGCTAATTATTACTATGTGCCAGGCATTCCACTAAGTACTTAATAACTATCCTATTTTATCCTTGCAACAAGAACAACAATAATAATAGCTAACATTTATATAGCACCTAATTATTATCTTATTTGATCCTCACAACAACCCTGGGAGGTCAATGTTACAGGTGAGGAAACTGAGGCAAACAAGGGTTAAGTGACTTACCCAGGGTCAAACAGCTGTTAAGTGTCTAAGTGTTAAGTGTCATTTGCACTCAGGTCTTCCTGACCCCAGTCTAGTACTCTAGACTGTGCCACCTAACTGCCTGCAGGGTAATGTCAGGGTCCAAGATTTCTTCCTGAGAAGCAGCAGGGTGTACAGAATCATAGATTTGGAGCTGAAAAGGACTCTCCTTACCTCATTTTATAGATAAAGAAATTGAATTTCAAAGGAAAAGTGACTTGGCTAATGTCACACAAGTAGAAGGTGGTAGAACTGGAATTCAGATCCAGATCCTCTAACTCCAAGTCTAGCATTCTTTCCCCACATGCATATTTGGACTCAGAGATCAAAGGTTTGAATCTCAATTCTGCCTGCTCTTTATTACTTGAGTGATATTGAAAATGTTCATCTCTTTGGAATACTCTTTCCTCATTTGTAAAGTGAAGGAGATAGACCAGAGGCCCTTTAGGTGCCATTTCTATGTGTCATAAAGATCTGGGAACCAAAAGAGTACATACCTAGAGGCAGGGGAAGTAGGGAGCTGATGGTGCCATCTCAATCCAGACACTCAAAAGAGTCTGTGGCCACATAGATTTGAATGTTCCCTGCAAAGGTTCAGGTGCTACCTGTCTTGCCTGCCTACCACCTGCAATTATTTCAATGCCCTCCCATATTCTTGCTGCAGGAAGTTGGCTCAAAATACTGTGGACCATCCTTGTTTTACTCCTGACATTATATGGATACATGCATACATGGCAAGTCAGTCAACAAGTCTTAAGCAATTTTCATGTGCCAGGTACTTTGCTAAGTGCCAGGGATACAAAAAAGGCAAAATCACTGTTCCTGCTCTCAAGGAATTCACAATCTATCGAGGGAGACAACACTACAATATTAATAACTATATATATGCAAAATATTATACTGTGTCAGTGGAAGATTGTCCTGTTATTTTTCATTCATTCATTGGTTGTGTTGCCAACTCAACTTTTGCTTAGTCATCTCCCTAATGACATTTTCATGGATCCTTTAAAATTCCTTATTTGCCATGTGTTGCATGCCTCCCACATCCCCCTTCACTACCTTCTGTATGATATCCATTTGTAATTCTTTGGTGATTGCAATGCTCTATGTCTCCTAGCCAATAAATTGATATCAGTAGGTTTGTGATAAAGATATAAGTCTCTGTTTCTGGGATATGTTTGAGTCACTAAAGGAACTTTACAGTTTCCCAAAGACAAGCCAATGTGCTTCTTTCCTCCTATTTAATTCCATTTCCCAACTACTTGTCCATTTGTGCAGTCTATCCCTATCTATTTATGCTGATGGACAAGCTCTAGAGGTTGTCAATCTAATTGCATGTCATAATCTGGGCAATAGATACTCTTCATGCATTTGCTGTCCCCTGAATGAATGGTTAGGCTAATCTCTTTTGTATGGTTACAGATCTCTTCTAGGAGTCTCTGCAATGTTTCAAAATTTTATGCAACTAGTACAATGCCATCTATAAAGAGGAGGGTTTGGAGGACCCTACCATCCACAGAAAATTCATCTTCAATTTGAACTCAATCCTGAATCCTCCTTCATTAAAATGGTGAATATCTTTGGTGAGTAGACATTTCCCTGTTTTATACTTCCCCTAATATTTATGATGAGAGGCTCATTGCACAAAGTTACCAATGTTAATGTATCATGCAAGGACTCTTTAGTAATTTTGATGTATGAATGGGAGAACCCTTGTTGGAATAAAGCCGTGAAGGCAGTATTTTGTTCTACTGAATCAAATGCTTTTCTTTTCTTTTTTACAACTAATAACAAAGAAGTACAGTGGGATCTTGTATTCCTCACATCATTTAGGCAATTGTGTGATAATAAATCTGTAGTCAAATATGGACTATTGCTTATGAAAGCCTGCCTACTCCCTATTAATACCTCAGTGTGTTTTAGATTATTCTCACAAAATTTTATATTTTACATAGCAGCATGGGTGTATACGTACTTGTGTACATATGTGTGTGTATATGTATGTATATATGTAATCGTCCAGTTGTTTCAGTTGTGTCCGACCCCCTGTGACCCTATTTGGGGTTTTCTTGGCAAAGATATTGTAGAGTCATTTCCTTCTCTGACTCATTTTACAGATGCAGAAACTGAGGCAAAAAAGGTTAAGTGACTTACCCAGAATCACACAGCTAATAAGTGTCCAAAGCTGGATTTGAACTCAGGTTTTCTGGACCACAGACCCAGAACTCTATCCACTGCACTACCTAGATGCCCCTTATATCTGTAATAGTTGATATTTTTTTCAGTGTCCCTTTTCTATCATTAATAAGTCTAAGATTTTTTCCATGCCTTTGGTATAGTCCTCTGCTTTAAATATTTTATGAATTTACCTTTAGATGCCCTCATGATTTTCTCACTTCCAGCACAGCTATCCTTTGTGTACACTTGATTTAATCAAACTGCTTTTCACTTTCTTATACCTCTTTAGCACTGTGTCCCCTTTTCCCTCCCTCCTAACTCCCACACACACATCCAGGACTATGATATTAGTCTGAGAGTGGTGGCTCTCCTATCCTTGATGATAAAAACAATTTGTTATAAAAATCTTGGTTCTATGAGCCTCAGGAATAGATATACCCTTTAGACTACTTTAGTACCAATGCAATATTTATAGTGCCCACGATCATGATAAAGACTGTGACTATAAGTATCGCATGATGTTCTATTGTAAAATATACCAAACTCTCCAGATAGAGGACAGAACTGAAGCATTTATTTAGACACCACAAAACTCAATCCCAAAGCCAGTAAGCCAATTCCATAATAGTACCAAAGATATTCAGAAACCATAATAATGCTGAGAGCCACAGCATCCTTCAGCCTTCCCACAAATCAATACAAGATTAATATCTACTCATGAGTTTGATTCCTTGCCTGAGGTCCTCCTGTCTCCCCCCACCATCTGGCTGGCTTTGACCACCAGCTTCCTGTGGGCTCTGCTTCCCTTCAGCAAACTCTTCCCACCACAGGCTACATGTAATTATATTTAGCCTATTAGGGGATAGAGTTTGTCTTCACAGCAGGGAAGTTTCCTGTGGGCTCTGCTGCACCCTTCAGCAAATTCCCTCCATCACAGGCTCCATGTGATTACATTCAGCCTATTAGGGGGCAAAGTTTACTTTCAAAGCAGGGAAGGTCTCCAAACTCCCCCCTAGGTCTATTAAGGGGCAGGGAAGATCTTCAAATTCCCATTCCCATTACAACCACTGTTTTTGTTCAAGCCAAGCCCCCAAATCAAAGAAAACAGGCATTATAGAGATGTTGCTTGGCAACTGTTTTGTTTTTTTTTAACGGATGCTGAAGTCTCTGACTCCTCAACAATGATAGCTACTCAATATCGGGAAAAGAAAGTTCTAGTCACCAATATCCTTGACATTATCACATGATTCAACAATTTTATTTCTGTTGATAGGTCTTATTAGCAGAAATAATACTTAAAAAGATGCACAACCATCTGCTTTGCCACTAAATCCTAGGGACCATGGAATCTTTCCATTAACCTACAGTGGAAACCTCCTATTTATGTTATCTGTTTCTATTAGGGGCAGGTAGGTGGCACAGTGGATAGAGTGCCAGGTACAGAGTCAGGAAGACTCATCTTTCTGATCTCTAATCTGGCCTCAGACACTTACTAGCTGGGTGATTTAACTCTGTCTCAGTTTCCTCATCTGTAAAATGAGCTGGAGAAGGAAATGGCAAACCGCTCCAGTATCTTTGCCAAGAAAATCCCAGATGGGGTCACAAAGAGTTGGACATGACTGAAAAATGACGGAGAAACAACTTTTATTAGAACACGTGATCCTTGAAGACAGGGGGCTGTCTTGCATTTATATTTATGTCCCTAACATTTAGTACATTGCAAATGTATTTAGTGGGCACTTAATAAATGTGTGTTCCAAGACCTTCTCTTCCCTTCTGAATCTCAAGCCACTCATAAGGGAGCTTTGTTTCTTGTAGCATCAGAAGACAGTTCTACCAAACTACAATATTTTGTGTAAAGGCATTCTTCATTTTCTTCCTTAGATTGAAACCCTATCATTATGGGACTTCAGCAAAGTATTTTCACTGCCTGCTTTGATTTACATTCCCTTCATATCATTTGGAACAAGAGAAAGCAGTTGAGAACATTTCCTTCTACCTCCACTAAGTGGCTGTAATTTCACGATAGTGCTTTTCATGTATATATGAAAGACATTTGACTTAAACTTGAAGACAGAAGGGCATCAGGCATAAAGAGAGGCCATGTCTCCTACTATAGTTAGAGGAATATTTCAAGATAGATATGCTTCTCTGTGCTTTGTAAAGACAAAATGTTCAGAGAAGAAAATATAGGATTCTTCCATCAATGGGCTCTAGCAAAAAGAATTTCTTTAACACATCTGTTAACTTAGTATGGCTTGTGTTCTTCCTACATTGGTAAAGCTACTTCTGTTACTATGCAGCTCAAAAAACCTCATGAAAAATTTGTCCAGAAGAAATCAGACCTTAAACCAGCCATCTAAATTTCTTCTTTCTCTGCTTCCCTCTCCTCCTCCTCCTGTTTCTTCAGTTTCCCCTTTGCCTCTTCCTCTTTCTTCACTTTCTCCTCCCTCTTCTCCTCCTTCTTAATTTTCCCTTCTTCCCTTTTCCCTCCATTTTTCCTCATCTTCCATTTTCTCCTTCTCTTCCATTTCCCTTCCTTCCCTTCCTCCTTTTTTTCCTCCATTTTTTCCTCCTCCTCCACTTCCCCTCATAATTTATGTCCTCTCAGGGGGAAAGAAAATGCCGCTGACTTTTATGATGTGGTTGACACCTTCAGAAATTATGGTAACCTGAAGAGGTCATCTAGAATGCATTTTTGTCAGTCACTGTAGGTCACAGCTCTGTCTGGAACAAAGGGCAGCCAGAGTAACCTCAGTGCAAGAAATGATTCCATCTTGACAGCAATGCCAACCTGATCTGTCAAATCCCTTACCTGATCTGTGAATAAGAAAAACATTCTTCTTATGAAACAAAGAGACAACATAAAATACTGAAGATGTGTGAGACAAGCAAGTGAAGAGGTAAAATATATAAGTCTCAGATTGAAAATCTAACAAGAAAGCTGTCCTGTGGTTCCACCTCTTTCAGTCTAATGATGATTTGGGTTATTTTGTTGTTCAGTCATTTTAGTTGTGTCCAATTCTTTGTGACCCCTTGAGGGGTTTTCTTGGCAAAGATATTAGAATTGTTTGCCATTTCCTTCAACTCATTTTACAAATGAGGAAATTGAGGCAAACAGGGTTGTGTGGCTTACCCAGAGTCACACAACTAGTAAGTATCTGAGGCTATATTTGAACTCATATCCTCCAACTCCAATGGCAGCAGTCTATCCACTTTGCCACCTAGCTAACATTTATATAGTACATTAAGGTTCACGAAACACTTTACAAATATTATCTTACTCTATCCTCATAACCCTAGGAAGTTAGTGATATTATTACCCCCATTTTATAGATGAGGAAACTGAGACACAGAGAGATTGATTTGTCCAAGGTCATATAGTTAGTAGGTGTCTGACCCTGGATTTGAACTCAGGTCTTCCTGATTCCAGGTCCTGTGTTCTCCCTTGTGCCATCTTGTTGCTTGAATAACAACAATGATAAAAACAAAACAAATATTTGTGTGACCTTGGGCAATCACTTCATTTCTTTGGGTCTCAGTGTCCTTATGTGTAAAGTAAGACTTGGACAAAATTACTTCTAAGGCCACTTCAAGTGCTAGCATGAGCCTAATAATATTAATAAAACAATACAATTACAATTCATATTTATAGAGAATTTAAAGGTGTACAAAGTAAATGTTATCAAGAAAACACCAACTACATGTGTGTGTGTGCATGTGTGTGTGTGTTTGTGTTTTAAGCAGCTTTGTACTCCTTATTTTATAGTAGATACAAATCTTAGTTCTTGGAGCAGAGTTGCCCCTTTCTCGGATTGAGTAACAAGTGCTGGTGACTCCACTCCTCCCCACCCCTGCTCTCATTATAGTGCTCTTCCCAGAAGCAGCCCAGTGTAATTTGTATGATATTGCCCAGCTGTCCCAGAGGAAAAATGAGAAATAGAGAGATAAATGAAGAGAGTGGGAGTGCCCCCTCAGAACTCCAAGACTCAGTGGGAGGGCTGATGCAATTGAAAGGCACACCACCCAGGCACTGGAAGAGGGAGGAGACAACTAGGACTGAGTCACCATGAACTAACCTAGAGCAGCATGACAAAGACACAATACATTTCTTAACCTAGCATGACTTTTGTTCTTTCTGAAGTGGTAAAGAGATTCTTTCTTGTTACTGTCTCTATCCAACAGCTGAATCTTAGAAAAATTTGTTCAAAGGAGATTGAACTTTGAGCAGATGGTATCATAGTGGGGGAAAATGCTGTAATGGCAATCGGAAGATCTGAATTCACATTTCAGCTCTGTTACTTTCTCTCTGAGAAATGGGTTTCTCATCTAAAAAAAAATGAAAGGGATGAACTCAATGACCTATGAGGTCCCTGTAGGCTCTAAATCCTATGATTCCTATGATTCAAAACTCCTCTTCATTCAAGTGGCCCAAGAAGGAGATATTGTGACTCCAAGCTACCTGAAGAAGCCTTTTGTATGGAGGGCTTAATCTCTCTGCTACTGGGAACTGGTCCTTTGGTAGGGAGGTTACAAATATTGTCTTATAGAGGAGAACTGAATTGTGGAAAGAAGATGCATAGAACTGAGTGAAATCAGGAAGAGAAGACCTGGAGTGACCAGAGGATCAAAAGTCTATAGATAGGTGGAAAGGATTTTAAAGGTCATTATGGCGAACCCCCTGCCATCTTCTCACCTTTATCTTTGTATTTCCAGAGCCTAGTGCAATGCCTGGTACATGGAAGGTGATTTAATAAATGGTTATTGATTGATTGGTGGATTGATTACCCTCTAGGAACAGATGTAGATATCTAAATGTAGAGGTGTTTAGCTCTTGAGATGCAGTTTAGTATACACACACACATACATTCTATACATATGTCTCCTTAGGTACATGCGTAATATAAATACATCTTGAAAACTTATAACAGCTAGCATTTATATACTGCTTTAAAGTTTGCAAAACTTTTTACAAATATCATTGTTGTTTATTGTTCCAATCATTTTTCAGTTGTTTCCAACTCTTCAAGAGCACATTTGGGGTTTTCTTGGCAAAGATATAAGAGTGGTTTGCCATTTCCTTCTCCAGCTCATTTTACAGATGAGGAAACTGAGGCAAACGGGGTGAAGTGACTTACTCAAGGTCACATAGCTAGTAAGTGTCTGAGACCAGATTTGAACTCAGGAAGATGAGTCTTTCCAACTCTAGGCCTAGAGCTCTATCTCCGGTGCCACCTGGCTGCCTAGGAAAATATTATCTCATTTTATCCTCACAGCAATCCTGAGAAGCAGATGTTTTATAGATAAGGAAACTAAGGCACAGAGAGACTTGCTCAGGGTCACACAGCTAGTTGTTGTTTGCCTTCCATTTTTGAAGAGGAGCAGTGACATCACAAGGGTAAGGTCTTCTCTTGTGTGTGAATTGGATTTAAGTGAGGCGGAACTGCACAAAGTCATTCCTCCAGGATCATCAGAGTCCAGTGGCAAGACAAAAGTCCAGATGACTGGTAATGGCCCAGGACACAGTGGGTGACAATGACCCTTTTACACTAAGGTCTGTCCCAGGGCTCAGTTTGTCTGAGGCAGTGCCCATTCAGTGATTAAGGGCTAGCTAAAAATTGAGACAAAAGATAGTTTCATTTGCCATCACACAAGAATAAATCTGGGAGGTGAAGACTCTCAGAGTTTCTGGTCAGAACAGAAAACAATTGCTATTTATACTCACTCAAAGCCATCAAAACCCAAACAATAGGCAAGAGAAGCTTAGGCTGGGACCTATTGTTGGTCAATGAAAGCCAGAGTGAATCCACTATGTCTGAATCCATTTGAATCACAATGGGCAATTTCAAAACCTGTTTTTTTCAGAGCTATATTTCAAGAAATCATAAATTAAACTGTGCAAAACTAATTCTCCCAGTTTTTTTTGAAAAAACATCATAATATATAAGAAATTTTCAAAATCTAGCCCCCAAACACCAAGATATCTTAAAAAATATAGGAGACCAAAAATTATATTCCTATGGACAGAGCAGCCACCTGTAAGGGTATGATTCCCCACATGAACAAAGTGACCACCCATGATGAAGGAAGAAAAATATGGAGGAGAAATAGCAGCATTGCCCAACTTGACCTAGTAGGATTGGAACCCCAGAGGGCAGCTACTACAATTCCTCACAGATTATTGTTCACCCTTTGCTCTCCAAGTGACCAATGACAACTCCAGGGTGACATCTTGATTTGCAAGTGAATTGGATTTAAACGAGGCAGAGATGCACTAAGCTTCACTCTCTCCATTGGAGTCCAGTGGCAGGGACACCCTCAAAGACCAGAATAGAGACCTCAGTGTCTGGTATCTTATTCTGCCAGGTGATTTTCAGAATCTCCCTAAGATATTCAAATGGCAAGATGGAAGAGTAGAAACAGGACTTCCGCACAGCTCCCACTTCCACCTCCTCTAATTCATGTAAAAAATTACTCTAAACAAACTTTGGAGCTACAGAACCCACAAAATGACACAGAGAAGCTAATGTCCCACTGAAGACAGCATGGCAAGCCGGCAGGAATTGGCCAGCACAGCACTCTGGGAGCCAAGCCCAGCCCCATGTAAGCCCAAAATTTTAGCCTCAGTGCAGCCACAACCAGGTGCTGGCTAGAGGGACTTCAGATCACCAGCAGCTGTGGTGGCTTCCAGAATTATCCCATAGGTGCTAAGGGCAAAGCGAGAGGTCAGTGAAGTGTGGTCTTTGGGAAATGGGAGTTTGGGAGTATGGTCTGGCCTTTACCCCCTGGAGGGAGAAGTGGATGAGTTGTGGCAGCCATGCAGCTACTGTCATGTGGCTGCTTCAGAGCTCCTGGCCTGCAGATTGTAGGGAGACCAAATGACCAGTCTGAGGGTAACCACTCTTGTTTAGCTGGCTTGAATCTGGATTGCAGTCTAGGGTGGAGATCCTGGGGTGTGTGACCAGTTTGTCAGAGCTTGTGGAGGCTTTAGAGAGGGCACCCAACTAATACTTTTGTCAGCTGAGAAAACCCCAGCGATTTGGACACAAGTCCCCTTCCTGGTAGCAGAGTTCTACTGTGGCAAAAAGCTCAAATGTCAAGTAATTGAGTGGCAACATGAGTAAGCAAAGGAAGCAAAGCAAGCAGAACAATCCAACTCTACACTCCTATTTTGGGGACAAAAAGGATCAAAGCATGGAACAGGAGGAAGACAGCAAAGTCAGAACTCCTGCACCAAAAGCTTCAAAGAAAAATATGAGTTGGTTACAGGCCATAGAGGAGCTTAAGAAGGATTTTGAAAACCAAATAAGGGAAGTGGAGGAAACATTGGGAACAGACATGAGAATGATGCAATAAAATTATGAAATCAGAGTCAACAACCTGACTGAAGAAAATAATGCCTTAAAAATAGACTAACTCAAATGGCAAAAGAGGCTCAAAAAGGCAATGAGGAGAAGAATGCCTTAAAAAGCCAAATTTGCCAGATGGAAAAAGAATTTCAAAAGCTCACTGAAGAGGATCATTCCTTCAGAATTAGATTGGAGCAAACGAAAGCTAGTGACTTTATGAGAAATCAAGATACTATTAAACAGATCCAAACAAATAAGAAAATAGAAGGCAATGTGAAATATCTCATTGGAAAAACCACTGATCTGGAAAATAGATCCAGGAGAGAGAATTTAAAAATTATTGGACTAACTACCTGAAAGCCATGGTCAAAAAAAGAACCTAGAAATCATCTTTCAATAAATTCTCAAGGAAAATTGCCCTGATGTTTTAGAACCAGAGGGAAAAATAGATGTTGAAAGAATCCACCAATCACCTCCTGAAAAAGATCCCAAAAAGAAAACTCTTTGGAATATTAAAACCAGGTTCTGGAATTCCCAGATCAAGAAGAAAATATTACAGGCAGCCAGGAAGAAACAATTTGAATATTGTGGAAACACAATCAGGATAACACAGGATCTGGCAGCTTCTACACTGAGGGATTGAAGGGCTTGGAATATGATATTCCAGAGGGCAAAGGAGCTGGGATTAAAACCAAGAATCACCTACCCAGCAAAACTGAGTATCATGTTTCAGGGAAAATATGGTCATTTAGGGGAATAAAGGACTTTTAAGCATTCTTGATGAAAAAAACATAGCTGAATAGAAAATTTGACATTCAGATACAAGAAACAAGAGAAGCATGAGAAGGTAAATAGGGAAAAGAAATTATAAGGAACTTATCAAAGTTGAACTATTCCTACATGGAAAAATGATAATTATAAGTGATGAAACTTTTCTCAGTATGAGAATAGTTGAAGGGAATAGAAATTTATATGTATATATACATATATGTATGCATACATGTATATGTCTATATAGGAGGGCATATGGGCATATGAATACATATGTGAGTATGTATATATATGTGTACAGGTATACATAGATGGAGGGCACAGAACCAATTGAATAGGAAGGAATGATACTTAAAAGGTGAAATTGAGATGTGAGAGAGGAATATAATGAGAGGAGATGGGGAGAGACAGAATGGGATAAATTATCTCCTATAGAAAAGGCAAGGGAAAACTGTTACAATGGAGGGGAAGAACAGGAAGGCAAAAGGGAATGAGTCAACCTTATTCTCATTGAATTTGGCTTAGGGAGGGAACGACATACTCACTAAATAGGGTATCTCACCCTACAGGAGAGTAGGGGGAAAGGGGATGAGAGGGAGCATGATGGAAGGGAGGTCAGGCTGAGGGGGAGGGAAGTTGGAAGCACCCACTTTTGAAAAAGGACAGGATCAAGGTAGAGAATAGAACAAGTGGGAGGTGGGATAGGAGGGAGGGTAATATAGTTAGTCTTCCACAATATATCCACTATGGAAATGTTTTGCATAACTATACATGTACAACCTATATTGAATTGCTTATCTTCCCAATATGGGTGGGTGATGAGGGAGATCAAAGTTTTAGAATCAAATGTTTAAAATACACACACACACACACACACACACACACACACACATATATATATATATATATATATATAATTATTATTTTACATGTAACTGGGAAATAAGATATACAGGCACTGGGGCATAGAGATCCACTGTGCCCTACTGGAAAGTCAGAGGGGGATGGGGGAAGATATAGGAGAGACCAGATTGGGGGAGTGGATATTCAGTGGGATTGCTGTTTTGGGGTTGTAGGTAGGGGAAAAATGGGGAGAAAATGTATAACTCAAAATCTTATGGAAATGAATGATGTAAACTAAAAAACAAAAAAGAGAAGAAAAAAAGATATTCAAATGGAAGCAATTCAGTTTCCTGACATGGTGCTGGTAGACTGTTCAGGTTTTACAGGCATACAATGAGGTCAGCACAATAGTTCTGTAGACCTTCAGTTTGGTAGTCAGACTAATAGCTCTTCTCTCCCATACTGTCCTTCAGAGTCTTCCAAACACTGAGTTAGCTCTGGCAATGCATGTATCAACCTCATTATCAATGTGTACGTCCCTGGGAAGTATATTACCAAGGTAAGCGAACTTATCCATAGCATTCAAAACTTCTCCATTTGCTTTAATCAATGGTTCTATGTATGGATTTTGTATTTTGTCCTAGAAGCACTAAGAAGCCATGGAAGATTTTTTTAGTGTGTGGAGGGTAACTGATATGGTTAGATTTAGGGGTTTTTAGGACTACCAGTGTAATACCTATGTAGAGGATGAATAATAGAAGGGAGAGACTGGAGGTGGGGAGATTTATTGTGAGTCTTGCTGAGTAGGGACTGTGTGAGTGGAGGGGAGGAAATAGATTGGAGAAATGTTTTGGAGGTATAATTGACAACTGATTGGATGTGGTGGGTGACAGAGAAGGACAGTCAAGAACGACTCCAAGGTTAAAGAACTTTAATGACTAGAAGGATGGTAATTGACTCAATTCTTGTTCAGTTGTTTTTCAATTATATCTGACTCTTCATGACCCCATTTGGGGTTTTCTTGACAAAGAGACTGAAAAGGTTTGCCATTTCCTTCTCTGGCTCATTTTACAGATGAAGAAACTAAGGCAAAGAGGGCTAAGTAACTTGCCCAGGGTCACACCACTATTAAGTGTCTGAGGCTGGATTTGAACTCAGGTCTTTCTGACTCCATGCCCTGCACTCTATCCACTGTACCACCTAGCTGTCCCTGATTCAAAAACAGTAGGGAAATTTGTTGGAGCATTGGGTTTAGGGGGAAAGATGAGTTCCATTTAGGATATGTTGAGTTGAAAATAAAATATGCAATGATTCCCAGGTTTTTATGTTCTCTTCTCCAGAAACTGTGTGAAGAACATAGAATAAAGATAGATGTGGTCAGTTAACAAATACTTACTAAATCTCTACTGTCCTGCTAGGCATCATGAGGAATAACAAGGCATAAAATGTTTGATGAAAGAAAGCTATTGATATGGGGCTGCTAGGTGGCACAGTGAGTAGAGTGTCAGCCCTGGAGTCAGAAGGACCTGAGTTCGGATCCAGCCTCAGTCACTTAATGCACACACAAACAAAAACCTAGCCATGTGACCTTGGGCAAGTTACTTAACCCCAAATGTCCTCCAAAAAGAAAAAAAAGAAAGCTATTGATAAAACAACCTATTGTTTTGTGGACCCACTCACAATCCCTGTGATTGCCTGTATCAGAACCCCCTTCTTTAGGTACCACCTAATAGAGTGTTGTATCTTCCTGTTAGGGCAGAGGCAGTCTCACCTTTGTTTTTGTGTCACCAGCACCTAGCACAACACCTGGTATGCAGTAAATGCTTAATAAATGACTGTGATTGATTGAACTTCAGGACAAGACTTTATAATGTAGCTGGGAAGACAATACACATAGATTTATATATAACATAGAGAACTAAATAAAAAAAATTAATAAATAACAGTTGAGGGAAAGTCATGAGATATCACCAAGTGAGTGATAGAGGTAATGTTGGTAGGCAGGTCAGACATGGGATGAATCATTGTTGGCTAGTACTGGGATGGATTAGTTGCGTTTATATAGGCATTTACTAAGTACTTACTATGTGCCAAGCACAGTGCTGAGTGCTGAGGATACAAATATAAGCAAACAAAGCACTTCCTATCCTCAAGGAGCTTATATTCTAATGATGGAAGATGATATTAGGTATGTGCCTACCAGCATGGTGTGAAGATGCTCTGAAATGTGAGGGAGACCTAATTCTAAGCAAGATGCAATGAAAACTCACCTATCAGCATGAGATTGCCCAGGGGTAGACTCTGACCTTGCCTTGATGGTGAGGTGAGAATCCTTGATGATTAGATCTGAATTACGGGACATATTTCCAACTGTACTGCACAGTTGTGTGTAATAACTAATGGCCTTTATGTATGACAAGGATGGAGAATTAGGACTCTAAATAGAAAAGATTTCCATATTATGAGCAAAGGATTTAGAATTAAAGGACTTTGGTTTTGAGGAACACCTCTAAATTTACTCACCATGTGATAGGAATGTTACCTACATCATCTGAGCCTTGGTTTTTATTATCTGTTAAGTTGGGGTATTCATACACTTGGGGTATAAGGTGTGTTCAGGGAAAGGTAGTAACTCTGGTATGAGAGTTGCCAAGCCATTTTCAGGGCTGCTTTCCACCTTTGGTGTCTACCTGATCCACCAACTCTCACTTATAGCTCCAAGAAGCCGTATCATGTGCTGTGGCCACACCATGGTCAACCATTTTGGCAGATGGGCTAAACCAGATTGAGGGTACCTCTGGGATCTCAAATTCTTAGGTGAGTTAAGGGGGTATCTACCCCAAATATGTGAAGACTTCCTCCAGCTTAATGGGTAGATGGGAACAATTTGTTCTAATAGCCATGAAGGTGACTGAAGCAGGTGCTATGGAGTACTTAGAGCTTGGTTAGACACTGAAGACACCAAGGATATCTACTGCATCCTGAGCCATCACCAGTCATCTAGACTCTGTCCTGCTACTGGACTGTGACAGCTTTGGAAGAGAGGGTGAAGTTGATGACTTTGTACAATTATACCTCACTTAAATCCAATTTATGCATGAATCAAAAGACATCACCCACACCATTTTGCCATTTTTGCCTGTCTCAAAGTCCTGTGGTGACAGGCAAGTGATGAAGCAGCAAGTATGGACACACTGGGAGCTATAGTAACAACCCTACATGTAGCCCAGGTCATAGAGTCATCTTGTTACTAGAAGTAGCAATGGAATTTGGCAGTCCCTTGGGTGTCTGAGCAGCCTTTTAGGGGCCATACTGCTCACCCCCTGGTGTGAGGAAGGGGCTATAAAAGGTACCCTAGAAATTGTTTATTTTCTCAACCCTGGCCTGTTTACCATGGCAGGTGGGGATCCCACCTGGTAGTCAAAACACACGCACAAAATGGACAAAAACCTCTACAAAGATGATTCCACTCATAATCAGTACATGGAATGTGTACACACTTATGAACAACACAAAATCTAATAGACCTAAAAGACGAGCAGCTCTTGTCTTGAGAGAAATCAATAGGTATTACATTCAAATAGCAGCCCTGAGTGAAACAAGGCTAGTAAATGAAGGCCAGCTTACCTAAGTTGGAACTGAATACACTTTTTTTTGGAGGGGCCCCAGTGAAGGGGAACACATGAGGCTGGTGTAGGTTTTGCAATCAAAACTAATCTAATCAACAAGCTTGTATGCCTACCAAAAGGAGTGGATGACAAGCTTGTGACAATGCAATTACCACTTGCCAGTGCCACACCACCATCATCAGTGTCTATGCTCCCACCATAGTGAACCCTGATGATGTCAAAAAAAAATTTTACGAAGAACTGGAGACCCTCATCATCAGTGTATCAGAAGAAGATAAGCTTATAATTCTGGGTGACTGTAATGCTAGAAGGGCACAGACTACAAGACATGGCAGGGAGTTCTTAGAAGGAATGGAGTTGGAAACAGCAACAGCAGTGGTCACTTACTACTGAAGACTTGTACATCTCATGACCTTCTCATCACCAACACTGTCTTCCATTTACCTAAATGCAATAAAACTTTGTGGATGCAAACATTGGCATTTAAAAGTCATTGTAAGGAGAAGGGACAGACTGGATGTAAATATTCACATTCAACAAAAGTGGTGATCCCAGCTAACTTGGAGAGAAAGCTGAGCCAACACACAGTTGGCAACAATGAAGCAGAAAGAGAATGAGTAGTTTTCAGAGATTTAGTGTACAGTACTGCATTTATTCATGTTGGTCAGAACACTTGCAAATGAATATCAAGACTGGTTTGACAAAAATGATGGGGAAATTCAGAAGCTGTTAAATGAAAAGCAAGAACTCCACGGGCTATGCCAGCAGGATAGTTCATTTCTCTCTAAAAATACAGAATTTAGTTCCATCAAAAGTAAAGTATTAGCAAAGCTTAGAGAAATGTAGGATTCTTGGCTCAGTCAGAAGGCAGATGAAACTCAGTTTTACACTGATAGTAACAATCCAGTGAGCTTTTATGATGCCCTGAAGGCTATTTATGGTCCAAAGACATGGTGCATCTCAGCCACTTCGTGCTAATGGAGCCTCATTGATTAGTGATAAGGACATGTTCCTGGACAGAAAGACTTAACACTTGCATAGTGTTCTCAATAGACCATCATCAATCAATGCTTGGTTAAAGTCAATCTTCTCTAGCCAAATTTCCAACATTTGACTCCTCTCATGTGGCAAAGCACCTGGTACTGATTTTATTCCAGCTGAGATTTACAAGGGTGGGGGGTGGGGTCCATTGCTTATACAAAATCTGACTGAAATTTTCTGGGTTATATTAGAAGAGGAGGTTATCCCCCAGGAGTTCAAGGATGCCTCCATTGTCCCTCTTTATAATGGTAAAGGAGACAGATTGTCCTGTGACAATTATAGGGGGGGTATTTCTCTTAGCCACTGCAGGTAAAATTCTTGCCAGAGTCCTCCTTAATAGGTTGATCCTTCACCTGGAAGATGGCCATCTAACCAAGAGCCAGTGTGGCTTCAGAAAAGGCCAACAAGTGTTGCTAAAGTATTTGCTGCCCAACATCTCCAGGGGAAATGCAAGGAGCAGAGCAGAGGTCTGTGCATAACATTCATTGAGCTGAATAGATAGGTTTCTTAACAATTAGCAAATATTCATAAATATTATGGTATGACCAATTAGAAACTAAAAATAAAGAATAATTATGTATGTCATGTTTTTATATCCAGTTACTAGTTGAATTTTTCTGCAAATAGGGTAGTAAAAACATCAACAAGGTGGAAAATTTGGGGCTCCTTCTGTCTCTGCAGGGGATACAATACTAGAAAAAGATGAATCAAACTTGAGCAATAAATATTTTAGAGCAGGAGTTCTCAACCTGGCGTAGATTTCCGAGCCTCCATGAACTGAAGGGTAACAAAAAACACATAAATACACACAAAACTATCTTTATTTTCACTATCCTCTAACTGAAATTTAGCATTTCCCTTAATTATTTAAAAGCATTATTCTGAGAATAGATCAATGAGAGACACAAAAAGGTGGGGAGCCCCTGTTCTAGAGTAACTTTAGTTTACTTAGGATCATTGGCAGAGGGAGGCAGAAGGAGCATTACAGTTAATCTAGTCCAACTAAGAAGAAACCATGGCCCAGAAAGGAGAAATCACTCATAGGAAATTATATAGCAAGTAGGAAAATTACAAAATATTTTATATATTATAAAATTATATTACAAATTATAAAAATAAAAATAAAGAAGCATTTTCCCTGCTCTCAATGAAGTTACTTCTATGAAGAATTTGAATTCAAATCCTAGTCTTCTGATTTGCCCTTTTCCACTATCCCATATACCATGATGACAATTCACTGTAGTATTGACTGACAGTAAATGCTTAAATAAGGTAAATCTTAGCAGAAGGGAGAATTCTCTCCTCAGGAAATTCTTGAGGGACAAGGGGAGGCCTGGGGTTATTGCTCCACCCAGATAGTGACTTACTCAGGTCTCAGCTCTACAGGAACCATAAAGAGGGAGGAGACCCTGGGAGAGCTTCTAATTTACCCACTCACATGGGCAGGAACAATCAGCAATCTTAATGCTGGTCCCCTCCTTTACTCCCTTCCCAACCAAAATATTTGACAATATGCTACTTGTTAAGAAAAAAAAAACTGTTGGAACCTGCCTAGTGTGGGTCCTGACCTATAATTTCTATGAAGTCATCATACAGCCTGGCCTATCATTATTTCCTTCATCCTACTGCTGAAGAAAGCCAGATACCTTTTAGACAGGGTAATCAGAAAACAAGCATTATGCCTAAGTGAAACATAATTCAATATTGAGACTAAGACAGGCTATGGAACAGAGGCCTCTGATACAGATGATGTGTTTTGTTAACATTTAGATAAAGAAAACAGAGGCTTCTGCTTAATCACAAGGCAGGTTTTATTTCTGAATGTAATTTAGTGTGGCAATATCATGGCAATATCATGGAAAGAATCCTCACTGAATATGGAATTGGAAGACATGGACCTTGGATATTGTCAATTAATTTGCTTAGTCTTCAGTTTCCTCATTTGAAAAAGTGGTAAAAAGTAAACCAAATGATCCCTAATGCCCCTCCTTTGTCTAAATTTTATGATGCCACCATCCTTCCCTTCCTGAAAGTATCTCATTCATTCTTGCCAAATTATATTTCTTTGATTTTTTGCTTGTGGGTGTCAACTAGATAGGAAAGCTTGGGAAAGGTTATACTAGCTAGAGGTGCCCTTGCCTAAAGTAGGAGAAAAGGAGGAGAGCTGTACCATTTAATATAATCATCTTCATATCTAATCAAGCTGGGAAGGCATGCTGTGCTTGGGTTAGATTTATTGTTTTGCTGATTATCTAGACTTAAGAAAGTGATGAAGAAAATATTAATAATGCAGATTAAATTGAAAAGTGCATTGTAGATACATTCTGCCCCCCTACCTTGCCCCAAACAGGTTGCCAGCACACCCCTGGGTATGGGGCCATAAGTCCCCTGTGTAGAGTCTTCTTAATTCTGCCCTATCCATCAAATGCTATATTACTTACTTGGATCTACTCCTATTACTAGCCAGCTTCCACTTCACATTAGCACAGCACTGTGGACCAGGCATTTTGGGTCCCTGGTAAAGCTTAATCATCATCCCTACCCTTAAAGAGCTTATAGTTTATAGAAACAACCCACACATCAATGTGAGAAGCTTGCTTGCTCTAGAAAGAACAGTATCGTTGTGAAGCCAGGAAAACTCTTATTTTACATTTGTTTTACATTCCTTGTGAATGGGTAACTCCCTAATGGAGTATGCTTACCCACTCCTCCTGTGGAAACAGAATTCCTTCCTTTGCTTCTCACATCAAGAATCCTCATCTTCCTTCAAACTCAGATCAGGTATTGCCTCCTTTACTAAGCCTTCCCTGGTCCTTCTGTTCTTTTCAATATGCATTTATTAAGGTCTCCTACAAACCAGCCATTGGTCTAGGCCCTAGGGATAAAAGCAAAAATATAAGCTATCCCTGTCCTTTAAGAGCTTATATTCTACCATGGAGGTTGTATTTACATACAACATGTTAACATGTGATTCAGTGTAAAATACACCACAAATACAAAGTACTTGTGATGAGGAATGATAACAAATACAGGGGAAGAGAGGGAGGTGGAAGAGAAGGCTGTAGGCTTGCCGTTTATGGAAGCAGGTATTTCAAGAGTAGTCATTTTCTCCAGCTGTCAGCACTATCTCTCTCCTCAATGGCCTATTGATTCGTTTATTTGTGTACAAATTGTGTCCCTCAATAGAGCATAGGCTGCTCATAGTTAAGGACTGTTTCATTTTCATAGTGTTTGAGGCAAGATTTGAACTTACATCTTCCTGGTTCATCTTCCTGAGTTCAAATCCAGCCTCAAGTCACTTAATAGCTATGTGACCCTGGGCAAGTCACTTAACCCTCATCTGTAAAAGGAACTGGAGAAGGAAATGGCAAATGACTTTGGTATTTTTGCCAAGAAAACCTCAAATGGGGTCAAGAAGAGTCAAGTATGACCAAAATGACTGAAACAACAACAAATAAGGGATTGGGAGTCAAACTTGGATCCAAGAAGACCTGGGTTTAAGTCCTGCCTCTGACATAAACCGGCTATGTGACCCTGGGCAAGTCACTTAACTGGCTCAGTGCCCCAGGTCAGTAGAATGTAAGTTGTAGAATAAGTTGGCTGACATATTGGTAAAGGGAATTTTTCCACAGAGTTCCATACACCTAAGAAATTACTTAGCCGGGCAAAAAAAAAGGGGGTGGGGAGATCAGACTAGACTATGAGAGAGTAAATGACTAAAATAGAATATTTTATACAAATTCTTTTTATCTTGGTACAATGTAAAGAGAACTGTATTTGTAGGCCAAGGACCTGGGCTCAAAGCCCTTCATTATCACTACCAGTGTGACCAATGAAAAGGGGAAGGGGTAAGACTAGCAGGACATAAGTTTCCTTCCAGCTCTAAATCAATGATCTCTTCGAAAAAGTAGCAATGAAGGGAACTGGAGCAGTCCTGAGCAGTGGAAACATAAGCCAAAAACCAGGAACATAGGTCTGTTAAGGAAGAATCGCTGCTTAGGTCTGGGGGCTTTGTTGAGATTCCATGTAAGCAGCAAGTGTGCGATTCCTTCTGGGTTATCACACTGCCTAGCAAAGTGTACCAGCAGGAGGACTGACCAGGTTTAAGTGGTTTGGCCATGCTGTTAATTGGAACTGCTGCTTTATCAGGACACCTCCCCAGGGGAATTGCTGTGGTCTAATGATAGTGCCTGGTGCTGCTATTTAATTAGGTCACTATTCAAAGAAATACAAATTGGGACTCATTCATGATAGGTAGGACAGAAGAAAGCTGGATAGCTTCATAGCGGGAAAGATTTTATTTGTGGTTTCTGTTGCTGTATTAGCGTGTTAAACCAAAAGTATTTTCATCAATGCTGTGCTTCATTGCTTCACCTGGGAAAACTCTCTGTATGAAATCAAGATAATGCAGAAAAATATAATAATAATTTGTACTTCTATGAAACACTTTCCTCCAGAACCTGGGGCTCAAAGCTTGTAAAAGGTTTGTGGATGGCTACATATATATATAATAAAAGAAAGAATTTGAAACAAAGGATAGAAGGACTGGAGGTGACATTAGATTTACCTAGGGGCTTTGGTATCCAGTCTTTTTCCCTTTCCATTCATTTGCAAGGGAGACCAAAAAGTGTTTTAAGCTTGAGAAAATTGTAAGATATGAACCAGGCAGTCTTTAATGGCTTGTAGGAAGAATAGCCTCTAAGATGATGCCAGATGGATGCAATTTTGTGAGGAATTTCTGACCCTAAGTCAGTCAGAGGCTTAGGACAGATACAGTGACCTTCGTAACCAAGCAGTATAAGTTAAAAAATAGAATTAAAAGATAAGATGTAAGGGGAAGAAAAGTACTCCACGTGGACCTATATAGGGATAAAATAGGAAAAGATCTCAGTGATGCTACTTAGCACCTTGTCTATTTTGTTCTAAAGAATTTGACTTCTCAGCAGAAGCCTTTTGTTTTGGAGAGGAAATGGTAAGACTCTAAAAATAGACTCTCCTCATGGGGGAGAAGAGCCACGAAAGGTTTTCCTTATTCTGGTTGTATGTGGGGGCCAACCCTTCTAAAATAGATGTCATTTAAGTGTTGCCTCAGACAAACTGAGGCCTGATAAAGACCTTAATTTAGAAAGACCAAGGTCATCCACTGCATTCTGGGACATTGCCAGTCTTCTTGACTTGTATCTTAGCATTGGACTTCTATGATTCTGGAAGAGAGAATGAGGCTGACAACTTTGCACAGCTGTGCCTTACTTAAATCCAATTCATGTGCAATTCATGTCTAATCTTGATGACCCCATTTAGGGTTTTTTAGGGTATCTTAGGGCAAAGATACTGGAGTAGTTGGCTGTTGCTTCTCATTGCAGCTCATTTTACAGATGATGAAACTGAGGTAAACAGGGTTAAGTAATTTACCCAAAGTCATACAACTAGTGTCTGTGGCTGGATTTGAACTCAGGAAGATGAGTCTTCCTGACTCTAGGCTTGGCACTCTTTCCACTGTGCCACCTAGCTGCCCCTCTGTTCTTCCTACTGTGGATATGTATGCATGTATGTGTGTCTACACACATATGTGTATATGTATATATGCACATATTTAACTATATATACATGTGTACACACATATGGGAGAGCATGCCCTAGACTTATGGGAGCAATGTTCTATTGCTATTTTTCTGTGTGATTTAATTTAATGCCTTTGCTTTGAATTAATCACATCCTGACTGGGAATCCTGGCTTTATCACTTAAAACCTTTGTGACATGTAAAATAACAAAATATTGGTGGGGGCTTGTGCAATGTGATTTTGAGTGGTGTCTGACCTATGGCACATAGAGAACCTTAAACCTTAGGTAGGAGCTTCACTTGGGGAAAGACACAGGTGCAAGCTAGAGGGGCGCGGTTGACTTAGGTACTATGCTTACAACAACCCTGTGAAGTAGGTAGTACACATATTATCATCCTCATTTTACAAATGGAGGCACTGAGACTCACAGAGGCTGAGTGGCTTACCTAAGGACAACCTCCACAAGATTAGTCAGCCATTAGGTGGTATTTCTAGGTTCATCGAAAAGTGTTCAACCTTTTCAGATTTTAAGCTATCCTAATATAAGTGCTTCAAAAATCTTCAAGTAGGGGCAGCTAAGTGGCACAGTGAATAGAGCACCAGCTCTGGAGTCAGGAGGACCTGAGTTCAAATCCAGCCTCAGACACTTAATACAAAACTAGCTGTGTGACCTTGGGCAAGTCACTTAACCCTAACTGCCCGACCTTCCCCCCTCCAAAAAAAAATCTTCAAGTACTTTAACTATGAATCTAATACCATCTTAATTTCTAAGTGGGATGTGCGTCCCTTTTTCATAGGTAAAAAACCAAGGCACCAACTTGAATGAAATGTTTCTGCATTACCAGAATCACCAGAGTCCTTACTGGAAAAGTAGGTCAAAGACTGGCCTTGACATGTCCTTCTCACTTTTTCTCCACTTCCCTAAGCCTAAATTTCTTCCTCACCTTGGAGTGCATATTATTACACTTTCAACCCTTTCTCAAAGTTTACTAGAGTTTTCATGAGGGAAAATTCTAAAGGAGGTAAAGTTTGACCTCAGACCATAGGATCACAGAGCTGGAGAGGACTTTAGAGACCAGAGAGATTGTCACTTAAGATCACACAGTGGCAGAGCCAGGATTCAACCTGGGTCTTTTAATTCCAAATCTAACCAACTTTCTACTGTACCCCACCGTCTACCAATGTTCAAGGGAAAGAGTGTTCTAAGTGGAATCCAAGGACCTGGGTTTGAATCCTGACTCTGTCATTTACTGCCTACGTGACTTTGGGCAAGATAACCAATGACTCTGGGCACTAGTTCCTTTATATGTAAAATAAAGAGATTGGAATTCCTTGCTTCTAGGGTCCCTTCCAAGGTTAGCTATTGTCCTACAGCCACCCAAAGCAACTCTTCTTTTTAGGTCCCATTCTCCTCTTCCTGGTGTCCACCCCTACAGTAGACATACCTAGGGAGTGGCACATATGTAAGGAGATATATCACCACTATCCACATGTGGAGAAATAAACACGTAAGAAACATATGTGGCTAGGACAAATTAGCTAGGTGACATAGAGGATAGAGTGCTAGACCTAGACTTAGGAAGATTTGATTTCAAATTCAACCTCAGACATTTACTAGCTATTTGAACTTGGGCATGCCACTTAGTCTCTGTCTGCCTCAGTTTCTTCAGATGTAAGGTGAGGAAAACAGTAGCACCCACCTCTTACAATTGTTGTGAGGAAAATCAGAGAATGTCCACGATTTGCAAATCTTAAAGAGTTTTATAGATAAAATTCTAGCTATGTATGAAGAGGCAATTCACTGAATGAATCTCTAAACCACAGAATCCTACATTTAGGTCCAGAAGGGACTTTAAGGATAATCTAGTTCATCCTCATTTTATAGATGAGACAACTGAGGCTTTACCAATCAACAGGTGGTGATGCCAATTTGGAGTGCAAGGGGTCCTTCCTGCTCCTGACATTTCACCTGCAGGTCAGTCATGATGCCCGGACACTTCCCCGGGAAACTGGACAGCCATTTTAGGCTCTCTTCTCTTCATCTCTTCATCTCTTCTCTCTCTCTTCATCTACTTCCTCTCTTCTCTGAAATAACAAGTAATATTGGTAACCTTTGTTATGGTTACATCACAGTCACTTTTAGAAATACCAACCACCCCTCCTAACTGAACCCTTCCCACATAACAAAGACAAACACAGTGAGCCCTCTGTTTATATAACCTTTACTCTGGTAACCATCTTAAAAGATATTAAGAATTCCTTAATAGTCTATAAAATAACCTTTATTTAGTCACCATAAACAGTGGGTTCTCTAGCAGTTCCAAGTTATGTATCTCTCTCTCTCTCTGTCTCTGTCTCTCTCTCTGTCTCTCTCTCTCTGTCTCTTTCTCTCTCTCTGTCTCTCTCTCTGTCTCTCTCTCTCTCCATATGTACATACACAGATACATACATATGGATACATAGATACATACATACACATCTATGTGTTAGAGGCAGCTAGGTAGTGCAGCCAATAGGGCTCTGGCCCTAGAGTAAGGAAGACCTGAGTTAAAATGTAGTTTCAGACATATCATAGCAGTGTGACCCTGGGCCAGTCACTTAACTTTTGTCTGCTTCAGTTTCCTCAATGGTAAAACCAGGATAATCATAGCACCTACCTCACAGGATTGCAGTGCTTGGCACATACAAGGTACTTAACAAATGCTACCTTCCTCTATGCCCCCTATTTGTAGAAGGAACTGACCAGGACACATTAACTATTTTTTCCCAAAAATTTATAAAGGAAAATCCCCTTCTTCCTTCCTTTTCTGTCGCTGTTCACAGTAACATGCTGGCATGACCCATTAAGACCTTAGGACTTCTTTCTTGGCAGATGGTGCCACTTTTATTAAGCTAAAATGAAATGAGGTCTGCCTCACACTATCCTAAAGTAGCCTCAGGTCTTTAGTTGGGCCATTTTGGATACTGGTAATAGACTTTGCCCCTCTTCCTAGGTTTTCCTCCACAAAATTTACTGCTTTTGGTTATTGTACAACAGTAGTACTAGGGAGGAATAGCCAGAGCTAAAAATGAATGGAACCCAGAATTCCATTGTTTTCAGGTGTTACCTTCAAACTGTCATCCAACCAAGAATTTTCTTAGGGCTCTAGGTATCCTTTTTCCAGTTGCTACTACTCAGTACCTAAGTGGTGCTCAGATAGGTATTAAATAGATGTGAAATCTGAAGTTCCAGTCTCTTGCCCATAACTCTAAGGTTATGAATCAGAAGTGGTGTGATCAAAGTGAATTAAAGAAGTATAAGTAATCAGAAAAAAGAGATTGAATTGAAATTCAGTGCAGTGTTTAGTCTCAATAGTAGAGGGGTTGTCTGTGTGCCTAGTTGGTGTGTATTATCAATCAATCAAATGTTTATTAAACATTTACTATGTGATAAGCGCTATGCTAGGTGCTGGGGATACAAATGAGATAATATATGTCAAAGTGTTTTTCAAACCTTAAAGGACAATATTAATGCTAGCTGCTGATGTTATTTTTATTATTATTATAATCATTATATAAGTATAAGGGAAAAACATCTGCTCATGATGAACTTATAGGGGGAAACAACATGTACATGTAAAATATAAATCAATCAATAAACATTTATTAAGTACCTACCATGTGACAGGCATTGTGCACAGAGATACAAAAAAGGGCAAAAGATAGTCCCTGCCCTCAAGGAGCTTACAATCTAATAGGAGAGACAACATCAATCTATCAACAAGTATTTATTAAATGCTTACTATGTGTTAGGTGGGGCGGCTAGATCACTCAGTGGATAGAGTACTGGACCTGGAGTCAAGAAGACCCATCTTCCTGAGTTCAAATCTAGCCTTAGATACTTACTAATTATGTGACCCTGGGCAAGTCACTTACCCCTGTTTGCCCCAGTTTCCTCATCTATAAAACAAGCTAGAGAAGGAAATGGAAAACCATTCCAGTCTCTTTGCCAAGAAGATCCCAAATAGGGTCACAAAGAGTCAAATGTGGCTAAAATGACTCAACAACAATAATAATAGCAACAAAAGTTTTTGGGGAAGGCACTAGCAGTTGGAAAGGAAATCAGAAAAGGCAGAAGATTGTACATAAATCACATCTTAAAAGAAGAAGAGGTTTTATGAGGCTGATTGAAGAAGGGAGTTCATTCTAGGCACTGAAGTAACCAGTGAAAAGGTAGAGATGAGAAATGGAGTAAACAGTGAGGAACAGAAAAATGGCCTATGTGCAGATCAGAGTGTTGGTTGGATGGTAGTGCCCAGTGAGGCTAAAAAGGTAGATTGGGGCCAAGATGTGTAGGGCCTCAAAAGCTAGACAGAGAAGTTTATATTTTATTCTAAAGGCAATAGGAAGCTATTGGAGTTGGTTGATTAGAAGAAAATTACTTTGGCAGAATGAACTGGATTGAGTAAGAGGAGAGAAAGTGGAGGCATTGGGTTACAGATAATGTTTTTGAGGAGTGCAGCTCACAAAGGGAGGAGAGATATAGGTTGATAGCTTGAAAAGATGGTAGGGTCTACTGAAAGATACTTTAGGTATGGGGAGACGGGTATGGTGAAGGCATTAGGGAGGGAACCAGTTGATGGAGAGGGGTTGAGAGATAGACAGAGAGAGGATGATTGAGAAAACAATCTATTGGAGAAGATGCGAGGGGATGGAATTGAGAGCACATGTAGAGAAATCAGTCTTGGCCAGGAGAAGGACCACCTCTTTGTGGGTGAAAGAAGGAAAGGGAAATGATGTCATGGAATTTTGAGATGAAGAGAATGGAAGGAGTGAACATCAAATGTCCTCAGTTTTCTTCAATCATGTAAGAGGCAAGAGCCTCGTAGCTATATATATATTGGTCCATATGTTTAAGATCTTCATAGGTCTATATATTGGTCCATGTGCTTACTCAATGGGCTTTATTGCTGGCCTGCTTGTTAGGAATATCCAAAGACCATGTCCAAATGTACTCAATAGGAGGGTTTCAAGTGAATGTACACTCTCCTATTGGCTACTGGTATCTTTATATTTATATAACCTCAAAATAACTTCTTCTGTTTATAAATATTGGGGGGGGACTACAAAACTTTCTTTAAAAAATTAAGGAGATGGGGTGGCTAGGTGGCGCAGTGAGTAGAGCACTGGCCCTGGAGTCAGAAGGACCTGAGTTCAGATCTGGCCTCAGACACTTAACGCACACACAAACAAAAACCTAGCCGTGTGACCTTGGGCAAGTTACTTAACCCCAATTGCCCTCCAAAAAAAGCAAAAAATAAACAAACAAACAAACAAATAAATAAATAAATAAAATTAAGGAGAGAATCTCATAAAATTAGCATCAGCAAACAAGAAAAAGACATTCATCTTCTAAAAATAATGTAGGTATATCAAAATGACAAGCATATTTCAAAGCTTTCCTGGGGTTTCTTGTTTTGCTTCTGTTGAGGCAGATTGCCAAGTTATTAATAATCTGAGAGTGTGGTTCAATCAAAAGAGTGATGGCCAGAATGTCAGGAGTCCTGGGTTTGAGGTCTCTAGCTCAGGCAGTAGCTAGAGGCTTGACCTTAGGCAAGTCCTAACTGGTACAGTGCTGGTAACTTGCACATAGATCCTGATAAATCTTTATTGAATTGAAGTCATTTGCCCTCCCTGGGCCCCTCATCTGTAAAATGGTGTGTGTGGTGGGAGGAGGGGAGGTTGGATTAAATTATCTTCAAGGTCCTCTCTAACTGTAATTAATCATCTATAACCTTGAGAATGTCTGAGCTCTGCTATTTCTTGCCTTTGGAAACTTTGAAAAATCATGTAACTTCTTTGGGCTTCAGTTTTCCCCAACTGTAAAATTGAGGGGATTGGGCTAGATAACCTCTAAGGCAGGAGTTCTTAACTATTGGGGGGTCTGGACCCCTTTGGCAATCTGGTGAAGCCTATGGACGTCTTCTCAGAATAATATTTTTCAACGTATAAAATAATATATACTGTTATCCCTTTCACATCTTGGGAGTTAGGGGGGGTGATGCAATGTAAAATTTTTTGACCCTCCCTTCATACCTGAGAAGTCTGAATTATTATGGTAATAGATAAAATGTTTTTTATCTTTGGTAAAAGATAAAATATGTTCATATTATACAATACTATATATTTTATGCATTTCTGAGTTTCCAGACTTTTTTTCATGTCATCTATTGGTCTTTGTGTGTCATCTGTGGCTTCCACAAAACTTCTCCCCAAAATTTCCATTTAATTTCTTATACCAGCCTGTGATATATCAAAACCATGATGGAGAAAAGCACAATATGGAGGGGATTTAAAAGGAAACTGATTATATTGAAATGCAGGCATTAAAATATTATAAAAGAATTTCATGGACCCCTTGAAAGCTACCCACAGATCCCTTAGGGGTCTGTGGGCCCCAGAATAAGAACCCTTGCTCTGAGATTCTTTGCATTCTAAACCATATGACTTTGGACTTTCAGGTGAATTGGAGTGGAACCAAGGAAGCCTCTACCTCCATTAGTACCACTTCTCATCATCTGTGTGCCCTCTATATTGAGTAAGTTATATCTTCCAAGTTTCTGTTCAGTTAATAGTTAATGACTGTCCCGTACCATTCAACTTGGCTCTTCCTCAGTTCTTCTTAGCTACCTTCCCCACTCCCCCCCCCAATCATTTACTAAGATAAAACAAATGAAAAATTCTTGCAAATCCTGGTGAAAGCATTTTTTTGGATAATAATTATTCTGTGCATGCACCCAAATCTTCTGAGCTTTGTGCTGTTTATGTATTCATGTGGAAATGATCAGGATAATGTTGCTTCATCAACTGGAGCTAAAACCATAGTTCTATTTTGTGTAGGATTAGGGGATGGGTTTGGGGGGTTTGTTTGTGTTTGTATTTGTAAATGTGCTAATCAAAAACTGTGGTGTATCTGTAGAGACAACTGATTAAACACCTTCGAGTCTCTGTCAGTGGAAGCCTGGAGATCATTAATTTACCCTATATAAAGAAAAGCTGGTCAAGTGTGACTTAAAGTTCTGTCATCTTATTTCTTTAAGCCAAAATAAATATCCTGGTGTTGTTGGGTTTTATAAAGGATTGTAAAAAATCTATCCTAGTGTGTATGGGGAGATATGGGCATGGTGAAGTCATTAGGGAAGGAACCAGTTGATGGAGAGGGATTGAAGATTCCAGAGAGATAGAGGATAATTGAGAAAACAATCTGTTGGAGAAGATGGGAGGGGATGGGATCAATGCTACCTCCAGATTAATGCTTTGACTTCAAATATAGTATCAATATTTAGAGTTTCATAAGGGACATTTTAATCTTAAACAGCAGAGGCTGAATAATAGAAAGGTTTGTGAATATGTGCAAGCTTTGGATAGTTTTTTCCCTTTGTATGCCTTTCTACAGGGATCTATCCTTACCTCTTTCCCAGCTTCTTGTCCCCTCATCTTGGCTGTATCATTTTGAAACAATGCATCTTGGCAATTTCTCAGGCCTGGCATCAGATCCAGGTGTTGCATGCCATGCTTGGAAGCTATGGGTCTGATAAGTGTTTTTTGATGGCAGGATTTTGGAAAAGAAACAACTAGTCACACTTTTGAAAAACCAACCAACTTTAAGGAGATTTGTCCCAATCTAAAGATTTGCAGAATTGAAAAATATGCTGATAGCTGACATATACATCACCTTAAGGCTTGGAAAATGCTAAATATATTAATTATATTTAAATTTATTTGCATACATCTCTTTATTATGTTACATGTCTATATTTCTATATTATTGACATCTCATTTATTACATTTACATTTATCTCATTTTATCTTTTGGGCAGATAGGTGGTACTGTAGATAGAGTGCTGGGCCTGGAGTCAGGAAGACCTGAATTCAAATCTAGCCTCAGTCACCTGTCAGCTGTGTGACCCTGGGTAAGTCACTTTACCCTGTTTGCCTCAGTTTCCTCATCTATAAAATAAGCTAGAGAAGGAAATGGCAAACCACTCCAGGATTTTTACCAAGAAATCCCCAAATAGGTTTACAAAGAATCAGACATGATTGAAACAACTGAAAAATAACATTTGATCTTCACGAGGTCATTTGAGGAGACAGAACTAACAAGTTGGGGGTGGGGGTAGCCTAGGAAAGATAAAGAAAGGCTTCACATAGGTGGTGGTACCTTATGACCAGAAGAGAGATTTTTTCCTTTTTTTCTCAATTACTTGTAAACAAAATTTCCAAATTCTCTTTCTTCCTCTTTCCCCTCCCCCTCCTTGAGAAGGCAAACAATTTGATAGATTATGCATGTGCAGTCATTAAAAGCATTTCCATATTATCCATGTTGCAAAAGGAAATGCAGACAAGAAAAAAAAAACAACAACCCAAGAATAATAAAGAAAGCAAAAAAAAAGCATGCTTCAATCTGCATTCAGACTCCATCAGTTCTTTCTCTGGAGGTGGATGGCATTTTTCATCATAAGTCTAGACGATAGACTCTAAAAAGAATAATGAGGAAAGGGTGCCTTTCAGGAAGAAACTTAGGTAAAGCTTGGAGCTGAGAGATGCAATGAGTTTGGGGAATAGTTTGGCTGGACTGTATAGGGTGTGTTAAGGGGAATCCTGTGAATGAATAAAGGAAATAACAAAGGAATGATGGGAAATGTCTGGAAAGGTAAAAAGGAAGCTGAGGGTTAGATTGTGGAGGTATAAATCAATTTTTAAAAAAGCATCAACAAGTGTTTACTCTATATAAAGCACTCTGCTTGAGCCCTGGGGAGATGAATAGAGAAGGAAATCATAATCCCTCCTCTTAAAGATCTCCCATTGTAATAGAGGGAGATAGCACATATAGGAGGTTTTATTTGCAAGGCAGGAAGGCCCTGTAGTCCTTAGAGTTCAGTGGCAAAGAATATGGAAAAGTATCTTCTTTAATGCCATTTCCATTGACAAAGCCATCTTCACTTCTAATGCTGAACTATGTGTTGCAGAACCAAGATGGAGAAAATCACATAACCGTTCTAACTGGGGCGACTACAAATTTAGGCTCTCATTTCTGGGAGGCAAGCCTTTTATACCTCTCTTATCAATTCACTATCCCAGTGCTCACATCAGCTCTTTCAAACCTTTTCATCTCTCTTTAAATCTCCCATGGCTCCCTTTCCCCCCATTCCCAGCTGAAATCATTGTAGGAAAAAAAAAATTGAGGCCATTTCCCATGAGCTCCTTCTTCTTCATTTTATGTCATCCAGCTGCCATCTTTTGTTGTCTCTTCCTTCATTGCTTTTTCACGCGAAGAGGTGGCCTCAATCCTTACCAAGGCTAATCCCTCTATTTCCTCAAGCAATCCCAGTCCTTCCCGTCTCCACCAATAGATTTCCCTCTCTGTCATCCTCACTCTCTCACTTATTTTCCCTCTCTCCCTGTCTACTGGCAGATTCCCTACTGCCTACAAATGTGCCCATGTCTCCCCCATTCAGCTAAAAACCTTACTCGATCCTTCTGTCACCTATAAGTATCCTATATCTCTTCTGCCCTTTGTGACTAAACTTCTTGAAAAGGCTGTCTACAACAGGTGCTTCCACTTTCTCTCCTCTCACTGTCTTCTTATCCCCTTACAACCCGGCTTCCAACCTTATCATTCCACTGTCTTTTCCCTCCAAAGTCACTACTGTCATGATCTCTTAGTTGCCAAATCTAGTGGCCTTTTCTCAGTCCTCATCCTCCTGGATCTCTCTACAACCCAATGTCAATACATTGTTTATCACCATCTCCTCCTTTATATTCTCTTCTCTCTAGGTCTTAGGGGTACAGTTCTCTCCTGATTCTCCTACTTAATTGACCACTCCTCAGATCACGCTCTCTCTCCATAGATGCCCCCCAACAAAATTCTGTCCTGTGCCCTCTTCTATACTTGGTGATCTCCCTCTTTCACTTGGTGACATCATCAGCTCCCATGGATCTAATTACTATCTTTGTTCTTCTTTGCCCAGGAATGGTTAGTATAATAAACTACATCTAAACCTATGTTATTTTGAAATGTCCTTAGCTTTTCAACTGGGTGGGGGCAAGTGAGCCAGAAAGATAAGAGTTGTTATTTGAAAATCTCCATGATTTAAGCCTGAATACTGAAGAGTCCAAAACTGGTGGGACTCATGTATTATATATTGGCTTAAAATATTTGTTGCTTGCCTAAGAAATCATTTTCTTTACTCTCTTGGGTATCTCAATGACTAGTTCTAATTTACCATCAGTCCCTTTCTCTCTGTCCTGGTTGTTTTTCTAGAAACGAATTCATTGTTTGATTGTTAGGGTAAGTTCTACCCTTTGGGGTAAAGCTTGACTTCTGCTCCCATAGCTTTAGTCTGGTATCTGGGCTTTGTACCCTTCTAGAGCCACATGGCCATGGACCTAGAATACCATTATTCTAGAGCCTACAATCTTTATACAGTCTCCAACAGATTGAAATCCATTCATTGATGTTCAAAGATTCTGTTCATCATTGGAGCTTTTTCTAAGTTGTTTCCAGGATGCTTCTGGTTCCTGGTTAGTTGCTAAAACTGAAATAGAGCTCTGGACTTGGAATCAGAAAAACCTGAATTCAGATCCTGCTTCTGATGCTTAATATGTGATTTAACCTCTCTGCAACTCAGTTTCCTCATCTATAAAGTGATGGGATTGGACTTGATAAATCTCTCCCAGCTCTACATCTATGATCCTGATAGAGAAAAAAATATGCCTAAAGAAATTAATAATCGTCAATTACTCCTATAAAAAAGGGCAGTGTCACAGTATTCCACTATACTGTGGTTAACCTTAGTCATCTTATATGTAAAAATATTTCTTCAATATTGAATAAGGAAAAGCAATCTGATTCTGAATTCAACATGAGTGATAAATTAGTCTAAAACATCCACAATGGATTTATAGACTTATGCAGGTATGGATTTCAAAAGGTCAATGTGTATATAAAAGCAGGAGAAGATAATGAAAATGATAATGAGATTGATAGAAAAATGGAAGCTTATGTTGACAACCACAAGAATTTTAATGCAAATGCACATCCTCCAGCTGTTACAGGAAGGAAAGCTAATAGCAGGACTTGTCTTTAAAGCCTAGGCAAATGAACCAAACCTTTCCTCGAATATGTAATTCTCCCACCCCTGAGACCAGGTAACAGAAGAAAGAATACCAAGAGACTTAGCTAAGTCATCTTATAAATTCTAAAGGGGCTTCATGCAGAGAGACAAGGGAAAAGGAAGCTATTTAAAGTCAAATCGCATCCATTGGCCGTGCAGATGGTTTATGAAAATTCATTAGGTTTTATTTAAAATTTTCTGTAACCAGCATTTATAAGCAACAAATGTCTGAACGCCTACTGTGTGTGATGCACTATGAAAATAGGAAGAAGCAAAGTAGTTTTGAACTGGATGGCACCCTTGAGATTACCTAGCCTAGCTTCCTCATCACCCCTACATGTGACTCAGCTGAAGCCTGAGGATAATGGTTCTCCCAGGATCACACAACTAGAGAGTGACACAACTGGACCTGGAAAATGATCCTCTGACACCCAGGCCCAGTTTACTTCCCACTATGCTGTGCCTTTTTCATCCAGTCTAATACAGGAAGCATTTATTTAGCACCTACTATATGCCAACCCTTATTCCCTTGCCTTTCAAGGAGCTTATTATAGCTTATGCCTAATAGTGATGAGTTGTAGTCATCTGGGAAATGGGGGTAGGGGCCTAGGTGACATAGTGGATAGAGCACCAGGCCTGAAATCAGGAAGGCTCATCTTCCTCTGCTCAAATCTGTCCTAAGACATTTACTAGCTGTGTGACCCTGAGTAAGTCTCTTCACCCTGTTTGCCTCAGTTTCCTCATCTGTAAAGTGAGCCAGAGAAGAAAATGGCAAACAGCTCCAGTATCTTTACCAAGAAAACCCCAAATGGGGTCAGGAAGAACCAGCCATGACTGAAACAACTGAACAACCAGAAGTAATCATTTGATAAGACAAGAGGTCAGTGTGATAGATCATATTTATTGTACGTTTTTGTCCTTTTGCCTGACCTCCAATAGTCCCAGCCTCATTTTTCTCTAGTCAAGTACAAGTGCTTATAAATATTTAGCATTGATTTCTACAAGCCATCTTTAAAATTGTGGGGCTTAGACTCAATGATCTTTAAAGTCTCTTTCAGCTGTACAATTTCATGACCCTGAGGCCATTTGAGACAGGGTAAAGAACCCTGGCTTTGAAGTCAGGGGACCTGGGTTCAAGTCCTGCCTCTGAGTCTTACAACCTATGTGCCCTTGAGCAAGTCACTTAACTTCCCTGGGCTTCAATTTCCTTTTCTGTAAAGTGAAAGGATTGAACTAAATGGTCTTTGAGTCTCCTTTCAGGTCCTAAATCAGTAGCAATAAAACTATGTCAACAAAACTGAGCAGGATTACTGTTCAGATTTTGGGCAGCTAAGTGGCACAGTGAATAGAGCACTGGGTTTAGAATCAGGAAGACTCATCTTCATGAGTTCAAATCCAGCCTCAAGCACTTACTAGCTGTGTGACCCTGGGCAAGTCCTACATCTGTAAAATGAGCTGGAGAAGGAAATGGCAAACCACTCTAGTATCTTCACCAAGAAAACCCCCAGTGGGGTAATGGGAGTCAGACACAACTGAAATAACCCAACAACTGTTCAGGTTTGGGTTGGATTAGATTCTGAGGCCCCTTCCAATTTTAACTTTTTATGAAATGAATTGGACTAAAGAATTCCCCTAAAAGGGAAAAAGTAAATGAGTGAAATGTATTAAAATATGAGAAATTTTAGTAGTGCCTTATAATCTATCAATGTTTATTGTGCTCTTTCTATGTGCAAGTAACTGGGTAAGAAAGGCATATGACCTATGGATCTATTTCTAATCTATAAGTAGTTCAGATATGCATAACAAGGAGCTTTGAGCTGAAGTGAGCTAAATGTGGCTGAATGTGAATTCATACAGAGTTGACTAAGCATAATTGGGCATTGTGCTTTCTTTCCTGGGATTGGAAGGTATGGTATAGGGAGACAAACATCAGGCAATGAGGTGACAGATTTCATTTTGGTTCCAATGTCATTTCTGAAAATAGGAAAAATCTCATTCCAGGTTTTCACACTTGGCTGCCCCATAAATTACTATCTTGTCTTTTACACCACCAAAAGTTATTGTCCCATCTTCACATGACACTTACCATTACTTGTGTCCCACTTGCCTAACTTTGGAACAACTAATTCTAATCACAGATACATGTGGAGCTTTGGAGGAGTAGCCCTCCTTGGTGAGCACGCACCAATCAGCATCATAAAACACAACCGTCTGGGAGACTGATCCCCTCATTAACTGTTTCCAGAGAGACAAAGAAGTAGGGCTATTGGGGAAATCCATTCTCTCATGAAAACACAAAGCTTATCGTCCCCTGCAAGGAGCAAGAAAAATGCTTCAAGTCACCAGATAGAGTGGGACTGGGTTACCCTGGTTGTCCATTTCCAAGATGGCCTTGCCTACCAAGTCACTACTCAAATAATGCCCTGAAAAAAAGGTTCTGCGCAAGCTGGAGTTATTTGTTACTGTTATAACCAGTGAAGCTTCTATTGGTCCGAGAGTTCTTAAAGTAACCCCCATCCAAGGCATCTGAGAAACTGTGTGCATGAAATCTTCCCAGAATGTAACCCCACTTACAAGCACCATGCTTGTAACATTACAGAAGAATGGAAGGAATTAAGTGGAGGAAAATAAAGCAGGGACCCTTAAATAAGCAACCATTAGTCAAAAAGATGTATACCACCCACAGTCCCAAATAGGAAAGCTTCTTGAGCTCTGCTTTATACAGATAAAGACTGAGGCATCAACTTTTGCATGGCTCACACCATTCTTCAGATCTAATAGTGCTTTCCCCCTAGAGAAGCCTTTTAAAACTACTTTAAATGTTCTCATCACTACATCCAGCCCTTATACTGACACCATAGAAAAGATTGTAATTCTATCTTTTTAGAAGTTTTTGATTCTGTGAATATTTCTAGAAGATTTGGAATGGTGTTTTATTTCATCAAGGTGGCCTGTCCTAGATGAAAGGATATTCCAAAGAGAATAATCAAAGAGGGCTCTTCTTTATTTCTTCCTCCTGGAATAGGACTAGGTACCTCCTGGAGATGAGAATAAGCAGAGAGAATCCCTTTTAATCACAAAAACCTCATTGTCTCAACCTGTATGCACCTTTCAATGTAAGTTTATAACATGAATTTAACTATTCATGTAGTAAGTTAATATTTTTAGTCTGGGACCTCTGTGTTTCTTCCATCTCAATCTATTCTAATATTTGGTTTTTCAGTGTAAGCTTCAAGAAGACAGGCACCTGGTTTGAGTGCTATATGAAGACTACATTAATTTGGGGGTTTAAAGGGTTCACTGTGAATTCAATAGTAATTGCTGTGAATTCAATAGTAATTGCTCTATATCTAATACATGATTCCTCTTTTGAGGAAGTTTTGAGAGTTAATGGGGTTTGTTGAAAGTATCTAATCCACTATATTGTTGGTTCTGTGACTCAAAAATTCAATACAAGCACTCTCTAATTCTTCTTAATGTAATTCCACATAAAGAAAAAGAGAAATTGATATGTGAGAAAATTTCTATGTCTAGTTTAGCAATTCCAAACTCAGTAGGTTTTGGTCAGAAGGCAGGCTTTCCCCCAACTCCACACATCTAGAAAGAAGTGTTTCAGAATGAGAGAGAGAGAGAAAGAGAGAGAGAGAGAGAGAGAGAGAGAGAGAGAGAGAGAGAGAGAGAGAGAGAGAGAGAGAGAAACTTTAAAGCAAACAGCATTGGATATTTAAATAGAGCCAATAAAGGCAGTGTTAACTTTTATAGAAGGTTGTTATGGCATCGTGTGTTAAGTACAGATATAAAAATACACATATTCAGTGCACAAATATACATTGCTATCTAATATAGATGTCCTTTGTCTTACTTTTGAAAAGTAAGGAAATGGTTTTTTCCTTGCTTTGTTCCTTGCTATTGTAGGGAAATACTTTTAAGCAAAATAAGTCCTCAGAAGGGAGGGGAAAATTAGTGAGAGATAGGGACTTTAACAAAGGTAGTTTATATGATCATAGGTTTAAAACGGAAAGTGTCAGTGTGCAACCCCCTCATTTTACAGGTAAGGAACCTAAGGACCAGATACATTAATTTGCCATGGATCACATGGCTGGTATCTGAGGTGGGAGCTGCACACAGGTCTTCCTGACTCCAGATCCAGTGCCCTATACCCTATATCACGCCTCATTCAAGGTTGCCTGTGAAAGACTTGTTTTCCTCTTGTTAAAATGCTTATTACCTCACTAAGAAAGCTATACTTATAATAGATTTACTTATAAAAAGGTATAGTTACATGACAATACTTTAATGGATAATGCCTAGTATTTTAAATAGTACAAGACAGTAGAATTCTTGTCTCCTCATTTAAGACCAAAGATGAAGTTGCATAAGCAAAAGCTCATTCAAAGAGAGACAAGGAAGGGGAAAATTAATAAATAATAGAATTGACATTATCTAATATATAGTTTTTCTTTCTGTAATAGTATGTGTGTATGTGTTGGGGTACACAAGAATATCTTCTTTTCATTGGCATTCAAGAGTAGGAAGGCAGGTAAGTAAATTTCTGGAATAGCTGATATTCTTGTACAAAGTAGAAAAAATCAGTGTTTTGTGAGTCTGCTATTGGGATGGGGTTGGAATGACTATTTAGCACAAGCCACAACAAAGTACTTTGAGTTTGAACTGCATCAGCTCCCTCCCTTTGCATGCGCCCAAAGAGTACTGAGCCATTTTATAGCCTTCCATTCCCTCTGAGCACGGGCAGACTGGATTTGCCTCAACCCTGTGGCTCTCAGGGCCTCGGCCCAGGTTTCTGTCTAACTTGAAAATTCCCGACAACAAATAATAGTGTATCAAAATGGCTCATTCCTCATTCCATTTGAGATCCTAATCCCTTTGCCAATAAACAAGAGAATGGGTTAGTCCTGGAGTCAGGAAAACTGGTCTTAAACCCTGTCCTAGATACTTAATAGACATATGACACTGGACAAATTATTTGAACTCTCTAAGCCTCAGTTTCCTCATCTGTAAAATGAGGGTTGGACTTAAAGACCTTTGATTTCCCTTCCAGCTTCCTAAATCTCTGATCCTTTGATTCATGGGATGCAAAAGGACTGTTTACCCTTAAATAGAGAACAGAGTACATTTTACTGAATGAAATAAAAAGTGAAGAAAACAACAGTAGGGATTCCAAGTGGTTAACAGCATGCTACTTCTATGAAGGTCTGAAATTTCAACTTGTCCACCCTTTTCTGTGTAGTAGCCAAGGATTACAAAGTCACCTCATTTCTGTAAGAAAGGAAAAATAATGGACAGAAGACCATCTTGCCAAGCATTCTCAGTCTCAGAGTTACAAAGGGATTTGGAAAGAGGCTGTGGCCTCACTAAGGGTGGTGATCACCTATCCTAAACTCTTATGGGGCAGCTTCATTTCCTGGCCAGGCAAACCTGAAGTCCAACATGTCAACAGGCTGGTCTCTAGAAGTCCTGTGGTCAAGTACTGTCTTCTCTCTATGAACCAGTAGTTCTCACTGGTCTCAATTTCCTCCTCCTAGTGTATCTCTCACTCCATGTGACTATGTTTGTTTTTAAATGATTCCCAGTAGGGAGGGGGATATTCAAAAGACCTCAGGAAAACCTTTGTAAATTAAATGCCTCAGGTAAGTCATGGAAGGAAAATGCTGAGGAAAAGAAAAACCCAATCAGGAAGGGGCCATACTTTATACTAAGAAAGGGTTTCCCCACATATGGGGGTTCATATGAAAGGTTAATTTTGCATTTCTTTTTTTGAAAAAATATGTTTATTATTTATTTTCAACATTTATTTTTTAAAATTTTTGAGTTCTGAATTCTCTCCCTTCCTCCTGCTCCTCCCTACCCATTGAGAAGGTAAGCAATGTGATATGAATTATACATGTGAAATTATGCAAAATGTAATTCCATATTAGCTGTGTTGCAAAAAGAAAGGCAAGAAAAATGAAAAAATAAAAAAATATGTTTTAATCTGCCCTCAGACTTCATCGGTTCTTTCTGTGGAGGTGGATAGCATTTTCTATCATGAATCCTTTGGAAGTGTCTTGGATCATTGTATTGGTTAGAGTAGCTAAGCCTTCCATAGCTGATCGTTGTTACAATGTTGCTGTTACTGTGTATAATGCTTTCTTGGTTTTGCTCACTTCACTTTGCATCAGTTCATATGAGTCTTGCAGATTTTTCTGAAACCAACCCCCTCATCATTTCTTATAGCACAATAGTATTCCATCACAATCATATACCATAACTTGTTTAGGCATTCCCCTGTTAATGATCAACCCCACGATTTGCATTTCTTTGCCACCACAAAAAGAGCTGCTTCTAATATTTTTGTATGTATAGGTTCATTTTTTAATCTTTGATCTCTTTGGGATACAGGCCTGGTAGTGCTATTGCTGGCTCAAAGGTTATGCACAGCTTATTATCCTCTGGGCATAGTTCCAAATTGTTCTCCAGAATGGTTGGATTGGGTCACATCAGTTTCCATGTCTTAATGAGGGAAGAGGCATTGATATTTACAGGAGAAGGTACCTGATAGATGTTTAGTAACAATGATGATAAAGCTCATCTTCTCTCTTCTTCCTTAACCTTGTCATCCTCCTCCTCCTCCTCCTTGACTTGGACTCCTCTTGCACTTAATTTCTTCCATTGATATGGGTCAACAACCTGGGCAAACTTGAACCCCAAGTTGAGGTAGACTCTGAATCTCTTTTTGGTTCTGAATGTAGGCTACATTGCCCATGTAAAATATATGTCCCCATTGGTTGTTTAAATATATAAACATGGCTTATGATTGGAATTGATAGATAATTATCTCTGAAATCTGGCCCATCACTCTCCAAGGGAAACTGTGATTTCCATCTTAAGGGGAACAAAAGAAAGGCTATGGCTGAACACTTGTTCCTTCCCTCATCAATCTCCAAGATGGGATATTGAGCTAGATTATATCAGCCCTTTAAAACATTGGTGGTATAGAGGTATAATTTCTGCAAGTACAGAATGAAAGCTGCTTCCTTGGCCACTAACTTTTGTCTGCTTAGCCCCATTTCATCAAACACTGGTTACAAATGCTGAATAATGAGTAAATCTGTTTATCCAAGCAAAACAGCAAACAGAAAGTGGAGTTCTATATGTTTAGCATATGCAAGAAAATACATAAGAACGGTTTCTTCAGTTGGGAGAGAAATAAGATCTCAGTTCAATCTAAGAGAGTTCCTATCTCATCTAAGAGGAAATTTTCTCTCTGAATTCTATTAGGAAACAAGTTAAAAATCAGAGACATGTTAAAGAGTTACCTCCCCTATATATTTGCAGCCTCCAAAGTTTCTCTCACTTTTGGTCTCTGCAGAATGCCACTTATGTTTCTCTCCCAAGAAGCTTGTGCACCAGCTACACCCCCCCATGCAGAGACACAATATCACTTCAGTATGCTCTCTGCCATTTAGGAGTCTCATCTCCCTTCCTTCCACTTCCCAATCTCTCCCCTCCTTCTAGTAAAGAAACTCCTAGCCTATTAGTGCAGATCAGCAAACGTCCTGGAAAATAGAGCGTAAGAGAATTGTGTGGGGCACTGCTAGATGAAATGATTTGCTCAAGATCACACAACAAAGATGGATCAGAAAGGGACCTTGGGCCCTGCTCTGCTTGACAGATAGACCAACTCTCTATCAACTATACTGTGCTCCCTCTCTTAAAGCAATTAGATAATTTGAAAAATTATTAAACCATGTGGTATATTTGTCAATCAGCTTGGAGCAGGTAAAGATTAAAATTGGAAGGCCTAACTTGGTCAGCCCTAGCATTTGCCCTTTCCCCTCCAACTCCTGCCAAATTAGGACAAGCCATTGGCTAACCCAATTACCCAAGTTCCCCCACCCCACCCTTCAATGTAAATAGGTTTGGTTTGGTGGATTTACATAACTATTAGGGTCTGAGGGGCCTCAGCTGTCATTCTCCTCCAGCATTTAATTCCCTCCAGTGTTCTGAGTTAAGCAGGCTTATGAGATTTTCAGATCACTCATTTACAGCAGAGGTTCATCATTTCCAGGACAGATTAATGGCTAAAGGAGAGTTATTCTAATGGGCCCATTTAGATTCCTAACTCGGGGTTCCTGAGTGAGCTGAGACCCAGAAGGATGGGGTCAGGACAAGGAGCACAGGAGACATCAGCCCACAGTGTTGGGGGTGGGACTTTGATTCTAGGACAGAGTGGTATTAGAGAGAGTGAAAAGGCAGATGCAGCTGTCCTAGGCATTCCCCAAAGGATGGAGCTAATAGGAGCTATGGATTCATCAGAAACTGAGTTAATTTTGAAAAAGAAGGACCCCCACCCAGATTCTTTTCTCCATCCCTTCCTCTTCCCCCTCCCATTGCAGAATAATAATGTCATATAACCAGCATCATCCACTGATTTGAAAGTGGTTAATACAGCATTCTTTAATCATAGGAGGCTAAACTTCTGACTATTAGCCAGTGTCTAAAAACAGAACTCATCAAACTGTGGATATCTGTCACAGAGACAATTCCTGAAGATCCCAGAGCTCTGCAAATGCATTATCCTACAGGGAATGGCTTGAAACCCCCTTTTTTTTTAATACTCAGGATTTTAATCTGTTTTCTATTTTTAACTGTTGTGAAGAAAGATGAGCTGTGGGAAACCAGAAGCAGACATTAAAACCTGTTAACTCATGTGAGCTCAGGGAGAGAGCCTAATTTAGTTTTCAGGGGTTTGGCTCCTCCCACATCTGCCCTGGGTGCCCTCTACAATAGAATGGGTTGAATGAATGAAATTAGTGGAGTTGAGCTAAATTTTTTCTCTTTGATGCCATTTCCTTCCCCCACACCCTACCCCACCCATGGAAAACTGAGGTCCTTGGACTGAGCATAGGTTGGAAAGTAGGTCCTCTCTCTTTGGTCAGGGCTTGATCACAGGTCATTTGTAGGGTCATGGTTCCAGGTGTCTTTCTGTGTGAGCTTCCTAATTTACTATTGGCTATAGCTAGAGGAGCCCAGTCCACAAATAGAAAATTGGTTGCTATAGAAGGTCAGAGTCAAGAGGAAAATAGATATTTCACAGTCATAGATTATTGGAGTTAGAAGGGACTTACATAGTTCAGTCAGGGGTGGGAAACCTACTTGTGGCCTGGAAGCCACAAGTAGGTTCCTCACTCCTGTTTCAAACCCTTCACTTTGCAGAGGAGGAAAATGAGACCCAAAGATGGGAGGGGGTTTATTCATGGTCCCTCATCTAGGTAGTGACAGAGGCAAGACTAAAAACCTAGGTCTTCTGCCACCTATATCTGTATCTTTCTATTACACCATACTGTATCTAAAGAATAGCTTTTGGGGTAAAGGAAATTAGAATTGATTACTTTGATATGAAACTTCTCTAAAAACCTTGGACATCTAAAGATCAGATCATACCCTCAGCCAGAGGTGTGCAGGAGCCAGTTCCAACCACTTTTAAGAGGCCTTTGGTAAATTTTCAGTGTTAGTCTTGGAAATCAGCTAGGTTTTGAAGTGAATAGAGCACTGACTGTAGTCAGGAAGACTGGAGTTCAAATCCAGCCTCAGACACTTAATCACTACATAACCCTGGGCAAGTCACTTAAACCAGTTTGTCTTAGTTACAATGAATGCTGAATAAATGTTAGCTAGAATGATGATAATGATGAAGATACAAATCAAGGCTTGATTTGTTTTTGTCAATTATCTAGACTTAAGAAAGGGATGGAGAAAATGTTTGCATTGTACATTAAAATTATAAGTTTATTCCACAGGAACGACTTGAAATCCTTTTAAAAACCATAAGTTTTAAATCTTTATCATTATATAATTATTATATATTATATTATACAGTTATGAATAATATTAATTAATATTAACAATTAATCAGGATTTTAATGTTTCCTATTTACAAAAATTATAAGGAAAGATAAGATGGTGGAAAAGAAGTAGCCATTATAACATGCTATATAATATAACCTGTTATATATTATACTCTGTTGTATAATATAACCTATTACCTCATGTAAGCATACTTTTTCTTCCTGGAGAGCTGTTTATTAAACATTTACCAGCATACCCAGCCCACTCCCCCCATACTCAGCTAAAGTAAGAGTAAAGTCAGTATGATTAAGTTTGTTTTGGGGGGGGGGGCTCATGGAATTCTTACCTTATCTAGTAAGGGAGAGACATGAGGAGTATTAGGGTAAATCAACCTGCATACCTCAAAGAATCAACATTATAGTTGGCCATTATAAACTTTGACAGTGCTTGGGCTCCCAGGGAACAAAGGCCTTTTGACTAATCCAGCAGCTAAGGCAAAATCTTCCACTCCCACGTCTGCCAGTGATTGACTGTGTAAATCCCTTAACCCTTCTAGGCCTTCACTCCCTACCTGTAAAATAAGGGAGTTGAGCTAGATGCTCTAAAAGGTCTCTTATATCCCCAATATTTTATGATTCTATGAAATCTCCCTCTGAACCCAGCAGTGCTAATGAAAGGGAAGAGCATATTGTAGAAATGAACTGGATAATCTAAAGATACTACGCTCTTGTTTAAGCCTCCATGAAATGACATATTTCTCCTTGATTAGGAGATCCATCTCTCTGGATGGTTGGTTTAGGTTGATATGTGGGACTTTCAGTCTCTGAATATAGTAGCAGTAATGAACACATATTACTCCTTTAAAGATTTCATGTATGTTATCTGATTTAAACATCCAAATAATGCTGCTAATGTTATTATACCCATCTTATAGGTGATGACCTGAGGCTCAGAGAGGAACCTCTCTAAGTGGGTTATCCTCTGAGCCTCTGATCTATGTTTATACAGCTATTAAGCGGCTCCCTCTAGGATAAACTTTAAAATCCTGTTTGTTTTTTAAAGTCCTTTTTTCTTTTGAGGGGGGGAAGGCAGGATAATTGGGGTTAAGTGACTTGCCCAAGGTCACACAGCTACTAAGTGTTAAATGTCTGAGGCCATATTTGAACTCAGGTCCTCCTGACTCCAGGGCCGGTGCTCTATTCGCTGCACCACCTAGCCACCCCTTAAAGTCTTTTATAACCCAGCCTCTTCCTACCTGTTCAATCTTCTTACACCTTATCCCCTTCTCTGTATTCTGTGATCCAGTGACACTGACCTCTTTACTGTTTATTGCAAAAGATACTCCTCCTGACCCCAGGCATTGTCATTGGTTGTCCCCACTTTTGGAATTCTTCCTTATCTCTAGAGATCCCTCATCTTCCCTGGCTTCCTTCAAGTCTCCAATAAAGATTCAGCTTCTATAGGAAGTCTTTCCAGTCTTCCCTAATCTCAGTGCCATCCCTCTGATACTACCCCCCCAGCCATTTGTCCTATAGTCTTATCTACACAATTGTCCACATGTGGTCTCCCCCATTAGACTGTATGCTTTTTGAGAGCATCGGTCGGTTTTTTGTTTTTAATGTTTTGTCTTTTTTTATATCTCCATTGCTTAGGACAGTACCTGGAACACGGTTGGTTGGTTGGTTGTTGTCCTTCATTCTCAAAGAGGACCAAAAGGAACTCACTATGTTGGTGTTAAAGTACAGTGTGTTCTACTGTGGCTTATCACACCAACTTGAGTTCAGAGTGCTCTGCCATGGGCACGAGTAGTCCACGTGAACATTTGGGGTGGATTCTCTAGATTTGGCACACAGTAACTGTTTAATAAATGCTAGTGGACTGATTAAACTGACAAAGGTCAGAACCAAGATTTAAGCCTATGTGTCCTTAACGCTAAGTCTATCACTTCATGAACCTGCCAAATAATGGTGGGAGAAGATCTTTAGATACAAGAAACCAGCTTGGGACAGGTGATGGATGATTGAGAACAGAATGAAAGGGAAAACAGCACTTTTGTATTAACATTTGTCATTGACAAAGCCAACTTTGACTCTCATTTATCTGATGAGAATCTATATCTAGTCTTTTTTCCAGACATGTCACTGACCAAACAGCTGAATAGTACTGTCTGGATTATACCTTATATAAGTGTTAGAGAACTTCTAGAATGTGATTCAGTGAAAGGAACTGCCGTGTTGTTCTCTAGACATTGTAATGTATCCAGTATCCCTCCCATGTCCCAACTTTCCATACATACCCTCTAAAAAAAATGAACTTTAAAATTATTTTTAAAAACAATCAGCCAACATCTATTAAGCAATACTTTGCATCAGGCACTGTTCTAGGATCTAGGGATAAAACTACAAAGAATAAAATAGTCCCTACTCTGTGGTACAGATCCAAGATGCTATTTGAATTCATTTGGATTTAAAGGATCTTTTTGCTTAGGTATATTGTTGTATCTAGTAATTTAAAAAAAGAACTTTAGATGGAGTGGCTTCTTGTTTTCCTTTTGCCCATCCTGTTCCTACCGTTCCTTGAAGTCCATCTTAACATTGTCTTTCATGATTCTTTCCCTTTAGCAGTCCTTTATCCTCCTCTGAACCTCTGTCACCCTTAGATACAGGGAATTCTAGATCCACAGAACTTAATTTTTATCCCGTTTCATGTTTACTGCTATTTCTTGTGTTTTAGTCTTGACTCTCCCATTGGGTTGTGAGGTCTCTGACTGCAGGAACCTTTTCCTCATGATAAGTTGCATCTATGTAGTATTGTATAACTAGAAAGGATTTTCACATTCATTTTCTCTTTTGTTCCTCATAGCAAACCTCTGGAGTAGATAACTGATGATGATAATGGTTAAGATTGGCAAAAAGCCTTCCTGCTTCTAACAAACATTATCCTCTTTAACCCACTCTTTCAAATCTTTAATACTCCTCATGCCTCTTCCTTACTGGCTGAGGTAAGAAGTCTATGACCCTTCTCCAAATTTTACATACCTGAATCACCCAGACTCCACTCTTATCTTTAGCTGAGGATAGGGGTATGCTGATAAATGTTTAACAACTGGCTCTCTAGAAAAAAAGTATGTTTAAATGAGTTAATAGGTTTTATGTATTTTTTTTTGGAGGGGGTAAGGCAAGGCAATTGGGGTTAAGTAACTTGCCCAAGGTCACACAGCTAATAAGTGTGTCAAGTGTCTGAGGCTGGAGTTGAACTCACATCCTCCTGACTCCAGGGCCAGTGCTCTACTCACTGTGCCACCTAACTGCCCCCGAGTTAATAGGTTTTAATGGCTATTTCTAGTTTCCACCAGCTCATCTTTCCTTACAATAGTTAAAAATAGAAAATATTAAGCTCCTGAGTAAAACGCTTAACCTCTTAGTTTCACGGGCATCTTTTCTAAGACTATAAATAATGCAGGTACTGATTTGCATTAAAAGTTTTCTTACCAAGAGTTCGCTATGCCAATTAAATCACAGATTTGAGGGAAAAATGTATTACATAATGAAGAAACTAAGGTTCATAGAAGTTATAAGAGCTTGCCCTGAAAAGCATAGCTAGTAAATGGCAGATGGTGCATTAGAACCCAGATCTCCTAGTTTTTAGTTCAAAGCACAATTTTTTTTTAAATATCTTTCAAAGAAACTTTCACAGTGCTGAGCCAACCATCCCAAGCTCAAGAAATACTTTTCCTTCGATAAACAGTTGGAATCTTGTAGTATCTTAAGAGTTGAAAACAATGTTAGAGGCTCTCTCATCTAACCATTACTTGAAGTATGAATTTTCTGTAATTGTTAATCTATTTTATTTTTTAATGTGGAAGAATTGTTGTGAAGAGAAGAAACACTTAACTGACATTAAGGATAGAAAAACAAAAAGCTTTAAATAGCCCTTTGGGGGATTGTTGGCTGTAAGACCTTGTTGATCACTATTTTTCCTTGAAACTGTGAGTGAACTGCCCCCTTCAGCAGCTTTGGTATTCAAGTAGGATCATAGACTGAGCTCTCTAGAATATCCTGCATCTGTCATTTTACAGATGAGTAAGCTGAGACCCAGAGAAGTGAATTAATTGATTTGCCCAAGGTCACACATGGAACAAATGGCAAAGTTGGGATTTGATGGTCCTTTGATTTTAAATCCATCATTCTTATTTAAAGCCTAAGGTCTCAAGACTGGCAGTTTATAGATGTGGACACAAATTTGGCTTATGTTTTTTACCATAAGCTTCTGATCCATGTTTCTTTCTCTCCATAAAAGGATAAATTCTACAAGCTGCCAGTAAAAGCTGTTATGTCTGTCACTTTAACCTTGTCAGGAAGGGTACCTAGGCCTATGAAGTCTATCTATCAGATAATCTGTATCCTTCTAACCCTGCTTGCATATGGTGCCCAGCAATCAATCCCATTTTTCGAAATGATGGAAAGGATGGTGCATGATGGAAAACAAATGTCCCTTTCAGCAGCCACTCTGCCTAATGAATCAGCAATTATACAGATGGTGAGATTTATAAGTTGAACACTGAAGGGTTTGGATTTTGTTTGGATTTGATAAGCAATTAGTACCAGAGCAGATTTCCCCCCCCATTTGATCTTGCTGGGCTGGGGCATGTGGCTTTCCATATAAATGTAGGTCACTTAAAATTCTGGTGGTGAACTGCAATGTCTCGCTTGTTACCATGAGACCAGAATACCCATAGTAACTAGGAAAAATGATTTATAACCTGAAGGCTGAAACAGAATAAGTCCAATTTTCCAAGTGCATTCTGTTCTTCACTCAATGCCTTCCCTCTGAGATCCCATAGAATGTATCTTATATCTACATAGTTGTTTTCATGTTATCTCTCCATTAGAATGTGAGATCCTTGAGGGCAAGGGACCATTTTTTTCCTTTCTTTGCATCTCCAGTGCTTAGGAGAGTGCCTGACATATAGTAAGCACTTAATAATACTTTTTGACTGACTGCTACAAGACAGAAGCAGCCAGGCACTGTCCTAAACACTGGGGCTACAAACAAATGCAAAAAACATAGTCCTAGCCTTCTTTAGGAACTCAGATTCTAATGGGGAAAACATGTAAATAATCACTTGTGTATAAGATATATAGATATAGCTACACATACATATATTTACATATATGTATATATACATACATGTGTAAATATATGTATTTGTGTACATATATACATATAGGTAAATTTATGTTGAAGGAAATTAATATTAAATTGTAAGCCTTTACAGCATAATATTACTCTGCAACTTATCCTGTTTCCTATTTTGTTAAGGAACATTTCTTGGCCTAGCTCAAAAGACAATTTTTGCTAGTCTGAATTAAAGGCACAGTTGAAGAATGTGATCACTCCTAGTGCTCCCCTACCTGGAACATTTGCTTGCTAACCAGTTTTAAGTGGGACCCTCACTCCTGTTTACCTATAAACAGAAGAACCATCTTGGGCTGGGATCCATCCCCGGGGGATGACTCTCCTTTCCTTGTTCTTCCTCAACAAAGTTAGGAATGATTTGATCTCCATAGCTAAGGCTAAGGGGGAGTCCTGATAGGGAAGGTTCTGTTTTTTTCTAGCCAAGATTACTAAAGGCAACTGAATATCATAAAGCAATTAGCATCCCTTAATTGTCAGAGAGGGGGTGATCAGTCACACCTGAAGACCAGCCCACTTTCCCCAGCTGCAGCTAATCATAAAGCTTTTCTGCTACTCAATATTCCCCCCCACCTTTCTTTGGGGTCTTAATAAATATAGTCTTTTTAGTCCCAACACTGTTATTGACTTAACTGAAAGGGGAACATCCAACCCATTTCATTAACAGCTATATGTATCATTGTTAATAAACTGTTATTTGCCTGGAAAACTTGCCTTGTTTACCTTTGTTGCATTTTTAACTCACCACAATGTAAAGCTCAGAAGGAAGACACTGGAGTAGGGAGACTTAGCCTCCTTGGTTCTCGTTTTCCTCATCTGAAAAATGGGGGCAGGACCGGACTAGATTGCTTCTTTGGTTCCTTACAGTTCTAAATCTATGGGCTTATGAGCTCAGCGGTTCTGGCTCTGTCACTTAACTTTAGTAATATAACTTTGTCGTTTCTCATTTATAAAATAAGGATGAAAATACTTGTTATAGGGATTGAAGAAGATATTTTATGTTAAAAGCTTTATAAGCTACACCCTCTTCCCTAGGGTTTTTTGTTTTTTTTTTCTTCTGGTGGGGCCCAGACCAGAAGTGAAGAACCCTTAGGCTTGAGGCCACATGTGGCCTTCTAGGTCTTTGGGTGTGACCTTTTGACTGAGTCCAAGTTTTACAGAACAAATCCTTTTATTAAGAGGATTTGTTCTGGGAAGTTTGGATTCGATCAAAGGGTGGAACCTGAGGACCTAGAGGGCCACATGTGACCTTGAGGCCACAGGCTCCCCACCCCTGGCCTAGACCAAAGATTTTATCAATATGGGAGATTCCCAGTCAGTCAACAGCATCTTTTTCTATATATGAATCATTATTACACCAAGCAGTTCGAAAAATTTTAAGGATAAAAAAAATGAAACAATTACATTTAATTAAATTTAAAAAGGCAAAAAGAAAGTCCTTGCCCTCAGGGATCTCATATTCTTATAGAGGAGAAAACATAAAAACAACTATGCACATACACATTGTATGCAGTGTAATTGGGAAGTAATCTCAGAGGGAAGGCATTAGCAGTAGGGAGGGTAGGAGAGAGGTGGGGAGAGAAAGAAAACAGGATTTGAGCAGAATCTTTGTATATAAGGTGGATTTTAGTGTATGTAAGGTGGATTTTATTATTCTTTTTTATATAATACTTCCCAAGATCGTAGATACTAGTTCCTAGGATCCATGGCCATAACAATCTACTAGTTCCCAGGCTCATGGCTTGTAAACATCTTCATCACACTAGCAAAGGGAGATATAAAGATAAGTAATATAAACATTTGAGTCAAATTGTAAACAGGCCAGTGTTCTTATGCTATGCTAAGTCACCATGATATTGCTAAAATTAATGTAAACTTGTGAGGCTATTGCTGGCAAATTGCCTTCTTTGTGTTTTATGCTATAAATCAAGTGGGCACTAGTCAGTTAGTGGGGAATACAAATGAGCAAGGCAAATGTGCATGTGTGGGTGTCTTGACCAGCCCACATCAAGGCTTGTGGGGGGGGGGCACACAAACTGGAATGCTGTACACATCTTGATTGGCCCCCATTGAGACTTAGGAGAAGCTGCAGTTGTGCTCACCTTATCAGCAACCCCTTTGAGAAGAATAGAATAAAGTAAACTTAACCCCTTATTATGTCTCCATTCCTGTCTTCCTGTGAACCTGATAGAAGCTCTCCTGTGTTACCTCCCACCCTACAATTCAAGGTGTCTCCTGTGCTATAGTCTTTTTTTTTTTAATGTTTATTTTCAGTTTACAACATTCAGTTCCACAAGTTTTTAAGTTTTAAATTTTCTCTCCCTCCCTCCCTGTTCCCCTCCCCAAGATGGTATGCAATCTGATGTAGTCTCTACATATGCATTCATATTAAATGTATTTTCACATTAGTCATGTTGTAAAGAAGAATTAAAACCTATGGAAGGAACCGTGAGAAAGAGACAAAAAAGAGAGAGAGCAAATAATATGCCTTGATCTACATTCAGATTCTATAGTTCTTTCTCTAGAAGTGGATAGCATTTTCCATCATGAGTCTTTTGGAATTGTCTTAAAATCTTGCATTGCTGAGAAGAGCCAAGCCTATCAAAGTTAGTCAAAATACAATGTGGCTGTAACTGTGTACAATGTTCTCCTGGTTCTGCTCCCCTCACTCAGCATTGGTTCATATAAGTCTTTCCAGGTTTTCCTGAAGTCTGCCTCTGTGCTACAGTCTTGAAAGGAAGCCAGGGAATCAAAGACATGGAGGAGAAGGAAGAAAGCATTCCAGAGATAAAGGGTAGGCAGTAAAAAGGCTCAGGTTTGGGAAATTGAGTGTGCTGTGTGTGTGGAATAGCAAAGACCCTAGATTGGGGAGTTTGAAGGAGGGCTTTAAGTGTAAAAAAACTCAAAAGGTAGGAATTGGTTGGTTTATGAAGGGCTTTAAAAGCCAATCAGAGGATTTTACATTTAATACTTGAGGTAGTAGGGAACTACTGGAGTGTATTGAATTGGGGCAGGGGGAAGAGGAGGGGTGATATGGTCAGACCAAGACTTTAGGAAAAGCACCTGAATAGTTGAATAGAGGATAGACTAGAGTGGGAGAGATGAGGCAAGGAAATTAAACAGCCAGCAATTACAATAGCCTAGGCATCAGATAGGGCTTCTAGGTAGCACAATGTGTAGAGTAGCAGACATGGAATCCGGAAGACTCACCTTCCTGAGTTCAAATCCAGCCTCAGACACTTACTAGCACAGTGACCCTGGGCAACTCACTTCACCCTATTTGCCTCAGTTTACTCATCTGTAAAATGAGCTGGAGAAGGAAATAACAAACCACTCCAGTATCTCTGCCAAGAAAACCCCCAATGGGGTCACAAAGAGTTGAATAGGACTGAAAAATGGCTAAATGACAATGAAGGCATGAGATGGTGAGACTTTGCGCAAGAGTGATGGCTATGTAAGTAGAGAGAAGGGGACTTATATGAGAGATGTTGGGAAGGTAGAAATGATAAGACCTAGCAACAGACTAGATATGTGGAGTGAGTGCTAATAAAGTGGTACGGTTGGATCCAAGGTTACCCGACCAAATGAGTGGGAGAATGTTGATGTCCCTGCTAGTAATAGGGAAGTTGGGAAGAGTAGAGGGTTTGGGGGGAATAAGTTTTCCTTTGGAAATGTTGAGTTTGATCCATTTCAAGATGCACCATAGCATTTGGTGATGTAAGAATGGAGGTCAGGAGAGAGGTTAAGGCTGGATTAATACATTAGAATCATCATCATAGAGGCCATAATTAAATCCATAGGAGCTGATAAGTTTACCAAATTCGATTATATGAAACAGAAAAGAAGGGAGTCAAGGACAGACTCTTGGGAACTTTCAGGAAGTTCCCAGCATGGAAACTTCTTCCATCAGTATATATAGACAATCATCTTAACACAACCTTACAGAGTTGCCCAGATAATTTCAACGGTTTAATTCAGTAAGTATTTATTAAGTGCTTACTATGTGCCAAGCTTATAGATAAGTGTTAATAATGTACATTCTCTGGTAACTTCCTTTTTTAACAAATTATTCTTACAAAATGCTCAACCCAATTGTATCTATGCTACTAAAAGTTTACTGTAAACATGTAAATGTAATTCAAGTTGTACAGTCCTTAAAAAGCATTGCTAATAAACAAATCCCTAATTATTTTATTGTTACTATTGCTAGTAATAATGAGTGAACATTCTCACATCACCAAATGCCTATTGCACAGCTTGCAATGACTGTCCCATAAACATCTTAAAGTTAACATGACCAACATAGAACTCATTATCTTTCCCCCAAAGGATAAATACAATAACTTAAAGTCTGTAAATTGCTTTACAAGTATCTCCTCATTTGGACCTGATTTCTCTGCTTTAGTATGTGTGGTAGATAGGGCCATAGACTTGGAGTCTGAAAAAATGGGCTCAAATCTTTTCTCAGATATTGACCAATTGTATGACCCTGAGCAAATCACTTTAATTTTTCTGTGTCTCAGGTTCCTCATCTGTAAAACAAAGAGATTGGAAAATCCTTTCTAATTCTTTTTTTGTTGTTTTCTCTTTTTTGCTTCTTTTTTGGAGGGGGGAATACAGGGCAATTGGGGTTAAGTGACTTACCCAAGGTTGCATGGCTAATAAGCATTAAGTGTCTGAGGCTGGACTTGAACTTGGGTCCTCATGACTCCAGGGCAGATGCTCTATTCACTGCACCACGTAGCCGTCCCTATCCCTTCTAATTCTCAATCTACAATCTTAAAACTCTAATTATAGCTCTGAGTATAAGATATGATCCCTATCTATATGGAACCTACAAAAATAATACTAATGACAACAATCATTGAAATCCTGTTTCATGATTTATAAAAGGTTTTCTTGACATCATTTGTGAGGTAAGTAGTATAAGTTACTATCCCCACTTTACAGATGGGGAAGTTGAGTTTCTGAGATACTAAGTGACTCACCATAATTACATAGCTATTAAGCATCAGATGAAATTCAAATCTGAGTTTTCTGACTATAGTTCTAATAATGTTGAGGTGTATTATATGGCAAATCTAGCATTGGGATACAAGAGGGATTTGTTGCAAGAGAAGACTATTCAGGCTTTCAGTAATAAGATGTTGAACTAGAGCTGTTGGCACAGAGTGCCTAAGCGTTTTGGTGCAGTTTTAAAGCTATAAGAACTTAAAACTGAACTATGACTTTTGGAACACCCTGTATCTGGGTGGGTGGGCAAGAAAAAGGAAGGTGGGGGTAGGGAAGATGGGTAAAAGAGTGACAACCAAGGGAAAATGGATTGGATTTTGTGATTGATTAGATTGAGGGGGGACTTTGAAATAAGGGGAAGGAAATGTCTCTTATCAGGTCTTACAAGGTATCCTCAATCTTTATAGATCATTCCTATTTAGGCCCCAAGTCTACCTCCTCTAGTCTGTGTCAGAAAACAACACTACTAGTGTCCAACGTGTCTTGATGCTTCCAGGAAGACTCTTCTTCCTAAGTTCAAATCCAACCTCAGACACTTACTAGCTGTGTGACCCTGGGCAAGTCACTTAGTCCTGTTTGCCTCAGTTTATTCATCTGTAAAATTCACTGGAGAAGGAAATGGCAGACCACTCCAATATCTCTACCAAGGAAAAACCCAAATGGGATCACAAAGAGTTGGACACAACAAAAAATATAGTTATCGAGACCCTGCTGCTAGTTATTTCAAGGCTCTGAACTTTGAATTCTTCTTGGTTCCACCATGCTACTCTTTCTGCTCCACTCCCCCTTTCTCACACGTGGATCTCTGTTCCCTTCCCTTCTCTGCTAACTCTATCAGGAGTAGAGATTATGGAGACAGGGTGACATGGGCTATACCAGCTCTACTTCTTGGACATCATCTGCTATGCCTGGGCCAGATGATGCTTAGAAAAGATTAAGTAGGGTTTTTAGAACCAGAAGGGATCTGAGAGATCATAGAATCCAATAACTGCATTTTAAAGATAAGTAAAACTTAGACCCCTTTAAAGAAGTTGAATGAGTGCTCAAGTCTAACAGCTGCCTCTCATATTTAATTAAACTGCAGCTAAATAGAGCCTAAATGACTCACTCAATGCTGTCTTTGCCATCATTGAGACCAGGTCAGTGTAGATAGCTTCCTGCTATCATTACTCTTCCTGTTTTCTAAAACCTGAAATTATTTTTTTGTGATTCAGTGATTCATGGGAGTAAAAACAACAACAACAACCCAGCAATGTGAAGGAAAACTCCACTTTAGGCAGAGGTTGTTCTGGGGGAATAGGAAATCTGTTTCTGGATAATGACCTTGGAAAGCTCCTGGTGGGGAGAAGGTAAATCCCAGAAGCTGGTGGTATATATTTTCCCCCTAAAGCTTTTTTACAGAGGTGTGTTGGAGCCAACTCTAACTAGATTTGTGAGACCAGTATGAACATTTACATCTTGTATATCAGCAAATGCTAGTGATCAGGGCTTAATTTATTGTTTCATTGATTGTTTAGACTTAAGAAAGTGATGGTGAAAATTATAATGCTAATTAAACTTAAAAGTGTGTTACGTATATATTTTCCCCAGAAAGCCAGTTGTTAAACATTTTCTAGGGTACTCTTGCTCATATAGACATATAAGTAATAGAAGGAATCTATATCTATTCTAAATCTCTGATCCTAAGACTCTTATTATAACTATATTTATAGTTATAACTATATCTAGATCTATCTTTTCTAAATCTATGATCCTGACTCTAGTTAAAGCTTTATATCTATTTATCTCTTTTTAGCCAGCCTATAATATATCCTCACCATTACTAGAGCATAAAAAGCATCATGGACAAGGCATTGATCTTAAAGTCAGAATGCTTGAATTTAGAGTCCCAACTTGGACACTTGCCAGCTACATACCATTGGACAAATCAGTTAACCTTTCTGAGCCCCATTTTCTTCAGCTCTACAGTCACTTAGATGTGGTACCCAGCACAACCCATGAGGGTGGCATCTGATATGGCACATGAACCCTCTTTTCCTATCTATGGGCTGTCTCACTCACCTCAACATACCCTCACAACAGGAGGTCTATGGGACTTTTTTTCTCCCACAGTGAGGGAACAGCCATATCCATGGCCATTTTGTGATAATTCAGCATCTGTTGGGATCCTAATGTGGGGGTAAGGGTGGAATACTTTATTATTCATCATCATAACTCCTAAGCACTATTGGATTTCTCATTTGCACAGAGTCAGTTATGACCCAATTAACTCATATAATAAAGAATTTACTAAATCGTAAGACAAAAGCAATAATAATCTTGTTATTCAATAGGGAGTGAAAACCAGAAAAATCAAGTATCACAGGTACTCAATAGAATACAAAAGCAGGAATAGTCAAAACTTATAGTCTACCCATAAACTTGGATTACACTATCCCATTAATGAATCTGTATGTCCGTGGCAGAGAGGGGGCACACACTTATAAAAACCTAGCAGAAAGGCACATTAGTGGGGAAACCCATGTGCCCAAGGAAACTTGCCACTCTGACCTGCTGGTTTTGATGTGTTTGGTACCTCTTAAGGTCACCCATTCTATTTTTGGATAGTTTTACTTGTTAAGGAAGCTTTCCTTTCCTTGGATACTTAGATGGGTTGTGATTTAATTATAAATACTCTGTCCAGTACAGATTACAACCTACCCATGGTCTCTTATCCTATGGATCTCTTTTCAAGTTTTCCTGTAAATTTTCCACACAGTCTACCCAACATGCTGGGGAAATTTCTTCCACATCTGAAGGCATTACATAATATGTGACTGGTTTGCCTACTTTTCCAATCATAGATGTAAAGTCAATGACAAGCAAATCAACAAGCATTTATTTTTTACTTTTCAACATTCATTTCCACAAGATTTTGAGTTCCAAATTTTCTCCCCATCTCTCCTCTCTACCCTCACCCCAAGATGGCAAGCATACTGATTACTTCTTTCTCCAGTCTGCCTTCTCATACATATATCCCCCCATCCCTCCCCCTACCCCCTTCCCTCTTACTTTCTTATAGGGCAAGATGGATTTCTACACCCCATTTCTTTCAAAAAGTGTTTATTAAGCACCTACAATGTGCCAGGATGAAACAGTTGCTACTCTCAAGGAACTCATAGTCTAATGGGGGAGACAACATAAAATATCCCTGTATAAACAAGATAGATAGGGCATGCTTTGGCGATAATATCTGAGAGAAAGCACTAAGATTATGGAGGGCTAAGAAAGGGCTCTTGTCAAAGATGGGATTTAACCTGACTCTTCAAGGAAGCCAGGAAAGCCAAGAGGCAGCAATAGGGAGAAAGAGCTAGGCTTGAGAAAGTCAGTGAAAATGTCCTGAGTTGGGAGATGGAGTGTTCTGTGCAGGGAATAACAAAGAGGGCAGTGTCACTGTATCACAGTATTTGGTGGTGAATAACAAGACTGCAAGATAGGAAGGAGCCAGATTATGAAGAGCTTTAAAAGTCAAACAGAAGGTTTTATATGTGATCCTGTGACATTGTTAGACTGCTTTAGAAGGATCAGTTTGATAGCTGGATGGAGGATGGACGGGAGAGGGAAGAGACTCAGCCCAAGGAAACCAACCAAAAAGCTATTGCAATAATCTAGGCATGAATAGATAAGGACCTGTGTCAGGGTGATGGCAATGCAAGAAGAGAGAAGGGGGAATATATAAGGGATGTGACAAAAGTAGAAACAACAGGGTTTGGCAACATGAATGAAAAGTCAAGAATAACACCTAGATTGTGAACCAGGATAACTAGGAGCCTGGTGGTGCCCTTGACAGTAACAGGGAAATTAGCAAGAGGGAAGAGGTTTGTGGAAAGATAATGAGCTTAATCTTGGACATGTTGAATTTAAAATGTCTGAGATATCTAGTCAAAGGTGTCTGATAAGCAGTTAGAGATGCAAGACAGGAGGACAGGAGAGAGGTTATGCTGGGTAAGTATATCCGAGAGTCATCAGTATAAAAATAAAAACTAAACCCATGTACACTGATTAGATTAAGAGAGGAGAGAAAAGAGGTCATAAGACAGCCTTGGGGGGTTACCCAAATTTAGAGGGCATAACCTGAATGAAGATCCTGTAAAAGAGACTGAGGAGCTGTCAGACAGGTAAGCAGGAAAATGTGGAGGGAGGAGAGTCAAGAAAAACTACAAAGAAGAGAGGGATCAACAATGTCTGAGGCTACATAGAGTCTGGTGCCAGTATGAGGAGCCTCTGGGAGCTGGGGGTGACCAGGCTGCTTAAGGAAGGGTACACTGGCCTGGATCAGAAACAGAGCACATCAAAGCCTCCATGCTGATCAGGAGTGGAATCTAACACCTGAATGTCCACTGCTTTTCCATCCTGGGCAAAATAGGGAGATTCAGTCTCAAAACAAACAAACAAACAAAACCCTACATCTGGAATGTTCTTTTCTAGGTGATACATTTCAAACAGGCCATCGAGAAGCAGGAATAGGTCCAGAGGAGGATAAATGGGATACCTAGCAGTCTAGAAGTACATATGCAACCTGCCACACTCCTGAGAGTCCAAACCAAAGAAAAATGTAATTGGGAAATATTTAACAAAATATTAATTAAATAATTAATAAAAATATAACAGAATACAGATAATGATAATATATGGTTTTCCAAGTCAATGTATGGTCCACAGGGACCATATGTACAGATCTGAGCTTGACATCACTTGTCTGGAGAATGTACCATACACAAGGATCACTTAAAGGAATGAGGGATAGTTAGCTTCAAGAAGAAAAGACTTGGCTTAGGGGCATGATAATCTTCAAGAATCTAAAGAGCTGTTATGTGGTGGTGTAGGATTTGGCTTGTTCTCTCTGTCTCCAGATAGTAGAACTACAGACAAGAGACGGATGTCACAGAGGCAGATTTTGCTTTTTGTAAGGGCCAATTTTCTTAAAATGAGAGCCGTCTAAAAGAATAGGTTGCCTTAGAAAGTAGTGGGTTTTCTCTCACTAGAAATTTTAAAGCAGAAACTTGGAGGGCTTCCTCTCCAAGTATAGGTTGGACTAGGTGCCCTCTGTGGTCTTTTCCAACTGAGATGCTGTGAATTATCCTTTCTCAGTCATAGGAACAAAAAAAAAACCTAAGCAGATGCCAACACAAAAATTCTTGAGACCAGAGAGACTTGAGAAGATACTATATGCTAACAGTAGGGCACAGACGCTATCATCTGTCTGCTGATGAGGGAATGCCCTAAGCATGATAGGAGATGGGTATTTGGGGGTTTGAAAGTCTGTAATGGGATTACATTCTCATCTGAATGCACAAATTGCTATATGTTGTACACTCTGCAGATAACCAAATAGAAAAAGCACAGAGGAATTGATTTTTCTTCCCTGGAGGAAAAAACTCTATGCATTAAAGGACTAAGTTCCCATACTCACTGTGTCCCGTAATTCTTTACTGAAATAACCAAAATGTATTTTAGAAGGCCAGGCCTGATGTTATCTTAGAAATCCATTAAAAGGGTAGTCTTATATACAGCAAACTTGTTTACCCAGAAGCTGAGCAGAAAGAAACCTCAAATAACCACTTTGGGGGAGGGAGGTGGAGCACACATTCTCTACTAGCATTTATATTGAGAGACAAAGGACAAGTAAACAAGTTGATATTCAGGGATTTGTTTTAAAAATATATGTTCTCACATATGTCAAGGTTACTGTAGATTTAGCTCTGTCTTCTACATCTCTGCATTTATAATATATCATTCCTTCTCTTATTCCTTTCTTCACGGCCTTTCCTTCTTCCTCCCTCTCTCTTTCTCTCTGAGAGGAATAAGAGGGCTTTCTTTCAGATAATTTCCTTGCTTGTGTTCTGAGCATAACCCCAAAAAATCAGATTATCACCTTAATGAATCTAGAAAGATGCTGGGGGAAGGGGAAGAGAGTGAATTCCATAAAGCTGGATTAAAGGATGGAACATCCCCTTTAGCAAAGGTATACAAACTGGGCTTCATCCTCTGCTCTCTCACACAGACCCAAAGCCTGAGTACCAAGCCTTGGCTTTCTATACTAGGGAGCATCTGTCAGAAAGTCAAGTCAATAAGCATTTATTTATCACTGAGTATATGCCAGGCATTGTGCTAAGCACTGGGGATGCAAAGAAAGGCTAAAACAACAACAACAACAACAAAAAAAACACTAGTCAATGCTTTCAAGGAACTCAGATTCTAATGGCAGAGACAACATGTGATCAGTCTTTACAAACAATCTCTGTTCTGTCTGTCTGTCTGTCTTATCTATTTCTTGGAGATAATTTCAAAGAGAGATCCCTAGGATTTAGGAGGATGACTATTAGCAAACCATTGACCCATTTGTATCACCAACGTGATGTGAGCAACTGTTATAAATACGTAATATATTTTAAGGATCAAATTGCAAGTTATAATAAGCACTCTTCACTCAAAACTGAACCCATTAAAATTTATTCTGTACACTAATACCAGACAGACCATCACTATGGAAATACAGAAAAGCAAAGCTCAACAGAGCAACAAAAATATTTACATACATTACTAGCCCAGAGAGCACTATCATCTCAGTTCACAGCCAGGAGGCTCCTTGTTAAGAAAAGGTCTTAAGTTAAGCATCCTTCCTGTGGGTGAGTCCCCCTCCAGCAAGTTGCCTCTCCTAGCAAACTCCTGTCCCTAGGGAGTTCTGCCCCCTAGTAAGCTCCATGCCTCCAATATCAATCTTCCAGGATGTATAGATAGTTATCAAAAATAGAATTGGCACGTGATTGGTTCAGTGCAGAAAGGCATGAAAGCCCATGTGTGTAGCACCGAAAAGCACGAGATCCTACGTGCCTAGCAGGGTGAATCACATCTGTGAAATGGGTAAAAGTTCAAAGGGGCAAAACATCCGTGATTGGGTGAAATACTTGTGTATCTCTAAACCTGGGAACACAGTCCCTATTCTAAAGAGAAAAAGGGAACACATGTGATCACATAGGCCTATTAATGGGCAGGGAAGATCTTCATAATCATTAACACTACACCATTCCAAAGGGATAACATGACCTCTCTCACTCTTAGTTTGCTCATCTGAAAAATGGGAATAATAATATCTGTAGCACTCACCTTATAGGGTTGTTCAATAATAATACCAGCAGAACTCACTTCACAGGGTTTTAAGGATCAAAGGAGATAAGCACTTCACAAATTGAGATTATTATATATACAGTCCTCAAAGTCTTAGTGAAGTTTTAAGCTTTGATAGAGGGATGTGTATGTATGTTGTGTGTATGTAGGTATATGCATATACATGTACATGTCTTTGAGCTGCATTAAATTGAAAATAGATCCCGAAGCATCTTTCAAATTTGTGATTCAGTTGCAGATTATGCTTCCTATTTTCATATTCTTTATTTGTTTTGTTTTTGTTTTTGCTTTTTGGAGGGCAATTGGAGTTAAGTGATTTGTCCAAGGTCACATGGCTAGTTTTTTTGTGTTAAGTGTCTGATGCCAGATTTGAACTCAGGTCCTCCTGACTCCAGGGCTGGTGCTCTATTCACTTTGCCACCTAGCCACCCCAGTTTGTATTTTCAATCACATCAATTGCTGGCTATAGAGTTCCAGATTATTGGACTTGGAATCAGAGAATCTAGGTTTGAGCTTCAGCTCTGAGATTTAATTAGCTGTATGATATTGTATAAATCACTTCCCTTCTCTGGGTTTCAGTCCCCCTTTGGTAAAACTGAATCAAATGAATTGTTCCCTAATGTTTCCTCCAGCTCTAACATTCTGTGATTCTGTGAATGGACCATGGACAAAGCATTTATTTCATCTGGACCTCAGTTTCCCATGGGGGAGGGGGAATTTGATCACCTCTAAGATCTCTTACAGTGCTCAAATTTTACAGGTTCTGTGAGTCTAGAAGATCAAGCTAATGTAGGGGCAGGAGGAGCACATGAATGGGTGATTTAGAAATAAGACCAAGGAACATATATTGAAATTCTTCAGAAAACACAGATGTGGGGACATCTGTGGAGCAGCACTTACTGTGTCTGAGGCTGTAAACAGTGTTGAGTCTCTGGATAGAAGATAATTGTTGGAAGCTGTGACAACTTAGTGCCTAATGTGTGATGGAAGGAAGTGGCAAAAGCATTAGAAAATGGGAAAATGGGAAACAGAATCTGAAACTGGACCACAATGTAAAAGATGCTAAGAGATTTTTTTCAATTTAATATGTCCTTTGGGATTGTCTCAGAACTGATATTATCTGAATACAGATCAAAGCACACTATTTTTCTCTTTTTTTCTTTCTTTTTCTTTTTTCTCTGTTTTTTGTTCTTTCTTCCTTTCTTAGTCTTCTTGTACAAATGACTAATATGGAAATATTTTACATGATTACACTTGTGTAACCTATATCAGATTGTTTACTGTCTCTGGGAGGGGTAAAGAGGGAAGGAGGGATAGAATTTGGAACTCAAAACTTTTTTAAAAATGTTAAAATTCTTTTAACATGTAATTGGGGAAAATAGAATATTATTTTAAAATTTTAATATGGTTCGAAGATAGGAAAATTCTAGAAGAACAGAAAAGATACCAGATAGAGCTTTTGTTTCTTTAAGAAATAAATACCAGATAGGGCTTTTATTTTTTTAAGAAAAATAAACTAGGGGTGGCTAGGTAGCGCAGTGAATAGAGCCCTGGAGTCAGGAGAACCTGAGTTCAAACCCAGCCTCAGACACTTAACACAAAGAATCTAGCCATATGATCTTGGGCAAGTCACTTAACCCCAACTGCCCTGCCTTCCCCCCTCCAAAAAGCAAAAGAAGAAAAAGAAACTGAAAAAAAATGAAGAAAATGACAGGAACTAGTGATTCATTTACCTGCTTTTCCATTCCTAGAAAATCTTTGGAAATGGTCTACATACATTTATCCTTGATTAAAAAAAAGAAGAGAAAAAAGCTTTTATAGTTAGTTTATACACTAGATTGTGTACTTAGTCACAAGTGATAGGTGAAATTATTGAGAGGCAATGTAGCACTCTCAATAGAGAACTGGCCTCAGACCCAAGAAAACCTGGGTTTAAGTCCTATCTCTAATACCTCTATTGTGTGACTTTGGGTAAGTCACATGACCTCTTAGGGCTCAAAACAACTCCCTAAGACTTTAAGGTACTGACCTAAATTAGAGTCCCCTCCATCTTAAAGTTCCATATGATATTACCCTAGACTATAACAAACAACTAAATGGGGTGGGGGAACTCTTCAGATTACCTAATGATATATTCCTCTTGGATGGGTACTTCAATTGGATTATGAATAGGAAGAAAATATTGGGTTGAGTGATAGTTGAACAATTAATGCAGAACTATCAATGAACCCATATTTCTTACAGACCCACAATATCTATATTTTTGATACCAATATTTTCTTTTTGATGTTACATGGCTATGAATTGTAGAACATTATGAATTTGGAAGAATTAAAAATCTGGTGAATAATATAAAGATGTATGTTGGGTATAACTATGGCATGTTACCAGTGATGCCTGGCACAAGAAGTAACATAAAAGACTGTTGAGTATGTGTATGGGAGGAAAAAGAGATTGATTGTTCATGTAGAAAGAATGAGAAGCAATAGACCAAAACCCTGGCAACTACACAGACAGTCCCGAGGCCTTAAAAGAACAAAAGGAAGGCTTCCTGCTCCTTGGGTACGTCTTCCATGGAGAATTTATGGGAAAACATGAAAAGACTCACACAAGACTGAGAAGATTTGGAGGGATTATATAATTAGACAGACAGACAGACACTCACACCTATGAAATCACAGATCTAGGTAGGTGCCAAAATATTAATTGTGGAGGCAAGGCTGCACAAACTAATAAAGCTTGGTTTTCTTTCTTTTTTTTATTTAGATATTAGTTTGAGCCAGTCCAGTGATTTAGGCTTGGATGGAATGCAATGAAATACTCATGATCCATAAAATGCAATAGGAATAACTTTACCTATAATAAAAGATTAAAAGAATATAATTACTACAAATAGATGCAATTACGCCCCACTTCCACATTTGTCATGGCAGTAATGCTAGATCGAAAAACATCCCATGTAGACCAGAGAACTATGAGATTTCCATAGAGCAAGCCTTCATGATCTTTAGAATCAACCAAATCCAAAGGATCACCTCCTGACCCCTTAAAAGGAAACGATCCCAGCATAAGTAAAATAGATAACATTCCTCCCATAGTCATCAAGAAAAGAATGTGAATATTAGCTTGAGTTATAAGATGGTTTGTAAATAAGCACTCAAGAAACTGTTGACTTTTGTTTCATAAGAGCAGTGTTGCTGTAAGATCATGGTGACTGAGATTTTGTCCTAAGACTTCAAATTTAGACTGTAGTGCCAGCCCTTGCAATCCTTCAGCAGTAGAGAAACAGCATAGCTTAGTGCCTAGTTAGTAAGAATAATCAGATAAAATTGAAAGCTACCAGCTGGCAGACTGGGATGAAGTTTTCCATTGCCCTGTCCTGCTCCTGCAGTGGCAACTTCTTGCTGATGATGCTTTCCCTAAGCCCCCACCCTCCATCTCGGCTATGCTACTTGCTCTGGATGAGTTTTTGGTATTTGCCTCTGGCTCAGTAATATGTAGTTGGCTCTGGGACAAAGCACTGACCTTGGAATCCAAAGATATGTTCAAGTTCCAGCACTGAATATTTTCCAATATATTTTTATTTATGTTAGATATTTGCCAATTACATATAAAAATTTGACATTCATTGTTAAGGTTCTCAGCTTCAAATTCTCTCTCTTCCTCCCTCCCACCCCTCCTTGAGACAGCAAGCAATTTGAGATCCATTATATATGTGAAGTCATGCAAAATATATTTCCATATTAGCCATGTTGAGAAAGAAAACAGACAAAAAAGCCCCAAGAAAAATAAAGGAAGTTTTAAAAAGCATGCTTCAATCTACATTCAGAGTTCATCAGTTCTCTCTCTGGAGGTGGATAGCATCTTTCATCATGGGTCCTTTGGAACTGTCTTGGATCATTGTCTTGAACAGAATAGCTAATAGATCTTTCATAGTTGATCATACTTATAATATTGCTGTTACTATGTACAATTTTCTGGTTCTGCTCACTTCACTTTGCATGAGTTTATATGTCTGACATTTTCTAGCTGTGCATCTATGAAAAATGAGGGACTTTTTGCTGAGCCTCGATCTCCTCACCTTTAAAATATTTATACCACCTACCTCATGATGTTTTTCTGTGAGAAGCATCTTCTAAACTGTAAAACATTATGTGACTGGGTCATAAGGTTAGAATGCATCCTATCATTTGAAGGTTTGAAGTTTCTTTACCCAGAATTCTCTACTGTCAGAAAAAGGTAAAGTCCTGTTCATCTAGAAAAACAAGTAAGTATCCTGCTTGATGGATATTTTGTGGGGAGGATTAGTCTAGGGCTAAGCAACAGCATTTGCTAGCTAAGCCAAGGCACATTTCCATCCCATTTCACTATGATGCCTCCAATTCTAATGCAACCTCTGAGATTCCCAGAAGAATGATCATGATGCCTCTGAAACATCTTGGAACTACCCCCGCCACAACATCTGCTTGCTCTGCGCCACGTTAGTGACTGAAACCCAATATTGCACTTGCTTTTCTATGCCACAAGGACACAATGTCCCAAAGTCTGACATTTTGAGTAGACAATCTCTGGTCCATGTCAATTGTTCTTGAGAAATTCTTCATTTTTCAGGTCAGTAAGAGTTAAAACAACAGAGAATTTGTTTCTTGGCTAGTTTCACATTCCCCTTAAATCAAGGGACTACATGAACTATGGAATGGCATTATTTGTGTACTAGAACATATATAGGATTTGGTAATAGCAATTCTAGATCAACCATAAATGCTTCCTTTGGTCAGTTTGTGCAAGCCTTCACTTGTTTCTCTCAAATCCTCATATTATTCATTTCTAGTGGTATAACATACTATTACATCATATATCAAAATTCATTCAGCTGTTCTCTGATTGATGGACACCCACTTTGCTTCTAGTTCATTGCTACCATAAAAAGCAGTGTTAAAACTATTTTGGCCTACAATTTTTCCTTAATTTATCAGTCTGACTTCAGGCCAGGATATATTTAGGTATGGTTAATTTTGATTTCTGAGTTGGTCCTAAATATTTGGAATTAAAAAAAAATATTGATGAAGAATCTATTCACTTCTTCCAAAGAATGCAGTTGCAGACTGAGGTCACTCAGTTTGGCTACCCTAGATCTCAACTTTGTCCATTTGTGGGGCTAAGGCTCATTAATTTTCTTTTTTTTTCTTTTTTTTTTATATTTGAAACATTTAATGTTACGACCTTGAATTTCAGATCCATTTCCTTCCTCCCCTGTCACCCATTCCCTCTTGGTAGATAAGTAATTCAGTATATGTTGTACATGTCCAGCTATGCAAAACATTATCATAGTAGATATATTGTACAAGGCTGCTTATAATTCCCTCCCACTCATCCCACCCCCCACCTGGTCCATTCCCTACATGATCCTGTCCCTCTTCTATAGTGGGTACTTCCAACCTCCCCTCACCCCAAGGATGCCCTCCCATCCATCATCCCTCCTCTCATCCCCCTTCCCCCTATCCTGCTGCAGGTTGAAATATCCCATTTAGTATGTATGTCATTTTCTCCCTGAACCAAATTCAATGTGAATGTGGTTTTGCCTTTTTAGCCTTCCTTATTCTCCCCCTCCTTTGCAACCACTTCCCCTTGCTTCTTCTACATGGGATAGTTTACCTACCCTGTCTCTCCCCATCTCCTCTTGCCACTTTCCTCTCTCACCTCATAATTTCATCCCTTGAGTATTCTCCCTTCCCAACAAATTCAACCTATGCCCTCTATCCATATATGACTGTAACCTTATACACACACATTCACATATGTCTTCATATGACCACACACCCTTCTTCCATTATTTTCATAGTGAGAAAGATATCATCAGTCACAGTTATTGCTTTTCCATATAGGAATGTAAATAGTTCAAGTTTGATAAGTTCCTTTTGATTTCTTTTCCCTGATTACCTTCTCAGGCATCTCTTCCTTCTTGTGTCTGGATGTCAAATTTTCTATTCAATTCTGGTTTTTTCCTCAAGAATGCTTGAAAGTCCTCTATTCCACTGAATGACCATATTTTCCCCTGAAACAAAATACTCAGTTTTGCTGGGTAGGTGACCCTTGGGTTCATTCCCAGTTCTTTTGCCCTCTGGAATATCATATTCCATGCCCTTTGATCCCTCAGTGTAGAAGCTGCCAGGTCCTGGGCTATTCTGATTGTGTTTCCACAATATTGAAATTGTTTCTTCCTGGCTGCTTGTAGTATTTTCTCCTTGATCTGGGGATTCTGGAACCTGGCTATAATATTCCTGGGAGTTTTCTTTTTGGGATCTTTTTCAGGAGGTGATCGGTGGATTCTTTCAACCTCTATTTTGCCCTCTGGATCTAAAACATCAGGGCAGTTTTCCTTGAGAATTTCTTGAAGGGTGATTTCTAGGTTCTTTCTTTGATCATGGCTTTCAGGTAGTCCAATAATTTTTAAATTGTCTCTCCTGGATCTATTTTCCAGGTCAGTGGTTTTTCCCATGAGATATTTCACATTGCCTTCTAATCTTTCATTTGTTTGGATCTGCTTAACAGCATCTTGATTTCTCATAAAGTCATTAGCTTCCATTTGCTCCAGTCTAACTCTGAAGGAATGAATTTCCTCAGTGAGCTTTTGAGATTCTTTTTCCATCTGGCAAATTCGACTTTTTAAGGCATTCTTCTCCTCATTGCCCTTTTGTGCCTCCTTTGCCATTTGAGTTAGTCTATTTTTTAAGGTGCTGTTTTCCTCAGTCAGGCTGTTGACCCTCATTTCATACTTTTCCTGCATCCTTCTCATTTCTCTTTCCAATTTTTCCTCCACTTCTCTTATTTGATTTTTAAAGTCCTTCTTAAGGTCCTCTATGGCCTGCAACCAGGTCATGTTTTCCCCTGGGGCTTTTGGGGCAGGACTTCTGACCTCACAGTCCTTTTCCCACTCTATGCCCCCAAAATAGGAGTCTAAGGTTGCATTTTTCTGTTTCCTTTGCCTTGGCATGTTGCCGCTTAATTACTTGACTTTTGGGCTTGTTGGCACACTATGGCTTTAAGGCCAGATAGAGGAATTTTCATCCCGAACGTGTGGGGGGCAAGCTGTAAACCCACCCACGACTTCCACCCTAGATCACAATCCAGATCCAGGGAGGTTAAAGCAAGAGCGATTACCCCCCAAGTCTGATTGCTGTATCTCCCTGCGATTTGCAGGCTGGGAGCTGGAAATGCCTCTGAAAACTACCAAATGGCATGTCTCCTCAGTGGCTTCTAGCCCCCAGGGGAGGGAGCCGACGCATTCCCTAAATATCAGTCCCAAAGTCCAGAGGACACTAACCTCTTACTTTGTCCTAGGCATGTCTATGTTGATAATTCTGGAGTCGCCACAGCTCCTGGTGTTCTGGGGTTCCTCCAGCCAGCTGCTGGCTCCGCCACCCTGGGGCGAAAACCTTGGCTCAAGCGGACCTGGGCTCGGCTCGGCTCCCTGCACTCTGCCCAGACGGCTGCGCTGGTCCTTCTTGCAGGGCTGCTGGGCTGTCCTCAGCGGGAGGTTAGCTTCTCTGTGTCTTTCTGTGGGTGCTGGGGCTCCAGAAGTTGTTCAGAGTCCCCTTTTGCATAGTTTCGGGGGAATCTGGGGGCAGAGTGGCTTGGAGGAGCTGTTTCTACTCCGCCATCTTGGCTCCGCCCCCTCGGCTCATTAATTTTCAAAAAAATTTTGACAACTGTATTTCAATGTAATTCATTTCTTTTATAATCCTATGTATTCTATTTTACGCACTTAAAACCCTTCTGATAAGGTTCCATAGGTTTCATTAGATTGCCAAAGGGGTCCAGAGAATAAAAACTGTTAAGAACCCTTAGTAGGTTTTCCCCAGTGGTGGATTTTGAAGGAGTTAAGGAGTTTGAACAAATTTGGAACCCAAATATAGATTTAGATGGTGATGATCATAACTCAGTGCTTTGAGTTTATAATGTGCTTTCCTCACAATAACCCTGGAATGTAAGTAGTGTAAGAGTACCTCCTCTTTTCTTTTTAGATACTCCTTTGTGACTTATTGAAGAAAAATTTATCACTTGTTGGCTAAGCTTTTGATGACAAAATGTCAAGTCCTTGAATGAGTGACTGATTTATATTTGCCTTTATACCCCCAGTGCATAGCACGTTATATGTATGTAGCATGTATTCATTGGCTGATTTATTGGTTGACTTGTGATAAACTTCTTCAAACTTAGCCAGACTGGTCTTCACTTCATAGGCACATAATCCATTTCTAAGACCATACTCAAAATCTTTCCAGTTCGGTAGGCCTTATCTGAATTTATGGTTTCCTGGCATGGCTCCAAAGAGCCTAGAGTCCCCTCTAAGGTGAGATGAGACACTGGAGAACTTTAGTGGAAGGAACATGCTATAAATTAAATTATAATTGCACAGGATAGACATTTTCCAACCAGCCCTTAGTGATGTCTTTTTGCCCAATGAGTAATGCTACTGGTGTCATGGAGATGTCCAGCTGCAGCTAAGGTAAGAGAGATTGGAAGGCAGCTACAGCCAGACGCCTGGGTACTCAATGGCTAGGATGCCAAAGGCTCCACACTGTGCCGAGAGCCATACCAAAATAAAAGCCTCTTTGTTCTTCTGGTATCTGCCTAACCTTCAGATCACATCTTTTTGCTTGCTTTTCAACATCAGTTGACCTTGATGATGACTCATCCTTTTGGGCTGGATCCTGCCTTTTATCTCTGACCCCTCAGCTCAGCATCTGATATCTCTGGTAAGACTACAGGTTTTGCATGATTACTGTAATGATTCTTGCCCCTTCATAAGCAGGAGCTTTTCCTAGATTCTTGTCTCCAGAAGTCACAACCAGTCTGTGCCAACTTGAATCCCTCAAACTAGTCAATTTTTCTCTCCCACTCCACCTAGAGAGACAGGTCTGGGAGGAAAAATACAGAAACAGATTCACATCTAGTCTGGAAAAACTATTTGCAATTATACTAGAAAAGTCACTAGCCTCCGGTGTTTCCTCTTTATGGATAATGCTAGCTCTCTGTTTTAGATAGATACTATTTAACATAAGGAGTGGTCCACCTATTCCTATTATTTTTTTAAATACAAATTCATGTTGTATTTCCTCATATATAAGAGGTTAATTACTGTCTTATCTCTTACTTCTACAGGGCTGATTTTGAATATGACTTTCCCTCTGGTCCCTGACTTGACCACCTGTTACCCTTTCCTCTCTCTTTAACTGAATTAGAGTTTACCTAAAACAACTATGTTTTAAGTGACCCAGTCTGGCTACAAAGAGATAACTCATAGTTTTTAGCCTAAAGGAAAATGTCTTTCCAATCCATATGATCTTTTCTGGTTTTGGACGTATATTAAAATAGGTTAATAGTAAACCATTATCATTTAGCTCTTGAGCCCCTGTTAGAGAAAATTATGTAACAATTTTACCAGAGGTGAGAATTTTGAACCTGTTTAAATTCTGTATGTTTAAGCTAACTATTCATTTCTATCATTTTTCTCCTTGTGTGCAACCGATCTACAGTACACAATATTTGTAATCAATTGTGAGTTTTTCTGTGAAGGAAAAAACATCAAGATCGAGATGTATTTTGAAGGGTTAGCAAGGGGAAATGTATACAATGTCTGTCATACATATAATCACATTTAGGGAAATTAAATTAAAATTTTCAGGGAAATTAAAATTTTTATTGGTTTTTTCTAGTGTCACCCAGAATGAATGCAGTTTGAGTTCATTGCCATAAGATGGGGGCTAAGCTTCTTAAGCCAGCCTCTCTGCTCATTCAAATGTCCTACTAGCCATATCAGTGCTATGAATTTTCTCCCTGCTGCCTCTCAGCTTCTCACCTCATTTCCATTCTCTGCCTTTCTCCCTTTCTCTTCTACCCTTTTGAAGAGTAGTTCAAAACTCCTAGTCTTCTTGAACTCTATCCTCTATCTACTCATAATTAGTCAGTCTGAGACTTGTCTTAATAGGCTGTTACATGAAAAAAGGAGCAAATTCAATTATATATTCATTACATACCAAATGTATGGATAACTGTGCTAGGCACTGTAGGTGATAATAAAGATAACTGAGACATAATCTTTGACCTCTAGGAGCTTGTTGGTGTGTTATGTTTTTATATAAATAACTACTATAATATAAAACATAAACATATTAAAGACATGTGAGATAGTACATAAAGTCAGAGGAGGAAATTTCATTTCCAACTTGGAGAGTATGGTCAGCTGAGGCTTCATGCAATTGAATTCATGCAATGTAATAGATAGCGTGCAAAGCCTGGAGTCAGGAGGACTTGTGTTCAAATCCATCTAGTCCCAGACATTTACTATCTGCATGACCCTGAGTCAGTCACTTAACAGCTGACTGCCTCAGTTTCCTCAACTGTAAAATTATCATAGCACCTACTTTCCAGGGTTTTTGTGAGGATCAAATGAGATGATATTTGTAAAGAGTTTAGTACAATTTATGGCACATAGTAGGCGCTTAATAAATGCTTGTTTTCTTCTTTTCTTCCTTCATGGCAAAGACAGTATTTAAGCTGCATCTTGAAGGAGAAATAAAATTTCAATAGACAGAGATGGAGAGAGGGCCTTATAGGAATAGGGATAATATGAACAAAAAATATAAATGCTAGAAAAAATATGATGAGTCTGGGGAAAGGTAAATAGTACAAGTTAGGTAGTAATATGAGATAAGGATGAAAAAAAGAAGATGCTTAATTGTGAAGGGCTTTGGATGCTGTGGTGTTTCAACTTTATCTTAAAGGGAATAGGGAGCCATTGCAGGATTTTGAGCATAGGTGACCTGATCATATTTCTAGAGAAGAATGACAAGAATAGGATGGTCATATGGGATTGGCTCCCAGAGGAGTATTTATCATGGCTTTGGTATATTGGCAATGTTTCTCTTGTAGGGAATTATCTCAGAAGTTCAGGGGAAAAGGCCCCAAGACAAATTACATTTGAGTTTTTAGAATATCAAATATTTATAAAAAAACATTTTGAGATCCACACTGAAGCATCTGGATTTCATTATCTCCCGTTTTCCCAGTGCAATAACTTCTTGGCTATGACTGCCTCATGCTGGAAGAATCCCAAGACCAGTTCCAAGTACCAGATCAGAGATCTTTGCCCAGAAGCTTCTAATGTTCCCCAAGGTGCTGCCTGGTTTATGAAAGCCTCTCTTGGGCTGATTTGTGTAATGGATAACCTTTCAATCTGGCTGTGTTCAGGTCTGGCATATCACAGAGAAATCCTTTTAGGCCATGGAAATGATTTTCACAAATGCAGCCCTTTTAGCACAATCTCTATAACAGAGGCACACTTGGCAGATAATTGGTTTACATACTATTTATGGGGAGATGTTGAGGTTATTAAAGAAAATGATAGAGAGGGGAGGAATTTTGAGCTCCTAAAATTTGCAGCCATTAATCCTAAGTGAAATTGCCTAATGGATGCCAAACACATACCTACTTCCTTCCCAAAATCACATGGAAATGAAGACTTCTGTAGCAATGGGTTTCAAGAACTAAGTAGCAGTGACCTATGTTCATTCATTCTATGGCCAACTTATAATTTTTTTAAATATCAATTTTTCACTAGAATAAACTACCATCAGTTTTGGCAGACACAATAACCAATATTAAAAAAACACAAATTCCTCTGGTAATCTTTTGATTTAGGGGAAGGAAAGAAAAATGTTTTGCTAAATCACTTGGGGCAGGGGTTCTTAACCTTTTTCTGTCATAGATCCCTTTGGATAACTAGTGAAGCCTATGGACCTCTTCTCAGAAAAATGTTTTGAAAAAATTGAAGGAAATGCTAAATTTCAGTTAGAAGTTAGTATTTAATTTTCCCATCTCCTAAAATTTATCCATGGGGTTTATGGACCCCATGTTAAGAAGCCCTTCTTTAAGGGTTTGTTGTAATGAGACCAAGTCAGAGAAAATGACTGGGAGCTGGTAAGATGACAAGAGGCTTATTTCTTTATAAATATATTTAGAAGCAGAAGAGACAGTCTGTTCCATATGGATGCCAAGTAAAAATAAGAGAGAGTAGTGGGTAGACTGCTGGACTTGGAGACAGGAAGAGAAGACCTGGTTTCTAATCTCACCCCTGATATTTCCTAACAAGTTCCTTCCCCTCTCTGAGCTTCTGTTTATTTATCTGTAGCATGAGGCTAATAATAGCTGCCATATCTACCTCACAAGGTTGTTGTGAGGCACAAATGAGGTAATTTTGTGGTAGTTTATAAATGCCAGGCATAGTGCAACAATTCAAGGCAAGAGTTGACTGGCCACAGATTCCCCTTGAGATCTGTAGTTCTTCCCAAATTGGTAAGAGGGGAAACTAAAATGAAATCAGTCCTCATTCAGCTGGGGAATGGGGCAAGGAGTAGTGGTGGAGATTTCTGAGAAACAGTTACAGTGGGAGTTTGGGAACTTTTGAGAAGAGAGAAGAAAGAAGTAGCAGTCACCACAGGTCAGTAGCTAGTGCCTACCCCATCTGCTGTTCCCTTCTATAACAGTAGAAAAGATGACCTCCATCTAAACAGATGAGCTAGAAAATGCCCGGGGCTGTATTTTATTGTGGATTCTTATCCAGGAGCAGGAGCTCAGAAAGAAACCAGACAGCCAGCCAAGAAATGAACTAAACTGTGTCCCCTACCTGTTCCCAACCTTACTTCTTAAAGCTTTGATTATTTGCCACATGAGGGAGCAATGAGAACCATGAAGAAAAGAGGGCTCTTTCCTAGTGGAAAAGTAGAGGTTCCACTCCCAGCCCACTGTTGGAGTTATACTCTCTAGCAGGATACATAAGCATGAGCCGCTTAATCACTACCCTTGTAGGCACAGAATTACTATGAATCCTGGCTTTTGTTTATAAACTTGCATTATAAACACAAGTCAAGTCTTCATTAATGTTATTAATAAGGATGTTCTAAACAAAGGATGTTCTAAACAAAGACTGATTATGTCCCCTGACTTACCCAATGATTTCCAAAGTGAAGTCAACAAGATCAGCCCTTGAAATATAAGGAAAACATCAAAATTTCTGTTTCCATTTATTCTTCCTCTTCTGGGAGACCTATAATCCTTAGGTTGTCTCTATGCATCCAGTCTAGGAGATCAATAGGTTCTATTTGAATAGAGAATATGTTTTCTTTTAATTGTTATTGATTTTTTGCTTCTCTTTTAGATTGTCCTTTATGTCTATTTATTTGCATTTCCAATAAGTTGTCCTCATTTATGTTTCTTTGGTGGAACTTGCCCTCACATATTCAAGCTTTTCTATTCTGCCAATTATTTCTACAATGCAGGCCATAAATTCTGCTCTCACAATTATCATTTCTCTTTTAAGTCACTCAGGAACAGTGTATGTTCTCCTCAGATCCACAAAATCTTTTGTCTCATCATGTTGAATAATTTTCCCTTTTTATATTTTGCAACATTTACTTCTAGGTGTCTGAACTCATTTACTAGAGCTGGGGTCCATATTTCCTTCTGTGGTTAATGTTTTTCCTTATTGGTTTATGCTCAAGGTCTTTGAGTTTTCTTGCTCCTATAATCTTTGGGAATTTCAGTTGCTATTTTCCCTTATTGCTCACTTTCTGACTCCCTCCCTTCTAGTGCTGTTTTCCCTTGGGGCTAGATCTCAATTCATTGTGTACTTTTCTAGATCTCTGCCTCAAGTGATTTTTTGGGGGACAAAACTTCCCCCAGCTTGATGCTGGGCTCTTTCCCTAAGGTTTAGTCAGTTGCCACAGTATGTACTGTCCCATTCCCTCTGTTTCTTAGTTCTCTGACCTGGCAATACAGAGTGCTACCATGCTAGTGCTCTTGCAGCCTGGGTTGATTTCTATCATTTGGGTTTTGGATCCTCTGGCACTGGGGAGGAGGAAGGAGTGGCATGGGGATGGGCTCTTTTTCAAACTTGTATACATGTCCTCTCTCTCTTTGTTCCTTTACTCTCCTATAGAGACTGTCTGTAGTACCAAACACTGCCCTGGCACTACCTATTAAGACCTCCTAAAATTTCTGCAGTTTGGCACTTGGGTCTCCATGGTACTAGAAAGAGGGAGGGGGTGCTGAGATGTGGGATTGCATTTTGTTCCAAGTCCATGAGTTGGCTAATGCAGCACTGTTGTCAATAGTGTGGAGGACAATGGGAAAGGGGAGTGAATGTTGTTGTTGTTTACTTGTTTCAGTCATGTCTGACTCTTTGTGGCCCCATTTATGGTTTTCTTGACAAAGACACCAGAGTGGTTTGCCATTTCCTTCTCCAGCATATTTTACAGATTAGGAAATTGAGGCAAACAAGGTTAGGTGACTTGCCCAGGGTCATACCAATAGTAAGTATCTGAGTCTGAATTTGAACTCAGGCCTTCCTAATTCCAAGCCCAGTGCTCTACCCACTGAGTTACATAGCTGCCTCATCCAAAAGTTGACTGAGGTTGAATTAGTCATTCGTTTATAGAGTTTTTACCTTGTATTGGGTCCCTAGTGCCCTAGCCCCTGAAGACAGGTGAAGTTGCTTTATCTTTATCCATAATTTGTATTTTGGAGAGGTCTGAGAGGTCATGAGCATCAGAGAAATTTTCTACTCTTCCATCTTGTTGATAATCTGTTTACTTTTTCTCAAAAAAAAGGAAGAAAAGAAAGAAACTTTGCTTTCTTAACATTAATTTTGTGTATTGACACTGGCATCCTCATTCAATCTATATGTTTGACAGTCTCATGTCACATATAGTATGCAAGATATATAAAAAGAGCAGAAGTTCTATAATGCAAAGGATTCATCAGTGATATTCTTATAGTGCCTGTATGATTGAGCACTTAATAAATATTTGCTGAGCAATTGATTTGTTTTCAGTTTACAGTTTATGTATGGCCTTTTAAGTGGACTTACAAATCATATTATCTATTTTTAATCAAACTCTCACAAAGCAGGAATGTTAACCTGGCGAAGATGCACCTCTTTTCCCTCCCATCCCCCAATTCCAAGATGTTATCATATAGACTTAGGGGGCTAGAATGTCACAGGAAAGAATGTACAAATTAAAGATGGTACTAATAAGTGTGAGCACAATTAACAAGAAAATGACAAAGCTGAAACTTCTCCTCTGCCTACAGTGAATTCTTTATCAGCCACATTAGGAAATTGAGAACAATAATGATATTATTGGTCTAACAAGAAGACCAAAACATTTATAAAAATTATTTGAAATATGCATTTAGATTCACCATTATTTTCAATGAACTTCATCTTTAGTGTATCCTGAACCTTCAGGTATTAGCCTTAAGGCAGGTCAGTGGCACAGTGGATGGAGAGTTGGGCCTGGAGTCAGGAAGTTCCAGTGTGGCCTCAGACACTGGGTGTGTGATCTTAGGCAAATCACTTAACCTCTGCTTGCCTCAGTTTCCTCAACTTTAAAATGAGGGTGATAATAGCACCTGCCTCACAGAGTTCTTTAAGGATCAAATGAAATAATATTTTTAAAGTGCTTAGCACAGTGCTGCATGTGCTAGGTAAATGCTTATTCTATTCCCTTTCCCACACCTCTCCCCGTTAGCTAATGATAATAGGAAATCCTCATGATCAGAAACCATTTCAAGGGGCAGCTAGGTGGCGCAGTGAATAGAGCACTAGCCCTGGAGTCAGAAGGACCTGAGTTTAAATTCGGCCTCAGACACTTAACACAAAAATTAGCCATGTGACCTTGGGCAAGTCACTTAGTCCCAATTGCCCTCCATAAAGAAAAAAGAAAAAAAAGAAAACCATTTCAAAAAAGCTTTTATTGCTAAAAATTATAAAAGTATGTCAACTTCAAAAACTCTCATATCTAAACATTTTAAAAATTTGAAAACAGAATTTTCCAAGCTGTTTATAAATCTTCCATATGAGGTCTGTCAGTAGCCTTAAACTCACTTGTTAAAAATATTTAAAGAAAAACAATACTTTATGATTGATTTGGAAGAACAACTGATTGACAGTAGGGAAAATGGGCCTTTACTAGTTGAAATTTGGCAAAAATCTTTGCATAATTAGTGGATGGGATTAAAAAATGAGTGATTTCAGATCAATGCAATCAATGATCCACAACAGACTCATGATGAAAAATACTATCCTCCTCCAGAGAGAGGACTGATGAACTTGGCAGACTGAAGCATTTTTAATGACTTCTACTTCGAATTGCTTCACATAGATAATGCTTGCCTTCTCGATGGGTGAGAGGGATTGGAGGGAGGGAGAGAATTTGGTACTCAGGTTTTTTTTAAATGTTAAAAATAAAGAAATATTTTGAAAAATGAGTGACTTAACAGACATAACCTTCTTCCATGGATTTATATAGTATTGCAAGGTATCTTTTTTTTTTTTTTTTACTTTTGGCAACCATTAAAGCCACAGATTAAAATAAACTGAACTTAGAACCAGACAGACCTTCATTTCACTTTACCACAAAATGTTTAAGCAAGATTATAAAAAATAATAAATATTAAATCACATTTCTTTCACAAATACTATTATGTAAATAAAATTTTGTGAGACCAGAAAGTCTTTTTGACGGTTAATGTATTTAATTTTATCTCAGCCTTTAAAGAATTTGTTCAGTTTAATAATGTTTGTGATTTTTATATAGTAGTCCATGTTTGTAATAAGTGTGTATGTTTCATGGTTAGACAGTTCTATGAGGGCCAGTCCTGGGAGTATGCTCTCTTATTCCCTGCCTGGTCCAATCCACCACACAGAAATTTGCAGTGAGCTTATTCAAAATTGTGTATGACAGATTGGGAAGGATTTGCATTATGTAATGATAAAGCATTCCCTAATTGGCTGCTGCTAACTCAGTGCATATACAAAAGGGGCAACCCACCCCTCTACTGTTTCTTCTTGGATACAAATAAAGAAAGACTAATTTGAGCAGCAACCCTAGAGCCAGATTTGAGGGGGAGGGTGGTGGTAAGGAGGGAAACAAGTAGTGTGTGCTTCAATATATATATATATTTAGCAATGCCTATTTTATAGGAAAGTGTGGCCAAAAGTATAGACACCATTAGCTAGCCTGCTAATAAACTATTAAAAGGTAATAGATAAAACGGGTCACACAGGCCAGTTAGCATCATCTTAAAATTGAGCTTGATATGGAAGCATTAAGTAATAGAAAAAATTCGAGGCTGGAAATCAGGAAATTTGAGTCTGAGTCCCAATTTTGCATGTGACCAGCTGTGTGACCTTGCAGAATTAATTTTTGGCTCTCTTTGCTTCATCAATGTATGCCAAGGAGGAAGTTGGATTAGATGATGGATAAAAATCTCTTTAGATCTAGTAATAATAACAACAGCTCCTGTTTCTTTCAGGTTTACTAAGTGCTTTCTTCCTAACCCTTTAAACCTCAACTATGATGATGTAGAGCCCCAAGGGTTAAAATTGCCATTTCAATACCTTATAAGACCCTCTTGATCCTGAGAGAGTCCTATCTTGATAAGTCCTTATCTTGAAATGCCATCAAACTTCCCCCTTGTCCTGGACCATGGAATTCCTTGTCTCCCTCCCATCCTGGGTCATAAAATTTCCCCTGTCTCTTATCTCATGTCATCCATCTTCCTCATCCTTTCCCTAACTCTCCAAACCCCATTAGAAACCCTAAAAATTACATCGTCTTTTTCCTATATCAATGCCTTTGTTTAGCTCCTTGCTAAGTCTCATATCTTCATGCTTTTGCGTCAATAAAACTGCCATTGGCTAAAGAAAAGGTCTAAGTGAATTCTTTCAAATCTGAACCAGCTCTCCCAACTCCTCCACAATGATCAGAATGATTCCTGGGAGGGAAGTCATATACTGAGAATATTTATCCCACAATGCCTTAGCTATTATTTGGAAACTATACAAAGGAAAGAGCTCTGGAAATGGATGTAGAGCTCCTGGATTCAAATTTCTACTTGACCTCTTATTACCTATGTGACTTTGGGCTAGTCATTTTACTGGACCTCAGTATCTTCATCTATAAAACGAAGGAATTGGATTTCTTAAGGTCCCTTTATTTGAACAATCTATGAGATTGTGACTCAATAGTTCTATTCTTTGAGGAACCTTCTCCAGAAGAAGGATTGTTCCACTGGCTTCCCTAGAAAGGAGTCCTTAACGAGTCATAAAATCCATTCTGATTCATTGTGAGGGATGAAAAATCATGCCTGAGAAGTCCCAAGGTCAGTACTTTCATAGTTAAATGTTCCCATTGAATGGAATGTTGGCAATGTAGAAGAGACTTCATCAGGATTAGAAGCATTCTCCATGCTTGAAATGTGGTATAAATGCTTGCTATTACTTATTTCTACAAAATATTGCAAGACCCAGAAGAAGCCTTTCAGAATATTGGACAGATCCTCTATGGAGGATTTATGAAGGATTTGGGCAAAATTTTTGCAGGATGGTTAAATGTAGCCTGCCCACACCAATTAGATTATTGTGAGAAGCACATTTTGGGGGTTCATAGGACTTCCCAGGTAAGGGCAGGGAGGTGACCCGGCCAAGCTTCCATGTCCACTGCTCCCTTGGAGGCCCTTAGGAAGATCCATGTGGGATACCCCTCAACACAGTTGTGGGGATCACAGGACTTCTAGGGAGGATCAGGGAGCTAGCCTGGGATGAGCTTCCATTGCCCACTGCTTCCCTTTTTGGAGACTCTTAGGAAGATCCATATGATGTACCCCTTAAAACAGCAAACCCCTTCTCACTGAAAGAACTCAGAAACAGTGTGCAAAGGAAGTGGTTGTGGTGCTCACTAGGGACACACCTACATAGATACAGAAGCAGGAGTAAGGGTCTACAAGTTCTGTCCTTCCCGGTAGACTTAGGGTTAAATTCCTCATATTCCTTACTTTCTCTCTCTGTCCTTCACTTTCTCTGTCTCTCTGTCTCTGTCTCTGTCTCTTTCTCTGTCTCTCTGTCTGTCTCTGTGTCTTTTTTTGTCTCTCTGTCTCTGTCTCTGTCTCTTTCTCTGTCTCTCTGTCTTTTTCTGTCTCTGTCTCTCTGTCTGTCTCTCTCTCTCCTATATGCAGATTACATAGGCATGCTAGTGAGGACACCCAGGCTTAAACTGGTTTTTCCAGTTTAACCCCTTTCTAATCTACTTGGAGCCAGGAGCCAGGATAGCCATTGTCTTAGTAAAGTAAGATCTGTGAGCTTCCCCACAGCTGTTGATCAATAACTTTTGTGGGGGCAAGATGCCATTATATCCCCTCTTACAATATTAAAGTATTGATTTCTCTTCCTTTTTGCTCCTTATTTCAAAATTCCTTGGCATCATCCTCCATTCTTTCTTTCACACTAGTTTCTGATGAAGTAGCTTCTCCTCTCCAAAACCAGTTCCTCTGTGTCTACACTTAATCCTGTACTCTCTCATCTTTTCCAGAAAACTTACAAGCATTCCCCTCCTCTCTAACCTTCAGTTTCTATGTACTGGTTCCTTTCCTATTGCCTACAAATAAGAAAATCAATAGATGATTGTAAATATGACTGCATGGTGTTCTGGGTAATAGAATTACAGATATCCACATATTATATACCACATTAAACTCAAAATGAATACATGACTTGAATGTTAAAAGTCAAACTATTTTTTTTGGACGGGGGAGAGCAGGGCAATTGGGGTTAAATGACTTGCCCAAGGTCACATGGCTAGTAAAATGTTATGTTTCTGAGGCTGGATTTGAACTCAGGTCTTCCCAACTCCAGGGCCAGTGCTCTATTAACTTTACCACCTAGCTACCCCCAAGGTCAAACTATTTTAAAGAATAGGAAGACCATATCATACCTTTCACAGCTATGACCTAGGGATGAATTCTTTACCAATCAAAGAATAGAGACAATTATAAAAGACATACTATAACATTCCAAATACATGAAAGTGAAGAGGTTTTACACAAAGGAAAGAAACTCCCTACTAGCCTCAAATCCTTTCCCTCTGTAAGGGAAATATAAGTTTGGAAGACTATATAGTTGCATGGGTGGTCAAAGCCCAATAGGGAGGAGTTGTATGGACTATTTATGGGCTCAGCTATGTGTTATTTACTCTTTCCACTGGGTTAAATAAAATTTTACCATATTAAAATTTTTATTAGTATTTTTTTTTGTTAGCCTGAGTGCTTATATGATAGCTAAGGGTTCTTTTTAGACTTAAGTCAAATTCTGAGGTTCCTTAGAAAAAAACTCAGAGATTTGAGTCATTAAGATTTTAGAGAAAGGGGAGGCGGAGCCAAGATGGCGGAGTAGAAACAGCTCATCCAAGCCACTCTGCCCCCAGATTCCCCCCAAACTATGTAAAAGGGGACTCTGAACAACTTCTGGAGCCCCAGCACCCACAGAACGACACAGAGAAACTAACCTCCCGCTGAGGACAGCCCAGCAGCCCTGCAGGAAGGACCAGCGCAGCGGTCTGGGAGCCGGCAGTGCGCAGAGCGCAGGAAGTGGAGCCCAGGTCCCCGTGAGCCAAGGTTTTAGCTCCAGGGCGGCACGGCCAGCAGCAGGCTGGAGGAACCCCAGAACACCAGCAGCTGTGAGGAATCCAGAATTATCAACATAGACATGCCTAGGACAAAGTAAGAGGTTAGTGTCCTATGGACTTTGGGACCTGTATTTGGGGGAATGCGTCAGCTCCCTCCCCTGGGGGCTAGAAGCCACTGAGGAGACACGCCATTTTGTAGTTTTCATAGGCATTTCCGGCTCCCAGCCTACAAATCGTGGGGAGATCCAGCGATCAGTCTTGGGGGGAAATCGCTCTTGCTTTAACCTCCCTGGATCTGGATTGTGATCTAGGGTGGAAGTTGTGGGTGGGTTTATAGCTTGCCAGAAATGGAAGTTGCCCCCCACACGTTCGGGACGAAAATTCCTCTATCTGGCCTTAAAGCCATAGTGTGGCAACAAGCCCAAAAGTCAAGTAATTAAGTGGCAACATGCCAAGGCAAAGGAAACAGAAAAATGCAACCCTAGACTCCTATTTTGGGGCATAGAGCAGGAAAAGGACTGTGAGGTCAGAAGTCCTGCTCCAAAAGCCCCAGGGGAAAACATGAGCGGGTTGCAGGCCATAGAGGACCTTAAGAAGGACTTTAAAAATCAAATAAGAGAAGTGGAGGAAAAATTGGAAAGAGAAATGAGAAGGATGCAGGAAAAGTATGAAATGAGGGTCAACAGCCTGACTGAGGAAAACAGCACCTTAAAAAATAGACTAGCTCAAATGGCAAAGGAGGCCCAAAAGGGCAATGAGAAGAATGCCTTAAAAAGTCGAATTTGCCAGATGGAAAAAGAATCTCAAAAGTTCACTGGGGAGATTCATTCCTTCAGAGTTAGACTGGAGCAAATGGAAGCTAATGACTTTATGAGAAATCAAGATGCTGTTAAGCAGATCCAAACAAATGAAAGATTAGAAGGCAATGTGAAATATCTCATGGGAAAAACCACTGACCTGGAAAATAGATCCAGGAGAGACAATTTAAAAATTATTGGACTACCTGAAAGCCATGATCAAAGAAAGAACCTAGAAATCACCCTTCAAGAAATTCTCAAGGAAAACTGCCCTGATGTTTTAGATCCAGAGGGCAAAATAGAGGTTGAAAGAATCCACAGATCACCTCCTGAAAAAGATCCCAAAAGAAAACTCCCAGGAATATTATAGCCAGGTTCCAGAATCCCCAGATCAAGGAGAAAATACTACAAGCAGCCAGGAAGAAACAATTTCAATATTGTGGAAACACAATCAGAATAGCCCAGGACCTGGCAGCTTCTACACTGAGGGATCGAAGGGCATGGAATATGATATTCCAGAGGGCAAAAGAACTGGGAATGAACCCAAGGGTCACCTACCCAGCAAAACTGAGTATTTTGTTTCAGGGGAAAATATGGTCATTCAGTGGAATAGAGGACTTTCAAGCATTCTTGAGGAAAAAACCAGAATTGAATAGAAAATTTGACATCCAGACACAAGAAGCAAGAGATGCCTGAGAAGGTAATCAGGGAAAAGAAATCAAAAGGAACTTATCAAACTTGAACTATTTACATTCCTATATGGAAAAGCAATAACTGTGACTGATGATATCTTTCTCACTATGAAAATAATGGAAGAAGGGTGTGTGGTCATATGAAGACATATGTGAATGTGTGTGTATAAGGTTACAGTCATATATGGATAGAGGGCATAGGTTGAATTTGTTGGGAAGGGAGAATACTCAAGGGATGAAATTATGAGGTGAGAGAGGAAAGTGGCAAGAGGAGATGGGGAAAGACAGGGTAGGGTAAACTATCTCATGTAGAAGAAGCAAGGGGAAGTGGTTGCAAGGGAAGGGGAGAATAGGAAGGGAAAAAAAATGCAAATCCACATTCTCATTGAATTTGGTTCGGGGAGAGAATGACATACATACTAAATGGGATATCTCAACCTGCAGCAGAAGAGGGGGAAGGGGGATGAGAGGAGGGATGATGGATGGGAGGGCATCCTTGGGGTGAGGGGAGGTTGGAAGTACCCACTATAGAAGAGGGACAGGATCATGTGGGGAATGGACCAGGTGGGGGGTGGGATGAGTGGGAGGGAATTATAAGCAGCCTTGCACAATATATCTACTATGATAATGTTTTGCATAGCTAGACATGTACAACATATACTGAATTACTTATCACCCCAGAGGGAATGGGTGACAAAGGAGGAAGGAAATGGATCTGAAATTCGAGGTCTTAAGATTAAATGTTTCAAATATATATAAATACTATTATTAATACTCTTTTGCTTATAATTGGGAGATAAGATGTGCAGGCATTGGGACACAAAGATTCACCTTCCTCTAATGGAAAAGTCGAAGGGGCTATGGGAGGAGGTATGGGAGAGAGCAGATTGGAGGAAGCGATATCTTATGGGACTGCTATTCTGGGAGGTTGGGTAGGGGAATAACAGGGGGAAAATGATTGTAACTCAAAATCTGGTGGAAATGAATGATGTAAAACAGAAGTTAATAAAGCATTTGTTTAAAAAAAATTTTAGAGAAAAATGCTCAAGATTAAGATTTTAGAGAAAAGTGCTCAAAATTGAACCTGGGTTATATAAACCAAAAGCTGTGTTCTGTTCCCTGGGTTGGTTATTATGGTGCCCTGTGCTTCACATTCCTGTCCCCCTAAACCTGCTCTTCTTAGGTTAAATATCCCTAGTTTCTTCCACTCATTTTCAGATCTGTTGAGCATCCAGACTGGAACCCTTATCTTCTGACTCCAAGTCTAGAGTTCTTCCCACTACATCATGTTTTCTCTTAGCCCTGCCTCTTGCATTGAAAAGTCTGGTTTTAAGGGTTATGACTTTGCTACCTTTCCCCTTGTGCATTAGAAAATTAGATTTTAAAATGAAGAAAAATGTCCAGTTTTTCATATAACATGGATTTTATGCCAACTCTTGAAATGGGTTTTTAATTTAATATGAGACTGTATAGTAACTGGTCTTGGAAAATGATAGTGAAATAATTTTCTAACTTAATGTTAGGTATTGTTTCTAGCCAGGCTTTTTATTCCTTTCTGTTTTCCCTCAGATTCACAAGGGAAATCAGCCTTTTGTTCTCTCCATTACATTTTAAAAGGTAGGCCTATGGAACATATAGAGTGGTATGTTGTTGTCATGACAACTATTACTTTTTTGGTAATTCCTTTTATTTTCTAAAAATAATGTGTCCTTTCTTAAGGTCTCTATATTGGTTTTTTTTTCTTTAAATCTAGATTTCCATGGAGAATCTGACTCCATTGGACTCAAGGGGCACTCTTGTCTTGCTTGAGAAGGACTGATTATAAGAAAAGTCCAAAATTGGCCATAAAACTGAATGCCAGCATTCCCTTAGCTCTAAATGAGAAAACTAATGAGTATATATAGATATGGGAGACATGAAATAATGCTAGCAGTTTCACAAAAACAGAGGCATGATCATGCCCCTTTGCTGTGTGCATAGAATACCACTTTATTTTATTTTTAGACTGCAAAACACTTTAAAATCACAGAATATCGAGTTTGGAATAGGTCTCAGAGGTACAATCCATGTACCCAAACAAGAATACTGGGGAAATGGTGGCCCTTTGTAAACACCTCTAGCAATACAGGGAGTTCACTTATTTCCCAAGGCATCTTGCTACAGTTAAAGGTAAGTCATTCTACTTTTAGTCAGGGTTAATTGTTACAGAACATGAGATGTGTCTCTTTAATTTACCCCTCTTCCTCCTAGTTCTACTTTCCAGGGCCAAGCAGAATAAATCTAATCTCTCTTTCACAGAAAATCCTTCAAATGCTTGAACACAGCTAGTTAGGCCCCACTTGACCTTATTTCATCATCTACCAATCTCTTAAAGACTTGATCCCCATTTTATAAATGGGTAAAATCAAAGTTTTAAGAGACAGGTTTAGGCCCTGAAGAAGTAGGAGCTGGAATCTTAATTGTTTGGTCTCTAACCAGGCAACGGCCTTTCCCAATCACTTTATATTCCCAGAAGAGTCTCTTTTACATCTAGAAAGCCCTTGATGGTTCATAGGACAAAGACATTTGTTTCTAAGGTTTGACTGTTCATAGTGGAAAAGGAGCTTTGGAGTCTATAGACTGAAGCACCCACACCTTCACATACCAAAGACTGAGTCTTGATCAGGATGTACTCTAAAAATTAATGTTTAGAATTTAGGAACTAAAAGGGAAACTTGTTGGAAAATGTGATTTTTTTTTCTTTTTCCAAAAGGCTATTTGTCATTTTAGTGTTTGGAAGCTAGTTTTGAACAATGAACCACAGCTATTAGAATTTTTTGTTTTTCATAAATGTATCATTTATAAAAAGAAAAATAGCTCATAGACTACAACTTGCTATATGATACAGTTACAAAGGCCCTTTATAGACATTATCTCATTCAATCTTGGTGGGGGAGAGGAGGAGCCAAGAGGGAGGGAATGAGAGCCACTATCATTTCAAGACATTTGACAGACTAATCTCTCAATGACGTAGTGGCCTAATGGTGGAAATTCCCTAACTGCTACTGAAGAGAAAAATAAAATATCACAAACTATGAAAGGACACATGAAAGTAGATTGTCTCTATCTTTCTCTTCTTCTGTAAAAAGTTCTATTTCTCTAGCCTAAGTTGCTGGAATGATGCCAATGGACTGTGTATTCCTAGCAGGTTTGAAAAGGTATAAAAACCAAATCTGTACTCTGGGGTTTGAAGCTGCTAACAACAAGAGCAATCTTCCTTAGCGTGCCAATACATTTCTTTGCTTTCAATTTGGTCTCCCATCTTTGACCCACAGTCATAGCACCGCTGCTAACGTGTCTTTCAAAAGGTGCTGTTCCTCTTGGTAAAGAGAATTTCTCCAACATCACAAAGCACCCTTTTGGGGGGTTAATGCAAGTACTATTATTTTCCTTTTATGGATGAAGAAACTGAGCCTCAGAATAGTATCGTGACCAAGGTCACAAATAGCTTGTGTATTATGGGTGGGGTGGGGTGGGGGGGACACAGATGATGGCCCACATGAGTGACTGTTAAATCAGCTGGCAGTTCTAATGATCATTTATGGATAGATAAATAGATATAAAGACCTACATAGATATCTATATCATTATCTGTAGTTATGTCTTTCTAATTACTTATCTATACCTCTGTGTGTATGTGTTTGCGTGACAACTATGAAAACATCACTATATGGCAGAGATTTAGAGTCCCACAGAGCCAGGCTTGAATCCTAAAAGACTGATTCTAATCCCTAATACTGACCCGAAGCAAATCGCTTAACATAACTGAGCTTCAGTTTTCTCACCTATAAAATGGAAATGGCAATAATACCTGGAAAACATACCTCACAGGGTTGTTGTCACACTCAAAAGAAACAGCAGCTGATTCAAAAAGGTAGGAAGACATGAAGGCCCTTAAAAGTGGTTTCAGATAGGCTTAGGAAGATAATTGCCAGTTGCTGTTATACACACACATGCCCTTGTGAATTTGGAAATATGCACATGTATAAAAGTCATATAACATAAATATTCATGTAAATAATGAACTCTACTTTATTGAATGAATGAATTAAAAACTTACCCTAACTCAGGTAAGTTAGAAGCAGAATGATAGTGTAGAAAGAACTTCCTCAAAGCCAAGAAGGCACAGGTTTGAGGCCTGTTCTGATACATACTATATGACCCTAGGCAAGTTACCTAAATTCTCAAGTTACATATAAGAGACTGACCTGTATTGGTAGAGGGAGTTTTTTCAAAAACTCACAAGCCTAGTACCTATCTGACTGAGCCATCCATCCTATAACTGGGAATCATGACAATAGACGATTTTCCCCCTAGCCAACCTCACTGTCTAGTTCTAGAATAGAAACTGTGACCTGGCCTCATTACTAGCTCTATTGGGATAAATCTATAAAGTCCTTCTCTTATGTGTAGGTAAAAGGATACATGGCTTTAATGAGAGGAATTCATGTGGGCTGCATATCACGGACAGGAGGGAGTCAGAGGGAAATCACCATCCCTCTGGCATCTGAGAAAAAGAATGATCCAAAATTATTTCCCAATGTGATTTTCTTCCCTTGGGCCCTGGTCCTTTTGGCAGAACTGCTTTTCATAGGGCCGCTGCTAAGTGGGAGTCACCTCTCATGGATCTGATCACATGCTGTGGCTGGAAGCCCAGGCTGAACCTTGAAAGTCATGCTGTTCCCAAACTGATGAAAAGCTTTCCTTCTGGAGAGCTCAGGGTAATTAAAAAAACAACTTCCCTGCTTTGAACTTCTTATAAGGCCCATGTGCCAAAGGCAGCATTAGAGGGCAGGATCTCTATCTCTTACATCTCTGTATATCCCCCACAGTGTTTAGCCTAGTATCTGGGACATAGGAGGTCATTCATTCTTTCAACAAGCTTTTGTTCTGTTTTGCTTTTTTAAAATGTTCTTTTTATTTGTGAATTTAACAATCTTCTACAATTATAAACATCTAAAAAGAATAGGGAAGGGTACCATGTGAAAAACTGTAGACTTTTCCCACATACAATGAATGTCTATGCACCCACAGACACACATACATAACTGTTTTCATGTGGTCTCCCCCATTAGATTAGATTAGCATAGTTTCTGGAACATTATTGTTGTCCAACTCTTGCTATCCATGGGGCTTTTGGGGCAAAGATATTGGGATTGGCTTGCCTTTTCCTTCTCCATTGGATTAAGGCAATCAGAGGTTACATGGCTTGCCCAAGGTCACATAGCTAGTAATGTCTGAAGTCATATTTGAACCCCTGACCCAGTGGTTTATCTACTGAGATACCTAATTACCTCTTCCAAGCACACAGTAGATGCTTAATAAATGCTTATTGATTAATATCATGTGTATGCACATAATATATATGATACCCAATATAGACATATAGGTATTTCTGCTTGACCAACTAATATACATACATATGTAACAGTCAGTTACTCTCAGACAAGTAATATGGTATAATATGACATATCCATGTGCATGTATAATTCCAAAGGCAGAATCACTAAGATAAGTCTGCTAAAGTATGTATATTTGTACATATATACTTATGAATATGTATAGATATAGATATACTCAAAAACATATACAAAATGTATATATATATATATAAGTATACACATATACACACATATTTTAAACAGACATCATAGTGATTCTGCCTTTGGAATTATCACCTATATAGTTCCTATTATGCCTTTATGCCATAAACAAAAGGATTACTGGTATTTATATGGAATAATATTAAATCTGGCAAATGTGTTCTTTAGCAGAATATTTTTTAAAAACATAATTAAGGGGAAGTAAGGTACCAGTGAGGTAGGAACCACCATTCCTCTTGTTTGATTGGTTTCTCTCAGTGCTCTTGCTGAAGGGAGCACTAGGATAAAAACATGGTCATACACACCCTTCTTTTCTAGTTCATGAAGGCATCTCTCATGGTCCTGAAGAAGGGCGCTGCAGAAGTGGCAGACACTGTATGCTGTCACTACTCTGATGCTGCCATGGAACACTGCTTTGTCTTTTCATTCTCCTCAAGAGTCCCCAAACTCCTTTCATATCTACTTCATGAAAACTCTTTGCCCTTCCATCTGAGAGTTGATCTTAAGTTAGTTCCTCTCTTCCCAAAGAGGAAAAAACCCTGGAGACCAAGGTTTTTGTGGTCATAATGTATAATGACTGTCAAAAATTATGCTTTTAGAAATGGGAAAAAAGAGGATTATAGAGATGATACAGTACTTTAATTCAAGAGGCAATGAGGTGGCATAAGAGCACTGAGCCTGGAGTCAGGAAGACCTGAGTCCAAATCTAACTTCAGACACTTACTAGCTGCATGAGTCTGGGCAAATTGTTTTACCTTGTTCTGCCTCAGTTTCTTCATCTGTAACATGAGGGTAATAATAGCACTTACCTCACAGAGTTGTTGTAAAGATCAAATGGAATAATAAGATTTGTTAAGTGCTTTGAAAATCTCAAAGCTCTGTATTAATGCTAGCTGTTATCAACCCTTTGACTCCACCCTGGGGAGATGAGTTAGAATCTAGGCTTTTGAGAACTCTGCAGAGGTCATCCAACCATCATGGCCCCAGCAGAGTTTTCTGTGTACCATAAGAAGCAGTGTGGTATAGTAGGGAAAACACTAGGCTTGAGGTGAGGAGAACCTGGGTTCAAATTTGTCCTCTAGGGGCCGCTAGGTGGCACAGTGAATAGAGCACCAGCCCTGGAGTCAGGAGGACCTGAGTTCAAATCTGCCCTCAGACACTTACTAGATGTAAGTGGGCAAGTCACCTTGCCCCCTCCAAAAAGCAAAAAAAAAATCATCCTCTAATACTTACTAACAGTATGACCGTGGGCAAGTCAGTTAGCTTCTCTGAAAATTGGGATAACAAGATCTGTAGTACCTACCGCACAGGGCTTAAACTAGGCTTCAAGGTAAAGCATTTTGCAGGCTAACTTTTAAAGCGCTAAGTAACTAACTTTAAGGCACTTCTCACACTTACCCTTTTGTATCCTTTATCCAGGGCATTGGATTGGACCAGGTTCAGTCTTGTAAGAATTTACCTCTAATCAGAATGTTTCCTTTTCTCACATTAATTGGTTCACTATCCCCCTCCCGACTTTGCCTCACCCAGGGACAACTATAGTTATCGGAAACTGTCTAGAGGTTCCCCAAAAAGGTGAAGTAAAAAAGAGATAATAAATGCACAATACAAAAGAAGAATGGGACAGGTAATTTATTTCTACACCCCAAAAGAAATGATAAACAATGAAGATGCATTGTATTCACTAAGAGAATTCAAAACAGGATTTAATAACTTATAGCAACTTGTTGCAATCTTTGTGGAGGCTAATATTTAACTCTCAGAAGAATGCAAAGTTTTGCAAGACTGCTGATCAGTCATTTTACATTTCAACTCAGTTTGGTACTGCCTCTTGCTGCCAACTAGTTTTAACCTAATGGGTCTTAAGAACTCTGGAACTTCCCGATTCACAAAATTAATTCCACATTCCTTCACATTAATCTTGAGAGTGCTCTTCACCTAAAATCAAGAAAAATATCAACAAAATAGATGCAGAACAACTAGGGACACAGGCAAAATCTTGCCGAGGCAGGGCATGTGTTCATGGCAATTTAAGGGCAGCTTTTAATACTCAATGGAAAACCTACAATATAATTCAGTTTCTTGGGTATGGGTTTGGCCATGATCGCCCTGGGAAACTAAAAATGAAATCGTTTAACCATCTTGATGGAAGGTGCCACACTGCTGTTGTTTTCAAATCCAACCTTTACTTGCCATATAACCATGGACACATTGCATGACCTCTTTGAGTCTCAGTTTCCTCATATGTAAAATGGGAATACTTGTACTGCCTAGTTTATAGAGTTGTTGTGAGGAAAACAATGAGCAAGCTCTTAGGGGCTATAAAAATACTAGTCATCATTATGATATTTTCTCTGGTTGGAAGAGAAGGGAAATGTTACTTCCCCCACCTAACCCTCAGAAAATAGTTCAAGGGAGTCTTCACATAATTCTAATCCAGAAAGGAAGAAAGAGGTGGAGGAAAAGGTCAATCCCTTTTGTATATCTACTGAGTGAATCATCAACTCCTCTGGCTCAGCAACCAATTAGATGACTCTTCATCATTTCACAGCATAAACCCCTCAGTGATGAGTCATGCATAGCCAGAAGACAATCCCCAAATTCACCCAAAGTTGACTGGAAACAGGAAGGGCAACTCTGAACATGCTGTATGGATTGACCCATTCAGCCTTTGCTGTGCTTAAAATGTCATTATTATTATAAATAGGTATCTATATCTCCCATAACATAGGACTCCAGGAAGGAAATAAAAGCATTATTCTCACAGAACCCAGTTCCTCTTGGTTAACTAGAGTCCTTTAAGCCCAGGCCAGGGCATCTTTTCCCAGGATGGAGTTGCCTAGAAAACTTTGAATGAGGAGGTTCTTTTTCCAGGAGATTTCAGCAGTATGTCTTACTCTGCTCTCATTTCTGACCTAGCACCTTATCCTGCCTTCCTACTTATTTAACTTCTCATTTTCCAGCTCAACTCACCGAACACATCTCTGTTTCTCCAATTGCTCAATCTTTATTTTTTATTAGGTATGTCCCTCTGCCCACTTATCTTCTTTACTGAGAAATTCTCATTCCATTTTGACCCCTGAACAGTCCTTGCGCTGCTTTTATCTTAGCCCCCTTTTTTGCCCTCTCCATTGACTGTCAGTTGCCCAAGGCTTAATTGTTCAGCCACTGGGGTAACCCAGTTTTGGCTTTAACTTTGGCAAGCCAAATTATTTCTCTATAAATGAGGGATTATTTGGATGATTACTAAGGTCCCTACTGGCTCTAGCATTCTCTAATTTTCTTCTATAACACTTACACCTTATTCTCCTATACCTTCTCTGAGTTTCCACATACCCACTGAAATATAGAAATCTGCTGTACCAACTCTATCCTCTGGCCCAGTGGGCAAGTCAAAGAACCCAGCTAGGAAGTTCTAGGGGAAACCTGACTCATTTGAGATAGAAACAGAGTAGGGGAAAACCAATATTCTGATCTCTGTCTTAATATTCTATACACTAACCATCTCAGAATGAATGTCTATTGAATGTCAAAAATCTGCCTCCTCAGGGAAGATGTTTCAATACTAAAATTCATTCTGTTCTTTTCCCAATTGATCTCCTCCCCTCTATTTCTGTCAGCATATTCCTCAGCATGGTAACTATCCTCCCACTCTGGTCTTTTCTTTAGTCTTGAAGACCTGGCTCCTGGCTTCTGTTAAAGATGGCTTTCAAACCTCATTTTCTACTTAGTTGCCTAATTTAGAGTCCTTGTCAATTTGCATTACAGAGAAATAGCACAGTAGACTTTAAAGCCACTGTAGTCTCTGTATAACAACCTCATCTTTCTAAGTCTCCCAAAGCAGGCAGGATTAATTGTAGATTATATAAAGACACAGGATTTCTGTCAGGCAGGAAGTAGGGGAGAAGATATCAGATACACTTACCACCACCAATCCCCGCCCCAACCCTTATGAGGCCATAAGAGCAAAAAAGACAGAAATATGTGCCCTTTGTTTTAAACACGGACAATATACCACACGGTGCAATTTCTTGGTTTTGGGATTTATTCTGATAGCCCTGGTAAATTGCAAAAGGAAATTGTTTAACCACCTTGATGGAAGATACAAGGGTTTGGTGATTGTTTTAAATCCAGTCTTTACTTGCCATGTAACCATGGGCATGTGGTTTCACCTTTTAAGCCTCAGTTTCCTCATATGTAAAAATTAGAATAATATTTGTACCACTAAGCTTACAGGGTTGTTATAAAGAAAATACTGGTAAAGCTCTGAGGCACTATAGAAATGTGAGCCACCTAAAAAGTATGCCAGTGTAAAGATTAGGAAACAGTTGATAGTAAGAGAGTCCTAGTCAAGTATTATAACTGCTACTTTTGTATACACAATTTAGTAGTGGCTTACGTGCTTCACTTGGACTCAGGAAGACTTAGGTTCAATTTCTACTTGAGTCACTTACTAGCTGTGTGACCCTGGACAAGTCATTTAACCTCTATGAGCCTCAGTTTTCTCATCTGAAAAATGAGGATAATAATAGCACCTATCTTAAAGGGTCAGTTTGGGGTTTGGGGTTTTTTTGATTTTTTTGCTTTTTGGAGTGGGGAAGGCAGGGCAATTGGGGTTAAGTGACTTACCTAAGGTCTTACAACTAGTAAGTGTTAAGCATCTGAGGTCAGATTTGAACTCAGGTCCTCCCAACTCCAGGGCTGGTGCTCTATTCACTGAGCCACCTAGCTGCCCCTAAAGTGCCAGTTTAAGGATCAAATTTGTTTAAAGCACTTTACCAAACTTGAAGCATTACATAAATATGAACTATTATTGTTGGTGAGAAGCAGAGTGGCAACCAGGATTTTTTGCTTCCATAACCAGTACCACAAATTCTTCTGCAGCAAGCACTTTGAAGCAAAACCACAGTTAAGATGTGGGGATGGGATCATGGAGCTGGGTGGGGTGGGGGAAATTCATTATTCTTGTTACCTAGGTGCTAAGTCCTATTGTTTCTAAATTTCCCAAGGACTTCAAGTACTCTTAGGACACTCAGTTCAGCATCTTCACGCTTATTCTATGAATATGTGATTCCAAGATACCATGACAACCAGTATTACATATAGATACCAGTTCTATTCTCAACAAGCTCCCCTAAATCCTTAGACTTTCAACCAACATTCTTTCTATTACCTCAATGTCACTGACTAATAACTCTTCCCTAAGCATATCATATGCAACCTTATAACATTTTCTAGTGTGGAGGGAAGATCACTTTCTTCCACTTTTCTTGACTCAGTATCCCTCCCTACCATTTCCAGACTACTTCTCTATACCCTGCAAAAAACCCACCTTTTCTCTTTTGAAATCCATATAGTTTGTTTCTGTCACCTTCTTTCCATTACATCCTTATTGTTATAAGCTATCACCCTCTAGGTCATTCTCTCAGCTATCTCAATAACTTCTGTACTTGGTTTCGTTGCTACCTCATACCCAGCAATAACCCTCAATGTCTTCCATATTGATATTGATGGTCCCTCTAAAAACCTGAACACCATTTCTTATCCCTCTCCCTCCCCCCAATCTCAATTATCTATTTCTCTAGCCAATATTCTTTCATTGTATTGGTTCTACACTTGAATGAATACTCAAAAGGCAGAGCTGATAATGAAAACATCCAAGAATTAGGTGTGACAGTCTCTCTCTGGAAATGACATAGGAGACTGAGAAATTTCTTACCATTGTGACTAGGATGAAGATAACTGTAGTCACTTGTGAGAAAAGCTAGGTCTTCTTACCTATGGATGCTGGGAAATTCTCTTGCTACATCTATAATATCCTTATGAGATCCATTGATTCAAGTGAATTTTTAACCTTTTCTAGTCCAGGTCAGTTCTAGGATAGAAGTAATGACATTGCTGCTTCTCACTTCTGATCTTCCTTTACTAACTTTATAGTAAAGTTCATGACAGTCATTTTCTCTGAGTGAAAGTAAAATATATTTATTGTCCTTGTGAACAAAGATGATACTGAGAGGGAAATATGCAGTGGTTTTGTATAGTTTTCCTAGCAGCAGAGGACTTGAATCCATCTGTCTACCCTGTCTTGGTCCCTGTCTCTCCTGACTCATGACACGTACCCGCAAGATGATTAGCTAGAGTTATGGTTCGCCTATGACTATAAAACATAAATTTGGCATGTTTTCTCCAGCAGACACGCTCACTGTTTTTTGATTGTCTACTAGTGCTTTGCAGAACTATGCAAGGCTAATTAGCAACAATCAATCAAGATGACTTTTCAGTGCTACTAGACACAAATGGCTACTCCTATCCTTTCTTTTCTTAAAAAAATAAAAGCCTTGTTGATGCTTTTAAAAGACACTGTTGTCACTTTCCACTCATCCATATCCCCAGTGTTACTCTCTTTTGTAATAGATAAGTGTTGTCAAGCAAAACAAATCTCAATGGTCATATCTGAAAATGTATAACTCATTTCATACTTGTAGTCCATCTCCTATTTCCCGAGAGACCACTCGGTGTGTTTTCAAACTGATTGCCCTGTCTGGTTGCTGTCCAGAGTGAGAATGAGTTCATCAATTATCTTCTTCCTTCTTAGTGTGAAAAATTCAGAAGGCATCAGGAAGAATTTGAGGGGTGGGCACCAGTGAAAGGAATAAGAAACAGTTTCCTGAGTCTTTGGCTAGCCAACCGACTGCTTTTTTTTCTGAAAAAACTGGGCCCATACATGTATCAAACATATAGCTAATGCTTAACATGATTGTACCTGTATAACCTATATCAGATTGCTTGCTGTCTTGGGGAGGAGGGGAGAGAAGGAGGGAGAAAAATTTAGAACTCAAAATCTTATAAAAATGGATGTTGAAAACTATCTTTATAAGTAATTGGAAAAAACAAAATACTATTTGCAAAAAATACCCTTAAAAACCTCTAATCTGTGCTTTCAGAAGCATGCTCTGAATGACTGAACTGATAAGACTAAGCACTATCATAGCTATTTTCAAGGCCTGTTATATAACTCTCTGAATTTTTTTCACTGGATGTATACTACATTCAACCAGTCAAGTGTTTATTATGGTTCTTTGCAAAGAACTCATTTACTATGTAAATTGGAATCTTTTAATGAAGTAATGAATGGAGCACCAATTAAAAGGTATGGACCCAGGGTAATTAGGGCGAGCCATTTGATGTAGGGGAAATAGAAGACAGAGTCAGAAGGTTTGGTTTTAAGCCAATATTTCACCATTATAAGAGGTATAATGCTATGGTGGAAAGAGCACTGGGATTAGAGTAAGAGTTCATTGGTTGAAATGCATCTCTTTCTCTTACCATTTGTATGATCAAATGAGATAACTTTTGTAAAGTCATTAGCACAGTGCCTGGCACATAGTAGGACTTTAATAAAAGCTTGTTCCCTTCTCTCCCTGGTGTGACCTTGGGCAAGCCTCTTATCATCTTTAGGCTTAAAATGAGGTTGAACCAGATGGCTTCTAAGGTCCCTTCTAGGTCAAGTCAAATCAACAAGCACTTATTATAACTCACTTACTATGAGCCAGGCACTGGTCTAAGCACTGGGAATGCAAATACATGCAAAAAAAAATAGTCCTGCCCTCAAGAAGCTTCCATTCTGATGGGAGAAGACAACACATAAAATGAAGATAAACACAGAAACGGGGTGGGAATGAGGGTAAGAGGGAGTACCTGTGTAGGGGCATGGTTGAGAAAGTCCATAGAGTCAGGAGCACAGTCCAGAATGAAAGGAAGACATGGCTGGGCTGGTTATCCTCTTTAAAATGAAGTTTTGGGGAGGAACCAGCCATTGAGAGGAAGAAGTTGGAGGTGGAGGGCACTTTTAGTATGAAAAGTACAGGGTGAAGAAGTTTCTGTGATGTGGTGATAGAACCTGTGGTCTAAATCTAAGTCCAGACCTTATGAACCAGTTGTGTGATCGTGGCCAAGTTACCTCATCTCTCTGACCCTCAGTTCCCTTATCTGTGTCATATTAAGTGGCTATTAACAAATTACAATACCAGGCAAATTACCCACCTCACAGGTGGTAGGTAGAGTATAGCATGTTACATAAATATAAGCTTTTATAATTGCTCTTAGAGCTCAGAAAGTTTTCATTGGAAATGCCATATTTTCAACTCTGGTTCTTACTAGACTTGAAACAATTTACTGGGCAAACAAGTCTGGCACTACATCTAGGCTTTCTCTTGTTTACAATTCATTCAGCTCTGCCTGATATGAAGGAAGAAGCACGTAGATATAACCATCTCTGATTTCCTCATCCCATTCCCTCTCCAGAACCTCTAGCTTCAATTTCCTTATATTTAAAATCAGGAGGCTAGGCTAAATGATCTCAAATCTCCCTTTGTTGACCTTCTCTGAATCTATTTGTGTTTAGAATGATGTCTTAGATAGGAATTTGTCTAGGATGTTATAGAAGGGACTCATTCTTCACAGAGTAATTGGGCTAGGATCCTTTCCAGTTCTAAGAAAATATTACTATTATTATTATTATTTATATCTTGTAAATATACATTATCTCATTTGGTCCTCAGCAGGGCAAATGACAAGAAGATGGTCCAGGTGGGTGGGCATGTCTGGAGTCAGCTAGATTTAGTGGTCCATGTAAATCTGTGCTCACATACTCACTGAAAAGGACAGCATAGGCCCTGGGTTAGGAATTCAAATTTGAACAGATTAAGTTCCTTGGGTGTGGCCCATGTATGCTTTGGCGGACTTCTTTTTTTTTTTTTTGCTTTTTGGAGGGCAGTTGGGGTTAAGTAACTTGCCCAAGGTCACACGGCTAGGTTTTTGTTTGTGTGTGTTAAGTGTCTGAGGCCGGCTCCAAACTCAGGTCCTTCTGACTCCAGGGCCAACGCTCTACTCACTGCGCCACCTAGCCGCCCCTTCTTTGGCGGACTTCTTACCTTTTTGGCTCATGGCCTACACCAAGATAATTTTGGAATTTCAGTAACTGATAGTCCACACAGAAGACTAGCACCTCTGGCTTTCTGAGTCCTTTTCAGGGCTGTTCATCCACCTTTGGTGTCCACCTGTCGTCCAACTCTCACCTGTGGCTCCAAGAAACTGTAGAACGTGCAGTGGCCACACCATGGTAAAACCAGGGGCCATATTGGTAAGGAAACAGCTCTGGCATTATGGATACTAGACTATGGAACAGAAGATCTGGATTGTAATTCTTCCATTAACTGGGCATTCTGTTAACTTGGACAAGTCCTGCAATATTTGGGCATTTTGCTGTTTCTTGGAAACAACACTTCATCTCCCGCTACCATATTTTTACATTGGCTATACCCCATGTCTGGAATGCTCTCCCAACTTTCCTGACTTCCTTCAAGACAGCTCAAATCCTACTTCTGAGAAAGGCCTTTCCTGGTCATTCCCTTCTTCACACCCCCACACCCCCTCCTCCATGTCTGCTCTCTGAGATTTGCCTCTAATTTAACCACTCTATCACAGTATGTACATACTTGTTTGCCCATTTCCCCCCCCCCCCCCATTCTCCCCACCAATTAGATCTGGAGTTCCTTACATCAGGAACTGTTTTTGCCTTCTATGTATCCATAGTACTTTATATAATGCCGAATAGATACTAAATGTTTAATGAATGCTTGTTGACCGACAAGAAGTCACTTTCTCTCTTTGAAGTTCAGTTTCCCCAAGTCTAATTCTTTGAAGGAAGAACCTGATCTTGCCTAGAGAAACGGTATCTGTAGTAGCCACTTTCTCTTATAGATGATAAAATGTTTCAGTCAATTATTAAGTGACCTAAATTTAAGACCCACCTCAATTTGTGTTTTTTCTTCACTGAAAGACTAGAGACTAGCAACATCAGATGTTGTGAGAAGCAACTGCCAGTCTAGATAGCTCTCAAATACTGTAAAGGGTAAATACCTGAGAGTAGGAGAGACAGGTAGGATATCCACAAACTCATTAGCCCAGACTGACTCTGCTTTCTTGCAGTACCCAGTTTATCCACATTCTGCCATCTGACAGACGAATACCAGAAGGTTGTAAAGGGCCCAGGTACCTTGCACATTGAGAAAATCAATGTGATTCATAGGTTCTCTGATGTCCCCACCTGGCCCCCTCAGGACTCCCTTTCCCTTCTCTCCTTTTATGTATTGCCATCTTCCATTAAAATGTAAGCTCCTAGAGGACAAAGACTGGCTTTCCTTCTCCCCTTTTATGTATTATCTTCTTTCATTAAAATGTAAACTCCTAGAAGGCAAGGACTGGCTTTCCTTTTACTTGTATTTGTATCCCCTGGCCTTAGCACAGTTCCTGGCACAAAGGAAGTGATTAACAAATGCCTATAACCTGACTACCTTGTAAGGGCCACTCAATAGGTTCCCTGCTCTGAAAGGGATTTTAGAGGGCATCTATCTAGTCCAGCCCAAAATTGGCCAAGAATTACTTCTCCAACATATTCAGCCATTAGTTATCGAATCTTTTCTTAAAAATCTATAAGAAGGACTCCAAAAGTAACTCATTCCACTTATGGATAGCTCTAATTGTTAAGAAATTTTTCCTTATATATTTTTTAAAATTTTATTTCAGACTCAAAGACCAGAACACAGAGAATATTATTAGAATAATGGAGAAATAAATAGAGAAAAATGAAAACATATCATAAAATTAAATATTGGAACTTAAATGCAAAGTAAGAAAGGGGGAAAAACATGTCAGGAGAAAGGGGGGAAAAGCATGTCAAGGAAAAAGGGAAAAAAGCATGTTAGGAATTTTTCCTTATATTGAGCCTCTCTGAATGTTCACCTCACCCTACCTTCTGGGTATAAGCAAAACAAGAGGAACAAGGCTAATTCCTCTTCAAAATACTTAGAATCAACTATCATGTCCCCTCTTCTTCACCCTAAACTTCCCTGGTTCCTTCATCATATCTTTGTGTGGTCTAGTTTTATTTTTTTTTAATTTTTATTTAAAAATTTTTTGGTCTTTATTAATTTGTTTGTTTACTTTTAGTTTACAAGATTCAGTCCCACAGTTCTTTGAGTTTCAAATTTTCTTCCCTGCCTTCCCCTTCCCCTCTGCCACTCCTCCCCCCCTAGCCCCCCATGGCAGCATACAGTCAAGTTTAGGATCTGCAGATACTTTTACATTAGACATCAGTCAGGTTATAAAGAAGGATTGTAAGGGATGGAATGGACCATGAGAAAGAGGAAACAAAGCCAAATAAGAAAAAGAGAGGGAGCAGGTAATTTGCTTTGATCTGCATTCAAACTCTGTTCTTTCTAGTTCTTTCTCTGAATGTAAACATCTCTCTCCATTCATGAGTCTTTTGAAGTTTACTTATAGCCCTGCATTTCTGAGAAGAGTCCATTCTGTCAAAGCTGGTCATCACACGTACATTGTGTCTGTAATTGTGTACAAATTTCTCCTGGTTCTACTCTACTCACTCAGCATCAGTTTGTATAAGCCTCTCCAGGTAAATATGAAGTCCATCTGCTCCTCATTTCTTATAGCACAATAGTATTCCATTACATTCATATACCATAATTTGTTCAGCCATTCCCCAATTGATGGGCATTCCCTTAATTTCCAATTCTTTTCCAGTGTGGTCTAGTTTTATAGGCAACTGGGTAGGTAGTACAGTGCACAGAATGTTGGAATTGGAGCCAGGAAGATCTGAATTCAAATCCTGCCTCAGATAGTTTCTAGTTCTGTCCTTAGATTACACACATGGAAAAAGGGGATAAGAATAGCACCTGCCTTACAGCGTTATTGTGAGGATCAAATCAGATAATATGTGTAAACTATTCCGCAAATTAAAAAAAAATAGAAAAATGAAAAAATGCTAGCTAATGAAGCCTGCTACCATCCTCCTAAGTGGAACCTAGACTTAAATTCAGGGTTTCTGACTCCAAATTCAGTGTTTATTCTATCATATTATTCTGGAGGCTGTTATAGGATCTCAGCTTTAGAACTGAAAGGAATCTTAAAGGTCATCTCTAGCCTCCTTTTAGAGACAGGAGACAGATCAAAATAGTAAAATGATTTGCCTAAGGTCACACAGATAATAAATAGCAGAGCTTAGATGGTGGTGTTGAACTTAGTGTCCCTGAGGAGACTGCTGACAGAGGGGATGCCCTCTGCAGCTACATACATATATGTGCATATATATGTATATGTCTGTCTGTCTGTCTGCCTATCTATCTATCTAGTATGTACCTATTATTTACATGTTATTTTCCCCCATTAGAATGAGCTCTTTGAGGGCAAGGACTGTTTTTTGCCTTTCTTAGTATCTCCTTCATTTAACACAGTTCCTGGCACATAACACTTAATAAATGCTTGTTGGATGATTGATTTAATTATACTACCCAGAAGGGGGTAGTTAGTTGTAGCAGTTATGGAGGATAAGATCCTTGCCTGCTTTCCTCTGCTATATTTCCCTTGGCTGGGAAGTGACAGGAAAGAAAGGATATTTCTGTCTTCAAAGATGTTCCTGGTTGGCTGCAAGTTCTGTGAATTAGCCTTCCTCCTTCTTCTCTGCTCTACTTGCTTTCCTTTATGCCCTTTGGAATATTATTCCCTTTCTTCCCCAATTATAGTCCTTAAGAGCCAATTTTCCAAAGTTGGTATAAAAAAATCTAAATTAAGGTCTCACCATTTGTGTAGTAAGGTATGGATGTTAATAACTTATTTTAATAAGATACTCTTTTTCAAGTGATTCAAGTTGTAAGGAGGAGGTTAAAAGATGAACTAATAAGTCATCAAATAGTAGTCCATTAGACTCCAGGGCAAAATTTTTCTCCAAAATCTCCCTCTGGGAAGCATCTGTCCAATAGCAGAGTAAACTATTTGACTGAGTCCATCAATAGCAGACCCTGGAGAGGAACCAGCACAGTCATTCAATCACCCACTTGCCCCAGTCCAATAGCATAATGGCCCCTCCAGCAAGGACACTGTACTCAGGAGAAGCAAGCCCAGTGAAGCAAGCCCAGCTGAGCCAATAGTTCTGCTGTTTCCAACAAAGAACCAGCCCTTCTTTGCTCCCTAAATTATTTTGTATTTAACTACCTGGCATTAATCTCACAGATACTCTATATGTACTAATTTATGTACATGTTTCCCCTAATAAATTATAAGATCCTGGAGAATAGGGCTTATTTCATTTTTTGTCTATGCATCCCTAGACTTTAGCACAGTATCTGGCATATTGCAGGTACTTAAAATGCATGTTGATGTCATTAGACTGTGAATTCCTTGAGGATAGGAACTGTCTTTTGCCTTTCAATCTAGCCTCAGCTCCTAACACACAATTAGTGGCACACAATTAGTGTTTAATAAATGCTAGTTGACTTACTGACTGACAGACTGACAAAACAAAAGTGCTAGGTTGTATAGTGCAGCTACAAATGCTATAGGAGAATGGTACCTAGCTAATAGAAAGATCACTTGACTCTGAGTCAGAAGACCTAAGCTATCTTCATATACATGTAACTCTTCAGTGATGGAAGAGGCTTCATGTCTTCTAGCCCAACTACAATCAAAAATGAATTACTTCTATAACATTCCCAACAAAATGGTCATCCAGCCTCTGAAAACCTCCAACAAGAGAAATGGCACTATCTCCTGAAGCAGCCCATTAAACATTTAGGTAACTAAGGATTGCTGGTCTTCCAGAAAAACACCATGATAAATATGGTACGAATACCATACTTCAGCAAATCATAGAAGAACATTGCTCCCAATAGTTGGAAACAGATTTAAATGCATATTGAGAGATCCTCATAGAAGACCAACAGTAAGAAACCTAGCTAAATCCTAGCTTGCATAGAAAAAAAATAGTCAAACGTAAGAATTACAATATTAAACAGCAGATTTTGCAGGCAACAAGGTAATAAACCTTTCACATTTCAGAGTCAACCATCAGGATTGCTCCATGTTAATAAGAAATCAAAGGAAATAATGAAATAGAACCAGAAAAGCAAAAATTGATTGATACCTTAAAAAGGACATATCTTATATAGCTGAACCTAAGCATCAAGAAAACAATTGGAGGACCATCAAAAGTAAGTAGTTTTCTCTACATTTATTAATTTTAATGAAAAACACTGTTTTGTTAACATACAAACACAACAATTAAAATAACAAATGCCCCAAACGTGAAATATACATATTAATAATATATATGTTGGATGAGCTTTTTGGGGGTGCAGTTTCTCAAAATGTGGTGTCTTTAATGACACTAATAGTCATTCCTTTTCAACTACTTACCTTTTTTCTTTTATAATCTTTCTCATCACTCCTCTATTGAGTACATTAAACAGAAACCCCCCAAAATAACATGTACAGTCCAACCAAACAAATTGTCCCATTGGACACATCAAAAATCCACATCTCTTTCTGCATTTTAAATTTATTCCCTCTCCTGCAAGAGGTGAGGAGTATATTTCACCTTCATTCTTTTGGACTTAGAGCTTATAATTGCATTAGTCAGAGTCTTAAAGTTTTTCAAAGATGTCTTTCTCTATAATATTATCGTTGTGTCTGTATATTGTCCTCCTAGTTCTGCTTACTTCACTCTGTATCATTTCATAGAGGTTTTCTCAGTTTTCTTTGGAAACTATTTTGTATTTTCTTACATCACAATAATATTCTATTACATTCACATAGAACAATTTGTTTAATCATTCCCCAATAGGAGGATACTCTTTTAATTTCTTTTTTTTTTTTTTTGGCTACCATGAAAAAAAGCTGCTATAAATGTCCAGTCCAATAAACATTTATTAAGTGCCTATTATATGCCAGGAACTGTCCTAAGCAATGGGAATATAATTAATAAAAAGAAGACAATTTGCTGTCTTCTAGAAGTTTCGATCTAATGTGGGAGACAATACCCCAAAAAACAGGAAGGGGGGCTTGACCAGGAGGTACCCTTGGGGCATCTTGTTCCATACAGTTGAAACCAGGCAGAACAGCAAATGAAGAGTGATGTGAACCAAAGTGTCCAGTTTCTACTGTCTATTAAGGAAGAGTTTGGGAAGAGTTTGATACTCTACTCTTCAGCCTTCCAATTAAGGGAGAAAGGAGGCTGAGGGAGTTGATGTCAGTCAAGGCTTGAATGAGCAGCATGATATAAATGGATGCTATAAATGTTTTTGTTGTTGAATTGTTTCAGTTATGTCTAATGACCCCATTTTGGGGTTTTCTTGGCAGAGATATTGGAGTAGTTTTCCATTTTCTATTCCAGCTCATTTCATAGATGAGGGACTGAGGTCAACAAGGGTAAATGACTTACCTAGGGTCACAAAACTAGTGTGAGGCTAAATTTGAACTCAGGAAGATGAGTTTTCCTGATTCTAAGCCCGGTATTCTATCCACTATGCCACCTAGCTGCCTAATAAATGTTTTTATATGTGCTATTAATATTTTTGTATATATTTCTTTTCTCTTTGGTTTCTTTGATGTATAAGCCTAATATTGGTATTGCTGAGTTGAAGGGTATGTATGGTATAGTAACTTTTGGGGCATAGTTCCATATTGCTTTCCAGAATGGCTAGATTAATTCATAGCTCCACTAACAGTGCACTAATGTGTATATTTTCTTTTTTTTTTTAAAGCAATTGGGGTTAAGTAACTTGCTCAAGGTTACATGGCTAGTCATTATTTATGCATGGGTGCTCATTTGTGTATATTTTCTTATAGCATCCTCCCAACATTCATTATTTTTCTCTATTGTCATATTTGCTCATCAAAGTTGTTTTAGTTTACATTTCTTTGATTATTAGTGATTTAGGGCATGTTTTCAAGTGGTTGTTAACCTGGATTTTTTTTTCCTTTGAAAACTGTCTATTCATGCCCTTTGACCATTTATTTATTGCAGAATGACTCTTAGTCACATAAATTTGAATCAGTTCTTTATGTTTCTTGAATATGAGACGTTTATCAGATGTTCTCAGTGCAAATATTTTTCAAAAGAGAATTTGAGTCATTCCCTTCAAAAGAATCTGGAGGTGAATAGAGTATTCAACATCTAAACTTATCCAATAGAAGAAAGTATGTAAACACTTTTCAGATAATACTGAAAGACTTTTATGTGACTAGGGAACAAGGCCATGAGTGGGGCGTAGAGGAGTCTTTAAAAATTTTTTTTCATTAAAAACTTACAAATTATCTGAGACACATAGAGAAGACAGAGAGCATCAGTAGGGTAAAGAATTGAAGGGGGAGTCAGGAGGAGTAGAGAGGAGTGAATTAATATTTCAGGGACAGGGAAAGGAATTAGAATGGAAAGGGAATGAAAATAATGTTTCTTGACAAGGATGTGTATCATGGTCACATCCTGCATCTGGTATGATGGGTCATTCAGAACCAAGATGTTTAAGCATAAACAGGCCTTTTACTAAAATCATACTTCAATATCAAGAAATAGAAGCAATTCTCAAGGGGGTTTTAAAAAGTCCAGAGGGCAAAAATACATTTAACAAAACCACTAACAAGACTTTCTAAAAACCACCTGGAGCTCTAAGGGCTTCCTGCCATAGCCCTAAAAACTGCTTTTATATTCTTCTTGCCCAAGGGTTCCAGATCACTTCTCTGGGAATCATATTAACCTCAGCTACCCCAGGTCTGCAACACAACGTGCTTGCTTGCAATAATCATGGTTGGTGTAATGGAAGTGGAGAAGAGAAGTAAAGAGAAAGGATTATCTCACACAATTCCAGTTCCTAGTCTATAACATCATGTTAAAAATGATCAGTTTTACCCCAAAGAGATCAAAGGAAGAGGAAAAAGAACCATATGTACAAAAATATTTATAGCAGCTATTTTTTTGGTGGCAAAGAACTGAGATTCTGAAAAGTGAAATGGCTTCATTGAGTGTTGTTGTTGTTGTCATTCAGTCATGTCTGACTCTGTAATCCCATCTGGGGTTTTCTTGGCCAAGAAGATACTGGAGGGGTTGACCATTTCCTTCTCCAGCTCATTTTACAAATGAGTAAACTTAAGCAAACAGTATTAAGTGAGTTGACCAGGGTTTCACAGCTAGTAAGTGTCTGAGACTAGATTTGAACTTATGTTCAAGCCCAGCATTGTATCCACTGTGCCACAGTAATATTTTGAAATTTGGAATTTGGAGTCCTTCTTAACTCCAAGGCCAATGTTCTGTCCATGGTACCATGCTGCCTCAGGTAAATAGCATGTATGTAGTGATAGAAAGGCCATTTTGTAGCAGTACAAGTCAAATGATTGCAGAAGCAAACATAAAAATCCTGAAGAAATACATCAAGCATCCAACATGTGAAGTGAAAAAATAGCTTCCTAAAAGCTCCAGAATAAAATATAGTTTAGATCATCTGATTCAAACTATGTGAGATCATTTGCAAAATCAACCTGTTATACAATGCTTTAAAAGGAATCAAGTTACCAGGAAGTGCTGGGAGTATATTAAGTGACAATATTTTATTATCTATCACCCAGAGATACTTGGCTTGCCAAGAGTGAAGGCTGCTAAAAAAAAAAAAAACCTGTCATGCATTTCATTTATGGAAATATTGATTTGTAATTTATTGTATGCAATACTGGAGAAATGAAAACTATGTACCATGAGAGTGTAAGAACAGATGAGAGGGGAGCAGGGAAAGCAGCAGAGTCCCTCAGCCTCTACTCTCTCCCCCTCTGCCATTAAGTTTCTTCTTCAGTGTGAAAATGGGCACATTTGTAGGTTGTATTTGCCAAGTTTGTTTTTGCTTACTAGGAAGGGCAAATCCCAGGAACCCATGTTGGTTTGAAAAAAAAAAAACACATGATTATGATTTATTAACATCTTCCAGAATGGTTTCCATAATTGTTTGCATAAATGGACTTCCTGGGGCTTAAATGATATTATGACGGTAGTCACCACAGCAATATTCAGAGAAATTGTCTGCATGGCGATATTCTCAAGCATAAGGCAAATTCTCAAGTTTTTTTAATTTTAATACACTGAGTCAGTTTAACAGTCAATCCAGGCAGAAAACTTGGAAAAATTCAGTGATGACCTTTTCAAATCATTTTTCACAATGAGTAAGTAAGTGCCATGCAAAACCAAATCAAAACCAAAGTGATAAATATTTATTGATTACATATAGTGCCAAGCATTGTTCTAGGCACAAGGGAGATTTCAATGATAAATAAGAAATGATCCCTATCCTCAAGCATCTAAAAACCTACTAAGCTTCTCTTTCTGTTAAACACCTCTTTATGGGTATGTCATTTTGTGTGTGTGTGTCTGTGTGTGTGTGTGTGTGTGTGTGTGTGTGTGTGTGTGTGTGAGAGAGAGAGAGAGAGAGAGAGAGAGAGAGAGAGAGAGAGAGAGAGAGAGACTATCAATCAGTTTTACTTGTAGAGATTTAAGTAAGGAATTTCTTTTTTCTTGGTGATGTATTTTTCTCTCTTCTTTATTTTTTAGTTTACATCATTCATTTCCACAAGATTTTGAGTAACATATTTTATCCCCATTTTCCCCTACCCACCACCCCAAAACAGCCATCCCACTGAATATCCTCTCCCCCAATCTGCTCTCTCCCATATTTTCCCCCATACTCCCTCTGATTTTCCAGTAGGGGACAGTGGATCTCTTTACCCCAGTGCCTGTATATCTTATTTTTCAGTTACATGTAAAATTATATATATATATACACACACATTTAAACATTTGATTTAAAAACTTTGAATTCCAGATTCTTTCCCTTCCTCCCTCATCACCCACCCTTACTGGGAAGACAAGCAATTCAATAGTACATGTGTAGCTATGCAAAACATTTCCATAGTGGATATATTGTGAAAGACTGACTGTATTTCCTCCCATCCTATTCCACCCTCCCACTTGTTCTATTCTCTACTTTGATCCTATCCCTTTTCAAATGTGGGTGCTTCCAACTTCCCTCCCCCCAGCCTGCCCTCCCTTCTATCATCGCCCTTCTCATCCCCTTCCCCCCTACTCTCCTGTAGGGTGAGATACCCTATTTAGTGTGTATGTCATTTCCCCCCCCCCAAGCCAAATTTAATGATAATAAGGTTGACTCATTCCCTTTTGCTTTCCTGTTCTTCCCCTCCATTGTAACCATTTTCCCTTGCCTCTTCTGTAAGAGATAGTTTACCCCATTCTGTCTCTCCCCATCTCCTCTCATTATATTCCCCTCTCACATCTTAATTATACCTTTTAAGTGTCATCCCTTCCTATTAAATTGGTCTCGTGCCCTCTGTCTATGTGTACCTGTACACATACATACACACATTCACATATGTTAATATACCCTCCTATATAGACATATATATATATGCATACACACACACATACACACACATGCACACACACACATATATATATATATACACACACAGAAACACATTTCTGTTCCCTTCAACTATTCTCATACTGAGAAAAGTTTCATAAGTTATAATTATCATTTTTCCATGTAGGAATGTAAATAGTTCAACTTTGATAAGTTCCTTATGATTTCTTTTCCCCATTTACCTTTTCATGCTTCTCTTGCTTCTTGTATCTTAATGTCAAAATTTCTATTCAACTCTGGTTTTTTTCATCAAGAATGCTTGAAAGTCCTCTATTCCACTGAATGACCATATTTTCCCCTGAAAAATGATACTCAGTTTTGCTGGGTAGGTGATTCTTGGTTTTAATCCCAGCTCCTTTGACCTTATGAATATCATATTCCAAGCCCTTTGAGCCGTCAGGATAGAAGCTGCCAGATCCTGTGTTATCCTGATTGTGTTTCCACAATATTCAAATTGTTTCTTCCTGGCCGCTTATAATATTTTCTCCTTGGTCTGGGAACTCTGGAACCTGGCTATAATATTCCTAGGAGTTTTCTTTTTGGGATCTTTTTTTTTAAAAAACAAATGCTTTATTAACTTCTGGTTTACATCATTCATTTCCACCAGATTTTTGAGTTACAATTTTTCCCCCATTTTTTCCCTACTCACCACCCCAGAGTAGCAGTCCGACTAGATATCCTCTCATCCAATCTGTTCTCTCCCATATCTTCTCCCATACCCCCTTCGACTTTGCCATTAGGGCAAGGTGAATCTCTGATCCCCAATGCCTGGACATCTTATGAAACATTTAATTTTGGAACTTCAATTTTCAGATCCATTCCCTTCCTCCCTTGTCACTTACTCCCTCTGAGAAAATAAGCAATTAAGTATGTGTTGTACATGTATAGCTATGCAAAACATTACCATAGTAGATATATTGTAAAAGATTGCTTATATTTCCCTCCCACCCATCTCACCTCCCACCTGGTCCATGCCCTACTTTGATCCTGTCCCTCTTTGATAGTGGGTACTTCCAATCTCCCCTCCCCCCAGAATGCCCTCCCCTCCATCATCCCTCCTCTCATCCCCCTTTCCCCTACTCTCCTGCAGGGTGAGATATCCCATTTAGTATGTATGTGATTCTCTCCCTGATCCAAATTCAATGAGAATAGGGTTTTGCCCTTTTGTCTTCCTAATCTTCCCCTGCCCTGCAACTACTTCCCCCTGTCTCTTCTACATGAGATAGTCCACCCTACCCTGTCTCTCCCCATCTCCTCTTGTCACTTTCCTCTCTCACCTCTTATTTTCACTCCTCAAGAACCATCCCTTCCCATCAAATTCAACCTGTGCCCTCTACCCATATATACCTGTAAACATATGCCCATATACCCTTCTTCAATTATTTTCATAATGAAAAAGGTTTCATCAGACACAGTTATTGTTTTTCCATGTAGGAATGTAAATAGTTCAACTTTGTTAAGTTCCTTTTGATTTCTTTTCCCTGATTACCTTCTCAGGCATCTCTTGCTTCTTGTGTCTGGATGTCAAATTTTCTACTCAACTCTTTTTTTCCTCAAGAGTGCTTGAAAGTCCTCTATTCCACTGAATGACCATATTTTCTCCTGAAACAAGATACTCAGTTTTGCTGGGTAGGTGACCCTTGGCTTCAATCCCAGCTCTTTTGCCCTCTGGAGTATCATATTCCATGCCCTTTGATCCCTCAGTGTAGAAGCTGTCAGGTCCTGTGCTATTGTGATTGTGTTTCCACAATATTGAAATTGTTTCTTCCTGGATGGTTGTAGTATTTTCTCCATGATCTGGGAATTCTGGAACCTGGCTATAATATTCCTAGGAGTTTTCTTTTGGGGATCTTTTTCAGGAGGTGATCGGTGGATTTTTTCAACCTCTATTTCCCCCTCTGGGTCTAAAACGTCAGGGCGATTTTCCTTGAGAATTTCTTGAAGGATGATTTCCAGGTTTTTCTTTCATCATGGCTTTCAGGTAGTCCAATAATTTTTAAATTATCTCTCCTGGATCTATTTTCCAGGTCAGTAGTTTTTCCCATGAGATATTTCACATTGCCTTCTATTCTTTCATTTGTTTGGATCTGTTTAACAGCATCTTGATTTCTCATAAAGTCACTAGCTTCCATTTGCTCCAGTCTAATTCTGAAGGAATGAGTCTCCTCAGTGAGCTTTTGAGATTCTTTTTCCATCTGGCAAATTTGACTTTTTAAGGCATTCTTCTCCTCATTGCCTTTTTGAGCCTCTTTAGCCATTTGAATTAGTCTATTTTTTAAGGTGTTATTTTCCTCAGTCAAGCTGTTGACTGTCATTTCATACTTTTCTTGCATCTTTATCATTTCTCTTCCCAATTTTCCCCCACTTCTCTTATCTGCTTCTTAAGGTACTCTATGGCCTGTAGCCAGCTTGTATTTTCATTTGGGGCTTTTGGTGCAGGAGTTCTGACCTCACGGTCCACCTCCATGCTTTGATCCTCTTTGTTCCTAAAATAGGAGTCCAATGTTGAATTTTTCTGTATATTTTGCTTCTTTTGCCTAGGCATGTTGCCACTTAATTACTTGATTTGGGGGCTTGCTGCCACGGTAAGACTCTGCCACCAGAAAGGAGAGCTTCTGCCCAAACATGGGGTCTTCACAACTTCCACAGGTTGGGTGGCCTCTGTAAAGCCTCCACCCGCTCTGGCAAATTGGATACCCACCCCAAACTTCCCCCCCAGACCACAATCCAGATCCAGGCAGTTTAAAGCAAGTGCGATTAACCCCCAGACTGATTGCTGAGTCTCCCTACAGTTCGCAGACCAGGAGCTAGAGCCGCCACTGAAGCTGCAAAATGGCGTCCGTGCCAAGTCTCCTCAGCTGCTTTTCGCCCCCAGGGGAGGAAGCCGATGCATTCCCCAAATACTGGTCCCAAAGTCCATAGGGCACTAACCTCTCACTTTGTCCTAGGCATATCTGTGCTGATAATTCTGGAGTCGCCACAGCTGCTGGTGTTCTGGGGTCCCTCCAGCCGGCTGCTGGCCCAGCCACCCTGGGGCTAAAACTGGATCACGGGGGTCTGGGCTCAGTTCCCAGCACACTGTGCTGCCTGCTCTCAGAGTGCTGCACTGGCTGCTCCCTGCAGGGCTGCTGGGCTGTCCTCAGCAGGAGGTTAGCTTCTCTGTGTCGTTCTGTGGGTGCTGGAGCTCCAGAAGTTGTTCAGAGTCCCCTTTTACATGGTTTGGAGGTAATCTGGGGGCAGAGCACCTTGGAAGTGCTGTTTCTACTCCACCATCTTGGCTTTGCCCCCCAGGAAGACCTCTTGGGATCTTTTTCAGGAGGTGATTGGTAGATTCTTTCAACTTCTATTTTGCCCTCTGGTTCTAAAAACATCAGGGCAATTTTCCTTGAGAATTTTTTGAAGGATGATTTCTAGGGTTTTTGTTTTTTTTTTTATCATGGCTTTCAGGTAGTTAGTCCAATAATTATTAAATTATCTCTCCTGTATCTATTTTCCAGGTCCGTGGTTTTTCCCATGAGATATTTCACATTGCCTTCTAATTTTTTCATTTGTTTGGGTCTGTTTTATAGAATCTTGATTTATCACAAAGTTACTAGCTTCCATTTGCTCCAATCTAATTCTCTCTCTCTTTTTTTAAAAGCAGTTGGGGTTAAGTAACTTGCCTAAGCTTACACAGCCAGATATTTTTGTGTGGGTGTTAAGTATCTGAGGCCAGAACTGATGCCAGGTCCTCTGGACTCCAGAGCCGGCACTCTTACTCACTGTGCCACCTAGCTTCCCCATTCCAATCTAATTCTGAAGGAATGATTCTCTTCAGTGAGCTTTTGAGATTCTTTTTCCATCTGGCAAATTCAGCTTTTTAAGGAATTCTTCTCCTCATTGGCTTTTTGAGTCTCTTTTGCCATTTGAGTTAGTCTATTTTTTAAGGTGTTGTTTTCTTCAGTCAGGTTGTTGACTCTCATTTCATAAATTTCTTTGCATCATTCTCATTTCTCTTCCCAATTTTTCCTCCACTTCTCCTATTTGGTTTTCAAAATTCTTCTTAAGCTCCTCTATGACCTGTAACCAGCTTGTATTTTTCTTGGAAGCTTTTGCTGCAGGCCTCCTGACTTTTCTGTCTTCCTCCTGTTCCATGATTTGATCCTTTTTGTCCCCAAAATAGGAGTGTAGAGTTGGATTGCTCTGCTTGCTTTGCTTCCTTTGCTTGCTCATATTGTCACTCAATTACTTGACTTTTGAGCTTTTTGCCATAGTAGAACTCTGCTACCAGGAAGGGGAGCTTTGTCTCAAATTGCTGGGGGTTTTGCAGGTGCTGGAGCTATTAGTTGGCTGCCCTCTCTGAAGCCTCCACATGCTCTGGCAAACTGGTCATGGACCCCAGGACCTCTACCCTAGACAGTGATCCAGATCCAAGCAGGTTAAAGCAAGAGTGATTACCCCTCAGACTGGTAGCTTGGTCCCCCTACAATCTGCAGCCCAGGAGCTCTGAAGCATTCATGAGGCGGCAGCTGCGTGGCCACCTTGCCCAGCCACTTCTCACCCCAGGGGCAAAGGCCAGATCACACTCCTGGACTCCCTGTTCCCGCAAAGTCTTCATTGACCTCTCACTTTGTCTTTGGCATCTGTGGGTTGATAATTCTGGAAACTGCCACAGCTTCTGGTGATCTGAAGTCCTTCCAGCCTGGGCTGGTTGTGACTGCCCTCAGGCTAAAACCTCAGGTTCCTGGGGGGCTGGGCTCGGCTCCCAGGGCGCTGCACTGGCCCCTTCCTGCCCTCCTGCCAGGCTGTCATCAGCAGGAAGTTACCTTCTCTCTGTCATTTTGTGAATTCTGTAGCTCCAAAATTTGCTTAGAGTAATTTTTTACATGAATTAGAGGAGCTGAATGTGGGAACAGTGTGGATGTCCTCTTTCTACTCTGCCATCTTGACTCTGCCCCGAGTATGTCATTTCCAAGAAAGTACTCAAAACCTTCTAGTTGATGTATTTGTGCCTTCATTCTCTAAGCAATACTTGTCACTGAGTAATTAATAATAATAATAATGCCTTAGGTCTGTCTATTTGTTTGTCCCTAGGCAAATTATTTAAACTTCAGTCCCTCAATTTCCTCTTCTGCAAAATGGGGGAAATGATAGAACTTCATAGTTGTTGGGAGGATTGAGTGCAATGGCACATATAAAATATTTTGCAAACTTAAGGTGTTATGAAAACACCACTTATTGTTGGTGGTGGTGATGTTGTTAAAATCTTCATAGGATTTAGATAGAGAAGGAATATTAGAGATCATATGGACCAACCCAATCATTTTGCAGATAAGTAAACTAAGGCACAAAAATGTAAAGTGTTTTTCACAAGGACAAATAAAGATTAAATAACAGACCTAGGCTTCAAACTCAGGTGGCCTGAAACCAAAGGAAGCTGGTATAGAGAGAAAGCAACATCCTAACCTTTCTTTGTTCAACACCCAATTCCCACCCTAGAGTTTTCTAACAGAACCCACCTGTGCTTTACCCAGAAACAACCTAAGAAAAATCATTGTCAAGGGGAACAAGGAATTGGTTTTAGATGCAAACTTTTGAACTGACTAGAAGGTAGAGGCTAGAAAAGGCCTTTCTTCAACATCTTATACTTCTAATTTCAGCAAGTTTTAATTACGCTTTTCAAAAAATCAACTAATTTATCTGAATATTTGATAAGATTCCTAATTTGTTTCTTTTTTTCCTCTTACTGGTTTTACCCCCAAACTTCATCTAAATTTAGCAAGCTAAGATATTTGAGTGCCAAGGTTGGTTTAACTTTTTTTTCCACATTTTTTTTTTCATTCTGCTCCTGTGTGGTTCTCAATACAGTATAAATTCCATGACATTTCCCATTTTACTCCAGGGCAAGATGCCTATTTATTTTATATCAACACACTGTACTTCAGTTAGCACAGAGCTTGAAGCTGTACTGTGTCATCTTCAAATGAATTTTCCCAGAATTCCTTGAATATATAAACTATATTAAGATAATTGAAATTCAGTATTTTTTCTGGTGATAATATACATTCAAAAAGCTACAACTTTATATAATTTTTAAAAATGTAAACACATATATAGCACCCAAAATGGGAAAGGTAGAGAGAAACAGACTCATAAATTAATAATTCCCCAGAGCAAATCCTTTACCAGATTTTTTGGAAAATTTGTTAAATTCCAGTTTGTTAGTGCTATTAGATAAGCTATCAATTAAATGAGAATGGTTAGTTAGTCAGCAAACTAAGGTCAAAGGGTCTGTTTTCATCCAGCCTGGGAGCTAAGAATGGTTTTTACATTCACAAATGTGTTTTTTTTTATGCCTTTTATGCCTACAGGCCATAGTTTGCAGATTCCTGCTCTTAAAAAAAAAAGATAAGTGGTTTTAGCAAATGCAACTAATTGGGATATTTCTCCTTATACAGATGATTTGAGGGTTCATAGCCTGTAATCATTATGGTTTCTTTGTTTGTCATCTATAGAAATGTACTGCACACAACTGTCTCCTAAGTTGCTTTGCATGATTCAGTAGAATGAATGTTAGCCTAGGAATTGGGGAAACTTGAATTCTCATCAGGACTCACTAAGTGACCAAGACCAATTACAGTAATAATAGCAGTTCATATTTCTATAATACTTTAAAATTTACAAAGTGCTTTCTTCTTAGGGATCTTACAGGGAAGAGGGCACAAATATTATTATGCCCAATTTACAGATGAAGAAACTGAGACCGTGTGAAGTTAAGTAACTAGCTCAGGCTTGCAGAACATGTAACCCACAGGTCGCTTGTGGCCCACCCAGTCCACGAAAAATGTAGGGTTGCCACTGGGCACTCTCCTGTTTGTCACATGACCTGTGGCAACCAATCATCGTCAGTATGTCTCTGGTCTAACCTGTCTAACCTCTGTCTGGTCTATCTGCAGCTCAAAGAAGTTTGTATATTGTACAGGTCTGAACTAGTTCATGGACTTGCCCCCATCATATCATACCTTCACAGTCTAATCAGCAATTTCCTTTCTCTGGATTCAGTTCCTCATCTGTTAATCAGCCTAGTAATGACACCTTACCTACTTCACAGAGTGTTTAAGAATAAAATGTTAAATCACACTTTATTCATAAAGCTCTATTCAAAGGAAAGGTAGCGTTATGTTGCCATAGAGAGGTGTCAAAACTACAACCTGCCCACAAAGTTCTTGAGTGAATCCAGAATCAGATTAAAATGTAATTGGGAAATGTTCAACAAAATAAATTAAAATACAATGCAATGGGGATAATGTTAATTTATAGTTTTCTAAGTCAATTTGCCACCACAAGGATTTGTTTCTGAGTTGATACCACTGGCCTATACAATAAAATTCCACCATAAATTGGGCCGACCTACCTTTGAAAATGCCTGGGTCATGGTTCAATGTCACTGCTCTCATCACTGTTGGGCTGGTCACTGAGAGCCAGAAAACCACTGTTTCACCACCACCACCCACCCCATAATTGTTGCTGTTGTTTTCAAAGAGAAGTCATTAGATCCTCTTCACCAGTTGTTCTGGTAGTTTCAAGGTTGAGTATAATGGATCACTCAGAGCCTGAGGGTTCAAATAATTAATATCTTTAATAAAAATATATACAAATCCTCCTAAGAAAAAGCAGTTCACAGGGTGACTAAAAAGTAGTTCACAGATATTAAAACAAGTAAAAGCTTTTGGTCGAGAAAATTAAAAACAGTAAGGAGTTCCCCTGGGGTCTCAGGAACTCCCTGCCAAAAGCTCTAAAAGCTACTTTTATATGCTTCTTGCCCAAAGGTCCCACAGTTGGGTCCCAGATTAATCAGCCTGATAGCAAAATTAACCCAAACTACCCTCATGTCTGCAGCACAGTTTCTTTGCTTATGGTGTCAGTAGACATTGTTAGTGCTGTGGGAGTATAGGGCTTATCTCATACCTCCCCCAGGACCACCAGTATTCCGACCCACAACCATAGACTTAAAAAAATATATTTATTTTATTTTTAATTTATGGAATAAAACAAGCATTTCACTCCCATAATATAATTTTTAGACGATAATTAAACATGAAATCACAAATCCATTATGCTATTCCTTTAAAATATATAATAAAGTTAGTATGTAATTTTTCCCTCCCCCCCACTGTTAGACAAAAATATGTATTACTATGTAAAATCATACATAACCTTTTATCAGTTCTTTCTCTGGGTGTAGATAGCATCTTCCTTCATATGTGCTTTCTAATTAATTTGGGTATTTATAATAGTCAAAACTACTTATTCTCTCAAAGTTGTTCTTAAAACAATATTATTGTTACTATATACAACGTTCTCTTAGTTCTACTTATTTTGCTCTTCTTTGTTTTGTGCAGTTCTATCCATGTTTTTCTAAAATCACTGAGCTCATCATTTCTTATTGCACAGTAGTAGTTCATCACAATCATATACTGCAACTTATTCAGCCATTCCCCAGTTGATGGGCATCTCTGCAATTTCCAGTTCTTTGCCTCCACAAAGAGAGCTGCTATAAATATTTTGGAACATATAGGTTCTTTTCCTTTTCCTCAAATCATCTTTGGAAAAGACCTAATACCCTTTGACTCAGCAATACAACCATAGACTTATCTCCACAATTCCTTTACTCATTCTTCTTTAGAAGGGAGTGTAGGGAACCAAAAAGGCCTGATCCATCCTATCTTTTTCTATCTTGTCTCTCACTCACTTTCTCCCACCCATTAAATTGCCCATAGTCACACTATGCTACCACTAAATGGTAGCATTAGGACCAGAACTTAGGTTCCTTGAGTCTCAACGTAATGGACTGTCCATTACCTACTGTTCTCTCTTTGTTGGTTAACTGTTTGCATGTTAATGTCATTCTACATCTGGATTCTAAGATTCTTGAAGGAGGCATCTCGAAGCAGCAAATAAGACAATGAATCCGCAGTTACTGGATCTGAGTTCAAATATAGACTCTATCACTTACTGCCTCTGTAACTTTTAGAGAGTTGTTTAACCTCCCTTGGTACCTCAGTTTCCTTATAAATAAAAATGAGAGGGTTAGAGTCGACTACTTCTAAGTTCCCTTCCAATTCTAGATCTATGATATTGACAATCAGTTGGTTGCCATTATTCAAATATCATATAATATAGAGACTAAGGAGCTAAATTGACTAGAGGACTGGGATGAGCTACATAGAATTGAGCAAGAATCAGCTTGAGTACAAACATATAAAGTATGGTAACATAATTGAAGCCTTAAATAAAGCTGTGAAGATTGTTCACCTATTTCCTTTGCAACCCTGCATTGACAAGTAATGTGGCAACATTGTAGGGTCCACTATTGGGGATGGGAGGTATATTTGGAAATAGTTGTGATAGAAATCAAAAGTCATCAATTATGCTTTCAATAAAAAAAGGAAAGGAGAAAAGACCCCATTCATATGTGCTTCTGACTCTCTTGGATTCAAGGTCCTTCTTACCCTTGAACATCCCTCAGCAACTGGTGTCTTCTTACCTTCCTCCATGCTAGACCCTTCTCCCATTTGTTGAGTTCTTTCTAGGACCTCCATTTTGGGAACAAGTACGGGTCAGCCATGCCTCATTCTTTATCTGACTATGTTTCTGACTCCCTATGACTCAGCTGCTTTCTCATCCTACACCTTATCTTACCACATGGGTCCCTATCACCCTGAACTTTCTCTCTTCCACACCATCCCTTTTCTCCCACTGGTGAGTTCCTTCCATTTTGAAGAAGGGCCTAGGTCAGATCTGCTTCATTCTCTGTCTGACTCTCCCAGACTTCACCACTATTCTGCCTAAAAGTGAGATTACTTATTAGATTGTAAGCTCCATGAAAGTAACAACAATATTGTGTTCCTTTTTCCTATTGATTAGCTAATAGGTACTTAATAAATACATTTTTAAAATTTTTTAATTCCTGTAGGGGCAGAAATGTTCCAAAGAGAATTCACTTAGTACCACTGAGTCCTTTCTCAGGTCCTTTTAATAATGAGGCATCTAGATGGTGCAGTGAATAGATAAGAGCACTTGTCCTGGAGTCAATCACACCTGAGACATCTAGCTGCCCCTACCTGGTAGAGTGAAGGTGCTGGCTAAATTCTAGTTTTCATCATTATCATCATTATTATTTGATGGACGCCAGTGCAGTTCTTAGACTACCTGCCAGGTCAGGAATCATAAGAAACTTAGGAAAAAGACAGGATTGTAAAAATATAATATTCAAACTGCCTTCTCACCTTAGACATCTAGATCAGAGACCTGGTTAATAGATACAAAACCTTGACTGATTTTCCTCTAAGAATTTAGTGAATGCATAAACCTAGACCAAATGGCTATTCTTTGCTCATAGCTAGATCATATTAGAGAAGCTTGCATGGGTATCCTTTGACTACCAGGGCAAAGGCATGTCAACATAGCATGGTTTGGCAGCTCTAAATTCACATAGAATAAAGTAACAAAGAAACAAATGAACACCCCCCTCCAATCCTGCCAAAGAAAACCCTGAAGATGGAATTTGTAAGGCAGTTGTGTGGGCAGTACATGGATATGTAAGCAAAGCCAACCCCAAAGTGTCTTCAAGCATTTATTCATCCTCCCACTACCACGGAAAATGCTGTGTCAAGTTGGAAGATATAATTAACACCTTTACTGAGGTAAAGGATGGCTCTCCCTCCCTGGAAAATTTAGCAGTAACAGATTAGAAATGGGCTCAAATATATCTTCTGAGGGAACCAAATGGAACAAACTGAGGTGACCTGCCATTTTGCTGGAACTCTAGAAAAGCAGTATAGTGGTAAAAGCATTGGATTGTATTGGTGAGAAAACTGAAGGTCATTCATTTGTTCATCCGTTCAACAAATTTTTATTGCCCTAGTAAATAATTTATTTAGTGCTAATTAAAGCTGGTTACAGCCAGTCATAGGTAATATTTTATATGTTATTATTTCCTTTTCTTCTGAGAAACCCTGTTGCTCATGTTTCACTAATAGAGGACCTTGTGACAAGTACCAAAAAAAATAAATCAAGGGAATACTATTAACCACCATGGCTATCTAAAGAAAGTAAAAATGTTAAAAACCTTTTGCTGCAAATAGTAATTAATGAGGAATTATATGTAGTATACTTTGTTCTTTACAAGAGCTGTGCCTAATTTCTGTCAGGCATATTTTTTATTCTTTGGGACATAGAGAGAGCAGAGTAAGAGAAAATAACAGGGGGAGAGGGAGAAAATGTGTGGTTTAGAATGTCTGAATAGCTGAAAATAATATGTTTACATCATAGGTATAAACATATTCATTTTTCTCACACACACATACACACACTCCAGGGAATTATATTTAAAATTAGATATAGATTTTTGTATTCTATAAAAGTCCGACTTTTATAGAATATATATAGTCTGGCAAGAGAACTGGTGACTCAGTTCTTTTGTGGCATTGCTTTGGTATGACTAGTCAAGGTGCTACCTACTGGTTTTGGGGTAGAATCTTCCAGTCTTCTTTTCTCAACCCCAACCACACACTTTTAATTCTTTTTCCTTGTCCTTAATTTGTCTTAATCTGGGGAGTGGTAAAAGGAAGTTGATATGAATCATAGTCCTGCCCTTCCAGCCAAGGGATTGTGGACAGGTCAGTTGGGAAAGAGAGTGGAAGTGAAAAAGTGATGGGAGGCTCTGTAACTCATAGCAGAGTTGGAGACTGGGAGAACCAAATTCAAAGAGGGAAGCAGTGAAAAGCATGAGATGCTCATCAAATTGTGCGTGAGGTGTATTGAGATGGATGCTGTGTCACTGAAACTCCCCGTGGACTCCAGACTCATAATGAATAATTGCCAATTTTCCCCTCTTATTTCCTTCTTTTCCACTCTTTCCCAAGAAGAGAGAGAGAGAGAGAGAGAGAGAGAGAGAGAGAGAGAGAGAGAGAGAGAGAGAGAGAGAGAGAGAGACAGAGAGAGACAGAGAGAGACAGAGAGAGAGAGAGAGAGAGAGAGAGAGAGAGAGAGAATATTTGATTTTCTGTTTACTTTATCTTTTTTTGTATCATAATCATGGTTAACCACCACATTACTGATACATGTATATCCTTGCTCAAATGTAGCAGAGAGGGACTAGAGGGAGCACCTAAGAGAGGAAAGAGACAGATTTACAACTGTAGCATCTTAAGTAAACCATTCCCCATGTAGGTTCTTTCCTTGCTCCAATTCTCTTATTCTACTGTCTTCAGTGGCAAAGCCATCCCTACTACAGAGAGGAAAAGACCAAGCAGAGCCTACCCACACCTTCCAAGAGTACAGGAAAGAGTGGATGGTGTCTGGCCCTAGAACAAAGTCCCAGTCCAGAAACTGAAGCCGAGAGATGAATAAACAGAAGAAAATGCCTACCACGATGAAGAAATGCCGCAAGTTAAGAGAAGTACAAGAGTTTAACTCAGAAGAAAAGACTAACTCAGTTATAAGTACAAGCAAAGCCTCAGAAGAAAAACTGGTTTGACCACAAAAACTCCAAGAATAACTGAAAAAACAAGGTAAGAGAGTTTTAAAGATGAAACTAAAGCTCTTAAGGGGAAAAATTGAAAGTAGAATAAACAGCTTACAACAGAAAATAGAAACTTTACTCAAGTAGTAGACTGCATCAAAAATAGAATGAAACTATCAGAACCATGAAAAATCATTCCACGAAACAGTAAGAGTTTGCTTTTGAGTCTTTTCAGATTTACAATAGGACTTTTTGGGGCTCCTTTCAGGTGTTTATTGGGATTTCTATGGGAGAACTGGGCTTCTCTATGACTATTCTCATTGCTATCTTAACAAGAAGCTGCCTGGTCATAATGTTTTGGTGGAAAAAACATGGACTAGGAATCAAAGCATTAAGATCTAATTTTTCTGTCTTACTAATAATCTATATTTCTTTGAGCAGCGAACTTTAACATCTCTGGGACTCATTTTTCCATCTGTCAAGTGAGGGGTTTGATTGAATTAAATGACCTTCAAGCTCCTTTGCAGTCTTAACATTCTAGCTATAGGCAAGAATGGCAGAATACATGAAAGGAGACAGTATATATACAAAGGTGGTTGAAGGTTGAGAGGTCCCTAATTTTGCATTTTGTAAAGTCTGCATGAGAATTTGTCCTTTCTTTTCAAATAATCAGTTGGGACAACCTTTCCTTTTAATTCCTACAGTCAGATTCCTTGCTCCGCCCCTAAATGTCTCTTTTTTGGAAATCTCAAAGGCTCTTGTTCTCTTTCCATCTCATCTTCAGCTATCCTAGTTCATACAAAATGATGACATTCTGGTCCAGTATTTCCTTTTGTACCTCAAAAGAGCTATGATTTCCCTGATGGACATATTTTTCTCAATGAAGTCAAACTGAAGCACCTTTAGGCCTTAATAGATACTTGCATGAGTTGCTGAAGCCAAAAAAAAAAAAGGTCTCAACTGATGTATAGTTTTCTGGTGAAGAGGTTCTCTAAACTTAGCCGGACTGGCTCTGGTCTAACACAGTCTATCAATGGGCCCATACTCAAAGACTTTTACCACGTGGTAGGATGGCCAGAGCTTATGGCTCCATTGGCATAGCCTTTGTGAATCAATCAAGCATAATTTAGGTTCCTTTTATTTTCTAGGTATTATGCCAAATGTTAGGGATATATATATATATATATACATATATATATATATATGTATATATATATATATCCCTAACATTTGCATTATATATATATATATATATATATATATATATATATATATATATATATATATATATATATATCAAAGAATCCTTAGTCTTCTCAAGGGAGCTGTAAACCTCTCATCAAGGTCATGATAAGACTCAATAGGAGAGAAGTACTTGGGCTTGTAGCCAATATTCCTACCTGGGGTGTGGTAAGTTCAGTGATGTTAGGAAACCTGTCATTTATTTATGTGTTTCATGAAGGACCTAGCTGCAGCACTTTAATAAACGTTTAACATTAATAAATGTTAAACAAATGAATAAATGAATAAACAAATGAAGCTTTTCATCTTGCTATTCAGGTGGAAGATTAGTGGCTACAATTTTAATTTTAGGCAAATACTTTCTGATCACAAATTGGAATATATGTATTGCTACAGCAATAAATAACTCATAAACACTGGTCTACAGAAATGCTGCCACAGCACCAAGAGGTCACACAGTCCTAGAATAACTTTGTTATAAAGATGTATACAGCTTCTGATGCAGTGTTATATTATGTCATAATAAGTCAACTACAAAGTATTTTGCCCTTGGCCATCCTGACTCATCCTCTGCAGCAGCGTTCATATTGAATTAACATAAAATCAAGATAAAACCTTTTTAATATCACTACTTTAGTGAACTCTTATTTGTTATTACTGTATCCTCATTTTCATATGCAATTTAAATAATGTTCAATAATGCTCCTGTACAAAAGAGTTGTGTAAAATTTGAATCTGGATAGTGATTACTGTATGTGGTGCCACAAGAGCCTTTGTGCAGCTTTAAACTTTAATAGACTTTTGGGACATCCTGTATTAAAAATGTTGATGATGACTTTAAAGATCTTGAAAAACACACTAAGATACTGGCTGAAGGCAGAAATGAGGAACTTGTGACCTAGTCTATAGCAGTCTTCTAAATACCTGTCTAAACAAGTACAAACTAGGAAGTGACTTGGGTAATGCAGTGAATTTAAGCATATTGTTGAACAAAATGTTTCTGGTTTTTCTGGGATGTTATAAACAATTTTTGCTTTTTTTTTTTTTACAACTTCACTGTTTAGAATGGCTTTTCCAACATGTAAGAACCCTATTGTTAATCAACATTTCCCCATAATTGAAATTAAAATATTACTGCACCTAAAAAAACACAGATACATACTTGAAAGACAAATTGATGCCAAAGATAAGTGTTAGGAACTTAAATACAAACAAGTAAGCCCTAGATAATTAAATTGTGGACATTTCCATACATGTGTATTTTAATACATACATGCTTGATTTAAGTATGAAGGAATTTGGCACATAGATTTTTTTTTCATTGACTTTTGTAAATATCCATTACATTGAAATCACTTGTTTATTGTGGTTGTTTGTTCTTCATTCTCTAAGAGGACCATGACATCAGGGAGGTAATACCATGACATATAAGTGAATTGAATTTAAGCGAGGGAGGGCTATGCAAAGTTACCAGCCTCACTTTACAGAGTTTACAGAGGGTATGAAATGTCCAGGTCCATTAAAATGTGCTTTGTGGGAACTCTTAGAAATTTTGGACTTTGAATGAAAAAAGTTTACTTGCTTTAACATTAGGCCTAGGTGAATTGGAATGGCACAATGGTGCCACTGAGAAAAACAGGGAAGCTGAGAAGAGGTACGAATTTTTCAGGAGAAATTATGAATTCAGTTTTGGACATGATGAGTTTGAGTGCCTCTCATGTCTTGGTGGTGATATCAAGCAGGCAGCTAGAGATGCATAGTAGAAAGATTATAAATAGAAATGTTTTTAATCTGCAAAGAAATAACTGAAATTGTGGGAGTGGATGAGATCATGCCAAAGGAAAGAGAAGAAAGAGAATTCAATTTGATTCAGTAAGCATTTATTAAATGCCTGCCACATATCAGGCACATCATTAGGCACTCAGGATCCAAAGACAAAAAATGAGATAGTTCCTGCCTTCGTGGAACTTCTGTTCTAACTGGGGAGAAACAATTTATACACAGACAAGTAAATACATACAAAATAAATAGGCGTGGAAGGAAGGCATTAACCCCCTCAAGTGAGTGTATATATGTACACATCTATATGTTTATGCACATACATACACAAAATACAGTGCACACATGTGCATGTATATACATATGACATGCACACGTGTGTATAAATAGATGACATCACTGTGTCTATGTGTATGCATACATACACACATGCACAGAAGTCATATTTGAACCCAGGGAAGATGTGAAAGGCTGGAGGCTAGGACATCCATTGGGAGGATATTATAGTCATTCATATGAGAAGTAATGAGGGGCTATGATTATATGTGAGGAGTGGGAATAAAGAATGGAGAATTATTCTCCAGTTGCAAACCCTAGTGACTAAAACGATGATGGTCCCCTTAAAAAATGGGAAGTTAAAAAGAAATATTTAGAGGGAAAAATTAATGAATTTGGTTTTGTACATGTTGTGTTTAAGAACTGAGTTGAAGATGCAGGACTATAGCTCAGGAGAGAGAGAATGGTTAGATTATGGGAGCTGAGAAAGCATCAAAAGAAGAAAAGTCTCTGGAACAGCGCATAGAAGATATACATACACAGCAGGACATGGATGATTATCCCACAAAGGAAACTGAAAAGGATCAGATAGGTAAAAGAACTACCACAGAACAGGCTTAGAAAATACTTGGGTTTGTTTTTTGGTTTTTGCATGGCTTTTTCCCCTACAAAATTGTGGAATGACACATTTTTTCATTTCACATTTGACTTCAGAGCATAATGATGGGGAGGGTGAATGTTAAGAGCATACAAGACAGCTAGATACAGTGGTGAGAGATCCAGCCTTGCAGTCAAGAAGTTTCTAGGTAAAATTTCCACCTCCAGTACATCCTGGCTGTGCAACCCCACACAAATCAGTTCACTGCTCAATGCCAGACAACTCTCTAAGATTATAGATGGCAAAACAGTTGTTGATTCAACACCAGTGGAGGTTTTGTTTACCAATAAATGACAAGTCTGGATCAAAACAGAATGCAGTCAGACTGTGGGGTTTCAGATAATAAATGTTCAGGTAAATGAGAAGTCCCTACAGTACAGTACACAGGCCTAATCTTCCCCAGTCCTTTAAGCTAGGTATTTATATGTTTGTTTATTTATAGTCATCCTTCTAATAGGATAAAGGCCCCTAAAGAGGATGCTTTCCTGATATTAAGTCACTGGGCTGACCAATCTTAGGTGCACAGGGTTATTAAAAATTTAAGCAAAAATTAGCATTTAATACTGGGGAAAGGTCAAATGATTCCATTTTTGGTCTTTTATTTAGGGAGTATTGTTTGTAAAACACTGAAAAAAATAACAAATACCTGTTTCAGTGAAAGTTGAAACATTTATTATAGATTAACTATTTTAATATAATCTCAAGCAAAAATTGTAATACGTGGGAATAATCCTTTTCCTATAACATTTTTAAATCAAAATTTTAGTAACAGCTCAAGTATTGTATGGCAATATAAATACATTTAAGTAGGGAGAAATATTGCCTGGGATAAAATTAAATTTTGATAATCTCATTATGACTTTAAATTTTATCATAAAGGCAAATAATTAAATTTATAAATGCTGTAGTAACAATACAACAGCCTATAAATAACTGTTAATGTATTGATACCATTCCATCTTAATGGATGTAATTAATATACGGTAATCATTTCATCAGTAGAATCAATTAATTTCTTAATGCTTTGCATTTAAAAATCTTAAGTGAAAACAAACTCACACGATAAAACAAAAGAATTGAACAAATCTAAATATTTATTTTAAAATATGAGAAACTAGAAAGTATTCTTAGGCTTATTTAATAAAAAAGTTTTCAATATTTTTTCTTTTAAGAAGTAACATCTACATATAGAATAAATGCACAAACTCAATAAAAATGCAATTTGAAAAACAGATTTTAGACTTCTTACTCTTTAATACACTTAATGGCTTTTCCAAGAACATTAAACATCAATTATACTTTGAAAAATCCTTTCAGATATTTTGTAAACATTACAGGGAAGCACCTACCATCTCTCTACTGCCTTTCTTCAACAGATCCTACATATGCTTACAGCCAACATTTTATAAAAATTCTGTATTAGAAAAATTTTATTATGTACTTTAAAGTTAAATTTCCTAATCCTCCAATTCTCTTCTCATCAGCACAGGGTATATTATTAAGTTTCATGTAATAAAATTTCTGTACTAATATTATGATCTCTGCCTCTTCCTAAGAACATATTTGGTAGGAGGAGCAATCAAAGCATGGCAAAGTGCTGTTTTAACTGTTTAATTAAATGTTGTGTATCAATATGATCTGGAAATGCTGCTTCAGACTTCTGTGCAGCCACATAGCTTCTCTGCAGGTCTCCGATCTGTAAGAAATAAACGAGGCACTCAAGCACACATCAAAGAGCTACAACAAATGCATATTATACAGACACAGGATCACAGGGCTCAGGACTGGAGAGGTGCATCTAATCTAATGCCCCATTTTACAACTGAGGATATGAAAGCCCAGGAAATTAAGTGACCTGCCTCTTGTTACCAAAGAGAGCCAGGATTCAAATCCATGTCTGTGGACACCAAACTCCGTGTTGCTGTCACTATACCAGAAATACTGGGTCAATAAAACTGATTTTGGTTTTAGCCACAAACAGCTTTTTTATTATTTTTTAAAAAGATTTTTCTCATCTAAAGTATTGTGTCAAGTTAAATATGAGCAGCCCAGTTAGAAATTAACAGATTTACCAGGAAGGTGGGGAGGTGAGAGAATATAGGACATACAATTATGAGCTGAATAGCATATGAAGAATTAGAGGTAGCCAAGAAAAAAACCCTCTAATATACTTCATACAAAGATATGCTTTTGATTAAGGACATGGAAATAAATATAAAAAAGATTATTCAAAAATAATGTATTTGGTACCCTATTTACCTTCCTAAAGAAAGTAATATTGAGATAAATGTGGCTTAGATTCTTAAAAATGAGGTTTGGGATTTTAATGTTTACAGGGAGCAGATAACAATTTTGTTTTAAAGCATGGTCCTAAAGAGAGACAGAAAGAAAAGTTGAAAGGATCTGTATTTGTCTATTTCTGTAACAAAGAAAGCTGAACAGACTTTTGTTGAGATTCAATCAGAAATTGAAGGGAATTTAATTATTTTAGTTCTAGTAATTTTTCTAGTTAGAATACTGCTTTCTCTTACCGGTATGCAGCATTTTGCCATAAAAGATCTTTCATATGTATGTTACTGGATTAAAATACAATAATGTCCCTAAGAAGACACGTCTTATTTATGCCTACTAATCTTTGTTGTTTTTTAAAGACATTTTTATTGGTCTTCTGTTTTTTCCATCATTGTAGTTTTCCCCAGTATCCCTCCCTTCCCAGACAGCCATCCAATATAATCTTTTTTTAAGAGGTAAAATAAATAGAAAGATGGCTTGAGAGTAAGGAAGAGTTGGTCCAAAAGCGAGCTCTGACACATACTGGTTGTGTAGCTCTGCACTTATCACTTAACCTCTCAATATCCAGGGCAACTTTGTGAGACTTTAAGTTTCAGAGGAGCTGATTATCCATCTTGATCAAGAGGGTTTTTTTTTTTTAAAGCAATTGGGGTTAAGTAACTTGCTCAAGGTTACACGGCTAGTCATTATTTATGCGTGGGTGCTCATTTTCTGAGGCCAGATCTGGTCATCCCAACTCCGAGGCCGGTGCTCTTACTCACTGCGCTACCTAGCCACCCCTTTAGGGCAATTGGGGTTAAGTAACTTGCCCAAGGTTACACGGCTAGGTTTTTGTTTGTGTGGATTAAGTGTCAGAGGCCGGCTCCGAACTCAGGTCCTTCTGACTCCAGGGCCGGCGCTCTATTCACTGCGCCACCTAGCCGCCCCTTAATCAAGAGGGTTTTTGCACTGGTAGTTCATTATACTAATGGAATCATAGGTCCCTAGCAATCTTATTTTTTAAAACAGAATCATAAGTAAGGAAAGATAGCTTCTTCATGTTGACTGTTCTATTTAGGACATGCTTTGGATAAAGGGTTAAATTTATGTCTATACTTCTTAGATTTTCCTCTAAAGCTAGGGACGCTAAGTTGTCTAGGGCCACTCAGCCAGTACTGTTAGGGTCTAGAACTGAACTCAGGCTATCTTGACTGAAAAGTGGGTGTTCTATGCACTATGGCAACTTAAATACTGAGAAAAGAGATCATATTCAGCCAGGCTAATGGGATTTGGGCTAGATGAGATCCCAGAGATCATCTGTACTCCTTCTTTTACAGATAAGGAAACCAGGGTTCAAAGAAGGTAGTGACAGGCAATAAAGGGCAGGGACCAAAATTTGAACCTAAGGATTCTACTGAATCCACAGTCAGTGTTCTAATATACCATACTGCCTTGATATGGCATTTATCAAGAAAATGAGGATTTCTTTATCCAGCTATACTTTTATTTTAACCAGTGAAGAAGAAAATAGAACTAATAAAAGATTAGTACAGTTGGGCATACCTTATCAGAGAGTGCTGCAAAATTAAAATGAGGCTCATACATATGGGGTGCTAAAGATGAAGCAGTTTGCAACAGGGCTCTTGCCTAGGTTAAAAAAGAAACATACAAGCACAAAAGAGTTAATGAACCATAACAAGGCATTTTGATGAATGTTCGATAAGAAAATCTGAACCTTAAACAAATTATATTATTAATAAAAACAACTGGGGCAAAACATATAAAAATAATTCATAAGAATCAATGAGAAAAAAGTTTCTATCACATTTAAAGATTAAAGATTTAAAGGCAGAATAACAATTTTCATTGTCTTACATTTCCAAATAATGCTCAACTCAAAACATTATCTTAAGAATGAAAGTTTTATAAAAGAGGAAAAAAATTCTTCATATATTTGGGGTTTTGCTGTTGGTTTAAATTTCATTTTTTTACTACCTATTCTCTATGGTAAACAAAGGGCTATAGTAATTTTCTAAACCCCATGTAGTAAGCTGAATGAGAGAAAACTACATGCTGGGAGCATCCATCCATCATGGCACTGATGTTTTACTTGACCCTGCTGGCTATTCTTCTGAGGGAGAAGGGAATTGAAGCTGACAGGGTATCTGCTCTCTGAAGTGCTCGAACAGCAAAATGCCCATCCCTTCCTGTCCCCTAAAGGTCCAAAGGAACAAATACAATAGAGAAAACTGTATGTTCAAGCATTCTCCAGACCCCAAACACAGCAAATGAATGAAATGCTGTAGTTGAAATGCTCAGGCCGTAGCATATATTTTTCAGGGATGAGAGGAGGAAAATAAATGTGTAAACAATGAGAGGAGGGAAAAAATGTGTAAATCAAATGAAATCATCCCCTGACCCTAAGATCATATTTATGTAATGGGAAAAAAAATCCTACTTACATTTGTATGGTGCTTTGAGGTATTCAAAGCACTTTATCAATCAAGTAATGACAAGCATTTATCAATTACCTATCATATATGTCAACTACTGTGCTTGGCACTGGAGATACACAAAGAATGAAGAAACCACTACTGTTGCCCCTTCCACATCATGATTTTCCCCACTGTAGTTTTGATATATTGCAGCTCGGCATTAGAAATTAAATGGGAATTTGGGGGGAGTTTTGTAGAAACTACAGACAAGATGCAAAGGCCAGCAGATGACACAGAATCCATGACCAAATACTTAACTCAAATTTTACAATAAGGTACTGTAAACACCCCATAAAAGAAAAAAATCAGATTTCTTCTCTGGTACAAAGTGAGAGCCAAAAAGTCTTAAGTGGATTTTCCAGATCGAGAGGCTGTACCCCTAACCTGTGATATGGAAGGGATATCTATACTTTCAAGAAGCTTCTGTTTCAATGGAGAGTCAAGAAGAAGGGTGTGTATACATATCTACACACACCCACATACACACTTATAAATGTATACATACACACATATATGTACATATGTAGAATAAATACATAAAGAGAATAAATACGAATAGTGGTTCAATACAAGGCAGTTAAAGAGGACTTTAGCATTTGGAGGGATTAGAAGAGGTCTCATGTAGAAGTAATACTTGAGTGTCTTAAAGGAGAAACAGAAACCCTAAAAAGCTGAAGTAAGAAGAAAATCCATTCCCAGCATGAGGGATACCCAGATCACAGAGATGAGAGATGAGGGCTCTGTCAGGGATAGAGACCAGTGTGACTAAAATACATAGTACAGGAGAGGGAAGGAATATCCAAAGAGGCTGGAAAGACAGAATGTAGGCCAGGATGTAAAAGCTCAACAGAGGCGTGTATGTTTATATTTTATTCTAGAGGCAATAGGGAGTCACTAGAATTTATTCAGTAGGGGACCGACATAGTAAGATCTGAGATGAAGGAAAATCACTTTGGCAGCAACGTACATGTCAGAAAGAATGGAGTGGAGAGAACTGTGGAAGAGACCAATTAGAGGTTGTTGCAATAATCTAGGGAAGAGGTGACAGAGGACTGTGTGGATAAACAGAAGGAATTTGATGTAAGAGATGTTGTGGAAGCAGAAGCATCAATCATTATTTGGCAACTAATTGCTAATATGTAGGGGGAGGAAGAATGAAGAGTCAAGTCTAGTACTGAGGTTACAGACCTGAGAGAATGGAAAAATGATGGTAACTTCAACAGAAACAGGGAAAGGGTTGGGTTGAAGAGTGTTGGGGAATGAGTTCTATTTTTGAATATATCTGAGGTATTTTGGGGACATGCATTTTGAAATGTCCAATGGGCATGTCTAATGTCTAGACTAAAGCTCAGGGAAGGGCCTAAGACTAAATGGAGAGATCTGAATAATCTTCATAAAGAAAATAATTAAACTCATAGGAGCCCAGGAAAGAGTCTTAAGGAACACCTACAGTTATGGGGCATGATACAGATGAAGAAGATGAAAAGAAATACTCAGATAGATAGGAGGAGACCTGAGGCCAGCAGTGTCCTGAAAATCCAGAGAGGAGAGAGCATAGAGGAAAAGAGGGTAGCCAACTATGTTAAATATAGCAAACAGGCAGAGAAGCATAAGGACTGAGAAAAGACCATGAGACGTGGTCACTGGTAACTTTGAAGAAAGCAGTTTCAAGCCAAATGCCAGATTGAAAAGTGGTGAGGAGCTAGGATAGGTGAGAGGAGAGGATATTGAATAGCTTGTCTTCCCAGTTGGAGTGGGTAAGGAGGAAAGAAGGGAAAGAATCTGGAAATCAAAGTTTTAAAAACAAATGTTTAAAAAATTGTTTTTTACATGCAACTGGGAAATGAGATACTGGGGTACAGAAATCCATCTTGCCCTACTAGAAAGGTGGGGCGGATATAAGAGAGAACCAATTGGGGGGAGGGGTATTCAGTAGGCTTGCTATCTTGGGGTGGGGAGTAGGGGAAAGACGGGAGAAAATTTGTAACTCAAAATCTTGTGGAAATGAATGTTGAAAACTAAAAATAAATGAATTGAAAAAAAATGAGAGGAGAGAGAGTAGATAATGTGTTTCCTTTTCTAGAAATTTGTCTGAGGAAGGAAGGGGAAATACAGCATAACAACTAAGGATACTTGGGCATGTATGAAGGAAGCAAACGGGGAGAGGCTGAAGATTAGAGGTAGGGTATGCCTGAGATTGCAAACTCCTGATGAGGAAGGCAGGAGAAGATGGAATCAGGGGCACAAAGAGGCCTTAGTCTTGGCAAGAAAAGGGGGCCCCACATCGTTAAGAGACTGGAATAAAAGAGGTGAGAATGGGAGTAATATCAAGGGGTTCTACAATGAAGAGAAGGGGGAAAGAAGCTTACATTCATTAGCCTCAATTTTCTCAGGAAAGATAGGGGTGAGGTCTTCAACAGAGAGGGAGGGGAAGGTTTGGGAGGCTAGATGAGGGAAAGTTTAGAATCTGTTTTGTGGGGAATGAACTTGGGAGAATTAAAAGTATTGCTTTATAGCAATAAGGACCCTGCTGAAGTAGGACAGTATGAATCATGGCACACCCAGTCAGTTTGGTTTTATGTCTTCTATCCTCTAGTTTCTTTCTGCAGCACAGTTAACTATGGAACAGAGAATGGATCTTTGATTTCACTGACAGAGAACTTCTCAGGAAGAAACAGCCAACTGCTTATACAGCTTCAGAGAACTGCCTGGGGCACTGAGACATTAAATGCCTTATTCAGGGTCACACAGCCAGTATATGACAGAGATGGGCCAAGAACCCTTCCAGGTCTCTATCCACTATGGTATGCTTCTGAGTATCCAAGGGGGAAGAAAATAATCATTACATCAAGGCATGCAGAAGGCAACTTTTTAAATGGTTGTAAGAGATTGGTCTGATAACAATAGCTCATATTTATTTAACACTTTACAAATCTTATCTCCTTTGTAATAACAACCCTGACCCAGTAGCAGTAATTGCCATCACCCATTTTATAGGTGAAGAAAAAGAGAAGCCACACACTTAACGAAGTGGAAAAGGTGGGACTTGAATCCTTATCTTCTGAAGCTGCAATGCACAACTGAGGCAGATACAGGACAACACAGCCAATCAGAATTTGGTAGTGCTTTTATTAAGCTGGCCGCTGTCTCCCAAAAGGGAAGGCAGCCCTGAGCAGTCTGTCCTGCAAGCTTTTATGCAATAAAAAGTACTTCCTGAAACAAACAGTGGTCAGCAAGGCAACTGTTGCTACATAGGGATTCCCATAAACTACGGCAGAGGGGGTTGCAAACTAAAGGGGCAGATCTTTGTTTTAGTTACATCTTGGTTACACGGCAGGTGCATGGCGAGGTTTCACAATGGTCAGTCATACCCTTATGCTAGGTTTCTGGGGCCTTGTGAGAGGCCTTGTGTAGGAGCTAGCACTTGCTACATGCTGGGCTGCTTGTCACTGATACAACTATTTCATCAAAATACAAGATACAAGATATATGAGAGGGGGGGCAGAGCCAAGATGGCGGAGTAGAAACAGCTCATCCAAGCCACTCTGCCCCCAGATTCCCCCCAAACTATGTAAAAGGGGACTCTGAACAACTTCTGGAGCCCCAGCACCCACAGATCAACACAGAGAAGATAACCTCCTGCTGAGGACAGCCCAGCAGCCCGGCAGGAAGGACCAGCACAGCGGTCTGGGAGCCAGCAGCATGCAGCTCGCAGAGCGGAGGGAGCCGAACCGAGCGGAGCCCAGGTCCGCGTGAGCCAAGGTTTTAGCCCCAGGGCGGCAGGGCCAGCAGCTGGCTGGAGAGACCCCAGAACACCAGCAGCCGTGGCGACTCCAGAATTATCAACATAGACATGCCTAGGACAAAGTAAGAGGTTAGTGTCCTATGGACTTTGGGACCATTTGGGGAATGCGTCAGCTCCCTCCCCTGGGGGCTAGAAGCCGCTGAGGAGACACGCCATTTTGTAGTTTTCAGAGGCAGCTCCAGCTCCTGGCCTGAGAACTGTAGGGAGATCCAGCGATCAGTCTTGGGGGGTAATCGCTCTTGCTTTAACCAACCTGGATCTGGATTGTGATCTAGGGTGGAAGTCGTGGGTGGGTTTACAGCTTGCCAGAAACGGAAGTTGCCCTCCCACACGTTCAGGATGAAAATTCCCCTATCTGTCCGCAAAGCCATAGTGTGGCAACAAGCCCAAAAGTCAAGTAATTAAGTGGCAACATGCCAAGGCAAAGGAAACAAATTAAACAGAAAAATGCAACCCTAGACTCCTATTTTGGGGCATAGAGCAGGAAAAGGATTGTTAGGTCAGAAGTCCTGCTCCAAAATCCCCAGGGGAAAACATGAGCGGGTTGCAGGCCATAGAAGACCTTAAGAAGGACTTTAAAAATCAAATAAGAGAAGTGGAGGAAAAATTGGAAAGAGAAATGAGAAAGATGCAGGAAAAGTATGAAATGAGGGTCAACAGCCTGACTGAGGAAAACAACACCTTAAAAAATAGACTAACTCAAATGGCAAAGGAGGCACAAAAGGGCAATGAGGAGAAGAATGCCTTAAAAAGTCGAATTTGCCAGATGGAAAAAGAATCTCAAAAGTTCACTGAGGAGATTCATTCCTTCAGAGTTAGACTGGAGCAAATGGAAGCTAATGACTTCATGAGAAATCAAGATGCTGTTAAGCAGATCCAAACAAACGAAAGATTAGAAGGCAATGTGAAATATCTCATGGGAAAAACCACTGACCTGGAAAATAGATCCAGGAGAGACAATTTAAAGATTATTGGACTACCTGAAAGCCATGATCAAAGAAAGAACCTAGAAATCACCCTTCAAGAAATTCTCAAGGAAAATTGCCCTGATGTTTTAGATCCAGAGGGCAAAATAGAGGTTGAAAGAATCCACAGATCACCTCCTGAAAAAGATCCCAAAAAGAAAACTCCCAGGAATATTATAGCCAGGTTCCAGAATCCCCAGATCAAGGAGAAAATACTACAAGCAGCCAGGAAGAAACAATTTCAATATTGTGGAAACACAATCAGAATAGCCCAGGACCTGGCAGCTTCTACACTGAGGGATTGAAGGGCATGGAATATGATATTCCAGAGGGCAAAAGAACTGGGAATGAACCCAAGGGTCACCTACCCAGCAAAACTGAGTATTTTGTTTCAGGGGAAAATATGGTCACTCAGTGGAATAGAGGACTTTCAAGCATTCTTGAGGAAAAAAACCAGAGTTGAATAGAAAATTTGAAATCCAGACACAAGAAGCAAGAGATGTCTGAGAAGGTAATCAGGGAAAAGAAATCAAAAGGAACTTATCAAAGTTGAACTATTTACATTCCTATATGGAAAAACAATAACTGTGACTGATGATATCTTTCTCACTATGAAAATAATGGAAGAAGGGTGTGTGGTCACATGAATACATATGTGAATGTGTGTATATATGGATAGAGGGCATAGGTTGAATTTGTTGGGAAGGGAGAATACTCAAGAGATGAAATTATGAGGTGAGAGAGGAAAGTGGCAAGAGGAGATGGGGAGAGACAGGGTAGGGTAAACTATCTCATGTAGAAGAAGCAAGGGGAAGTGGTTGCAAGGGAGGGGGAGAATAGGAAGGCAAAAAGGCAAAACCACATTCTCATTGAATTTGGTTCAGGGAGAGAATGACATACATACTAAATGGGCTATCTCAACCTGCAGCAGAATAGGGGGAAGGGGGATGAGAGGAGGGATGATGGATGGGAGGTCATCCTTGGGGGGAGGGGAGGTTGGAAGTACCCACTATAGAAGAGGGACAGGATCATGTAGGGAATGGACCAGGTGGGGGGTGGGATGAGTGGGAGGGAATTATAAGCAGCCTTGTACAATATATCTACTTTGATAATGTTTTGCATAGCTAGACATGTACAACATATACTGAATTACTTATCTCCCCAGAGGGAATGGGTGACAAGGGAGGAAGGAAATGGATCTGAAATTCGAGGTCTCAACATTAACTGTTTCAAAGATATATATAAAAAGATACATGAGAAGGGACAAAAAATCTTTTGCCCTTTTAACATAATAAATACTTGTTTCACATAGATACAGCCTCAGCATCTACTATAGAAGATCTCATTTCAGAACATTAATTTGTTTAGTTTGTCATTGATCAGAAGCAAAGTGGAATAGTGGGTAAAGAGTTGGTCCTGGAATCAATAAGACCAATATTCAAGTCTTGATTCTGATAATGTTTTGTCATATGCCCTTGGAAAATCACTTCATGTCTCAGTGTCCCAGGCAGCTCTCACAGAATACAAAATGCAAAACAGTTGATGATTGGCATTGACAGGAGTTTTCTCACAAGGAGTTTCCTTAAGCCAATGGACTCAAAAGTTGAGTCAAAAAAAGTTTTGTCAGTAAGGATTAATCTTATTGGGGGATTGTTAAGGAATATAATCAGGGGACCATATCATTCTAATGGGGGAAGACCACATATAAAAGAAAGTTGAAGGGGGTAGAAGAGTGAAGGTACCAGCTCAGGAACATGGCAGAGAAAGTCTAGGGGGTTAGGAGTGGCACCCAGAGAGGAGTGAGGACAGCTTTGTTAGAAATAACAAAGAATCTTACCTGGTCATGAGTGAAATTAGAAAAAAAAAAAGACAATAACTTGGCCTTTTACAAACCTGTGTGAAAGGCTCAAGTACAAAGTTAAGCTAGTTTCACAGTCCTACTCAAGAACTGAGAGAAGTCTTGAAAAAAAGATCTGCTCTTTCTCTAACTTTCTCTCTAAACTACTGTCTAATATAAACTACTATTTCATCACCCAAACATTTCTAGTAACCTAAATTTTGCCTCAAACACAAAGAGGCAAGGAGTTAACTAGAGCTAGACATAAATGTAAATTTAGGCAGAGAGCCCAATCACCCTAAATATTAGCAATGTACTTAATTGGGAGCTCAGAGAGATTTTGATGGAACTCATAACTGCATTTAAAACGAATTTCCTAAAGCTACACAGGAGGAAACCATGTGGAACATGGGGGCCATTATACTGCCCCTAGGATTAAAATAAACTAATTATTATTATAATGGTTATAATACAAAATTAATACAGATAAAAGAAAAATAATTTTATAGAAAACCATATTTAACAGTTAATTTTTCATAAAATTTAGTGGACATTATAATAATTGTGCTTCATAATAAAAGAAATTCAAGCAACTTATTTTCCTTAAGAAAATACTAATGAAGCTTTACTTTCACCTTAAGGAAAAATAAACTAAAACCAAATCAACAAACAGTTGAAAAGATGCTGGTATACAAAGTACAGATGAACACTGGCGTTTGATTTAAATGGTCCCATGGCAAATGCTGCCAAGGGTCACATTAACCCTGACAAACATTTTTCTCCCAGTTCAAGTGATGTCATGTCACGACACTTATCTGACTCATATGACATTTCAAGCTATGTATTAATTTCTGTTACAAACATACATTACTAACAAACAGTGATATTTGCATATTTTAACTTTTTTTAAAAAAAGTACATTAAGTCGTTTTAAAGATAATGCAATTTGCTTTCTTTATAAATCAACCAACCTGTTCAACATGGCCCTTTCGCATCTCCAGCACAGCCAGGTTGTTATAAGCTTCTGCATGGTTGTTATTGTTGACCAGGGCCAACCTGAAACACTGATAGGCCAAACTCAGGTCTCCTATTCCCTACAAAATAAAATATCTTGTTTTTCTTCAGTAAAAATAGAACTTTTCTTCTACTATCATTTTCTTTTCCTTTCTTACAAAAGACTCAGAAACAAAAGTAACAGCAATTACATTTCACTAGTCCCACCGAAACTTTTAAATCTGTAGTGGATAGAGCTCTAGCTGGAGCATCAGGGTCCAAATCCTGCTTCTACTACTTCCTATCCTATCTGCCTTTCGGGATCAGTTTCCTCATGTGTGATTTCTAAGATCGCCTCAAACTCTAAGCCCTCTGTTCCTAGATCCTCCCACTCCAAATGGATGTGATCATTTCTTTTTCCAGACTCCAGTGCACACTCTTTATAACTCATGCAATTTATCATATTATGCTTTGTGTGCATGTCTGTTTCACTGATTGTACTAGAGAGATGTAAGCTCCTAAAAAACCAGAGACCTAGTCTTTATTAAGTTTTGTATCCCCTTCGGTGTCTGGCAGAATTTTTTGCATATAGTGGGTTCTCAATAAGGATTTCCTTGAATTGAACTGTTATAACTGTTAAGAATCTCTACTCTTCCTGTCAGAAACACAAATACTCTGAATTTTATAACAGCTGGGGTATATGTACAGCTCAGCATTTTATGGCAAAATGGTCACATCTGAAATACATACCACAGCTATATGTCCCAAGTTATACCAGACATCAGCTGCCTCCTCCTCATTTTCAGACAAAGAAAGGGCACGTTCAAATGAGGTCAGAGTCATATCATACTGCTGGGCATAGAAGCAACAGAGGCCCAGATTGTTAAAAAGCTGGCAATTATAAACACCCATCTGCAATAGTCGCCTGTGTGAAGAGAGAAAAATCTTAGAAGATAATGTTATAGTTTGCTTTTAATTCAACATTAAATTTTAGAACTTTAAAAAATTAGAAATAACTACATTATATTATTCTTCCTTCCAAAGAATGTAAAAGAAGGGTGATTATAATAAATTAAAATATAAACATGCATACACATATACACAAAACACACAAAAAAACTTGTTCTTTGTAATTACATTCATTATTCATGGGAAATATGTCTAAGTCAAATCAGGCAAAAAATTTATGCCTCTTCTAGGTTTTTTTTCTTACATTAGCAAAATGAAAATATTAAAAGAAAATGAAATATTCTTCACAGCCAAATATAGCCAATGAATATTAACTATTTACAGTTCAGTTTGGGTATATGATAGGAAATTTCAGTACCCTTTTATTGATTCTTTGGGAACTACGTTCATATAACAGGTGTGCCCCACCTGGCACTGAGGCAGCTTCCTTCCCTGCCCTTGCATGGGATAGGTGGAACTGTAAGGGCACACAGGGGATGCCACCAGACAGGCACAGGAAGCACCAGGTAAGAGTGGCTGAATTAGTTAAATAAACAAAGAGGTTGCAGAAAGGGATGGTTGACCAGACTGCTAAAGCTGGGCTTAGGGAGTGTGGGGATGAGAACAGGTTCAGCCTGGAATAAGGGAGCTGGGCCTGATTGCTAGAGCCATACTGACCGAAGGCAAAGGAGCAGCACCAGGTGAGATTCTGCAATCTCAGGACCTGTGATTCTGCTTGAGATTTAGGGGCTTCACTATCTGGTGCTATGAGTTTGCAGGGACTGTCAGGTGGACTTCCAAACCCGATGCCCTTAACATAGTGCTTGGTATATAGTAGGTGCTTATTGACTTAATTTAATTCTGGATCAGGATACAAAGATCACTGCATGGGGTCTCTTAATTGCTTTTTGAGGGGCTTGTATACAAGTCCTTTCTTCCCTCTTTATTGTATTAGATACATTTTCCCCCTACATTTAGTGACTCTGATTGCCTGAATGCTTGTAAGGGAGCAGAGGGCCTTTGGAAAACCCAGATTTTTATGTTCCTAGGAGAGATGTTAGGTACAGACACAAGCTATCAAGGGTATTACTAGAGAAAGGACCCCAAGACTGAACCCAGTCTTCTGAGTTAGAAGTTGGGATTCATCTGACATAAGGGTCAGATTCAAAATGTGCCTCTAAATTTTGACTTGTGTTGTCTTTTTTTCCTGTTATTTGTTTTCTGTTGAATGTCTGTAGCTGGCTAGTTCAGGTCATTAGGTCATGGTGATTATGAAGACCAGATCACAAGTTTGTTCTCTGTCATTCAGTTAGCTTTGCTGTGTTCTAGCACCAAAAACTAATGCCATCTGGCAACTGCATGCCATGGATCTCAAGAGGAATTGGGCAACAGGGTTGAAAGGAAAAGAAAAAATTGACTTTCACTGATACATGTCCTACTAGGAAAATATTTTGGTCAAATCTAATATAAAACAAACCTGTAAAATCGTAGAGCTATTTCAGGTTGATCAGAATAAAAATGGTTGCTTCCAATGCATGCAATAGCTTCCACATGTGTATTATCTTGCTTTAAAACATCTTTGTAGTATTCAGCAGCTGATGAGATGTTATTCATTGCCTAGTCTCCATCAAAATAAAAACCAACAATGTAATACTACTTTTATTTTTACCTGGTTTTTCTCTCTTTCATGTATGTACACACACACACACACACACACACACACACACACACACACACACACACAAACATGCACATGCCTGCATCTGTGATTTCATCAGAGTAGCAAGCTCCTGAAGAGGAAACTCTACTAATTTTGGACTGCCAACCATTTTGCAATCTATAAATTTTTGAGAGCTTCCTGGAGCAACCTGCCAACGGTCAAAGCTAGTATATGGCAGAAGCGGAAACTGATATAGATATTACTGTTCTCTTAAAGTGGAAAAACTTTTCACTGATGGTAAAATCTTACCTCCAAACACTGCTGATCACCCCCTTCTCCTAAACATTGTCTGACTCTGCTCTCTCAGTGTTCTCCCCCTACCCGTCTGGACACCTGCTCACGGTTTCTTGCTGGATCTTCACCCTTGCCTTTACCCTCAATAGGTAGGGGTACAATCTCCCTCTACAATCTCTCTCACTGATCTCATCAGCAACCATGAGTTCAACTATCACCTCTCTGCAGATGACTCCCAGAAAGCAGGACAAGTATAAAAATAACTATACAAGTAGTCCATGTAAAATATTGGAAGTGATTTGAAGACAGAGCAAATTCTCATAATATCCTTATGAAACCAGTTATTTTTTACATTTTTATTTAAGGTCAATACACCCTTTAAGGCTCACTTATAAAACGTTAGCCTTAAAATCCAGAAGGAGAAACTCCAATTTCTTAAACTGTTCCCTCCTCCTACAGCACTCTTTCTATAACGTTGGGAATTTCTCTCAAGGCTAGGTAGGAATCTTTTGACTCTACACTACTAGCTTTCTGAATTTAGCTCTCATATCCTCCATCTATCTGTATATTTATATTTAGTAGGGCAAAGCTGCAATGTCACACTTTTGCTGATAGCAGACACTATCTAACATGTGGTATACTTCAGCCTGAAAACTGGTTAAAAAAAGCTTTCAACATTGGGAAAATTAATTTTACTACTTCTATAAGTCTGAGAGCCTAAAATATTCATTTTTATAAGATTAGGGCTACCCATACCTTTTCACAGTAATCACAGAAAATTAATTTCAATAACTTATTTTAATATACTTAAGTATAGTTAAAGTAGCTAGTTTAATTTCCCCCTCAAGTTCATAAACATTTAATTTTAAACTAAATTAATATCACCTAAATTGATTTTACAAAGGTTATTTCTGAGCCGTTTAATAAATTATAATTCCATTTTAAATTCATTGAAAATACTATGTAAGTGGAAAGCAAGCTACAAAAGAAGTTGAAGAACAATTCTAACTTATACCCCTTTGGATTAAAAACAGCAACAACGGAAGGCCAGTTTTAGCAACGGAAGAATATTGGTTTCAAGGAAAAGAATAACCACAACAGAAGGCATTTAACTAAATAAATCGTTTCTAACACTAACTGGCATATAAAAGGAACAATGAACAATATGTAATACTGAAATTTCATTTTAAAATAGGCAAACAACATCGATGGAAAGATAAATAAAAGAAGTAATACATGACTATGACGAACAAATGTTAAGTGCCTCCAGAGGAACAAAAAAAACAAACCACTGTTATGAAATAGAACAAAAGTCCCCAAAGGCAAAATAAGTGGTAACCTCCAAGTAACAAACGTTACTAATTAACTCTAAGTCTGTTTTTCCATAATGAAGAAAGGACTGCATTAGAGATAAATGTTAGGGGAAATATCACATTCGATCACTTTGTTCATTGTCCCCCAGTATATTCCAATTCCACCTCTAGGCTCTGCTACCCCCTCCTTCATGGGATGTGCTTGATTTTTTTCTTCACTTATTGGAATCCTATCTATCCAGTCATTCATTTATTCAGTCAATAAAAAAATATTTCTTAAGTACTTACTGTGTGCCCTGGCACAGAATTATAGATTGAGATTTGGAAAGAACCTCAGAGGTCATCTATTCCAACTCCAATAGACAGATGGGGAACTCAAGTCTAGAGAAGTTAAGGGACTTGCCCAGGTTTATGTAGTTAGTAATTGGCAATCATGAGGAACCATTATGAGTACCCTAGATGCACTGAACATGCAGCCTAAAGATGAAAGGGCTGGTTTTACACTGTACTCACATTGATATATTAATATCTGTCAATTTAAAAAAATAGGTGCTACTTAATTACTACTCTTTCAGGTCCTGAGGCAAAGACTTCAGTTTAAGATCATGGAAAAGGTTGGGGTCATAGATCACATTCACAGTAAAAACTCAATACATTTTGGTTCATTTGTTTTCTCTTCAGTTATGAAAATTTTATGTTAAACTATTTTTTTAAAGAACTGTACCTAATCTTTTCAAAGGATTTAAAACAAGATTGCTAATCTATATCTTATTTTAGCTACATTCATTTTTTTAACAACAGATTCAAATATAAAAATAGACCATAAATATAATTATTTTGGTGTAAAATAGCTAGCATTCAACAACAATAATAATATCTAGCATTTATATGAGCTTAATTCACTGGAAGGTCAAATACCGAAGCTGAAATTTGACTACTTTGGCCACATAATGAAAAGACAGTATTCACTGGTAAAGACCCTGATGCTGGGAAAGACTGAAGGAAAAGGAAAAGGGGACAGCAGAGGATAAGATGGATAGTATCACGGAAACAATGAACATGAACTTGGACAGACTTTAAGAGATGGAAGACAGAAGGGCCTGGTGTGCTGTGGTCCAGGGGGCCATGAAGAGTCCAACACAACTGAATAACTACATAAGGAACTTTTAAGGTTTACATAGGACTTTACAAGTGTCATCTCATTTCATTTTCTATACAACCATGGGAGGTAGGAGCTATTATTCAATATGACAGATGAGAAAATAGGCACAGAGGTTAAGTGACTTATCTAGGATCACACAGCTATTAAGTATCTGAATATGAATTCTGAATTAAGTATCTGGATATGAATTCTGGTCTTCCCAACTCCAGGTCCAGCACTCTCTCCACTGCACCAATTAGCTACATGACAAAACCTGTTTTTGCTAATAAAAAAGCACTACTAGTTCGAGCAAACAGAAAATTCTATTTCTTTGCTTCAAAGAACAAATGGACTTTCCTTTTAAGTCCTTTTTAAAAATGGAACAGATGTTGCCATACCTACAATAAACTCAATAAGCATTAACTGAGTACCTACTAGGGGAAAGGTATTGTGTTAGGTGCTGAGAGAAATACATAGATAATTAAGACACAGTTCCTACCCTTAAGGGGCTTACAAATGAAGAGGTGAGATAAGACATGTATACAAATAACTAAAACATGGTAAAGATCTGAGAGAGATAAACAATTGCTTATGTGAATTAAGATGAGGAATCTCTGAGGAGAATTCCAAGGCACTTGTACTAAGCCTTGAATGGTGAGTAGAATTTCGATAGTCAGGGTTGACAGAAGGAGTGTGTTTCCAGGGAAGAGAATAAGCAAAAACAGGGATGGGGGAAATCAAGGAAGAGTGATCAATTCTGTTTGGTCATAATATAAAGTATATAAAAGGCATATATATCATATGTATATACATACATACATATATATACATACATATATATGTATGTATATATATGAGATGATGATGGAAAGGCAGGCTGAACTCAGAGTTTAGAAGGTCTTGAATGACAGGTTAAAGAACTGGCCTTTATGTGGGAGGTTACAGAAAACCATTGTGAAACTTGGGGGAAAAAATCTGAAGTAGCAGAGCAGAAGCTGTACATACATTAGGAAAATTAATTTGGCTACTTTATTAGATGGTACGAATTCAAGAACAGGTGTGAGGAATCTGATTAGGAAGCTTTGCAGTAGTTTGTGTGAGAAATAAGTTAGGCTGGTGGCAGTGAAAATGGAAAGTAAAAGAGATGGGAGAGAAACTGTGGAAGTGGAACCAAGAGGACCTGGGTACCAGATATGGAGGATGAGAATGAGGGTCAGAGTCAAAGATGGCTTCAGCATTTTGACTGCAAGACAGCTGGTGACAAAAGCAGAAATACCACAGTTTGGTAAAAACAGTCAAAACTTGTGCCCTGTAGCAAAAGCCTCTGAGAACCCAGGACTGCCATCTTCACACCATTGAGAAGCAAGCTTTTCTTCACATGGTGCTTCCATCTCCAGTTCCAGAGGCTGTTCCCCATGCCTGTATTTCACTCCTTCCTCCCCTATGCCTCACAGAATCCCTTATATTTTTTCACAAGGTAGCCCAAGCATGACTTCCTACCTGAAGCCTTTACTGGTTCCCCCCACTGCTAGTGTCCTCCCTCCCTACACTGCCTTGTATCTATCTGATATATCCTTGTGTATATACATGGTGTCTCACAAGGTAGAATTCAAACTCTTTGAGAGTAGGGGCTATTTCATTTCATTTCTGCCTCTTTGGATCCCTACCATAGTATGTGGCATGTAGTAGAATACCTCCTGATTGAATGAGTAGAGCTTAGGCAGAGTAGCAAAAATTAACTTGACTAAATAAACACACAACAGCATTTCCTGAACCTCACGAGGAAGCAGATTTAAAATCCAGGTCTTTTGAAACTCTATAAAAGTGTGTTGTTCTCTTCCTCCCCGCTCTCATCAAACCCTACTCTCATCTTCAAGTCAGGAGACTTTAGGAGATATGAGGACAATATTTATGTAGGCACCCTTCATTACAGAACAACTTGTTCAAGAATCTGTACCTCATATATCCTAGCAATTCCACAAAGAAGGGTCACTTCTCCTGGAAATTTATCTAAGCCTTGTTTGAAAAGATTTAAAGCTGTGACGGGCTGATCCAAGGAGATATAAACCTAAAAAAAAACAAGATACATTTTATTACATCACAAAACATTCTTCTAACATGCAGTTGCTAATAAAAAGTAGAATTCTAGAATATGAGTGAAAAATGCTCAGAAATGCAATGATACCTTTAATCTGCCATTTAATGCCTGTATTTCCACATAATAAATTTAAAGTACAAAATCCCTTTAATTTTTTATGCTTTAAATTAACATTTAATTTTAATTAATTTTAAATTAATTAAATTTAAATTAACATAAGACAAATAAAATAGATAAATTAACTTTCACATACCTATAAAAGAACCTCTAAAATGGAGAATATAATTTGTAGCATTACAAATTTAGAATTATAATTTTCACTTTGTAATTTCTATGCTTAAAACATTTTTCAAACAACTGATTTCATTGCTAGGGGTCCGCCTTCTGCTGCTATACATCACAGTCTTTCCATAACTTATAAGAAGGGCTTTAGAAGGCCATAAATTTAAAGATGAAAGCTTTTTAAAGATCATCCTACTTTACATATGGAAGCTGAAGCCCAGAGAAAAATAAAACAATTTGTCCAAAGTCACAGTATTAGAGCTGGATTATGCTGAGACAAAAGTGATTTGCCCAGGTTCACACATCAGTACATGTCAGAGGAGGGACCTGAACCCTGGTCTTCCTGACTCTAATACCTCACTATCCATTATGCCATGGCTAGCGTTTCTGGTACATACTACACAATGGAAATTTTACTTCATTTATTTCTTGAAGGGTGCTATTTTAAAGGACTAACCGTACCTTTACATCATTTCCTTGTCAACTACGATATACACTATATTAAGGGAAAAAAAGCTCTTCAAAGTTTAGCAAAAAGAGATGATCTTTTTTATTTTATCCAATGTTTTTAAGCCTCAGGAAAGCTCAGAATTAACTTTGTTTCAATCCTGAACACCCCAGAAGCCCTATCTCCTGTGGCTGTAGGAAGCAGTTACAGGAAATAAGGAGCCAGCAAACAGCCCTTGCTAGACTTAACAGCAAGTGGGGGGGGCAAAGCAGAGTTGGTTGACATTTTCTCATTCCCCCTCAGGTCACACCTTCAAATCTGTGTGTACAATGGTTAATTATATTCATTTTTGGAATTGATTCTCTTTAAATACATATTCATCATTTTTTTAAGAGAAAAAAAAGGTCAGCTCTGAACTTGTGATGCCTTCCTTAAAAAGCTGGCAAATCTCTCCTTTGCAGAAGCCAGAATTCAGTTATTCTCAGATGATAGATTTCATTTGCATGAATTAAGGCTATTTACTCACCTTTGCCAAATAGAGGAACGTATCCACCATCTCTTGCTGCTTCAGGGCTGACTTAAACTGTTTTTCTGCTTCACGGTACATTCCTAGCCTAATGGCAAACACAAGAAGGTCACAAATCCTATTCAAACATAAAAAGTAACGCGTTTAATCCTGCAAAGACAACAGGGAGAAAGAGTAAGCAATTTCTATACATGTTACATAAAATGATAGTGGCTTACCAGAGAAAGCATCTCAGTCTAGAGATACTCTTAGCATAGTGTCTACACAAAACCAATGTAGTATATAGTAGATAGTATTTGAGAAAAGCTACCTACACCACACTCTATATTCCCTGGCCACAGGAACCAAAAAATGGCTAAGTCACCCAGAAACAGTTTTCACTCAGCCAGGTCAGATTAGTTCTGATACTTAGGGATTCACCCAAATCAGTGCTTTTAAAAAAATCTTTATCACTAAACAAAGTCTTTTTTTGATTCCATTTCTTTGAAAATATCCTTTGCTGAAATGAAAATAAATTTTTAAGGGAGCCAACTTCGAAGCTCTTTTGGTGAAAGGAACACTTCTACTTTTTGGATTCCAAAAAATGTACTTATTTGCTAGTCAACATTTCTTGTTGTTTTCTAATACTAGAAGAGTTTGTGGCTGAGGAGTAAGCTCATGATGTGTTTTCTGCCCCAGTATACATAAACAAGTTGTTGTTGTTGTTGTTGTTGTTTGTCCTTCGTTCTCAAAGGGTACCATGACACCAGGAAGATGATGTCCTGAATTTCAAGTGAATTGGATTTAAGTGAGGGAGGGCTGTGCAGTCATCAGCCTCACTCTCTCCTCTAAAGTCGTCTGGGTCCAGTGGCAAGACATAGATCAGGACGACTGGAGATGACCCCAGATGCAGTGGAAGACTTTCCTAACTGACATCACTGGCCAAACTACTGATTTTAGGTCAGTCTTAAACTGTACACAGCCTTTGTCAAACCTGTCCCTTTTTGGCTGTTGTTTCTTCATTATTTAAAAGGCTGTCTAAACACATAAACATTATGCTTTCATTTTCTAAATCTATGCTTTCCATATTTCTCCTTTCACATTCTGAAAGGAAATCAGAACAATGAACTCTTATTATTCTGTCCTATCTTTTCCTTAAGATTTTAGGAGAGATTATCTGATTATGAGTATGTAAAGCCTCCAGCTGATCTAAATCTTATTTATTAAGGAGACTGTTCCTAAAGGACTCTGAGAAGATTCAGAGGCTAAAAGATCTGGCTCCAGAGACAGGCCAAAAGTTAGAAAAGCAGGGATCATTGATTTTGAGCTAGAAGAAAGCTTGGAGGTCACCTAGTCCAACCCTTTCATTTACAGCTAAGGAAACTGAGGCCAAGACAGGCTGTGACTTTCCCAAGGTCACAGATATTAAGTAGAAAAACCAAGATTTAATAAATTTAGGCACTGTTTTCATATCCAGCATTCTTTCTCTCATGCTATGCTTCTCATCTACTCATAACTTTCTCACATTCCATATGGATTTATAAAGGGTTATTAAGACAGATCTAGGTTTCTGCAAATTCTCTCTCTCTCTCTCTCTCTCTCTCTCTCTCTCTCTCTCTCTCTCTCTCTCTCTCTCTCTCTCTCCCTCCCTCCCTCCTCTCTGATTTCAGGCCTTGACACACTTGTTTTATGATTCTTTGAATTCCCCTCTGCCTTCTCCTCAGTGAATTATATTAACACCAAAGATTTAGAAGTTAAGGAGAAATAAATGTAATCTAATGAATTCATCACATTCTTAAGTAACAGGAAATATTAACCTTGTCTCATTAATTCAAATGACCTCTAATCATGTCATACCTTTTACATAAAGTATAAAGCTTCTCTATACATCCTCAAAAAATCTTATTTGGTATTTTTGCAAAATAATCACAAATAATACTTGATAAACTTATTTAAATCTTCAATCAATTCACAAACTGATAAATGCTCTACGATGAACCAGGTATAGCTAGGCTAGAGCACAGGGTCTGGGGTCAGGAAGACTCATCTTCCTGAGTTCAAATCTGGCCTCAGAAACTTACTAGCTGTGTGACTCTGGGCAAGTTACTTAATCCTGTGTACCTCAGTTTCCTCTTCTGGTTCCTTATCAATTTCCTCATCCATCCTCTGAACTAGAGAAGGAAATGGTAAACCTTGCCAGTATCTCTGCCAAGAAAACCCCAAGTGGGGTCACAAAGGGTCAGATATGACTGAAATGTGCCAGCTTCCTATAAACATTAAGTGAAACTTTTGCCAGAAATCTTTATGCACCAAATAAAAGTGATTAATGGCATAAAAATTACTAAATCTTTCTGCCTCCATATGGGTGTTAAATAAGTATTTTCTCAAAACATCCAAAGGTACATTTCCCATTTTCTTGTGTCCACATCTATTATACCAAAAGAGGTTTATCAGATTTGGGACTCTGGGAAATTCTGTCCTATTTAGGCTTAAAAAATAATTATAAAGAGTTTTACCTGTAATAACATTTTCCAATCTGTACTTTCCACCACCAGTCCTTGTACTGAGAGTGTTCTGTGGAAAGGGCGGCCAAATCCAAAGCCTTTAAAAACAATTCTTTTAGTTTGCTTTATTTTTTGTCTTTAGAAACAAAAATTAATAAAATATTACAATCTATATCAACCAAAACATTCATCTGAAAATCAAAATGAAATTAAGTTTCTCATTACTTCCAGATGGCCTTACCAGTTTTCTTTACAGAAATACTTCCAGACCATAAGAGCTGACAGCAAATGAGAAACAAACAGTTGATCACAATCAAAGCAGATATGCTTAATATCTGAATATCATTTCAATACACAAGGTAAAAAATAATATTTAACAAATATAAAAATGCTACTGGATAAACTGGGAGTCAGAGATGAGGCACAAGTATTGATTTATATATACTGAATCTTACATTTATGGCATTAAGATTCCCAGTGTGATTTAAGTTGTGGAAAAATATGGCGACAGGTTTGTATACTGGAAATATAACTAAGAATGTGGATGTAATAAAAATGTGTAGTGAGGCTAATATACAGATTCCTATGTTATGCTCTGTACTAATAAAGGCTCATATAAATTTTCCTGAATCAAAGATTATGTTGTTTTTTAGCTTTTAAAAAGTATTAGCTCCTCTAGGTTTTGTGGATATTCTATAGACACCTCAAATTCAACATTTCCAAAATAGTTCATCATTCCCCACTCCTTTCATGAGTTTCCCTATCTCTGTAGGGGCACCACCTAGTGAAGGCACCATCTGCCTAAAGCTGCCTCAAGCAGCCTAAAGAGTTCCCTCTCCAACAAACTCCAGGAGTTCCAGGCAATACCCTCTAGCATTGATTACAAACTCTACTGTTTGGCATTTAAAGTCCTTCACAAATCACAAGTAGTAAATAAGCTAGCCACCCCCCACAGCCCCCCCCCCCCACCTCCTGACATCAGTGTCTTATTTAATTTAATTGGGTGAGGGAGGATCCAAACCTATGATTTTATCACTGTGAGGAACTTCCCAAAGTGGAAACTCCCTCCACTGACTTTAGATTAGCCATTTATAGTTACGGAGAGTCACCAGGGGCACTGAGAGGTCAACTGATTTATCCAGGGTCAGGTGTATGTGTCAGGCAAAACTTGAACTTGGTTCCTCCTGATTCCAAGGCCAGTTCTCTAACTACCCTGCTATACTATCTCTCTTATTTTATTTAATAATGATAATTTTTAAATGGACATGATTTTTCCAAAACATTAGTGCTAATAAGCCAAATATTTTACAGTTAAGGCAGATGAAGTTTTTTTGGACCCAACACAAATTTATTTTTTTTTAATTTTTGTTAGATGTGACCTTTAACTTTCTTATCTTGTAGTAAATCATTTGAAATATTAGATGTACAAACCTTACCATAATACTAATAACTGATAGACCTATTCCTTAGCTTCAGGTCTAGGATTTTTGTTATATAGTTGTGAAAAAAATTCCTCACGAAGAATAGTTGACTTCCTAAATCTGCCTTCTTTTGACAACCCAGAGCTGCTCACTGAGTCTCCTGGCAATAATATGCCATGGTGGAGATCTTGGCTGCAAAATTAATGACTTGTCTTTCTGTTCTCGATCTTCTCCTGCCCCAAGGAGAGACCCCTGAAAGTGGTGACAACTATGACTCTATAAAGGAGTGGTACTGCCATGCAGTCTTTACTGGGCTTGAAAAACCCTTATTTCATCTTGAAAGATGGAAATACAGAGAAATAGTCTAACTTGGGGTTTTTTCTATATCCCCTAAATAAAAATAAAAGTTACAGCAAAAACAGGAGGGGAAATTTCAATCAATAAGATCAGTAGATCTTATTTATTTTCAATCAACTCTATTGACCAAGACTATGCAAATTTTTATCATTTTAGTAATCTTTATGTGTCTTTTGTATTTATACACTGTATTCATTCACATTTTACCTAAAAGTAAAGTAAAAATAGCAGAATTATAAATATGTCCCATTTCTTATATATTGTTGGGTAAAAAAATTAATTTTTATTAATATATAATATATAGATAGATATCTTCATGTTAATATCTAATGTTTAAATGTATTTATGGCTAAAATTTGATCTTATTTTTACAATTTAAATTCTAGATAATTCAGATAATTTAAACATAATACCCATATATATCACTATGTATTATCTAGATCTATTTATAGATATGTCCTTATATTTATAATATCTGCATTTTATCTAATTAGTGATACCATAGAGTGCTTAATTGGCTTTCAGAATATCAGTGTATCTCTTGGGATTCTCTTAATTCATAATTTCTTTCATAGTGTTCAGTGTCTTCTTCTTGTTATTCATATTGCCAGTCTCTGTTTCTGATTTGTAACCTTGATCCAGAGCCAGGTTCTGTCCCTGGGATGTCTCTTGGATGGGATGGCCAAGTCATTTTTGGTACTGAGCTCCTGCCACTAACCTCCTCTCCCCTAGTACATCTGACAAGTTTCTGGTCCCCCTGTATTATCTGTTCAGAAAATGAAAGTCTTTAGGACCCTCTGAAGCATCTCAGGTTAGGCTGCTGTAGTTGCCCTTCCCTGCCCCTTTTCCCTTTGTGGGCAATATCTCAGGTCAGACTAGCTGGAGAGCTGCCATGTTTCAGAAGCCCTAGGGCTTCCCTATATAAGCACTCTGGGCTTCTTGTCCTCACAGAGAATACTGCAGGTGCCAGGACCTTCTGCATCATCTCAGGTCAGAGTGCTGCAGGCCTCTTTCCTAGGTGGAGTTGTCTAGGTCAGAGTGCTGCCTATTCCTGTCTCATCCCTGAGAAAAGCTGTCCAAGGTTCCTGGTCTCCCCTCTCCCTGCCCTCCATTAAGGTGATGGTGGAGCATCTCTGATCCAAGCACAGGGAGGCTTCTAGTTTGTGGATATGAAGGTTCCTGCCTATCTCTTTGTAAGACTTGGTATGGAGGAAAACACTAAATTTCCTCTTTGGATTTCTGTACCATTATTTGGTCTGACGCAATTTTTAGCTCTTTACTGGGGAACAGGTGAGAGGGCTATGACCGTTCACACTGAGGCCTTACTAGAATTCTAAGATGTTTTCTTAACAAAATGTATTTTTTATAAATATGATTAGGAAATATCTTGCAGATGCAATATGGAAGAATCTGCTTTAAATACTAATCATCTCTAGAATATTCAAACAGTCCATTTTTATTATCTACATACTGTTTACAATTAAAAAAATAATAACAGCTCACATTTATATATTAGCTTAAAGCCTAAAAAAGTATTTTCCCCTCCTTAGTAAACCACACAAACCTGTGAGCTGAGGAGTGCAAATATTATCACCATCACTTTACAGGAGAAAACTGAGGTTCAGAGAGGATCACAGAAGCAAAGGATGTAGAACCCAGGTATCTAGACTAACTGATTAAGTTCAGTGGCCTGTGCACAGTCCTATAGCTAGTATATGCAGAGACTGGATTCAAAGGTTTTTCAAATCTAAATCCAATGTTCTTTCTATTGTGAGACACCACTCATTCAATGGACATTTATTAAGAACCTGCTAAATGCAATATTGTATGCTGGGTGCTAAAAGAGAGACACAAAAGTACATCAGATATGGAACAATTCACATGGCAGTTTTTGTTTCCCATAGCAATTTTTAAACATTCCATATTACCCTGGTACCTGAGATACAGGGAAAACAACAATTTCTTGGAGCATTACATTCCTCATGTGACTCTTTATTAAATTTTAAATAGTATTTTCCTTACTAGAATTTTATAACTGGTTTTCATTTTTTCCTGATTCCCATCCAAAACTCACACAATTCCTTACTTTCTTGCCCTTGGTACAAGATTTCAGCTAGTACTAAGAATTCCAGCTTTATGTTCTTACTGCCTGAGCTCAAATGCCTTTATTTCTTCAAAGAAAATTTGGAATAAAAAAAATCAGTATTGATAAACAGGAAAAGCAATCCTCTCAAGTTCACACATAAAATGTATGAACACAAAGTCTAAAATGCATTTATGCCACCTGTCCCTGAGGGCTTTCGGTCCTTTGCACTGAAAGTAGACACTATACGTCACTTAATGCTCACTGAATGCAGCTGCCGTTTCTCAATAACAGTGGATTCTATCCAAGATGTCCAGAGATAGCCTCAGGGCACAAAACATTAATTATTAAGGTATTAAGTACATCTTCAAAGAAATCTTTGAAATTTAACAATCTCCTTTACCATGCTCAGCCACTCTACCTTGAAATGTCAGAAATTTGCCCTAATTTTTAAAATAGGTATATGTGCTTTCCTTTTTTTCAATAAGTAGTCAAACCTATGTGATGGAACTGATAGCCTCTGACAGCCCGACTTAATGGTATTTCATTGACATCATGGTTATATACGTAAGTAATTTTGCTTTATTTAGAAAAATGCATGGTTCCCTGGCTTCCTCTGCCCTCAGCCCTCTGTTCTCTCTTTGTTCACTCTCTCAATGATTTTATCCATTACTAAAATATTTTCATCATTATATCTATATGGGGTAGCTCCCAAATTTCCTTCTCCTGCCCTGACCTCTAATCTACACCCAGTCTTATATTTCTAAATGCATACGGGGACATTTCCATCTGGCTATCCTCCTGTCACTTCAAACTCAAAATGTTTAAAATGTATCGTCCCTCAAAACTAGTTGACCTTCTCAACTATTAAAATATTCTTTTTATTTAAGGGGCAGGATAAACTTGTGATTTCACTCCTACTAAGAGAGACCAGTAGCTCCTCCAAACTTACAGTCTTAGAGAATCTTCCGAGGATACAGAATGATGAAGTGCCTTACCTGTCCATGGCCATACAAATAGTACGTGTTAAAGGCAGGACTTGAACCTAGGATTTTCTAACTCCAAGACCAGCTCTCTCTATACTATGTCGTGCCACCTCTCATATTAAGAGCTGACATTGATATGGTGCTTTAAGCTTTGACTTATGATCTTACAAGCATCATTTCATTTGGCCTTCACAGCCTTATAAGGTCTTCACAGAAGTATCATACAGGTATTATTTTGCAGAGGCTATTAAAAGTATCATTATCCTCATTTACAAAAGACTGGTCAAGTTGCAGGTTTCCTCTCTCCACTCAGGATTTCAGATTTATTGTATGGTACATTTAGCCCCTTTTATTTTCCATATTATTCCAAGCCCATCAACAACATGGTATGTTCCAAGGCACATACTACAATGCTCCCCAAAATGTCATGTTTCAGATTTCTGGTTCTACCCATGTTTTCACTTCCCTTTATGTGTTATGTCCAAAAGTTTTTCTCATGACCTTAACCATCTGCTACATTCCAAGCCTGCTCCATTACCCCTGTATGTTTTACAGCCAAATTCACCTACAATCCTGCCCCTGCTCCTTGTCCCTTCTTAAACTGGTACTGAAGTAGCTTGTAGCCTTCCTCGCCTGGCCTTCCCACCTACTTGTTTCTTATAATTTATTCTAATTTTCTATTAAATTATTGAAATAAAGTTGACTTGCAAGGAGGGAAAAAGGTAAGTGATTTACTCATAGTCACACAATTATTCATCATCAAGCAAATTCAGACCCAAGTCTCTTCTGATTCTATGTCCAATACTGCTTCCCTAACATCATACAATCTATCAGTGGGAACATCTCCCAGGCTGGAAAGAAGGGATCCATCTTTATTTTTCTCTCTCCTGAATTTCTTGCTACCAAGTTGTTATTTCTTTTTCTCAAATGTCTCTTGCGGGTGGAGTGGTCTTCTTTTTATCTTCTACTGCCACAACTTTATTCTTTGCCCCTTTCACCTCATTCCAATTACTACAAACCTTTCCTAATGGTTTTGCCTGCCTCCATTCTCTTCACCTTCCATTCCACATGGAATAACTGACAGAAGAGCTATCCTTACAGTCCAGTAAATTGGGACAATCACACAGAGCTTTGCTAGGCATGATGCCATTGCAGTTATCAAGGAGGTTCAAGTCTCCCTAACACATACATCCTCACTGTGAAACCCTGGGTAAATCATTTAACCTTTCAGTGCCTAAGGCTGCTCTCTAAGAGTCTAAGTTGCCATGTGGGTGTTGATTTCCTCATTCAGAGTTTCATATGTCAAGGAAATCAGAGGTGTAGTTAAAAATTTAAATAAAAACTGTGCAGTGATGCAGACTGACAGTCGGTAAGAGGAAATATCAAGATGAAACTGTTTATTTGTGTTGTTCAAAAAAAATCTGAGTCTGTTTTTTAAAACAATGCATACACAGACTGCCACTAAGAAAATGAAAATGGCACTGATGCTGGCTGCCTAGCAACAAGGTCTTTCCTCAACCCCTTACTACATACTGATCTCTGGCTGCAAGTGGTCCTTTTAAGTCATTTCTTCTCTATTTCATTTCCCCTACAACACATCTATATGTGGTTGTTTACACTCTCACTACTGTTGATCAAAGCTGACCTTGATGTTTATTTTAACCAGATTTTACTGGTACAAAAATGTGTGTTGGAAGCAAGGAAAGACATAAACAGGATATATAATTTGCCTCAGTTCTCACAAGCCAGGGATAGCCCTGGGTGCCAAATTAGTCTTCCTAAAACATTTTATAACTCTTCATATCCAAAACCTACAAAAGCTTTCTACTGGTCCATTATATCAAGCCTAGATGCACCTCCTTGACTTTCAAGGTCTTCCATAATAAGAGCCTACTCTGTTTATCCAAACCTTATTTTCTATTACTGTATTCCCCTGTATAAAATCTCAGGTAGCTTAGATCTATTTCTTCGTTGTCCACTGAATACAACAAGATAGTTATGGTAGAGTAAAAAAGTACTGGATTTCAAGTCCGAATATGAGTTCAAATCCAAACTTTGCCCCCTGCTAGCCATGACCATGGCAAGTGACTAAGTGTCATCTTCCTCTTCTGTAAAATGCTGATCTTATAGTCAGGAAGACCTGAGTTCAAATCTTGCCATAGATGACTGTGTGTCGGTGCCTTAGATAACACTTTCAGACTATATGTTGCAGAGCAAGTGCTGAATGCTCTACATTTATGAAATCACAGGTCTGGTTTAAAAAAAAAGAGCTTGGGATAATACTATCTGTACTATTCACCAGAGAAGGTTGGTGTGGATTTCAAAGGAGCTGTACATAAATGCTAGATGAAGAGAATTTCGACTTGCATCTTGACTCATATTATTTCTCTCACTTAGGATGAGCTCATCTCCCATTTTAGAGAATAACCCTGTCCTCTCTTCACACACCAGCTCACAGCAATGGCCTCTGAAGTCTCCCTATGGTTACTATACATTCACTACTATACAGGTTATCAATTAATGTTTTCTAAACATTTCATGTATGCCCACTCTGATTCCACAGCTTACCTATAAGCTCCATAAAGACAGAGAATAAAGCCTATACTTAATATATGTACTTCCATAGTAGGTACTCAATTACTATGTGTTGATTGATTCAGATATTTGCTAATGTGTGTAGACATATATATGTAAAATGATTTTTTCTAATTAATGAGAAAAATTAAACAAAAACTACCATTCTGGAACACTATGCAAAAATCGTTACATTTCATTTGACAGAGCTCATAAAGTTACAGCTTATTTTGTATTTCTAAATTTTAAATATCACCATGTACAAATTCAAAATGAGTTTTAATTAAGAGAATAAATGATCCAATGAGTCATATCCACAAACTGTAATCTTGCTGTGAAAATATTAAAAAAAAGAAGCCAGGCAAGATAGCTATAAAATACAGACCAAATAATATATTAACCAATAATTTCTTCTCACTGACTGTTAACTAAAAAAAACAAACCCATCTTTCACCTTCTGCTGTTATATAGATTAAAGAATCCATCCTTTATTACTTAAAATGAAAATGTGCTCCAAAGAACTATCACATTTACACAAAATCTATGTAATATTCTTAACTCAATACATTTTGCCCATTTATGTAGTTTTAGGGATTTTTATATGTACATAGTACACATGTAATTTAAATGCTTTAATTTTTAATTTAAATACATTCAAATGCATCTTTAAATGCTAATGTTATATGCCAGGAACTTAAAAATACTAACACTACCATATATGTGCTACATTTTTTATCTAAATTTGTCACTGGGTGTTGAAAATATTTATACCTGTTGAATCCTTAACAACTTCTATCTATTGAGAAATGTAATATTTTATACATTTAAAATCCAATTAAAATATGAAGAACTATAGTATAAGAAAATAGTAGAAATAAAAAACTTACATTCTTAACATCGTTTTCATGATGAAAGATGTATTCAAACAAAGCCTATTAAGAGAAAATAATAAATTCACTGTTGAATCTTATTTTATAACAAAAGCACTTTGCTGATCTATTAAGATCCAAAAGCTACTCTGACAACACAGGGACTGAACCAGAACAACAACATAGTCTTCACAGTCTGGTATTTATAGGAATTTCTCCTCTTTCACAGTTTTTTTTTCCTTATTTTTTTCCAATAATCTTCCTAACTTCCCTATTTCTATTAAGAGCAGCAGCATCGTTCCAAATCCCCAGGTTCACTATCTAAGTCATCTTTAATTCTGCCCTTTCCCAAATCCTGAGTATCCAACTGCCAGCACCTCTTATATGTGTCCCCTTCTCTCCACTACCAAACCACCACCCTGGTGCTGGCCCTCATCACTTCTAGCTTACCTTTCTAGCCTACAGCAATAGCCTCCTACTTGGTCTCCCTCTTCTGAGTCTCTCTCCCTATTCCAATCCATCTATGACATAATTTCAAAAGTGATATTCCTAAAGCACATCACTCCCCTGCTCAAGAAGTCCAACACTAAATCCACTATGGCATGCTGCCTTTCATGCAAGATAAAAGGGAAAGCAGTCCTCTATAAATGGGTTTTACTAGATATTAATAATATAAAATACAGAGAGTTTAACATGTTGGTTATTTTCTGTACTGCAATAATATACATTAGGAAAAAAACTGATCATGCTATTACTTTGGTTCTAATAAGTAATGCTCATATACTTTCTTAAGAGCTTGCCAACTTATGAAAAATACTTTCTAATTTAGGGAAGTTCCAATCCTAACTCACAATAGCAGCATACTATATTTTACTATCTTGAAAGAAAGGGGCTAGTAATTCAAAGACAGGTATCTCCTGTGGGCAACAGCAAAGGGTAAATTCTTATGAGGAAAAAGAACTGTTTTATTCTTATGGTTTCTGAACTTATTTTAGTAATCTCCATACATAGGCAGGACAATTTTTGATTCCTTGATTCCTCCTCCTCATTCCCCAATCCTGATTCAAATTTTCCTAGGCATATATGAAAAAAGGAAAAAACAAAACAGGGCCTTGATTATCTTGTTACAGACCACTCTAATTAATGTAATGTTAATGGGAGTTGAAGATCTTCCCCACCCATTAACAGGCTTCAGGTGGAGCCCAACAAGAGAAGCTTGATTAGGGGAGGTTTGTTTACAAGGAAAGCCCACACCTTTTGTTACTTTGTAATTATGTAGTGGGTCATGAGGGTTGTGATGCCCTCTGACCCTGAAGAAGTATCTATATATCTATATCTACACACATGCACACTCGCACACGCACACGCACATGCTCTTGAGGTTAGCATTTTGCTTTGGGGCTTACTCATGGGAAGACTGTGTTTTTTCAGTTCTAAGTAAATTGGAAATATCTGATTCTACATGTATTTACATACATAGATATGCTGCATGCCCAGGTTTCATAGCCAAGTCCTTTATACCTTCACTCCATTGGTTCTTTGGTAATAAGATCAATTTGTGACACTGAGAATAACTTGTCTTAAACCTCATAAAGACTCTTAAGGACTGGGGTATTTAGAGAGGCGAGGGTTTGTTTTTTTAAACAACCCATAAATATATATTTAGGCTAAGGGTTGTATTTCTGAGAAAGAATGTAATGATGAGCCCAGAATCAGGAGGACCTGAGTTCAAATCTGGCCTCAGACACTTAATATGTATTAGCTGTGTGACCTTGGGTAAGTCATTTAACCCCAATTTCCCCCGCTTTCACTCCTCCAAAAAAGTAAAAAAAAAAAATGTAATGATAAACTGCCGTGGGAGTTTAGGTTATGAAGTTGTCTTGGGATCCAAAAGCCAATTCATAATGCTTTTCTGAGATAATCAAAGAAATTCTGAGAAAAGGAAGGAAAAAAAGAAAACAATTGTGCTTTCTCTTCAGAAGAGCTAAAATTCTTTTTTTTTTAAGGAAACTGAGTAATAAATAATCTGATAAGACCCAGATCATCTATAGTTAAAATAATTATTTTAAAAATGCAATGCAATAATATTTAGGTTTATACTAAAATCATAATAGTGAGATTTAGAAAGAATGATGCAAAAAAAATTCACATACCTTTGCAAACTTTGGTTTTTGAGCATATTTGGTTAAATTCAATCTAGATAAATTTATAAAAGGTCCATCAGGACTTGTAAGCATTGATGCCTATGGAGAAAAGCAATACTGAGATAAGAAATCTGAAGCCTTTACTTTGTAAAACTACAACTGAATATAACTTAGGTAAAAAGTTTAAAGACAGAGTAAATCAGCAAGAATCACCTTCAGAAATCCAACATGTTCACAAGGGTAAAATTAATCACATTACAAAATGCCATTTTTGTTATGTGGCATTGTGGTAAAGGCAGAGTTATTTACCGTTCCCAGCCTGACATATCTTCCAGAAGAGCTACTAATAGGGTGAGCGGTATATGCAGTTCTGGGTGTTCTTATAGCTTGTTCCATAGTGCCGGGCCTTCCACTCTGTGTCCCAGGCCGGACAAAACCTGTAATGGGCCTTCCAGTTTGTGTTATCGGCCTGTAAGTATAGCAAATTGTTAGAATAAGGAAAATAAAGAGAACATAATTTTGAGAAGAATATTAGACAGTAATGAAAAATAAAAAATGTACCTAACAGCTGGACTAGGCCCCCCTGTTTGACTGGCTCCAGGGAGTTTCAGGGATGTTCCAGGCCCTAATAGATAAGAGAAGAATTTCAGAACTTGAAAATATAAAACATTTCCTAATGCATTCATTATATATATATATATTTTTAGTTTTCAACATTTACTTCTATAAAATTTTTTGTTCTAAATTTTTTCCTCCTCCCTCCCTCAGGACAGTGTGCAATCTGATATAGGCTATACATGAACAATCATATTAAACATATTTCCACATTAGTCATGTTGTAAAGAAGAATTAGAACCAAAGGGAAAAACCACGTGAAAGGAGAAATATTAAAGAAAGAGGAGAAAAAAATAGTATGCTTTGATTTACATGAAGACTCCATAGTTTTTTCTCTGGATAGGGATAACATTTTCTACCATGAGTCTTTTGGAATTGTCTTAGATCCTTACATTGCTGAGAAGAACTAAGTCTATCAAAGATGGTCATAGCACAACATTATTATAACTGCATACAATGTTCTCCTGGGTCTGATTATTTCACTCAGCATCAGTTCATATAAGTCTTTCCAAGTTCTTATGGAATAACAATATTCCATTACACTCATGTACCACAATTTGTTCAGCCATTCCCCAATTAATGGGCATCCCCTCATTTTCTAGTTCTTGGCTATCACAAAAGAAGAGCTGCTATAAACATTTTTTGTGTATGTGGATCCCATTTTTATATGATCTCTTTGATAGACCTAGAAGTGGTATTGCTGGGTCAAAGGGTATAATACATTCATATTTAAGATACAAGCTTCTGGCAGAAGAGCTGTGATGTGATTAAAATATACTGTTGTTCAATAACTGAGAAATTGTAAAATGGTTATTATATATCATAGTTCAATTTATTTTAATAATTCAAGCTCCCTTCCTAGCGAAGTACAATTAAGTAGTATTAAATTTAATAGTTTTAAATGTGACATTAACAAAATGTTAAATTACATTCTGGTAAGGAATGAATTGAATTCAATAACTTAATATTTATTAAGTGCTAACTGTATGCTAGACCCAAACAAAAAAAACAGTCCCCACCCTCAGGAAGCCTACGATATACTTATCATCTATTCCATATTTGAAATGCAGAATTATCTTCTTGAATTATATGGAAAGTACACTTGTTTAGACTCAAGCATAGTAAAGATTTACTTGCAATAGCATTCTGTTTTGCAACACATACTATTAGGTACATAAGGAAGACAGTCTGACAAAACTGACAGAACTCTAGACTGAGAGTCCAAAGAAGATGTGTTCAGATTCTGGCTCTGCCTCATTGCAGCACTGAATACCAGGTTACTTAATTTCTCTTCCTGAACCTTGGCTTCATTACGTGTAACATGAGGGCTAACATTAGACTGAGTCCCAAGATCCTTCCGGGTACTTACGAGCAACTTGAGCAATTGCATTTTCATCCAGGACCATCTCTGCAATTCCTTCTTGATCTACATCAATTTCATCTACATAGACCATTTCAGTCAGTGCTCTTGTTTTTAAAATCCAAGCTGCCTAAAAAAAGTTACAGATAAAACAAAAACTTGTACATTAAATGGCACTGGTAAGCCAGAGGAGTTTATAAAACCTAGCCACTGAAAAAACTTTCAAGATTAATAGCTGCTTATGTTTAGATTCCTTAGGTTTCTGCACAGCTGTACACGATCCAGTGATGACAAATAAAAATACAAAAAAATCAAGGTCATTCTTGGCCAAAGACACAGTAAATAGGGCAATGCCCCAGTAATTAATAGACCAGTAACTACCTAGAAGTCATAAAGTAAATTTTCTTCTTTATGCAATTAAAAGAGGGAAAATTTTAAAGAAAAATCTGAAAGCAAATTAACTGAGGTGTGTATTATGTGCAACACTTCAGGACAGCCTCCAGAGCTTTCTCTTCTTTGGGGCACTGTTCTTCCAAATTTACTACCTTAGCTCCTAATTAAAACAATGTTAGTTGTTTTGGAATCCAGACAGTAGAATTTTAAAATGGAAAAAAACAAAAGATTTTAATCTGGAGAATATCTTTACCACTTTATTTTAAGTGTTGGGTACATCTGATTATAAAGCTTGACATTTTTAGATTAAACAACTATTTCTTTTTATCTCTAAAGCTGGTTTTCTTGGGGCCTTTGTGTTTCTGAGTATTGTGATGCCTCATAACAGGGTAAAGAAGAGCCTGCCTCTTGACTCTGACTGCTGAGGGCAGGCTCTGGAATGTCCTACTAAGACAGAAAAGCTTCTCATGGGAGTCTGATGACCAAAGACCAGCTTTGCTAAATTTGGAAAGGCTAAGATGGCAAATCATTGGTAAATAGATGATGGTTTGAGATTTTGTTTCTTTTTAACAACAATAACTTAAGACCAACTAAAAAGAAGATACAGGTTGTGAGACTGCCAAAGCAGTCCAAAGTCTGCACAGGCTGCATTCAATTTATACAAGAGCTAGTGACCTTTGCTCATCCTAAGTTATCTCGCCAGATACTTATAACAACCCTGTGAAGTACTTAGTGCAAATAATATCCCCATTTTACAGATGAGGAAATGGAAGCTCTGAGAAGTGACTTCCCAAGGTAACAGCTAATGAGTGGTTAAAAGCTACTCAGTTCTCTTTCCCTTAAACAACAGACGCCCCATCCCCTCCTCAGACCCCACTCTCTGTTGCAGAACCACAAGACAGCACTTGGCAAATTTTAATTCTAATCTGACTTTACCCTACCCCCATATTTGAGTAACCTCCTACCACTTCTATTGGCTTTTTGCTCAGAGGATTAAAAACATTTTACTTTTGTCCTAATCCAATAATCCAAATATAATTTAAGCAGAGAAATTTATAAACCAGTCCCCCTACCCCTAAAGTTGAATAATACATAGCATGAACAAATAGAAATTATTTTTGCATTATTCACATCGCCACTTTTCTACAATAGCATAAATAATCAAGAATTTGGTGGGGTCTTTCTTGTAATGTGCATAGATATATATTAGTTTTGATATCATTATTATTCCTGCTACAAATTGTATTTCTCATTTCAGAAGCTTAGAGAAATGTAATAAAATCTATTAAAACAACAATATTCAATCCTTTAAATTTTTTACTAGTGTTTTAGAAAAAGAAAATAGTTGCTTTGCTTCCATCCAAACAAAAAATGACCTTGAAAATAACATGTCACTGCTTGACTAAACATCAGCTTGCATTCAAAGAATTGCTCATGGCAATGGTAACAATTCTTGGGATTTTAATCAAAATAGCAGATGGAAGACTGATTCTTGGCTTTAAAAAAATTACAGTATTTTACATTGGCGACAAACCAAATATTGTTTCATAGCTTGTATGCCAGTTTGAATGATGAAGACAAGCCAAATATCATTTCATAGCTTCTAATACCTTTGTAATCCACTCTTTAAGAAAATATAAAGAGGTTCAACTATGATCATGATAAAAAAACAAATGTATCCACCACTGCAAAGCAGCATGAACATAAATGGTCCAAAAGAGTCTCTTGCATTTAATAAAAAATACCAAGTGGTAACATCTTTAACCTCTGAAATGATATGCAAATACAGTTATTAATACTGGTTCTATGAAATATGGTGGATGCAGTTACACAAGAACACAGTCACCTGACATGGGATATAAGTAATAAGAATAATAACTTTCTTTTGAAGGGGTGAGGAAAAAGTGTAGTAGATTTTTTCTGTTTAAATGAGTAATCATCATATCAATTACTTCCTTGCCTAAAAGACATGATTCCATCATATTCACCTACTGATTGGCTCTATGGTATACTAGCAATACTTTAATTAAAAATCTACAAATGAAATATCAGAAAAATATTGACTCATTTGTTTTTATCTTTCATCGTAATAAGATTCTGACTCATGATAATAAATATACTTTTTAAACAAAGCATATGCTTAAAATAAAAATAGCTCAGTCATAATTGCCATATCCCTCTAAAATGTAAACCTCATAGGAAAGGGGGACACATATTTGGTATATGATGTACACAGGGTGAATGTTTTTCTTAAACAACATCTTATACACAAACCAATGATAAAACATTTTAAATAGGACATGGGCATGAGAACAAGTGGCAGTTTTAGGCCAGATTTTTAAAATTTCATTGGCAAATTCTTCTTCACATAAAGGTTACACCAGAAAAACATTTGTACACACTTGTGTTTCCTTGGCACTGACAGGTTCAAGAGGATTACTGTGAATTTGAAAAGATAAAGTACTTTTTTTTTTCTGTTTTACATCATTCATTTCCGCCAGATTTTGAGTTACAATCATTTTCCCCCCATTATTCCCCTACCCAACCTCCCAGAACAGTAATCCCACAAGATATCGCTTCCTCCAATCTGCTCTCTCCCATACCTTCTCCCATACCCCTATCGACTTTTCCATTAGAGGAAGGTGAGTCTTTGCATCCCAATGCCTGCACATCTTATCTCCCTATTACAAGCAAAAGAGTATTAATAATAGTATTTATATATATTTGAAACATTTAATGTTACGACCTCGAATTTCAGATCCATTTCCTTCCTCCCTTGTCACCCATTCCTTCTTGGGAGATAAGTAATTCAGTATATGTTGTACATGTCTAGCTATGCAAAACATTATCATAGTAGATATATTGTACAAGGCTGCTTATAATTCCCTCCCACTCATCCCACCCCCCACCTGGTCCATTCCCTACATGATCCTGTCCCTCTTCTATAGTGGGTACTTCCAACCTCCCCTCACCCCAAGGATGCCCTCCCATCCCCCCTCCCCCTATCCTGCTGCAGGTTGAGATATCCCATTTAGTATGTATGTCATTTTCTCCCTGAACCAAATTCAATGTGAATGTGGTTTTGCCTTTTTAGCCTTCCTTATTCTCCCCCTCTTTTGCAACCACTTCCCCTTGCTTCTTCTGCATGGGATAGTTTGCACTACCCTGTCTCTCCCCATCTCCTCTTGCCACTTTCCTCTCTCACCTCATAATTTCATCCCTTGAGTATTCTCCCTTCCCAACAAATTCAACCTATGCCCTCTATCCATATATAACTGTAACCATATACACACACATTCACATATGTATTCATATGACCACACCCCCTTCTTCCATTATTTTCATAGTGAGAAAGATATCATCAGTCACAGTTATTGCTTTTCCATATAGGAATGTAAATAGTTCAACTTTGATAAGTTCCTTTTGATTTCTTTTCCCTGATTACCTTCTCAGGCATCTCTTCCTTCTTGTGTCTGGATGTCAAATTTTCTATTCAATTCTGGTTTTTTCCTCAAGAATGCTTGAAAGTCCTCTATTCCACTGAATGACCATATTTTCCCCTGAAACAAAATACTCAGTTTTGCTGGGTAGGTGACCCTTGGGTTCATTCCCAGTTCTTTTGCCCTCTGGAATATCATATTCCATGCCCTTCGATCCCTCAGTGTAGAAGCTGCCAGGTCCTGGGCTATTTGGATTGTGTTTCCACAATATTGAAATTGTTTCTTCCTGGCTGCTTGGAGTATTTTCTCCTTGATCTGGGGATTCTGGAACCTGGCTATAATATTCCTGGGAGTTTTCTTTTTGGGATCTTTTTCAGGAGGTGATCTGTGGATTCTTTCAACCTCTATTTTGCCCTCTGGATCTAAAACATCAGGGCAGTTTTCCTTGAGAATTTCTTGAAGGGTGATTTCTAGGTTCTTTCCTTGATCATGGCTTTCAGGTAGTCCAATAATTTTTAAATTGTCTCTCCTGGATCTATTTTCCAGGTCAGTGGTTTTTCCCATGAGATATTTCACATTGCCTTCTAATCTTTCATTTGTTTGGATCTGCTTAACAGCATCTTGATTTCTCATAAAGTCATTAGCTTCCATTTGCTCCAGTCTAACTCTGAAGGAATGAATCTCCTCAGTGAACTTTTGAGATTCTTTTTCCATCTGGCAAATTCGACTTTTTAAGGCATTCTTCTCCTCATTGCCCTTTTGGGCCTCCTTTGCCATTTGAGTTAGTCTATTTTTTAAGGTGTTGTTTTCCTCAGTCAGGCTGTTGACCCTCATTTCATACTTTTCCTGCATCCTTCTCATTTCTCTTTCCAATTTTTCCTCCACTTCTCTTATTTGATTTTTAAAGTCCTTCTTAAGGTCCTCTATGGCCTGCAACCCGCTCATGTTTTCCCCTGGGGCTTTTGGAGCAGGACTTCTGACCTCACAGTCCTTTTCCTGCTCTATGCCCCCAAAATAGGAGTCTAGGGTTGCATTTTTCTGTTTCCTTTGCCTTGGCATGTTGCCACTTAATTGCTTGACTTTTGGGCTTGTTGCCACACTATGGCTTTAAGGCCAGATAGAGGAATTTTCGTCCCGAACGTGTGGGGGGCAACTTCCGTTTCTGGCAAGCTGTAAACCCACCCACAACTTCCACCCTAGATCACAATCCAGATCCAGGGAGGTTAAAGCAAGAGCGATTACCCCCCAAGACTGATCGCTGGATCTCCCTACAAATTTGCAGGCTGGGAGCGGGAGCTGCCTCTGAAAACTACAAAATGGTGTTTGTCCTCAGAGGCTTCTAGCCCCCAGGGGAGGGAGCCAACGCATTCCCTAATACCAGTCCCAAAGTCCATAGGACACTAACCTCTTACTTTGTCCCAGGCTAGTCTATGTTGATAATTCTGGAGTCGCCACAGCTCCTGGTGTTCTGGGGTTTCTCCAGCTGGCTGCTGACCCTGCCGCCCTGGGGCTAAAACCTCGGCTCAGGCGGACCTGGGCTCAGCTCGGCTCCTGCGCTCTGCGCGCTGCACGCTGCCAGGTCCCAGACCACTGCGCTGGTCCTTCCTGCAGGGCTGCTGGGCTGTCCTCAGCGGGAGTTTAGCTTCTTTGTGTCGTTCTGTGGGTGCTGGGGCTCCAGAAGTTGTTCAGAGTCCCCTTTTACATAGTTTGGGGGGAATCTGGGGGCAGAGTGGCTTGGATGAGCTGTTTCTACTCCGCCATCTTTGCTCCGCCCCCGATAAAGTACTTTTAAAAAGTCTCTCAGTAGAAGCACAAACTTGGTGTGGGCTCCCTTCCAATCACTTCCAATACATGTAAAAAAATGACTCTACACAAACTTTAGAGCTACAGAAGTCACAAAGAGACAAAGAGAAACAAAGTTCCCACTGAAAGAAGCCCAGCAGGCCGAAAAGAAGGGATCTATCACACCAGGCTGGGAGCTAAGTGCAGGCCCATGTGACTCATGTGGTTCCTGGCCCCAGGGCAGCCCTGACCAACAGCATGTTGGAAGCAGACTTCAGGAGAGTGAATGTGAATCACCAGCAGCTGTGGTGGTTTCCAGAATTATCAACCCATAAATGCCAAAAAGAAAGTAAAAGGTCAGTGTGGAACTTTGTGGGAACAGGGGGACTGAGAGCATGGTCTGGCCCCTGCCCCCGGGTTAAGAAGCAGCACAGCAGCTGTACAGCCGCAAAAGCCCAGCTGTCTTAGGAGCTCCTGGCTTGCAGAATGCAGGGGGGCCAAGTGACCATTCAGAGGGTAATCACTCTTGCTTTAACCTGCTTGTATCTAGATCGTGGTCTTGGGTGATGGTCCTGGGGTGTGGGACCAGTGAGCCAGAGCTTGTGGTGTCTGTAGAGAAGGAGCCCAACTAATAGCTACAGCAGCTGTGAAAACCCCAGTGATTTGGGACGAAGCTCTCTCCATTCTGGAAGCAAAGTTCTACTGTGGCAAAGAGCTCAAAAGTCAAGTTTTTGACTGGCAAGATGAGCAAGCCCAGAAAATGTAATCAAACCATTGATTCCTTTGGGGACAAAAAGGATCAAGGTATGGAGCAGGAGGAAGACAGCAAAATCAGAACTCCTACATCAAAAGTATCCAAGAAAAATATGAACTGGCTACAGTCCATGGAGGAGCTCAAGGATTCTGAAAATCAAATATGAGAAGCAGAGAAAAAATTGGGAAGAGAAATGAGAATGATACAAGAAAATCATGAAAAGCAAGTCAATAGCCTGCTAAATGAGGCCCAAAAATACACTGAAGAAAATAACACCTTAAAAAATAGACTAACTCAAATGGCAAAAGAGGCTCAAAAAGCCAGTGAGGAGAAGAATGCCTTAAAAAGCTGAAATTGCCAGATGGAAAAAGAATTTCAAAAACTCACTGAAGAGAATAACTCCATTAAATAAGACTGGAGCAACTGGAAGCTAATGACTTTATGAGAAATCAAGATAGTATAAAACAGATCCAAACAAATGAAAAAATAGAAGGCAATGTGAAATATCTCATTGGGGAAACCACTGACCTGGAAAATAGATCCAGGAGAGATAATTTAAAAATTATTGGACTACCTGAAAGCCATGATCAAAAAAAGAGCCTAGACACCATCTTGAAAGAAATTATCGGGGCGGCTAGGTGGCGCAGTCAGTAAGAGCACCGGCCTCGGAGCTGGGATGACCCGGGATCGAAACCGGCCTCAGAAAATGAGCACCCACACATAAATCATGACTAGCCGTGTAACCTTGAGCAAGTTACTTAACTCCAATTGCTTTAAAAAAAAAGAAAGAAATTATCAAGCAAAATTGCCCTGATATTCTAAAACCAGAGGGCAAAATAGAAATTGAAAGAATTTACCAATTGTCTCTTGAAAAAGATCCCCAAAAGAAAATCCTAGGAATATTATAGCCAAATTCCAGAGTTCCCAGGTCAAGGAGGAAATACTGCAAGCAGTCAGGAAGCAACAATTATAGTATGGAACAACCTCATTCTCATAGAATTTGGTTTACAGAGGGAATAACATACACACTCAATTGGGTATCTTACCCTACAAGAAAATAGCGGGGTAGGGGATAAGAGGGGGATGATAGAAGTGAGGCAGATTGGAGGAGAGGGTAGTTAGAAGCAAACATTTTTGAAAAGGGACAGGATCAAAGTTAAAAATGGAGTAAGTGGGGGGTGGGATAGGATGGAGGGAAGTATAGTTAGTCTTTCACAATATGACAACTACAGAAATGATTTACGTAACTGCACATGTACAACCTATATTGAATTGCTTGTCTTCCCTTGGGCAAGTTACTTAACCCCAATTGCCCTCCAAAAAGCAAAAAAAAAAAAAAGAAAAGAAAGAAAGTCGGGGTGGCTAGGTGGCACAGTGAGTAGAGTGCTGGCCCCAGAGTCAGAAGGACCTGAGTTTGGATCTGAACTCAGACATACACACACACACACACACACACACACACACACACACACACACACACACACACACACACACACACACACACCCCCCCCTTGGGCAAGTTACTTAACCCTAATTGACCTCCAAAAAAAAAAAAAAAAAAAATGAATTGCTTGTCTTCCCAATGGGGGCGGGTGAGGAGGGAAGAAGGGAAAAAAATCTGGAACTCAAACTTTTAAAAACAAATGTTTAAAAAAAAATTTGGTTTTTTACATGCAAAAAAAAAGTCTCTCAAGTTCCCTTCTAGGTAACACACTCCACGTATTCTATGAATAAAGTAAAACAATTTTGTTTGATCAACTACAGTGTTGTGATTTAGCTATGATGCAGATAGTTAACATTCTGCTTCAAAGTTTAATCTTCAAATTCTTTGAACATTTCTAAAGATACTTCAAGGCATATTCAGGGTAGTCAAGCTGGATTGCAAATCATTTCCTTTGAAGCTGTTTTTTTTTTTTAAGCGCAAAGAAAAGAATGTATAACTAACAATTCAACATTTATTAAATTCACCAGCAAAGTGAAGAAAATAACTTCAATTTTATTCCTTTTATTTTCTTATATCACTACCCAGTGGCTAATAGGCTTAGATTTATCATAACAGAACAAAGAGTATTACCACATACAATGTCTTCACAAATAAGCCTTTGTGAAGTTGTTGAGCTCTTAAACTTTCAAATACTACTTACTGTTTGTTTCTATCACAACTGTAACTTGTTGGTAAAGTTTTTAAGTATAAAAGGCCTTTGTGAAAACTGTATTAAATCTGCATTAAATACTTATAAATTAAATATTCATGTCATTTATAATGTAGAGCTTTCTTTAAAATAACTTATACATACAGGGTCCAAAAATACTGTTGCATTGTTTTTCTCCCATCCATTGATAAACATCAGTCAAATGTTATGGACAGTCAGAAAGTACATCTGTTATCTAAGATAAAAATGCTTCATTTTACTGTTTCATAGCCCTCAGAAAGATCATTATGCATAACACAAACCTTCATAGAATACCTTTAAAGATGGGTTAAAAACACACATACTATAAAGGGTTCAAAAAGTTCACTCACCTGGTGACTTTGAAAAAAATTCTCTCAGAAGAAACACCTGACAACACTTGTGCTCTAGTTCATGACAACCTTCATTATCATCTAATTCAGTAGTGACCTTCCAATTTAGGAGATTCACTGTCCAGTCCAGCTTTTGTTTAGCAGGGATATGAACAATGACACTTCCTTCTTTCTCACTCTGAACTGGCTATGTTGTTCTGAAGAGCTCCCCATCCACCTGCCCAGTCTATGAGGTCCTGCTGTGGTAGCCCTGCAATCTTACTCACCATGAGGGCACCAATTTTGGCTTCTCTTTTCCATTTTTTCCTTTTTGAATGGCCTTTAAGTGATTTCCCCCTGAAGTTTCAGATCTTAAAATCTAGATTATGTCAACTATTCAGTAGTCCATTTGCACAATTTTTCAACTTCGCTCTTTACTTATATGTGTAAAGAATGTTTCATAAGTTTAGCTAATATCAAAATACTACATGTAGACAAACGACACATGACTGAAACTACAACTACACCTAGAAAATAGCAATAAGGTGGTCTCCAACTATGAAGGTTTGCAACTATCAAAAACCTTTACCTGAGATGCTGGTACATCACAATCTGGTTCCTGGAAAGCATTAAAAGGTAGCAATATATTTTTGAAATGACCCAAATTAAAAAAAAACAACAACACAAAAAACAAACATTAAGGGGTTAAAGAAAGGAGATTTCCAGGGATGTGCTGAGTAATTTTTTTTTAAAAGGGGGTGGCAGACCAAATAAGTTTGGGAACCTCCGAATGAGCTAATATGAAAACACTATATGTAGACAAGGTACATGATCTAAACTACAGCTACATCTAGAAAATAGCAATAAGGTGGTCTCCAACAATCTTGCAACTATCAAAAATCTTTACCTGAGACACTGGTACATCAGAATCAGGTTCCTGGAAAGCATTAATAAGGTAGTAAATAGTTTTAAGAAATAAATTTTCCCCTTGAAAAAGAAAAGGAAAACATGCCAAAGTGTTAATGATAAAGCAAAAGTGAAACCAATTTAAACTGACAACTCAAAAATCCAAATATTGATGTTAACCTTTTCTCAATACTCAGCAACTTCAAGTAAAACTAATATCTGCTAAATTCAGCATTCAGTTTTCTAAGATTAGCAAATTATCACAATACTGAATCTTAGGGTACTCACAGGATTTCCAAGCAGGCAGATGTAACTTATTATTAAAGGGGACAATACTATCTAGGAAGTTGCAGATAATTTTAAATATATAAGAGACAGTTACAAAAATAGTGTTTGTAGGGACTAAACATTCAGACTCTAGCTATTTTTTTAAAAAACCTAAAAATGATTATTTTATTACATTTTATTACATCTTATTTTATTACAATCATTTTATTACAAACTGACAAACTGGTAAATTAGTCCATGATAGAGAATGAGTATGTTTTTATATTAAAAGGAAATGTGTAATGTTTTGGAAACCAAGCTTGTTTACAAAAATTCTATTATTTATATTAATTATAATCTATTAATTATAACACTGTCCTATGAAACTTATGTAAAGAACATGTCATTGTTAACTTCCATATTTTGGTAGTCTCAGATATTTATGTGCTAACCATTTAGACTTAGTTATATACTTCATTTAAAAAACTTCATTTACATATTTGTTGTTATCAACGCTTACTGAACACCCAATACAAAGGGTAGCATATTTTATTAGAAGCTGTGGGGAATTACAAGAAAAGTAGAAGAAATTATTTCTCACTCCTAGAACCTTATAAACTAAAGACAGAAACAAATACACACACACACACACACACACACACACACACACACACACACACACACATATTCCAATAAGGTGTAATTACATCTATAAGGAAAACGTGCAGTAAGCTCTCATGTCTCCTTACCAAAGCTGCTACTATCTGAGTAAAACTAAATAGAAGGTATAGTAACTGAGGGAGGCAAAAAATGAAAGAGAACCTAAAAGGCAGGAGTAACAGGATATATGTGGATCAGCTGAACAAAGAACCACCCAGTCTTAAAGTTGGAAGGGACCAGGTTGGTAATCAAGTACTCAAGCTCTGATCCTCTTCATTATCCCTAGCTCTATTCTAGGGAATAAACTGGGAGGAACAGACAAGATGACACAGACGAGAACTTACAGAGAGGAAGAAACAGGAACAATGTAAGCAAGCTAATAACAATAATACCAGCTAACAATTACACAGCACTTACTATCAAATAATATCTCATTTGATACTCTGTTAGTCCCATTTTATAGATGGGAACACTGAGGCAGAGGTCAGGTGATTTGCCCAGGATCAGACAGCTAATAAGTGTCTGAGGCTGGATTTGAATTCAGCTCTTCCTGACTCCAGGCCCAGCTCTCTATCCACTGAGCTACCTAGCTGCTCAAACAAGAAGAATTAAGGAGACCTGATGTTTATAGGGAAAGAAACTGCAAGATGAAAAGTGAGCAAAGGAGACGTCATCTGCTTACAAAATGAGTAAATGTGATAGGTGAAATACAGAAGACATTAGAAATAGTGAGGATAATGGCAGGGATGGGGGGGGGGGGTGGGCAGAAGTGAATATAATTCTGGAAGTTGTTTGCTATGGAGTTCCAAAGTCCATTGCCATTGTCTGGTTGGTTGTTTTTTTTTTTCCTTAAGCCAACACTTTCCTCCAGTCAGGAAAAATCTTTCTCCAGCAGCAGCCCACCAAGACAGACCCTGATGTTGAATACTGTCTTTGTAATTAACAGTGCATTTAATCTGCTGAGGCAGATGGGACTAGGGGTAGGGGGACATCCAGAGGTATTCGGGAGTTTAGGAGAGCTTTTCCTTATGGTGGAGGAAGAATGGGCAGGGAACTCTGATGCAGACCCAGTGAATCCTCCTGAGCCATGGTGGCTCTCTGTCATTGTCAGAGTCCAGTTTCCAGTGACAGCAGACAGGTAAGGAGCCCAAGTGGGTCCAAGCATGGGGCTCTAGAGGGCACACAGCATAAAAGGCATTAAACGAAGCTTAGCTGAAGGTGGACTGCATCTAAAAACTAAGAAGAAACCAAGGCCCTGACAGGTCAAGCAGCTTCTTGCAAGGTCACACCAACATTAAGTGACAGAGACTGAATTGAAACCCAGGTACCCTGATTACAGACTTGCCAAGGCCTGATGTTTCCACTATACCCTGTGGCCACTTGTGGTATGATGTAAAGATCAGTGGATTTGGATTCAGAGGACCTAGGTTCAAAATATGCCTCTATCACCGTGTGATCCATTGGTTTAAGTCACTTAAGGTCTTGGATCTCAAGGCCCTCCTCTTTAAAATGAGGAAGCTGGATACAATGGCCTCAGGTACCTTTCTGCCCCAGAATCCCCAACATTCTCTGAATTAGGAGCAGGGAGAGGTCTTCAGAGCACTGGAGTGAGCCTTTAGGATCCTCATTCACCACCACATTTGTTCTCTGGGAGCCTTGAGAACATCCAGATATACCAGAGATATTTTGGCAAAAGAATTCTTCTCTTTACAGATTCCCATCCTTCCATCCACTAGGAAAATGTAAAGGGGTCAAAGGGTCTGTAACAGCTCACAGTTCATTTTCTACCATGAATGCTTTGCAGGTTATTTACGAGCACATCTAGCAAATACAAGTGGCAGAAACAAATACAGTCCATGCTCATTAGAGAAAATTAGGTTCAAATGGGAATCATAAAGTAAACTTCTAAAGGAAAACAGCCACACAATCTTTTAGTATGAAGATCTGTCAAGAAGAGAAAAAAACCAGGATTTAATATTTCAATGTATCAAATCAGTATTCTTTTTTAATTTTGTTCTGTGAGAAAATCTATCAATCTCCACAAAGAAGTTCCTGTGGAGTATGAGGCTGTTTTAATGGAAAGTAATATGGGTACAGTTGAAAACAACAACAAAAAACATTGAGCCAAGATCAGAAAATCTGGGTTCTAGTCCTGGTTCTGGATTTTCTAATGGTATGACCTTGGGAAAATCACTTTGCTACCTCCTCTCCCTGCTTCCCAGACTTGATAAATGGGGATGACTTCTAATCTTAGGTTTGTTTTTAAATATTAAGTGAGATAATGCATGTGAAAGTACTTTGAAAACATAAAACCTAATGCAAAGTTAAAGTTTTACTTCCATTCAAGCAGATGGTCTAGCTCAGGGGTGGGGAACCTGTGACCTCTAGTCCACAGGTGGCCCTCTAGGTCCTCAAGGCCTTGAGGCCACAGGTTCCTCATCCCCGATAGCTAATACAAGGAACTCTTTAAAAATAGTTTGTGTTAACATAGAATTGCACCATAATATATCACATCCTTTTTAGAGAACAAAATGAGCTTTCGTCTATGTCATTTAAAATGAAAACTCCCCTATGAATCTTCTTCAAAATAGGTAAACTGAGAGTGAAAGAATTAGGGCATCATTGCCTCAGAACTAGTAATTATTTAACATCATCTTTCATTCAGATCAGTTGACTTCCTCTGTCCCTAGGGTAGACCTGTCTCTTAAGTTATTATGGCTACCACTAAGAATGGTCTCCGGGAAATTCTTAATTGCCACAGAAACTTAGTCCTGTTCTAATGAGTTTACCAAACTTAACTGCTTATGTCACCAATCAGTCATTTCAGGATTTAGTAGTAACTTATAGAAAAAAAAATACTAAGGAATAAAGAAATAAATAAAATACCATTAAAGGTTAGGAAAGCCTAAAAGTCAGAACAAAGAGAAACCAATGCAACAAACATATGACAACCCTGTGAGACAGGTGTTATTGTTATCCTTGTTTAAGTCCCTATTTCCTTTTGAAATTCAATGTAAAAACTACCAGTGACAGTGCTGAGATACCCACATAATAATACAGTAAGAAAAAGGTGTTTTTTTTTTTTTAAGCAATTGGGGTTACGTAACTTGCTCAAAGTTACATGGCCAGTCATTATTTATGTGTGGGTGCTCATTTTCTGAAGCTGAGACCGATCCTTGGTCATCCCGACACCGGGGCTGGCTCTCTTACTCAGTGTGCTACATAGCCGCTCCATACATATATTTTGTTTTGTTTTTTGCTTTTTGGAGGGCAATTTTAGATTAAGTGACTTGCCCAAGGTCACATGGCTAGTTTTTGTGTTAAGTGTCCAAGGCTGGATTTGAACTCAGGTCCTCCTGACTCCAGGGCCTGTGCTCTATTCACTGCTAGACGCCCCAAGAAAAAGTTTTTATCATCACTATATAAAACATGCACAAATTTAAAGAGCTTTAAATTGTCATTATATCTATAATTCTCCAAAGAGTAAATTTTGATAATTCTACAAGAACATAGTTTTTGCTCCTCCCATCCTCCAAACTGCTTTGTTTACCAAATGTATTTACATGGCTGGGAATGTGTGCCTTCTCCCAACAGAATGTAAGCTCCCTGAAGGCAAAAACTGTTGTTTTTGTCTTTGTATCCCTGGAGCCTAGCACCACATCAGCCTGGCACTTACAAAAGGACTATACCTAATAAATGCTTGGTGACTCAATGAATTTTTTCTTGAATTACCAGATAATTATCCCTTCAAATGTGGAGACATAGCCCTTGAATAGATTTTTCACGTATTTCCTCTAAAAAAGTTGAAAAATTGTCAAATTTGGTAAATACCAATATTTACTAAGGGCCTACTGTAAAGTACCGTACTTTCTGGGGAAAGAAGGGTGCTGGAGATTGTTAACCTTTAAGGTTAAAGGAGTCAAACAAATAGCAATATATAGTTACTTCATTTTATTCCTTTAAAACTAGCAAACTTGTACAAGGAAGACGTCTGACCAAGGCTGACTACTGAGAAAGCTTAAATACCTTTTAGAGCCAGCCCAATTCAGGGTCAAATTTATGATGACCAGAAAGGGATTTGCCACAACATAATACATGCCCCACAAAATATTTAGATAAGAAAAGGTTCCATTATTCAAGATAGTATCTTGGGTTCAGAGTCTCATCCTTGGCAGAAGAAAGAATGCTCTTAAGTTAACCCTGTTTGGGGTTATTTACATAGGAAGAGATAATCTCTGAGTAAACTCAGAGAACAAAGAAGCTGTTGGGTCCCTTTTATGATGTCTCTGTTTTCCTGCTGTGAGGGGTATGTCCCAGGATAAGGGGAAACCCCCACTTTCAGCCTTATCTGTTCTGTGGAGTTGCTGACACAGGAAAAGGCCCTTTTAAAGCAAAGCAAAGCAGTCTGTTTGATTCATTCAGACTTTGGTAAAAAAAAATGTGGTATTTAATGATTATCAAGATCCATACCCTGGACTCAGGCCAGGGTCCCACACACCGCTTTCCCACTCCCCACTTCCCATTTGCTACCCTCTGCTCTCTTCCTCTTCATTTTTCCAATGATAGCACTTGAAAAGGGGGTATGCTAGTAAATGTCAAACAACCTTTTTCAGTGCCTGGGGAGAGGTTGTATAGACACCATACTTTTCTAGACAGTCAAGAAAACAATCAGTAGAGTCATGATTTATAGTATTTCATAGGTAAAAAATGCTTGAGGAGCTGGCTCCCGGGCACTCCAGTACACCCAGGGTGCTGGATGTACATGTCCCTTTAGCCCAAGAGACTTTATTTTTGTCTGTGATTCTTCAGAGGCTGGCATCGTCCTTTGCACATAATAGATGCTAAATAAATGTCTGTTTGTTTGTTTTTTGCTTTTTGGAGGGCAGTTGGGGTTAAGTAACTTGCCCAAGGTCACACGGCTGGGTTTTTTTTGTTATTGTATGCTTTAAGTGTCTGAGGCCAGAACTGAACTCAGGTCCTTCTGATTCTAGGGCCGGCGCTCTACTCACTGCGCCACCTAGCCGCCCCAAGATGCTGAATAAATGTCTACCAAATTGAATTATAAAATGGGAATGGGCAAGTAAAGATAGTTATAAAACAAAACAGGATATTTCAATTTCAAAACAAAGGGTTTTAAAAGTCTGGAGGACAAAGGAGCACATGCAGATGAGAAACTGTAGAGTCATCAATATAAAGCTGAAAGGAGAAATAGCCCAAACCCCTCATTTTATATATGAAGAAACCAAGGTCCAGGGGATATGAACTGATTTACCCAAGGTCACATTGGTAGTAAGTGATAGACATGGAATATAAACCCAGGTCCACCTTTAAAACATTCTAATTTTTATTTAGAATCCAATGCAGCAAAATTTTTATATTATCTAAGACAAATTACACCTTAGAATTGCTTAATTACAATAGAACTAAAAAATCAGTACTGATTTTAAAGCCTCCTATCTGACATATGGAACACAAAGAACAGTAATCAGATCAGGCAACTAATCGGGATGATCAACATAAGCCTCAGCAGACCGTGTTCCCTCTAGGTCATCTTCTGATATGGAAGGTCTTAAATTTTTTTCCCTTTATGCATTTATATCGAGCTATTTTTTCAGTCACAATTAAAATCATGGTAAATGAGCATTTGCCATGCACTTTATTAAGCACAATAAAATAATGAATAATGTGTGTTGACTCAGTAATTAATATAAAACCATGAGGTACTAAGAAGAATGAAATTTCAGTTTTGAAGCATGATAAGCTTTGGCCTGAAGCTGTCATTCTCCTCTCTCCATCTCCAAATACCCAACTCAAACTGGCACCACAGGGATATTCCACTTAGGTCTCCTCTCCTCAACCTGCATTTGTCATACAAGCCCATCTTAGATCCTCCCCACCCCCAACTCCACTGACTGTCCCTCCCAACCCAGCTACATACACCGATCTAACTAAGATTCTTATTCTACACTTCATCCCTCTGATTCAGGTTTTCTCTGCTTTCCAAGGTAACAATTAGTAAATATGATAATTCATCATACTAAGTAGCACATATTTGAAGCTTTCTAGATTCAAAATTGAGCTTGAATTTCCTCAGCCTTAGAGTTCACTGGACCATAAAGTCACAGATTTAAAGCTGGGAAGGGACTTTAGAGGCCACATTTTCATTTTGCAGATGAAGAGACTGAGGTCATAGAAGTCAAGTAGTCAGCCAACAAGCATTTATTAATCACTTACCATGTGCCAGGAATTGTGTTAAATGCCATAGATGCTAAGAAAGGCAAACAAAGTCTTTGCCCTTGAAGGAGCTTGCATTCTAGTGAAGGAAAATCATGAAAATAACTAGGTACATACAAACTATATAAAGAGTAGATGGAAAGTAATATGAGAGAAGGAACTAGCATCTGAAAGGATCCAGTAAGGCCTCTAGTAGAATATGGGACTTGAGCTGAGTCTTGAAGGAAGCCAGGGAAAACCAAGAGGAGGAGATGAAGGTGAAAATTATTCTAAGCCTAGAGAGCTGCCAGGAGATGGCCTGTGAACAGGGCAGCTAGTGGTACAGTGGATAGAGCACAGACCTTGGAGTCAAGTATTTGACCTCAGATACTTGATAGCTGTGTGGCCCTGGGCAAGTCACTTAACCCCTCCCAAAATGCCAAGTGACACTGGACCTTGGAGTGTAGAGAGGAGAGAAAAGTTAAGAAGCCTAGAGAGGAAGGAAGGACATGACATAGAGATGACATTACATTTGATCTTACAAGTAATAGGAAGCCACTGGAACTTACTGAGAAGCAGAATGACAAATAAGACCACTTTGACAGCTGAGTAGATGAACTGGAAGGAGCATTATCACAATAATTCAGGCCCTGCATTCAAAGGCATATGTTATCTGAGAACAAATCCAACATTCTTTTCCCTACAATCATGCAGCGAAGAATATTAGAAAGGTAGATTCCACCAACACAGATTTCAACCCTCTGCATATTGGTGGATGGTCTTATGAGTTCCAGTAGTTGAAAAATGTATTACCCTTTGGCCAACCTGATAATGGACATCTCTGACCTGAGCTAGGCTGGTTCTGAGATGGCAAGCATAGAGTCCATTACCTGGCCTGTACTCAAAGTTGGTAAAATTTGTGCTCTAATATATAGCTTTTAAGAATCCATGCTAATACACTCCTGAAGATTCAAAAAAAGATACACACACACACATCCATATGTAATATGATTAACCCATGTATGCTCTCTCCCCTGACAGAATGTAAGCTCCTGTAGCCTCAGGGTTTAGCACAGTGTATGCACATAATTGTTAATAAGTGTGTGCAAACTTGACATAATTGACCTCTCTGTGCCTTCATTTCCAAATCAAGGAGGGAAAGGAGATGGTCATGAAAAATTACTATCATTATTATTATTAGCAAATATGGCATATAGTTACCATAAAATATTTATATATTATCTTTCATTCCAGGTGAGTTTTAATTCACTATTCATCAATCAATCAACAAGTATTATTAAGCACCTACTATGTACCAAGCACTGGAGAGACAAATACAAAGAATGAAATAATCCCTACTTGAAAGAAGTTTGCAGCCTACCAAGGGATACATACCATATACAAAAGTCAAAAATACATATCATATAAACACAAAGTGAATAAATACAAATATATACAAAATAACAAAAGACAAAGTAGTTCAGGAGGGAGGGCACTAGCAGTTGAGGCTGGGGTCAGGAAAGACTCATACAAAAGGTGGTACTGGAGCTTCATCCTGAAAGAAAGGCAGAGCTGGAAGGAGTTCATTCCAAGCACACAGATTAGCCAGTACCAAGACAAGGAGACTGAAGATGGTGAAAAACCAAGAGGAGGCCAGTTTGGCTGGATCTCGGAGGGAGGAAGATGCAGCAGTGGTCAATGAAGCTATAAAGAGGCCACATTATGTAAGGGCTTTAAGACCTAAACAGGAGAGTTTATATTTTCTCCTCAGGGCAGGAAGAAGTGATTGAAGTGACTGAGCTCAGGAGATACATAGGTCAGATCAGTCTTAAGGAAAATTACTTGGACAAATCCTTTTATTAAGGGGATTTGTTCTGTTTAGTTTGGATTGTCAAAGGGCCACACTTAAAGACCTAGAAGGCCACAGGTTTCCCATCCCTGACCTAAACTAAGGGGGTAACTGGGTGAATGGAGAGAAGGGGTCAGATGCAAGAGATGTTAAATTAATGTAGGAATTTCTCAGCCTAGTCCCTTAAAAGGCCAAAGGGAGAATCTCGAACAACAGCAAATCTGCATGACAAATAAAGTGAGCAGCCAAAGTAAAAATATAATTATTATTTATAGTGCATTAGGGAAGACTGCTCACTGGGAGCATCTGCAGCTTCTTTGGTTTTTACAGCTTTCTAGACTTGTTTGGTGTACAGAGCCAACCTATAGCATTCTATAGCAGAAAAGAAATGGGAGAAAGTGTGGAGATGTTGGAGTCAAAGGAATTACCAAAAGTCATATTTCTTCCTGTGGGAAATTTTTTTTCCTATGGTTAGTCTTTTTAGAATTCCCTATGTTGGCAGGAAATCTCTAAGATAGTGGAGTCTTCTCTAAAAATAAAATCACTCTTGTTAATCATGTTGCCAATAAACAAACTACAAACAAAATGGTTCTTTTTTTCTTGGCACAATAAATTACTTTATCTAGGAGGGAAACGTATTCCCCAAATTCATAGTATTCATGTTCATACTCCCCCTCCAAGGTAGAAAAGACAAGTTTTAATAACTGGTTGCATATAAGGGTGAAAGAGAAGGAAGAATCTAAAATGATGCCAAGATCATGAACTAGAGATACTGGTAGTACCTTCAACAGAAACAGAGAAAACTGGAAGAGGGGAAGGTTTGGGAGTAAAGATAAATTCTGTTTTGCACATGAGATTAAGATGTTTCTGGTCACACAGTTTGAAGGCAACTGGTGATGAGAGACTGAAGCTCAGGAGGGAAACTAGGACTGGATATATACATACACACATGCATATATGTATGCACACATAAATAAGTACATATATGTATTCATCTGTGAGTATTGATAGGTTACTAAGAATGTGGAAGAAAAACAAAACAGGGTCTAAGTCAGAAGAGTGTGATATGAAGAATAAGCCAGCAAAGCAAACTAAGAAGGACATGGTCAGAAAGGTGAGGGAATCTGGAGAGACAGTTTTCCTCTGCCCCACCCCTCAAAGTTCTCTCTCAATTTGCACATTAGCCCAGTGGGAAGAAGAGTCAGGGCCCCCAACCTTTTGGATGCCCCCCATTGCTGAATTAATAACCACTGAGGTCCAACTGGAGTAGCAAAGCAGAGAGAGAAAAAAAGAGAGAGAGAGAAAGAGAGAGAGAGAGACAGAGAGAGAGAGAGACAGAGACAGAGAGAGAGACAGAGACAGAGAGAGAGAGAGAGAGAGAGAGAGAGAGAGAGAGAGAGAGAGAGAGATGGAGAGAGAAAGAGAGAGAAGGCATATGTGCCAGGTAAGGCAAACTACCACCACCTTGACTACCATATCCCTTCAGACTACAATGGAGACAACACAGGACTCTTGAACCCAATAATCTTGGGAATACTGGTGTTCTCCAGCCCATAAGACCTGCTTTCAGACCAACCCTGGTAGCTCTCATTGAGGGGAGAAATTGTGAAAAAGGGGCCCACTTTCCTCACTACTACTGACCAAGAGGCAGATAAGCACAAGATCCCTGGGAGTGACAACACCCCTAAGACCACCTGTCTTGCTTCTAGTCTGGCCCTAATCCAGAATAAGCAAATTCTATGTTGAAAGGGCTGTTACCCCCCCACCAACAGCCAACATCAGACTGCTACCACTGGGAACACAAAGCAACATAGCTCAAGCAGCAATGCACCTTGAGGGAGAGACAAGAAGCAAGTCAAACCACCACCATCACCTTGATCATTATCTCTCCTTAGACTCCAATGGAGACAACTCTGAACTTTACAAGAGCCTTTGGAATAACAAAATTTCCAGCACAGTGCCAACCATCATCCTGGGAGGTATTCCCTGGAGAGATGCAGCCTAGCAATTGCAACAGACATCAACTACAAAGACGCAGGAAAAAAAAAAAGTTCTTGCCACCAAAGTCTTTAGCACTGTCAAAAGGCTCAACATCTGAAAATGACTTGATTTTATCAAGGGAAATGACATAAAAAAAGAGGTATGATCATCTGCTTTGCAAAGGGCTTTTCCCATCTGACTTGTGGTTGAAACCTTCTAAAAGGGCTGTCTTCCCCCATTACATATATAAGATGTTTGAGAACAGGGATTGTCTTTTCTGTTTGTAAACCCCCTCCCCGAAAGCTTAGCAGTGTTTTACACACAGTAAGCATTTAATAAATGCATCATTCATTCATGCAGCTGCACATACCTTTCACTGTGCCCCAGATAACTCTGATCAGCATCAATGAAAGGAGTTTCCATCCCTGGAATTCCCCATACTATGGAAATCACAAGTTCAGATGAAAAGAAAAATCCCCTATGAATAATTCATTCAAGGGCAAACATGGCACAGTATTTATATAGGCACCGTCTGAGATAGACGTGTGTCTGTCTACACACCTGCATACAAGTGTGAACACGCGTGTTTATTATGCAGATACATTTGTGCATATAAATGTGTGTATATACCTATGCACACGTATTACAAGGTTCCCCCAAATCTAGTGCAGTTCAAACTTTCCTCGAAAGTTCTGTAAGTTTTACTTAATACACTCAAACTTTTGGGAGAGCCCGTCTACGTGTCTGTGTGTACGGATGTCCGTGATTCTCGGGACAGGACGCCAGGAATAGCTCTGCCCCTGGCATCCATCAGAGACAGGCAGCAGGGGTTTTCTGAGACCCCGCCTCTCCAGCCACACGTGGGTCAGGTCAGCTAGGGGCCGGCACCCCCAGACCCTCCCGAGGAGGAAGGTGGGGGAGACGACCCCTCCCTTCCCCCAACTCCCTCAAACCCACGCCAGGGATCCACGTCGGGAGGGCAAGTACCTGGTCATAGGGAGCTTTCTCCAGCACCTGCGTGCAGAGATCAGCGCACTGCTGGAACTTCCTGCGCCTGAAGTAGCTCCAGGCCAGGAGAAGCGGCTCCATCTCAACACTCCCCATGGCTGTCCCCTGGGGGCGTCCACTCCAGCCCAGCAACGCTAGGCAGAGGGGGGCCTCAGAGCGAGGGGCAACCATAGCGCGCCTGAATAAAAAGAATACGGAAACAACAAGCCCCGCCTTCCTCACTCGACCCAATGTTAGGTGAATTCGGGTAATATCGGAGAATATGGGCGCGTGTAAGATTTGCTTAAAGTGTTTGGGAGGGCCCAAGACTGGAGTGAATCAGGGAGGCAGTAACTTAGACACCTCTGTCTTTTTCCCGGGGCAGTCGCTGAGTCGCGGTTGCCTAGCAACCTCGGGAACGCTCGTCTCTCGGGAAGAATAGGGCCTCAGCTGCGCTAGCCAGGGTCCTTTCCCGGGGTGCATGCTGGTCCCGCTACGACGCCAGATTTCTTTAGACTCTGCCTCCTTCTCCTCCAGCTGAATAGTCTGTTAGCTGCGCCTTCCTATGCACTAACCAACCCAACTCATTCTGGGCCCTTTGTTTCATCAGGTGTCTTCCAGTAAGTGTGTACAAACACAAATTATTCTGGAGTTGTCACTCCATTACAACACAGTGTAAGTCAGAAGCAGGATTTAATGCCCAAGTCTCCCTGGGCTTGAGGTTGCTTTACTACATCACATTGCCTCTCCTTTAGAGTCAAACTTTTAGAAAAAGGTGTCCACATTCATTGCTTCCACTTTTTTCCCTCCTAATAGAAACCTTTTGGAATCTGGCTTCCATCCACGCCACTGAAATGAAAATGACATATCCGAGGTCGGTTTCCTTATCACTAAATCCAATAGCCTCTTGTCAGTCCTCATCTCTCTTGACCTTTTTGCAGCATCTGATACTGAAAACGTTCTCCTCCGTGTGTTTTTATAGTACTGTACTCTCCTGCTTCTCTTCCTACCATCCTGGGTATCCTTTTCAGAGCTATCACAATATTCCACTCCCAATGTGTAATGTATTATGGGGCTCTCCTGGTTCTTCTCTCCTTACATTCTTTCTTGGTGATCATATCAGGTCTCATGACTTCAGTTAACATTATTATGCAGGCTTCTTCTACGGCAGTACGCCTGAATCTCCAAAGGCCTGCTGGACATCCCCATTTGGATTTCCCATTGACACCTCTAACTCACAATATCCAAAAGAGAACTTACTATTTCCTCTAAATCTACCTCTTCTGTTGTCATTATTGTTGATGCTACAATCAGTCTTATAGTCACCAGGATTCAAAATTTTAGAATCATCCTAAACTTCTCATTCTCCCTCACCCCACATATCTAGCCAATACCAACTCTTATTGATTCTATTACCCCCACAATAACTCTCATATCCATCCCCTTGGATCCCATAATCACACTAGTTCAGTTCCTCATCACCTATCCCTTGGACTATCAGGATAGCCTCCTAATTGTTTTCCCTGTCTCAAGTCTCTCCCCTCTCCAAGCCATTCTCCACATAGCTGCCAGTTTTATATTTGTAAAGCAAAATCCTATATGTGTCTTTCTCTGCTCAAGAAGCTTCAGAAGCTCCCCAGTTCTTCCAGGATAAAATAAAAACGCCTCTCTTTGGCGTTTTAATATTTTTACAAGATGGCTCCAGCCTATCTTTTCCAGGCTGGTGTGGCAGGAATAACATCCACAATACTTCATATATTTTCTCCCTTTAAAGGCAAGAAAACCATCCTTGAGACCTAACTGATTTAAGGGACAAAGAAAGGCTCAAGCTACTGATGTGGCTTCCTGATCACATAAGACATAAAAAAACCTCCCAACACACAAGGAGTCAGGTCTTCCCAGACTTGATGGATCTTCCATTGTGTGAATCAACATGCCCTTCCAACAAAGGACATTTTTTGGATCAGACTGTTTCCATATAAAGATGACTATAGTTGTATCTACACAAACCACTGTTGTATTTTTTTAGTAGAACAGTTGTTCAGTAAATATTTATTAATCACCTACTATGTAACAACCACTGGGATAAGTGCTGAGGATACAGAAAAGTGAAAAAGACAGTACCAGCTCTCAAGGAGCTCCCAGCCTAGTAATGGAGGCAATATGCAAACAGTTATTCAGAATAAATTTAAGATAATCAACAGAGGGAAGGCACTGGAATTAGGAAGAAAGAGAAAGTCTTTTTGTAAGAGATATAATTTTAGCTGGGACTTGAAGTTCCATTTTACCGTCAAGTAAATTTCTTTTAATTAAATATCATATGATAAAATTGTTTCATTTCACTTTAATCCTGGGTCTGAATCTAATCTTGCAGCTACAGCAGTTAATTACACATTTTACCCCTTCTTTGCACTCTATATGCTAGCTAATTTGTGCTATTTGCTATTCCCTGTACAAAAACTACCATTGCTTGACTCTATGCCTGGATTGCTATCCTTCCTTACCTTTGCCTCTTGAAACATTTAGCTATTTTCAAGGCTCAGCTCAAATGTCAACTCTTTGAAGAAGTCCTTTCTCTTGGTACAAATCACTTTGTATTTATTTTATCTATACCAATATTCACTTATTTGTGGACATGCTATAAACAGAATGTAAGCTCATTGAAGGCAAGGACTTTGTCTCACTTTTGTATTTGTAGTCCCAGAGCCTAACATAATACCTAGAACTTAGTAGGTACTTAATAAATGCCTTTTGATTAATCTATAATTTCATTCTGCTTTTGTGATTCTGTAAGAATAAGCATACATAAAGAATTTTTATGTTCATGAGGTACATGACAAGGAGGAATGTCTTTTTGGAGTGATAAACAAAAGGGTATCCTGAAAGTCTCACGAGGAGAGAGGCTTCAATCTAGAGAAGCTACTTGGAAGAAAAAGAATTTCAGTATAGTGTGTGCATAGGATGAGAGAACTTTCAGATTCCATTGGGCACATAGAGAATTTGCAATAGGAAAAATATCAAACAAGGCAGTAGATAAACTGTACACTCTCATTGTCTCCCTTGCCTGATTATAGTTTATTTTAAAGGTCATAAATTGAGAAAATTGAATGAAATCCATTTCAATTTTTAACCAATCATACCATGATTTAGGTGGTATAGTGGACAATGTTCTCTACTTGCATTCAGGAAGAAATGAGCTGACATCCCATCTAGGTTATGACCAAATCATTAAACCACTTTCAACTTTATCTGTAAAATGGGATAATAATAGTGTCGTTGTTTTTGTTATTTGTCCTTTGTTTTCAAAGAGGACCAATGATATCATACGGTGATTTCTTGACTTGCATGTGTACTGGATTTAAGTGAGGCAGAGTTGCACAAAATCATCAACCTTACTCTCTGTCCACTGGCAAGACAAAAGTGAACACAACTGGCAGTGGCTCAAGATGCAGTGGATGACCTTGGCATCTTTGATGTCCAACCAAACTCTAAGTGTTCCACAGAGCCTGCTTTGGCCACTTTCATGGACATTGGAACAAATCGTTTTCATCTGCCCATTCCATCAAAGTAAGTCTTCATATACTTGGGGTAGACAATCCCCTAACTCATTGACAAGTTTGAGACCCACTGGTTACCCTCAACCTGGTTTAGCCTGTCTGCCAAGATGATTTACAACAACAGCATTATTATTATTATTATTATTATTCCATTTTATAAATGAAGTTGAAAATGGTTTAGTGATTTGGACAAAGTGCCCATGCTTTGGAAATATAGGTGAGAGTTGGATGCCACAGGTGGATGAGCAACCCTGAAAAGGGCTTGACAAGCCCTCACATCAGAGGTGCTAGATTTCCCTGAGCACCCCATACACAGCACCTACTTCACAGGGATGTTTTGGGATCAAATAAAAATATGTAAAGCATATATTTTTATTTGTAAAGCAGATATGCAGATCACTTTGCAAATTTTAAAACTTCATATACATGTAAGTTATTATTACTATCTCATATGAACAGCATATGTTGATGGGCTAGTAAGTGAATCTTTGCAAAGGTATTTGACCTTGAAACTACTGTGAACTATATCAATATAATAAAAATTACAATACCATCAAAGTTGATTTACAGATTTATTTTTTTTTTAAAGCAATTGGGGTTAAGTAACTTGCTCAAGGTTACACGGCTAGTCATTTTTATGTGTGGGTGCTAATTTTCTGAGGCCGGAATTGATCCTGGGTCCTCCCAACTCTGGGGCTGGTGTTCTTACTCACTGCATCACCTAGCCGTCCCTACAGATTTATTTTTATACCAATCAAACTACCAAAAATATACTTTACAGAAGTAGATGAAATAATAACAATATTCATTTGGAGGAACAAAGATCAAGAATATCAAGGGAAATGTTGAAAAAAGTAACATACCTCCATACCATAAACTGTATGATAATGCAGCAACCACTAAAACCATCTTGTATTTTTTTTAGGTAGAAAAAAACATAATGTAGTAAAGAAGATAAGGGAGAATCAGAAAAAATGGAATTCAATAACTCAGCATCCGATAAACCTGAAAATATAAATTACTTATGAAAAACTCTATTTGATAAGAACTTCAGAGAAAACAGGAAAGGTAGTCTCACAGAAATCAAAGCTTAGTCCAACATCTTACACCATATTCCACAATAAATTAAAAATGAATGCTTTAACTAAATATTATATCAGAAACAGGTTTGGAATGTAAGATATATGTACAACTAACAGGAATATTTAATACCAGAACCATTTCCAACAAAATAAGTAGTTAAAGAAAGTTAACAAACAGTTCTAAAAAGAATTGCAGGGGGCAGAGCCAAGATGGCGGAGTAGAAACAGCTCATCCAAGCCACTCTTCCCCCAGATCACCTCCAAACTATGTAAAAGGGGTCTCTGAACAACCTCTGGAGGCCCAGCACCCACAGAACAACACAGAGAAGCTAACCTCCTGCTGAGGACAGCCCAGCGGCCCTGTAGGAAGGACCAGCACAGCACCAGCAGCGCAGTACACAGTGCATGGGGAGCCAAACTGAGCCGGGCCTGAGTCACAGTTTTAGCCCCAGGGTGGCAAGGCCAGCAGCTGGCTGGAGGGACCCCAGAACACCAGCAGCTGTGGCAATTCCAGAATTATCAACATAGACATGCCTAGGACAAAGTAAGAGGTTAGTGTCCTATGGACTTTGGGACCTGTATTTGGGGGAATGCGTCAGCTCCCTCCCCTGGGGGCTAGAAGCCGCTGAGGAGACACGCCATTTTGTAGTTTTCAGAGGCAGCTCCAGCTCCCAGCCTGCAATTAATTGTAGGGAGATCCAGCGATCAGTCTTGGGGGGTAATCGCTCTTGCTTTAACCTCCCTGGATCTGGATTGTGATCTAGGGTGGAAGTTGTGGGTGGGTTTACAGCTTGCCAGAAACGGAAGTTGCCCCCCACACGTTCGGGACGAAAATTCCTCTATCTGGCTTTAAAGCCATAGTGTGGCAACAAGCCCAAAAGTCAAGTAATTAAGTGGCAACATGCCAAGGCAAAGGAAACAGAAAAATGCAACCCTAGACTCCTATTTTGGGGGCATAGAGCAGGAAAAGGATTGTGAGGTCAGAAGTCCTGCTCCAAAAGCCCCAGGGGAAAACATGAGCGGGTTGCAGGCCATAGAGGACCTTAAGAAGGACTTTAAAAATCAAATAAGAGAAGTGGAGGAAAAATTGGAAAGAGAAATGAGAAGGATGCAGGAAAAGTATGAAATGAGGGTCAACAGCCTGACTGAGGAAAACAACACCTTAAAAAATAGACTAACTCAAATGGCAAAGGAGGCCCAAAAGGGCAATGAGGAGAAGAATGCCTTAAAAAGTCGAATTTGCCAGATGGAAAAGAATCTCAAAAGTTCACTGAGGAGATTCATTCCTTCAGAGTTAGACTGGAGCAAATGGAAGCTAGTGACTTTATGAGAAATCAAGATGCTGTTAAGCAGATCCAAACAAATGAAAGATTAGAAGGCAATGTGAAATATCTCATGGGAAAAACCACTGACCTGGAAAATAGATCCAGGAGAGACAATTTAAAAATTATTGGACTACCTGAAAGCCATGATCAAAGAAAGAACCTAGAAATCACCCTTCAAGAAATTCTCAAGGAAAATTGCCCTGATGTTTTAGATCCAGAGGGCAAAATAGAGGTTGAAAGAATACACAGATCACCTCCTGAAAAAGATCCCAAAAAGAAAACTCCCAGGAATATTATAGCCAGGTTCTAGAATCCCCAGATCAAGGAGAAAATACTACAAGCAGCCAGGAAGAAACAATTTCAATATTGTGGAAACACAATCAGAATAGCCCAGGACCTGGCAGCTTCTACACTGAAGGATCAAAGGGCATGGAATATGATATTCCAGAGGGCAAAAGAACTGGGAATGAACCCAAGGGTCACCTACCCAGCAAAACTGAGTATTTTGTTTCAGGGGAAAATATGGTCATTCAGTGGAATAGAGGACTTTCAAGCATTCTTGAGGAAAAAACCAGAATTGAATAGAAAATTTGACATCCAGACACAAGAAGCAAGAGATGCCTGAGAAGGTAATCAGGAAAAGAAATCAAAAGGAACTTATCAAAGTTGAACTATTTACATTCCTATATGGAAAAACAATAACTGTGACTGATGAAATCTTTCTCAGTATGAAAATAATGGAAGGAGGGTGTGTGGTCATATGAATACATATTTGAATGTGTGTATATATGGTTACGGTTATATATGGATAGAGGGCATAGGTTGAATTTGTTGGGAAGGGATGATACTTAAGGGGTAAAATTATGAGGTGAGAGAGGAAAGTGGCAAGAGGAGATGGCGAGAGACAGGGTAGGGTAAACTATCTCATGTAGAAGAAGCAAGGGGAAGTGGTTGCAAGGGAGGGGGAGAATAGGAAGGCAAAAAAGGCAAAACCACATTCTCATTGAATTTGGTTCAGGGAGAGAATGACATACATACTAAATGGGATATCTCAACCTGCAGCAGAATAGGGGGAAGGGGGATGAGAGGAGGGATGATGGATGGGATGGCATCCTTGGGGGGAGGGGAGGTTGGAAGTACCCACTATAGAAGAGGGACAGGATCATGTAGGGAATGGACCAGGTGGGGGGTGGGATGAGTGGAAGGGAATTATAAGCAGCCTTGTACAATATATCTACTATGATAATGTTTTGCGTAGCTAGACATGTACAACATATACTGAATTACTTATCTTCCCAGAGGGAATGAGTGACAAGAGAGGAAGGAAATGGATCTGAAATTTGAGGTTTTAAGACTAAATGTTTCAAATATATATAAATACTCTTATTAATACTCTTTTGCTTGTAATTGGGAGATAAGATGTGCAGGCATTGGGACACAAAGATTCACCTTCCTCTAATGGAAAAGTCGAAGGGGGTATGGGAGAAAATAGGGGAGGGAGCAGATTGGAGGAAGTGATATCTTATGGGACTGCTATTCTGGGAGGGTGGGTAGGGGAAAAACAGGGGGGAAAAATAATTGTAACTCAAAATCTGGCAGAAAGGAATGATGTAAAACAGAAGTTAATAAAGCATTTGTTTAATTAAAAAAAAAGAATTGCAAACTTTTAACAACCAACACATCTAACCAGGCTAAGCCTCTGATGCCCTAGTCTACTTTTCCCCCTCTGCTCTAGTGGATACAGGAGATGCCTCCATCCTTGCAGCTTCCTCCTCCAATAAGGTGAATTCTTCCCTGTGATCTCAACTGGAGAAGTTACCCATACCAGTCACACTCATGTCTAAGCTAGGTAAGTTCCCAGCACTCTAGATTACTTTTCCACCTTGTCTCTGTGTGGTAGAATCTCCTCCTCCCACCCTTTCCAGATCCTTTTTATGTATTGTTTTTTCCCCATTAGAAATAAGGAGTAAGACTATCCTTTTTGCTTGTGTTTTTATTCCAGTGCTTAGCATAGTGCCTGGCAAATAGTAAACACTTAAAATTCTTTATCAAGTAATATGTACATCAAAAACTCACCTCAAACCCAGAAAATTGGCAGAGGTAACACAATATGGAAATAGTCAATATCAAGGAAAGATACACACACAAATGCATTGCGGTAGAGCTGTGAATTAGTAAAAAAAAAAAACTATTCTGGAAAGCAATTTGGAATTATACAAATATAGTGGCTAAATTTTCCATACCCTTTAACCCAGAGATTAAATACTAGGCATACACTCCAAGAAAGACATTTATAGAAAGAAAAGTTCTGTATCCACCAAAATATATATAGTAGAACTTTTTTGGTAGCAAAGAACTAGAAATGAAGCGACTGCATATCAATTGGAGAATAGCTAAACAAATTGAGGTATCTGAATATAATGGAATTTTGGTGTGCTATATGTTTAAAATTGTCCAACCTACTATAAAAGAAACCAAGGCAGAACTCTGAACCAATGGCACTTTATTAAAGGGCCTATTGTCCCTCCAATGAAGTGGACCTCAGATCTTCCTCATGATCTGAGATCCTCCACCATCTTTTATAAAGCTGATACTTAATATGCAAAAGAGGTATGGTAAAGTACAGAATCTCAGTGGGTCGCTAGATCTTGTACATGAGGGCCAAAAATTAAGCAAGGTAAGAGTCATCTCAGTTGACCAAGTGGTCATAAGTGGTCATAACAACCTGCTCATTTTAGGCAAGAGAGGGTGGTCTGGAGGTACAAAAATAAGTTGAGGCACTATCCAAAGAATCAAGGCATCCTACACATGCTGGGTTTAGACATGGAATTTGAGTGAGCTTCATAGCTAGTAAACAAGTAGTGAACATTACATTAAAGTTTGAGGCCTTCTATAAAGGCTTACCATAAGAACCTATCTTATCTAATTATCCCTATATGATTTCTATAAAATATAAAACTGATTAATTCTGACTGGAATAGAGTATGGTACCAAATGAATTATTTCTCACAGCTATAATTAATATTGAATATGATGAATGTAGAGAAGTAAAGCAAACATAACTGATGCAAAGTGAATTAAGCAGCGTCAGGAAAATAATAAACAATGACTCAATAATGTAAGTTGGAAAGAAAAATAACCTCAAGACAATTTAAAAATGAATATTGCAAAATCACAAAGAACAAGGGTGGTCTCAAAGAAGAGATATAAAAAGACACTTTCTCCTACTTCTTTTCAGAAGTGGAGAAGTCCATGGGTGTGGCTGCTGTGGTTGTTTGGTTTGCATAAATGAAGGCATCTTTTGCAGAGAAAAGGTATCAAAATCTCCTCCAGATTTCACTGGCTGGCTCTAGATTTAGGCACTATTTGACTATTGAGAAAGTATGTGAACTTCAGAAGCCTGATATATATGACAGAATGAAACTGAACATCAAGGGAGAATCAAAAAACATTTTGTGGGAAATGACATGTCAATGGGATTTGATGGTTTTGAAGTTTTCAAACTACGGGTTGTTTTTTTTTTTGCTGGCCTAAGAACATTTATTTCAGATGAAAACAATTTCAAAGTCAAAGATTTCATTAAACTTAGTTGCTATATTACAACCTAAAACATTTGCTTGTTACTACCCACATCTATACTATATTAGTCTCCTAACTAGTCCTTCAGCCTCTAAACTTTTTAACCTTCCTTTTGCTCAGTACTAGAAAATCTTTTTTTGTCTTTATTAATTTGTTTGTTTACTTTTAGTTTACAAGATTTAATCCCACAATTCCTTGAGTTTCAATTTTTTTTCCCTCCCTCCCCCCCTCCCCCCGCCCCATGATGGCAAACAATCCAGTATAGGATCTGCAAATACTTTCACATTAGATATTAGTCAGGTTACAAAGGCAGATTGTACTAGATGGAATGAAAAATGGTAGAGGAAATAAAACCAAACAAGAAAAAGAAAAAGATCAAGTAGTTTGCTTCCATCAGGATTCAAACTCAGTTCTTTCTAGTTCTTTCTCTGGATGTAGACGACTCTCTCCATCATGAGTCTTTTGGGATTGATTTATATCACTGCATTGCTGAGAAGAGTCCAGTCTATCAAAGCTGGTCATCACACATATGTTGTTTTTGTGATTGTGTACAAATTTCTCCTGGTTCTACTCTTCTCACTCAGCATTACAAACTATGGGTTTTAGATGTAACATTAGGATAAGTTAAAACTATTTGTCATTTTGGATTTTTAATGTATTTCTTCTTTTAACAGAGACAAGAGAAAGTTAATGCCAGTGCTTTTCCTCTGATATTATCTCCAATTTATCCAGTATATATTTGGTTTGTATATAGTTGTTTGCATGTTGTCTCCCCCATTAAAATGTGAGCTTCTTAAATGTACTTTTTTGCTTAATTTTGTTTTTGTCTTTGTATCCTTGGTGCTTAGTGCAGTGGTTGGCACATAAGTGGTGCTTAATGAACAACTGGTGACTCGACTAGGAACAAAACCAATGTCACACGTTTTCAATGTCTTGATCAATTTTGCTGATTTTTAAAAATGTTTTTTCTTTTTTTTCTAATGTTATAAGATAGCTCTCTTTGAGGGGAAGGCGAAGGATAAAGGAAAGAAACTATATAATGTAAGAAAATATCAACAAAAAAATCAGTTAAAATAGATGGCTAGGTAGGGTGGGAACACCTAACATATGCCACTTTTCCTTATACTGCCTTAGAAGGAATGCAGTGAGATAGGAGAGAAATAGATCTAAATACTATAGAATCTAACTTATCTGTTTTAAGATATCTTTTACCTCTCTCTCTGTAAATAGGAAGATGCCTATATTTAGCTATAATTCCTAACAATGCCTTTCATTCATTCCTTCATATGATATTTATTAAGTACCTATGGTGCCCATTACATTGTGTTAGGTGCTGGGGGAGATGAACAAGACATGGTGCCCAACCTGAAATTTTAGTAAATAACTCGAGAGCTGGTTAGATATGACCTCCATCACACCCCTGCCTCCGTTCCTACTTTGCAGACAGGGGGAATATCCTAGGACAAGGGCTAGAAATGACCTTAGAGGCCATCTAATCCAATCCTCATCATTTTACAAATGAAGAAACCAAGGTCCAGGAAGGCTAAGTGATTTATTCAAAGTTACATAGATAGTAGGTGGCAAGGGTAGGATTTAAACCTCTACCTCCTGTTCCATTGCCATTTCCACTATATTATCTGACTGTCTCTCATGTGACTTTCAGTATGGAATATTATCCATACTGTCAAACTCTGTTAATGTCTTGTTTAGTTTTGCTGAACTGCTTTTCTTTCTTTTCTTCTTTCCTTTGTTACAAGGGATGGCTGGTTGGGGAGGGGAAGAGAGGAAGGACAGGGCAGTTTCAGAAAATAAAATGATACAAAATCCAAAGGGACAAATTAAAATTTTTGATTAACTAAAACAGGAAAAAATAAAAATATAAGCCTTTGTTTCAGGGAGCATCAGGGGATGATTAAAAGTATGGAATTTTGCAAAAGCAATCTAGCCTGCTCTCTTTCTCCTATTTAGTTGTGGTTACAATTCACACTATCTAATTGTAGTTTCTTTTCAAAATGGACCAAGTCTATGGTTCTTTTTTTAAACAACTGCATGTCATACTATGAGAAACAGGTATTTTTCATCCACTGCATTTTTCCTGTTTAGATACTTAGACTGAGATTATGGATCTAAGTTTAGAGTCTCTGTAGTGTTCAATGAGAACAATATTATGGAAACAGAAGTTTATAGAGGCCATCATGACCATTAAGGACCCCCTCTTCTTTTTAGATTCTGTGCTGACTAGCCTCCATTATATTGGCAAACACATTTGGGGTCCATATAGCTCTTTTTATGCTTTGCTTAATAATAATAATGAACAGATTTTTCTCGTTTCATTTTTCAAAAAACCTAGTACGATGTTGACCATGTGCATGTGAGAAAACTTACCAAAAGGCTTTGAAAAATACACTGCTTTGCTAAACGAAGTGCTTTCTTATAGTGAACAAGCAGTAAACACAGGGGGGATCTTGTATTCTCTACACATTTCAGTCAATAACATGAGTATAAAGATGTGGTCTGTTGTCACATATTATTTGTAAAAGCCTGATTGCTTCATTATCCTTTCATCACAGATGCCCTTGATGTGTCTATAGACTATTTTTATAAAGATTTTGTAGAGATGGGAAAATAAGTATATGGGTCAATAGTTATTGACATTTTCACAATCAGAAGATTTTTGCTATTTTTTTCAGGTATTTGGTATTTTCTCCTATTTCAGACATATTTTTAATTTACCCTTCAATTCCTTCAAAATTTTGCTGTCTCTGGCAGGGACCTTTCCTTTGTATACTAGTTAGTTAGTATACAAGTTAGTTAGTTAGCTCTTCTTGTCTTTTTTTCCCTTTAGTGCCATTTATACTTCATACAGCATATCTCAGATTGTGACATGAGAGTCCCAAGTCCATTATCCCTGATTGAAAAAAGGATTTGTTATAGAAACCTTTCAAGACTTTTTTTCATTTTCCTTCTGTTCATTGTTCTTCAGATTCATCCTTAAATTTCATGCAGCGAATTATTTGGCTAATTTGGTGTCTTGCCAAACTTTCTGTAAACTCCCCTTCTTTGCTTCCCGTCGTTCCATGAGGCAACATTGCCCTCCATCTTCCACCATCTATTGTTTAAAGAGGGCCTAAGTTGAAATAGTTTGAGCACCAGAATAAGAACCACTGAATCATGAGATTGGGTATGTTAGCAAAAAGGACTTTGATTGAAGGTAGTAAGTTCATGTTACAAGCAGCAGGAAGAGGCTCTGGTAAAGATTTTGCAAAACATCTATTTCTTGCATCACTAGCTTATTCAGAATAGATACATTAAGGTAATACCTTTTACATGTATTCAGACAATCAATAGATATTCTTCCTAGAGAGTCCTGAAGATTTATAAGAACTTGTTGCAAATAAGGGAATTCTACTGGTCACTACTTGGTTAAGCAAATGTTGCAAATATGAATTCTGTTAGTTGAGTTCAAACAGTCTTCATTATTGGAGTTAAAACAGTGTCCCTTTGTTCAACCTGTCTTTTCTGAATAAAGTCTTCCACAAATTCTTTGTCTCCGACTCCTTTCTCTTCCACAAGATCTTACAAACAAATTTATTATCAAATTCAATGTTGCCTTTGCCCACCAAGCCTTTCTGTTTGGCAAAGAGATCAAATGATTATTGTCTAAGGCAGCTTCTAGTCTGTTTTATTATCCTTACTATATTAACTGAATTACATCAATCAAATATCCTTAGGACAATTTGTCTGTAAATTCTTGGATCTATTTCCAATTTTTCAACATCAGTGGCTTGTATAAATAAGTTATGGTAGAACTATTTTGATTGCATGTCATATATTTTCATTGTTACTCCTGTAATTAGGTATTGATTTTGATATTCCCCCAATATGTTTAGTCAGACTATGCATAAAATGTGCTTCAGAAATTATTTTTATGTAGGTGAACTGTCATTTCTTGTCTATTAAGATATAATCTATTCCCTTTTTGTGACCTTTCACACTTGCTATATCTAGCATTTTCCCAACTCTTTCCTTAAAGAAAGTCTTCATTATAATATTTTTAGGATCATAGACTTATAACTGTAAGGGATGTTAGAGGACATTTAGTCCAACCCCTTCATTTTGAAGATGGGGAAACTGAATCCCAAAGATGTAAAATGACTTGATGAAAGTCATATGAGTAGTAAATAGTAGACCTGGGCTTTGAACCCAATCCTCCTATTACAAACTCAGTGTTCTTTCCCCTGTACCACATTCATGTGACCTCTGTATAGTCTACATTTTCTTGATCTCTCTAATTTCTTAATCCTATATTCTATTTTCCTCCATATTTTGCCATCCTCTTCATACCTACCTTTACAATGAAGTCACTGAATATTAAAACAAATGTTGATTAATTTAGGAGGAGCTTATTCATCATGTTTTTTTTAAACAAATGCTTTATTAACTTCTGTTTTACATCATTCATTTCCGCCAGATTTTGAGTTACAATCATTTTCCCCCCATTATTCCCCTACCCAACCTCCCAGAATAGTAGTCCCACAATATATCGCTTCCTCCAATCTGCTCTCTCCCATACCCCCATCGACTTTTTCATTAGAGGAAGGTGAATCTTTGTGTCCCAATGCCTGCACATCTTATCTCCCTATTACAAGCAAAAGAGTATTAATAATAGTATTTATATATATTTGAAACATTTAATGTTACGACCTCAAATTTCAGATCCTTTTCCTTCCTCCCTTGTCACCCATTCCCTCTTGGGAGATAAGTAATTCAGTATATGTTGTACATGTCCAGCTATGCAAAACATTATCATAGTAGATATATTGTACAAGGCTGCTTATAATTCCCTCCCACTCATCCCACTCCCCACCTGGTCCATTCCCTACATGATCCTGTCCCTCTTCTATAGTGGGTACTTCCAACCTCCCCTCACCCCAAGGATGCCTCCCATCCATCATCCCTCCTCTCATTCCCCCTTCCCCCTATCCTGCTGCAGGTTGAGATATCCCATTTAGTATGTATGTCATTTTCTCCCTGAACCAAATTCAATGTGAATGTGGTTTTGCCTTTTTAGCCTTCCTTATTCTCCCCCTCATTTGCAACCACTTCCCCTTGCTTCTTCTACATGGGATAGTTTACCCTACCTTGTCTCTCCCCATCTCCTCTTGCCACTTTCCTCTCTCACCTCATAATTTCATCCCTTGAGTATTCTCCCTTCCCAACAAATTCAACTTATGCCCTCTATCCATATATGACTGTAACCATATACACACACATTCACATATGTATTCATATGACCACACCCCTTCTTCCATTATTTTCATAGTGAGAAAGATATCATCAGTCACAGTTATTGCTTTTCCATATAGGAATGTAAATAGTTCAACTTTGATAAGTTCCTTTTGATTTCTTTTCCTGATTACCTTCTCAGGCATCTCTTCCTTCTTGTGTCTGGATGTCAAATTTTCTATTCAATTCTGGTTTTTCCTCAAGAATGCTTGAAAGTCCTCTATTCCACTGAATGACCATATTTTCCCCTGAAACAAAATACTCAGTTTTGCTGGGTAGGTGACCCTTGGCTTCAATCCCAGCTCTTTTGCCCTCTGGAATATCATATTCCATGCCCTTCAATCCCTCAGTGTAGAAGCTGCCAGGTCCTGTGCTATTCTGATTGTGTTTCCACAATATTGAAATTGTTTCTTCCTCACTGCTTTTAGTATTTTCTCCTTGATCTGGGAATTCTGGAACCTGGCTATAATATTTCTGAGAGTTTTCTTTTTGGGATCTTTTTTAGGAGGTGATCTGTGTATTCTTTCAACCTCTATTTTGCCCTCTGGGTCTAAAACATCAGGGCAATTTTCCTTGAGAATTTCTTGAAGGGTGATTTCTAGGTTCTTTCTTTGATCATGGCTTTCAGGTAGTCCAATAATTTTTAAATTGTCTCTCCTGGATCTATTTTCCAGGTCAGTGGTTTTTCCCATGAGATATTTCACATTGCCTCTAATCTTTCATTTGTTTGGATCTGCTTAACATCATCTTGAGTTCTCATAAAGTCATTAGCTTCCATTTGCTCCAGTCTAACTCTGAAGGAATGAATCTCCTCAGTGAACTTTTGAGATTCTTTTTCCATCTGGAAAATTCGACTTTTTAAGGCATTCTTCTCCTCATTGCCCTTTTGGGCCTCCTTTGTCATTTGAGCTAGTCTATTTTTTAAGGTGTTATTTTCCTCAGTCAGGCTGTTGACCCTCATTTCATACTTTTCCTGCATCCTTCTCATTTCTCTTTCTAATTTTTCCTCCACTTCTCTTATTTGATTTTAAAGTCCTTCTTAAGGTCTTCTATGGCCTGCAACCCGCTCATGTTTTCCCCTGGGGCTTTTGGAGCAGGACTTCTGACCTCACAGTCCTTTTCCCGCTCTATGCCCTCAAAATAGGAGTCTAGGGTTGCATTTTTCTGTTTCCTTTGCCTTGGCATGTTGCCACTTAATTGCTTGACTTTTTGGCTTGTTGCCACACTATGGCTTTAAGGCCAGATAGAGGAATTTTCGTCCCGAACGTGTGGGGGGCAACTTCCGTTTCTGGCAAGCTGTAAACCCACCCACAACTTCCACCCTAGATCACAATCCAGATCCAGGAGGTTAAAGCAAGAGCGATTACCCCCCAAGACTGATCGCTGGATCTCCCCATGATTTGTAGGCTGGGAGCCGGAAATGCCTCTGAAAACTACACAGTGGCATGTCTCCTCAGCAGCTTCTAGCCCCCAGGGGAGGGAGCTGACGCATTCCCCAAATACAGGTCCCAAAGTCCATAGGACACTAACCTCTTACTTTGTCCTAGGCATGTCTATGTTGATAATTCTGGAGTCGAAACAGCTCCTGGTGTTCTGGGGTTCCTCCAGCTGGCTGCTGGCCCTGCCGCCCTGGGGCTAAAACCTCGGCTCATGTGGACCTGGGCTCAGCTTGGCTCCTGCGCTCTGCGTTCTGCACGCTGCCAAGTCCCAGACCTCTTCGCTGGTCCTTCCTGCAGGGCTGCTGGGCTGTCCTCAGCGGGAGGTTAGCTTCTCTGTGTCGTTCTGTGGGTGCTGGGGCTCCAGAAGTTGTTCAGAGTCCCCTTTTACATAGTTTGGGGGGAATCTGGGGGCAGAGAGGCTTGGAGGAGCTGTTTCTACTCTGCCATCTTGGCTCCGCCCCCCATCATGTTTTTTTTTTAATGATCTTTATAACCACAACATGAGATGACCAAGTATCCTATGAAATGATGTTTCTTTAACAAGCACAAGAGGGGCAGCTAGGTGGTGCAGTGAATAGAGCACCAGCCCTAGAGTCAGGAGGACCCGAGTTCAAATCCAGCCTCAGACACTTAACACTTACTAGCTGTGTGACCTTGGGCAAGTCACTTAACACCAATTGCCCCTCCAAAAAAAAGAAAAGCACAAGACCAACTCTTGCAACTCCTTTATTTGTCTCTCCAAACAGAACATTTTTCATTTAGCCTAAAACCTATTATTGAGATTGATTGATTAAGAATTCTTCTCAACTTGTTATGGTAACAGGATATCTTATTACTTATTTTCAGTGGGGGAGGGGAGATTTGATTCATTTGCTCAACCAAATCCATTCTTATATTTGTTTAATGGATTGCCATGGTGAATTCTTATCACCTACCAGCCAGCCAACTAGTAGTGAGCTTTTTCCCTACTTAACTAATCTTGTCTTGGTTGCAAAGATGGTACTTTGAAGCCTTTTCAATATGATAGAATATGTTGTGCTCATTTGGCATAACCTTTGGAAATACCATGTCACCTTCACACTCCATGAAGCATCATTGTAGTCCTTTATGGACTTGTATGATGAGAAATTGAATACTTCACTATTTTTCAAAATGTGATTTAAGCACTGTAAGGACTTCTTCCACCAATGTAGATAGTAACCTTACTTGCTTTAACAGATTATCTTTTAGAGTTGCCAAAGGTGAAATAACTTTTGCTTTCACCTTGCTAATCTTGGGCTTCTATCCCTTTAGTCATGTTGATCAATTCTTAGTAGTCTGAAGCTCTTTGATAAAGAAATTGAGAGTAAATTAGAATTGAGTAGTAGTAGATTTCTTTTTTGCACCTTCCCAGAGCCTTGCTAAATAGCTCTGGTTTATACAATAAGTTTATACAATAAACTTCCATACTAAATTTTTTAGGTTCAGTCATAGAGAAGGATGCTCTGCCCAGAATTATTATTATTACTATTACTCAGAAAAAAATGTAATTTGCCCATGGAAATAATTTTAACTGTTTAATTTAACAGAACCACTTCACCTGAGAATTGCTCAAAACTATCTCTAGCAGTGCCACCAAAATCCCCATGATTAATATTAACCCTTTTGGATTAATTTAACAGATCTTAGCAGAAATCATAAGCCTGAGGTAATATGAACAATTAACAGGGAAGTTAGGGGGAGTTGAAGGAAGTGAGACAAAGTTCTGAAAATGGTTCTTTTCCCTCCTAACAATGGGGAACCCTTAGTAGCTGTCATATAACAAAAGAACCCTGGGTGATGGTGAGGCTGCCAGACAGAGAGAATAGTTGTTGAGTGGAGAACACTTGGGGTCCAAGGATAAGTAGAAAGGATCTCTTTCTGCCTAAGACCACTTCTGCCTTCAGTAATAAATTGTGTCATATTCTCCAGGCACTAAAACCCCTGGTTTAGGAATTAATCCCTTGGGAGAATTCCAATTAATTCTTTCAGTGATTATGATATCATATATATGATATAGACATCAGTAGCTTTCTGAGAAGAAATTGTGTCCTAAATTTCTAAAATGGTAAATATATATATATAGTGGATTCTATTCTGCTTTTCTGCATAGGTGTCTTCTTATTCTTTTTTTGTATATAAAAAAACTATTAATGATCTGTAGAAATTGTAGCATGTTTGTAACAGTTCATTTCTTTTGGGGTTTCCCTAGAAATGTATCTAAGTACATAAGTTGGCATGAGATACTGCTGTAGCTATCCTTTACTTATTTGCCATACTTAAACTCCATACTTAGGAGTATACATTATTGCCTTGGCTGTGGAGCTCAGTTTTTCATAATAGCTATGTCTTTGTTTATAATTAGGGGTTCTTAATCTGGAGATTTGTGAACTGATTTTAGGGAATTTGTTTAATTTTTAATAATTGTATTTCAAATGGTTTCCTTTATGGTCCATTGTATTTTATTGTATGAATTTAAAAACATTATTCTGAGATCTGTTGAGGTCTAGACCAAGAAATATTAAAGCCTGTTGAGGCTTCATCACGCTGTCAAAGGGATCCATAACATAAAAAACGTTAAGAACTCCTGCTTTAAGGTTATGATTGAAGTGGTTGTCTATTAAGCCCTAAATGATTCCTCCTGTGCATTAAGATCACTATCAGTTTTTTAGAGATAAAACAAAAAAGAAAAACAAAGTCCATTCTGAGAATACAGGAGATAAGGGGTGGCTAGGTGGTGCAGTGAGTAAGAGCTCCAGACTCAGAGTTGGGATGACCCAGGATTGAATCCAGCCTCAGAAAATGAGCACCCACACATAAATAATGACTGTCCATGTAACCTTGAGCAAGTTACTTAACCCCAATTGCTTAAAAAAATACAGGAGATAGTATAATACAATAGAAACATAACTGGATTTGGAGTTAAATAACCAGGGTTCAGAGTTCCACTATACTATATTCTATCTATGTGACCTTGTGAAAGTAAGTTAGCTCCTCTAGTCCTCAGTTTCTTCCTTGTGATCCTGTGATCTGCAGTTGAAGACTTCAGGTTTTTGTGGTCTCCATTTCTTCTAGGGAAAAAAAAAGTGAACAAAGACAATAATTTTATTCAGTTGTAACAAGTAGTGTAACATTAGACAAAGACAAACATATATCCCACAGTGTAGTTACACACATGCTGAAACACCACAAAAATATACCTCTAAAAGAGTGTAAACGTTAAGAAATAACTAGTATTTATGTAGAGTTTTTAAGATTTGCAAGGTGCTATATCTCATTTGATCTTTACAATAGTACTGAGAGGTAGGTGTTATTACTATACTCATTTTACAGATGAGGAAACTGAGGCTGAGAAAGGTTAGGCAACTTGCCCAGGGTCACTCAACTGATAAGTGTCTAAGGTAGCATTTGAATCCAGGACTTCCTCACTCCAAGTCTAGCATTCAATTTTTTGTGCCCCATTGCCTTTGCTAGTTATTGATAACATTTGCTAGCTATTGATCTATTGCAAATATTATTTATAATGCTATCATATTTTGTAAATTTAAACCTATCACTGATATCTTCTTGGTTATATTTCTGTAATCAGTTGATAAATGACAGTGCAACTATTCTTATAATTAAGATATCCACTTGTTAGGAAAAATCTTAATTAATTCATGTAAAAGCTCCAAATAAAGGATGTAGGAAAGTATTTTTAGTTCTTTTAGCCTTTTAAACATGGTATGGTCTTTCAATATGAGCCAGCTTTCCCATCATGGCTCCTTCTTCTGTGATCAAGAAAGCAGATCTCTCTTTGGTTAAATCAGTTCAAAATCAAACACCTATCATACCATAGCATTTAGATTCTATGTGTATATAAAAATCATAGACATTTGTAAACATATGACAATCAGAAAATATTTTTAAAAATTCATATTGCCAGTTTGAACTGTTCATTTAACAAAAGCGAAAGTATATGTTTAAATAGTCCACATAGCCATCTAAAATCATCATCCTTAACTTAACTTTCTGGTTGTAACAGTGGGTGCCTTGTAGCTTGAAGCTATAGGGAGACATAGTCCCTTTTTCAGGCCTGAGCACTCAGGCCCAGGGTGCCTCACACAAAGCATTAAAGCCAATTTTAGTCAAAGCAGAGCCAAGAAATCAGCAGTGCATTCAATCAGTTTTCTTTTTGGTTGTCAGTCAGTAAATAGCATTTATTGCATAGAGCTGTATGTGTGCAGGCTCTTTACAGATCATTGGGCAATTACCAAAGAAATAGGAAAACTGTCCCTGTGTTTAAGGACCCAATAATCTGTAATGTAATGTTCACACTTGAAATGTAATATTCACACTTGAAAAATGATTTTAAAACACTTAAAAAGCAACATACAAATAAATTCCAAGTGATATTACAGGCAGATAGCACTCTTTTGTTCCCCCTGCATTACCTTGAAAACCACACAAGGTTGTCCATTTGCTAAGTGTTTCAAAAGAAATTCTTTTCCAACAGAATGATTCTTCCCTCAAACTGGGCATAAGCTGAGTTTGACCTCAAGTGTAGGCTTGTGTGTTCTCAAGCAATTAAAAAAAGTCATGTTTGTTTTTAGAAATAGTATAGATAAAATAATCCAGTTTATTCAATGACCTTGATATTTTTGAAGGGTTATTTTCATATTTATTATAGCCTACAAATTTGTTCAGTTTTGAATTGATGATTACATACACCTAAAATTATTATTGGTCTTTATACAGTTTTTCTGTGCTAATTAAAAATAACTAGGTAGATTGTTTCCAAGCCCTAAAATACTCTCATTTTTTAGGTTGTCTCATATGTCTTCTTGTTGATTTTATTTAAATAAGGATAGTGGGATTTAATCCATATTTGTCTATTATCCATAATTATAATTTCACTGAAGACAATGTTTAAACAGGGAAAATTCATGACAAAAAATACCTTACAAACAAAATGTATTTCAATCTGTAAATCTTTGTACAAATTTATTCTTAGGAAACCTATTTCTAGCTATGAAGCAATTTTAATAAAATTAGCCTTTGCTTTCAATCTGAAAATATTTATATCTCAAATAGTTTAAAATGTTTTTTTTTCAATCCACTGAATATTTTCTCTTAGGGCTCTCCTACTGTTTCTATATTAAAACTGACAGAAGAAAGAATGGGCTGTTAACCTAAGACTTAAAGGAAACTTGAAATGTGTCTGGATTCCTATGTGCTATATTAACTGTATACTTCAATTCACCTGCCACCAACATCTATTTTATTTTGATAGTCATCTAGTGATGTTTTCATCTATTAATTTGGTGAAGATATTAAAAATAACTATGAAAATACAATTGTGTCAAACATCCTTTTGGATTCAGAATCAGTTTGCTTCAATCTAAATTTTACTCATGATTACGCATGTACTAAGGTAATCCATCTAGGTGATTTTGGAAATATTTGTCAAGTGCCTCTAATTCATATTACATATGACAGTCTAAACAACTTTAAATGAAGCACATAAGGAATGGCTGATTAAATTCAATTGGCTTTTCCATCAATATTCTTGCACTGAAAATAAAATTCTGAAGATGGAAAATGAGCTGATTTTTAACTGTCAACTGAACTAAATTTAGAACTCTATTCTAAATTCTATTATATATGAAAGCCACCTTTGGCTACATCATCTTTTGATGTGATTCAAAATGACATGAGGCAGTGCCTTATTCACATTCAGCATTAAGGGTCTGCTGCTGCATTTTTCACCTTTTCAAGCATAGACATACATATGAAATAAACAGACACAGTAGGGACATTTCAGTAGAAATAAAAATAATACAATAGATTAAAAGAAGAATCCTATGTATACTACTTTTTGATATAAACAATTTAAAATGAGAAATAAATGATATAGTAATTTTAAATATATTTTAAATATATATTGGATTTCTTTATGGTCTTGTCTGCCCCTACCTAAGGCATATGGGGAAGAATATAGCTTAGGTTCATTTTCATTGTGTAAATGCATGGTCAAGATACATTAAAAGGCTGCTGAGATTGGATATATAAGAATAATGTCAAGTTCTGTTTTTGTCAGGATGTGTCCAAAGGGATCATTCCTAAATCCAATAAAGTTCTTCCACTTTCTTTCTATATGTGAACTCCTCACTGGTCATATTTCTTGCTCTCAAAAGATAAAGCACCTTTCCTGAGGCAATATTTTGACTTAATAGCAAGGTCTTGCTTTTTCTTGATGTCTTTTATTTATTTCCCAGACTGTTCCCTTCAGAGGTGGGTAGCCCGTGGCCTCAAACTGGATCAAAAAGCCACACCCAAGGACACTTGTGGCCTGGACCAGGGCTGCAGGTTCCCCACCCCTACCTTAGGTCCTGGACACCCTGAGGCTATGTTTCCTCACTCAAGTTCCTGATCTCCAGAGCTTCATCCTCAATTGCCTATGGACTATTTCAAACTCTATATCCCAGAGGCATCTTAATCTAAACATGTCCAAAATAAAAATCATTATCCTTCCCCTATAATCCTTCCCTCTTCAAAACTTTACTTTTTTTTTTTAAGGCAATACTATCCATTCTTTTTCCAATATTCTTACCTTAGGCATTATTCTAGATTATAGACTCCTTACTCCTGTATCTCCAATAAGTTGCCAAATCTTGCTATTTCTACCTTCACAACATAGTTTAAATCTAACCCCCTCTCTCCAATCATAACATCTAGTTCATGTCCTTATGACCTCTTATTTTGATTAGTCTATTAGCCTAATTGATTTCTATGCCTCAAGTCTCCCCTTGACTACAGTTCATTGTATATATTGCTGCCAAAGTAATTTTCTTTAAGTGCCAATCTATGTGACTCCTCTGTTCAGTTAACTCCAATGGCTTTTTGCTGCTCCTAGAATGAAATATAAACCCCTCTATTTAGCTTTTAAAGCCCTACATACCTAGGCCCCAACATATCTTTCCAGCCTCATATGTTATGCCTTATACACCCTCCCCATTCTCTGTTCTTTAGCCAAAAAAGGGGAAAAGGGGGACAGGTAAGATGATTACAAAGAAAGTCAAACTGGTTTTCTCTGTTCCTTATACACAGTAATCTATGTATCCTTTCAGTGCCTTGCCACTGGCCTTGCCCCATATCTAGAATGTACTCTTTCCTGACCTTGGTCTTAAAGAATCTTCTTCCTAAACATGCAGTTCAAGTACCATCTTCATTATGAAGACTTTCCTGATGTCTCTAACTTCTAGTACCTTCCTTCCCAAGATACTTTGTATTTAACTATTAAATATATACTTATATTTATTCACTTTCTATTTATGCTGTATAAATTTATATATATTTGGTTTTTCCTCAGTAGAATATGCTCCCTGTTAGTAGGAATTGACTGCCTTTTCTGATTTGTGTTTCTTTGCCTGATCTTAAGTGACCCAACATCAAACTCACAATGGATGTGTTCAGATTTGGAGGTGATCCTGTGAATTTGAAAGGTCCAAAGATTCCAAATTCTCAGACAGGGCTGGCTGTACTTTGGGATGACTCTCCTCTAGCAGTACTTAATGGAGAAGACAACCAACAGCTTGAAGGACCCTAAACCCTAGTCTTGCATGCCAGAAGGTATGGATTTAGAAGGAGTTGTTTGGACAGTACAAAGCTGAGGTGTAATGTAACAATACCAAGTAGTTCCTGTTTCATGTTCCAGTGTTTATGACTTAACCTCCTGATATAACAGTAGTATTATTATCACTTGTTTAGCTGTTCTAATTTTCCTGTTAATCTGTTTTTGTGAGAACCTTTTGTGTTATGCATTTCTTTCGTGTGAAGAAAATAAACACCTGACCCATATTTAAATAACTTTGTATATTGAGTACTTTCTTACTCTCCACTTTGAGAGAGCAAACCATGGGCCAAAATATAAACTTAAAAAAATTTCCCCCCAAAATTCCAAGGTCAGATTATAACTAGCCAAATGTATAAGAAAGGAATTCTGACAATTTAGGTGGTCAGTCTTTGCTAGTGCTGATCTTTGCCCATGCCCACCTCCAAAACTGAGAGCCCCTGATTGGAGGAGAGGGTACAGTGCCCCAGGAGAGGATATAATCATAAAGTGTACATATTTTCCCCTATAATTTGTTATTATACTTTTGGCCATAACTAACATTTTGTACGTAAGGTGGGTTTGTTTTCTTTTTAAGATATTAGTTCCCTGGATACATGACCGTAAATAATCTACTAGTTCTCAGTATTTCATATCATAAACAATCTCACTGAGCTTGCACACAGAAATATAATCTTAAAATACTGTAAACATTTGTGTTTAAGTTGTAAACACCTACTATTCATGCTCTATGCTAAATCACCATGGTATTATTAAAGTTAATGTAAATTTGTGAGTCTGTTGCTGGCAAATTGCCTCTTTGTGTGCTCCTCTATAAATCAAATGAGCACTGATTAGTAAGTAGGGAATGTGCAAGCAGGAATGTGAATGTTGTGCATGCCTTGACCTGCCCCTATCAAGGTTTAGGGGAGATTTGTGGAATGTTTGTGCTAATCTCAACTGGCCCCCATTGAGACTTAAGGGATACTGTAGGTGCTCCTACTACTCTTATTTTTGCCCACCTCTGAGAGAAGAGTAATTAGGGGATGCTGTAGGAGTTTGTGCTTCCATTATTGGCAACCCCCTTGAGAAGAATACAGTAAATAACCTTTTATTATGTCCCCATTTCTGTCCTTATGACTGCCCAAATCAAGAGTGAACATATTCAATATAATTTTATAAAATAGTCAGTTATCTACATATATAGTATTTAGGATGAATAGGCTACCACAAAGAGTTTGGGGGCATAGGAAGAGGTAAGCACCAAATAGCATCACAAAAACAAAACAAAAACTGATTATATCTTAACAGAAATGAAGCAATTAATTATAGACACAGCTGTGATTTGGGTACTCAGTGTCTAATGAAAAGAAAAGGAGATACTACATGAAATTTTAACAGATTCTAGCTCAGCCCATTTGAATAATTTCTCACCTCTTCCCTTCCCTTCTCTATGATATGGGAAATAAACAAAGTAAAGACCCTAACACAATTTCTTAGAAAAATTGTACAAAACATGAAAAAGTTGAAAGTGCCTATAAACTATTTCCATCAACTACCAGTCAAGAGATGTTTAATCTCCTTGTTAAGCAAGTGAACCTGATAGCCTGTTTAGATAATAAGCTATTTGCAAAAATGATGGGGAATAAAAATAGGATTGTTGGCAATGCCAAATCACAATACCATGAAAACAATTTGTCTTATTTTCCCTACTAGACCATATGCTTCATGATGGCAGACAGAGACTGAATTTGAAAAATATTGAATGAATAGAATGTTTCACATCTATGAAACTTTCTCCATGAAGGCTTCTCTTTCTCTTTAAACTGTTATAGAAAAAAATGTCTAAACTGTATAATTTCTTCAATACTTCAAGGATCTATAATTTCATGGATGTGGACACTTCTCCCATTGACACAGGTCATAAATAACATAACAACCAAGTCTCATGGTGAATATAATGTTCTGTTCCTATCATCCCCCATATTTGCAAAGAAGAGAGAATGCATTGCTTTAATACTTATTTAGGGCCTAGCTTGTGTTTTGTTTGTTAGTTTTTGTTCCTGTAAAGAGTAGATCTCTCTATCTTACCTGTCCAAGTTGGGACCACAAGGGCTATCCACAAGTCCTTGCTAATGATAGGCACAGAAATTTGAACTTACTCTATTTCTGACCTAGGCTGGTTTGCCCCTACTTGGGCAACAGAACACCCATCCCCCTTATCCCAGGGACTCAACATATTAATGTCAAACTTAACGTAGATAGCTAATCAGCATAGCCCACTTCATCCTCATCTTTCATGATAATTGAGATTACAGGTGTATACTATCACACCCACTTTAGCTTTTTCATATCATTATATAGAATTCAGTTTCATTTCTTTTGTTTGTTCATTTATATTATTATAATAATTGCATATAGTTTTCCTAGTTTTGCTTACTTCACTTGATATCGATTCATATGTCTTATGATTCTCCAAATTCTTCACATTCATCTTTTTTATGGCACAGTCATATTTCCTTATGTTCAAATACCATACTACACTTAAACAGTTCTTATAAATTCATGTCTTGTCTTGCTGCTAAAGCCATCTTTCTGGAGATTGAATTGATGAGGGGAATTGCTACATTAGCCTTGGTTTTGACTAACATGGAGGAACTGGCTCACGAGTAAAAATTATGGGAAACATGGGAGAAGGCTGTCATGCTATCTTTGAGTTTATGATAAACAACTAAATTCATTTCAATAAATAACTGTCAAGCACCTACTGTTCTAGAGGTTAGAGATATAGAGATTAACAACTACATAGTCTGTATTCAAGGAACTTACAATATAATGAGAGATATCAATAAAAGGAAGAATGTGATAATGGAAAATACAGAGCTAAACAAGTACATAAAAAGTTTGAAGAGAGTAAGATTACTTTTACCTGGAAGGGCTATGGAAGACTTCATGATAAAGATAGCATATGACCTGGGCCTTAAAGGAAGAAAAATATCTCAAGAAGTAGAGATGTGAAGAATTGGCATTTCGGGGATGATAGGTATTTTGAGGTTATATATTGAACCAGTAACTCTTAAGAAGTTAACAGTTTCCTAGGGGAGTAGTGATATAATATGTACATAAGGCAGAGTGTAATGGGGAAAAAAGAAACGTTGTGACAAAGTGATAAAGGACAATTTGAGGAAGAATAGAATTTTTGCCAGAGAAAATCAGAGAAGGCTACAAAGAGGGAATAGCACCTAAACTGAACTTGAAGGAAAAAAAAAGAATTACAAGTTGTGATGAGGAGGAAATGCATTTCAGACATGGTAGGGGTAGCCTGCACAAATGAACAAGGTTAGAAGTATAAAGGCTGAATTTTGGAAATAGCTAATATATTTCCAGGTTAAGTTACCAAAATGATAGCAGACTAAGCAATGGATAGTGCACTGGATCTGGAGTCAGGAAGACTCATCTTCCTGAGTTCAAATCTGCTCTCAGATTTGTGTGATCCTGGGCAAGTCATGAAGGAAATGGCAAACCAAATCTTTGATAAGAAACCCAAAATAGGGTCACAAAGAATCAGACACAACTTAAATACCTGAATAGCAACAAATTTTCTCCGATCCTACTCCAAAATGAGAATTCTGTGTAAGAGGTAAAGTAATAGCAGGCTAATGAAGAACCATAATGAGATGAGAACCTAATGAATTAATTAATCTTTAATCCCTAATTTACCTACCTAACACCTGATCTTATTCCTACATTCTGGTAAGACTATAGAGTTGTCCTTAAACTCTGGGATCCACTCAGCAATTTTCATGCAGTCCCTTCTAGTATACTTTCTCTGCCCCTGCCCTTCTTTGTGTTGAAACATTATGTTGAAACAAGCAAGAAAATTCAACTCTGTCCCTTCCCTGGTGGGGAGGAAGTAGAGGTATAGGAAAGCAGATGGTGCTTTAGCTAGAAATAGCAGGTGCTGAGAGAACTAAAGAATAGAGGGAACTGGAGAAAAGTGCTAAGTTACATGGGTGCTCCACTAGACCTGAGGGAAAGGGGACTGGTATCCAGCTAGGAATAGTTCTGTTCTGACATAAATTACTTGGGACAGGACTAAAGCCAATGGAAAGAGAATTCCTCAGTATGGGAGGACACTGACATAGCTTTGAGGTCCAGCCTTCAGGAGAATCTGCCATCAAGGGGAAAATAATCAGAAAGTGAGTTATAGAGGGAATATAAGAAATGAAAGACTGAAAATAATAAAGATCTCAGAAAGAAGAAAACTTTGAGCACAAGCAGCTAAAATAGTGAAGTTATTAACAACATAAGAGAAGATGACTTCCAAGACAGCTAAATTAATCCAAACATTTCTGAATAAATAATCAAATATAAAGGAAAATGAATCAATATTTCATGAGGCAGAGAGCTCTGTGGATTCTCAGGGAAACATGGATTCATAGAGGCATGTTCCTAAACAGTTTGAGTGCAATAAGAATCATGAATTTTTGGCCTGCACAGAAGAAATGATTGGCAGAACAACAGCAACAACAACAACAAAAAACAGACAACACTTGAATCCATTGTGGTAAATTTCTCCAAAGAAATAAAAGAGGGAACAACTGGTCAGGAATACAAACATACAGAAGTGAAAGACAATATGAAAGAAAAGAGAAGCAAAAAGTAAGAACATTAAAAGAGCACATTATCTCCATATAAGTAAACTATATTGATCAAGAGATAGGATACACAGAGACAACTTATGTATCATAGGTCTCCCAAAAGAGCAGAGCAGGTCAAAAAACCTAATGCCATGACAAAAGAAACAATAGAAAAAAAACACTATTTAAAACTTTAGACCACAGAAAACAAAGTGACAATCAAAAGAATTCACAGATCTACTCCAGGAAAAAAACCTATGCTGCAAACTCTAAGACACACAGTGGGAAAATTTAATAATTCCAATGAGAAATAGCTAATAGTTCAATTTGGTTGTAACATAGCATTAATGAAGTAATATGAAATAAAGTTGGGAAGGGAATTTAAAGCCAGTAGAGAAACTTAAATCACAGAGTAAAATGTTTACATTATATGTTATAGAAATTAGGTAAGGCATTTGATTCTCAAAAACAACTTCATAAGTACAGGATGACTGGGCAAAAGTTTAGGTGGGAAAACCTAAGTATTTTAATGGATTCCAAGTTCATTATGAATCAACAGTATGACATGGCAGCCAAAAAAGTTAACGAAGCCTTCATTAATAGAAGTATAGTGTCCAGAGAGAGGAAAGTGATATAGTTCTATTGTACTCTCCCCACTTCAGACTGCATGTGGAATACATCTCTGTTCAGCTATGAGTTCTGCTACATTTTAGGAAGGACATCGACAAGATGGAGTATTTCTGGGATAATTTGGTGTTGTGCAAACCATGATCTCTGTCTTGAAATGTTTAAAAGCTTGATACATGGAAGAGGGATTAGATATGTCAATATGGCAAAATGAAGATTAATGGTCAGGAGTTAAAGGAAGGGAGTATTCACCTAGATAAAAAAAGACCATTATAATGAATTGAATTGTCCCAAAATGGTAGTGATTTCTTTGGGTAGTTTCCTATCACTAGAGGCATTCAAACAGCAGCTAGATTATCACTTATTAATACCATTGTACAGGGAATTCACACTATGTGTTGAACTGATGACCTCTTAAGGTTCCTTCTAATTTTTTTTTAAGTTCAAAAAATTTTATTGAGCATATATACTCTGCAGGATGCTGAGACTACAAAAATGAAGAAATGCCCAGTCCCTGACATCAAGAAGTTTATTATCTATAGGGGAATGAAGCAAGTATACAAATGACCATGTGGCACCTGGGCCATGTCCATCTCCCACCACCACCCCAGAAAAGCTAATCAAGGGACAGGTATCCCATTCTAAGCCATAGCTCACAAGCCTGGACTATTGGGTTTATTTTTACTTGCCAAGCAGAAGACATATGAATCCAAAGCAAAAGACATTTAATCAAACAGCAAAAGTAATTAGAGTGATAAGAACAGATTAGCTACAATGCACACATAGATTACATTATTCTGTAAGTTACCACAACACTAATATTGAGGACACATTAGAGAGCATTTATGACTAGAGAACATATATGGAGGGCATATAGATAGGCAATACATATGGCTAGAGAATATGTGTGAAGAAACATGCAAGAAATGCATATGATTAGGACGTACTCATTAAGGGTATACATAGAAGGGACGTGTGTAGCATTGGTATAAGAGAGATGACTAAATTACCATCCTTTTATTAATAAACATGTTGGCCTTATTAATAAAATTATTAAATTACCCAGAAATTATGTCTCTTAAACTTTTAAAATGCCATCTTAGATTCCTTCTAATTCTGAAATTCCATAATTTTAGGAAATATTTATTTCTCAAATGTAGAGAGAAGTCCTTCACTCATTTTCTTTCTCACCCTGAATTTCATCCTAAATGTTAGGTTAAAAATGTATTTCATTCTTCTAAAATGCAAGAAAAAATCCTCAATGGAGAATTAACCTTCATTGGATAGTCATGGCAACATATATCTTATATAAAATGACTATTAACTTTGAAACAGCATGATAAAGATATATTCCATTCACTGATTTTTTGGTGTCATTACTCCTTCCTCCCCTTTGCCCCATTTGGTTTTGCAGACCCATTTACTTAAAATATAAGCAAGATTTTTGTGAAAATGAATTCAACTTTCATTTCCATTATGGTTCTTTTCTCTTCTCCCTATTCTTATCATTCTGCATTAATTGGCGTTTACTCTGAATGCCAATGGTTGTGCTTCTTAAAGATTTAAAAACAAGGATGTACCTTCTTTTCTGTTACTATTTTTTATCAGCTCAGAAAACACACGTGTGTGCACTGGGTAGTGGAGGAAGGATTCCACTGCTGTCTCAATGTAATCAGAGAAGTTAGATGCCTCAATTGAATCAATCATCAAACAGAATAATGTTTTAAATGTGCACACAAGATAGTTTATATCCAATGGTCTCTTTAGAAGGTATAGACTACCTTAATTAGGTGTGCAATTGTGATTGTGTAAGGGGATCAGTCATAGCACATTTTTGTTTTTCAGTAGTTTCAGTCATGTCCAACTCTTTGTGACCCCATTTGGAGTTTTCTTGGCAAAGATATTGAAGTGGTTTGCCATTTCCTTTTCCAGCTCATTTTAAAAATGAGGAACTGAGGCAAGGAGGATTAAGTGACTTGCCCAAAGTCACATGGCTAGTAAGTGTCTGAGGCTTTAAACTCAGAAAGATGAGTCTTTCCAACTCTAGGCCTGGGGCTCTGTCCACTGTGCTATCTAGGTGTTCTATTAGCACATAGGGACTATGTATAAAAAGTCAGTCAGGTCCATTGGTAGAGGAATCCAAGTTTGGGAATTAGAAAGGAAGGGGCAGGGTGGGGAGGTGGTTTAAAGAATGTCTCTCTCTTCTTCAGGAGTGATTCAAAATATGGAACAGAAATATTCAACTCCAGAACTTTGTCATGTCCATTGATTGAATTAATTAAGGTGAAATTGGAACCATCAATGTTTACATATATAAAGCCATTCCCTTGTAATTTACACACAACATTACTGACCTTACATTTGCTCTACATTTTCTTATTTGTCCTGGATGGTACATGTATCTGACATTACTTAGAAATGTTTGTTTTGTATCTTTTGAGAACTATATTTCTATTCTAATTTATCCGTTAACTATAAGAATGTAACTCACATTCTCTCATGCCTTACAAACTGCATTAGAATTAACATGCTTTAATTATTTTAGTCTCTCCCTCCCCCAAATTCCATACTTATCTATGTATTCTATCTCTGTCATGGATTATATCTCTTTTGCTCAATGTTCACTAGGTGAGTCAACCACCTCCCCCTTTTTGAATATTCCATTAATTATCTTAAACTGATTATGCCATGAGCAATTTCTTTTTTTATTGCTATTTTAGTCTTCATATATAATTTTGCTAGCTGCCATTCATTATTAGCCATTGTATAAAGCATCTATATAATGCTTTATAACCTAATTGGAACATTATTAATAGTCTCTCAACTTTTCCAGTTGTCAGTTAAGTACTCCATGTACTTACCCAGATCTGGTCTGCTAACATTCTGAATTTCCCACAACTGTGCTTAGGGGATAAGAGGAAATAATAAAGATTAAAGGAAAAAAATCAGAAAATTAGTCCTCTATCCCTTTTCATTCACTCTAGACTCCTATGAAAACCATGCTGAGCTGTCCATATGCAGTTTTAAAATATTGATGAATATTTTAAAAACATTTCTAATATACATACTTAAGGCATTTTTTTTATTTGTAGAGTTGTCACTCAGTATTTTTAAAAAACCATTGTAAGAAGTAATAAAGTAAATGTGGTAGCAAAAATTAATCTGCAGGTATTAGTTTGTTATAAAACACTAATATCTAGTATATTTCATTTAAACCTTGTTTAACAAAATGGAATAAGCATATAATAAACTAGTTGATTATTGTTTGATTAGCATAGCTTAATGGGAGTGAGAATTCTCTTATTAGACTAAACAAGTAAAATTTCTTAGATCTTGACGTCATGATGATGTATTTCAAAATGCAGTTCTATATTTTAATAAAATGTTAGGATCATGTGCAGTGTTCAGAGAAAAATGATGCTCGAGATAATTTATTTCAAAATTAAAGTCCTCACAAGTTTCAGAAGGTTCTGAAGGTTTTCAGAAATAGGGATCCTTTTCAGTCTTCCAGGATAGCCCAGAGTGGAGTGACAGGTTGGGAAATTTTTTTGGAGGAGTTGGGATATCTGGAATGGAGGATGGCTTCCAGAATCAGATTCTTCCCTCAAGAACATCAGATACTTTGAAAGCATTGGTCATATTGATTCCAGTTAGTAATAAGACCCCCAAAAGAGTATCAACCCGTTACTAGCTTCACAGAGGTGGCTTGGGCATCTTTGCTAGGATCTTGACTGTGGTCACAGGGTTAGTTGGTATTAGACATAGGAGTTGAATCCAGGTTTCTCCTAGAAGACCAGTACTCTTTGCTTTTGGATGGAGAGAAGCTGACTCTAAGGCCAATCAGAAGGGCATCAGGAGGATCATTTGGCCTGGCTCACAAAAAGAACGTCATATTTAGCAAGTGAAAAACTCATTACTCTTCAACTATAGGACAAAAATGAATTATCTCCTAGATTTATATCAACTATGATATTGTACCAAAGATAGTTTTTCCCTTTAATCAATACAGTTACATATAAAGGATCTGGAAAAGCATTTGTTAAATTTTTTTTAAAAATTTAAATTTTTATGGGTGCCCTATTGAGCAAATATTTCTATTTGTGTGTATATACATATTTGTCTATATAGAGATTTAAATATAAATATAGATAGATCTATAGATTTATATATCTACATGTAGATATAATATATATATTGATATATCTTTATACATAGATAGATATTTTATATATCTGTATATAAAGTTTTAAAAATTATGACCATTGGGCAGCTAGGTAGCACAGTGAGTAGAGCATTGGCCCTGGAGTCAGAAGGATCTGAGATCAGGTGCGACCTCAGACACATAACGCACAAACAAAGACCTAGCCGTGTGACCTTGGGCAAGTTACTTAACCCCAATTGCCCTCCAAAAAAGCAAACAAAACAAAACAAAATAAAAATTATGACCATGGGCTTCAAAATTTGGAACTTCTGAAGATTTCTAGTCTCTCAGGTGATGTAATATAAGGAATATTTTTGAAGTACTCACTATGTACAGAACCAGGTGCCAGATGCTGGAGAAAGATGCAAACCAGTTAAAACAAGGTCCTTGCCCTGAAGGAATTTGTAGTTTCCAGGTGAATGATGCTTATGTAGATAGCTATAATATCCGATAATGCAGCATAAGAAGCCTACAGAGTTACAAAGTACAATATGGTGTCTGAAGTTATTGCTGAGTGGAGGGATCATCTGCCTAGAGGCACTGACATTTGAATGGGACTCTTAAAGGATACACAGACTGGAAAGATTCATCACCCGGCCCTGTTAATTCCATTGGCACAAAGCTTGAATACATTCCCTACTTCATATCCTCACTTCTAACATCTTAATACAGACCTTTGATACCATCTACTAAGGTGATGGAAATAGCTTCCTTATAAGTCTTACCACTTCTGTTTTCTTCCCCTTACAAGCCAATCCATCTTTGATATCATTGTCAGAGTAATATTTTTTATGCTTTTATCTGGTCACCCTTTGCTTAAACACCTTTAGTATCTCCTAAATGAGTATCAGGTAAGTTTCTAAATGGCTCTTCCTGGCATTCATTGTCTTTCATAACCAGATATGATCCTGCCTTTCTAGTCTCTTATCTTACTCCCTTCTATGCATTTGATGCTACAACTAAATTAGATAGTTTTCTGCCCCTAGAACACACTGTGCCCTCAACATTAAATATGTTTCAGGCATATTTATTTGTCTATTTCCAGGATCCATGCATGATTTCATAGATATGGGCATTTCTTCTACTGACAGAGACTTTCTTGAGTTTCAATGGTAAAATATATATATATATATATATATATATATATATATATATATATATATATATATATATAAATCAATCACCTGGTAGTCAATCCTCTTTAGGTAGGCTTTTCCTTTAACAGAAGGAATATAGTCAGTCATCAGACCTTTACTTGAAGCCTTTTAGGGTGCAAGGACTTGTCAGAACTTATACGCCATTGACACTACCATGGCACTTCAAGAAACCATAACCATTTCCATAACAGTTATAATAGCTGATATTTATACAGTGACACCTAGGTGGTATGGTGGTCAAGTGTAGGTCATAGATCAAGTGAAATAACATGCAAAGCTCTTTGCATACCCTAAAATGCCATATAAATCCTAGCTCTTCTTATTATATGTATGGCATTTTAAGATTTGCAAAACACTTTACATGCATTATCTTTTTTTTTTTAAAGCAATTGGGGTTAAGTAACTTGCTCAAGGTTACACGGCTAGTCATTTGATTTATGCGTGGGTGCTCATTTTCTGAGGCCGGATCTGATCTCGGGTCATCCAAACTCCGAGGCCGGCGCTCTTACTCACTGCGCCACCTATATAGCCAGGTTCTAGAATCCCCAGATCAAGGAGAAAATACTCCAAGCAGCCAGGAAGAAACAATTTCAATATTGTGGAACCACAATCAGAATAGCATAGGACCTGGCAGTTTCTACACTGAGGGATCGAAGCTCATGGAATATGATATTCTTCAGGGCAAAGGACCTCGGATTAAAACCAAGAATTACCTACCCAGCAAAACTGAGTATCTTTTTTCAGGGGAAAATATGGTCATTCAGTAGAATAGAGGACTTTCAAGCATTCTTGAGGAAAAAACCAGAGTTGAATAGAGAATTTGACATTCAGACACAAGAAGCAAGAGATACCTCAGAAGGTAAACAGGGAAAAGAAATCATAAGGAACTTATCAATCCCAGCTCTTTTGCCCTCTGGAATATCATATTCCATGCCCTTCAGTACCTCAGTGTAGAAGCTGCCAGGTACTGTGCTATTCTGATTGTGTTTCCACAATATTGAAATTGTTTCTTCCTGGCTGCTTGGAGTATTTTCTCCTTGATCTGGGGATTCTAGAACCTGGCTATAATATTCCTGGGAGTTTTCTTTTTGGGATCTTTTTCAGGAGGTGATCGGTGGATTCTTTCAACCTCTATTTTGCCCTCTGGATCTAAAACATCAGGGCGATTTTCCTTGAGAATTTCTTGAAAGGTGATTTCTGGGTTCTTTCTTTGATCATGGCTTTCAGGTAGTCCAATAATTTTTAAATTGTCTCTCCTGGATCTATTTTCCAGGTCAGTGGTTTCCCATGAGATATTTCACATTGCCTTCTAATCTTTCATTTGTTTGGATCTGCTTAACAGCATCTTGATTTCTCATAAAGTCATTAGCTTCCATTTGCTCCAGTCTAACTCTGAAGGAATGAATCTCCTCAGTGAACTTTTGAGATTCTTTTTCCATCTGGCAAATTCGACTTTTTAAGGCATTCTTCTCCTCATTGCCCTTTTGTGCCTCCTTTGCCATTTGAGCTAGTCTATTTTTTAAGGTGTTGTTTTCCTCAGTCAGGCTGTTGACACTCATTTCATACTTTTCCTGCATCCTTCTCATTTCTCTTTCCAATTTTTCCTCCACTTCTCTTATTTGATTTTTAAAGTCCTTCTTAAGGTCCTCTATGGCCTGTAACCCGCTCATGTTTTCCTTTGGGGCTTTTGGAGCAGGATTTCTGACCTCACAGCCATCCTCCTGTTCTATGCTTCAATCTTCTTTGCCCCCAAAGTAGGAGTCTAAGGTTGCATTTGTCTGTTTAATTTGTTTCCTTTGCCTTGGCATGTTGCCACTTAATTTCTTGACTTTTGGGCTTGTTGCCACAGTATGGCTCTGGTGCCAGACGGGAACTTTCATCCCGAACATGTGTGGGGGGGGGACAACTTCAGTTTCTGGCAAGCTGGAAACCCACCCACGACCTCCCCTCCCCCCCATCACAATCCAGATCCAGGGAGGTTAAAGCAAGAGCGATTACCCACCAAGACTGATCACTGGATCTCCCTACAGTTTGCAGGCCAGGAGCTGGAGCTGCCTCTGAAAACTACAAAATGGTGTGTCTCCTCAGCGGCTTCTAGCCCCCAGGGGAGAAAGCCGACACGTTCCCCAAATACTTGTCCCAAAATCCATAGGGCACTAACCTCTCACTTTGTCCTAGGCATGTCTATGTTGATAATTCTGGAATCGCCACAGCTGCTGGTGTTCTGGGATCCCTCCAGCCGGCTGCTGGCCCTGATGCCCTGGGGATAAAACCGCAACTCAGGTGGACCTGTGCTCCGCTCCACCGCACTGTGCATTGAGCTGCTGGCTCCCAGAGTGCTGTGCTGGTCCTTCCTGCAGAGCTGCTGGGCTGTCCTCAGTGGGAGGTTAGCTTCTCTGTGTCGTTCTGTGGGTGCTGGGGCTCCAGAAGTTGTTCAGAGTCCCCTTTTACATAGTTTGGAGGTGATCTGGGGGGGAGAGTGGCTTGGAGGCTCTGTTTGTACTCCGCCATCTTGGCTCCGCCCCCCAAAAACAGTTATTAATACACATTTAAATTTACTAATTTCAACGTTATTGCCACATACAAATAAGATTTCATTTTGTCCTCACAAAAACCCTAGGAAGTAGGTGCTATTACTATCTCCATTTTCACAGATGAGGAAACTGAGGCCAACAGAGATTAAGTTATTTACCAGGGTCACTCACGTAGTAAGTGTATGAGGCAGGATTTGAATTCAGATTTTCCTTACAGTAGCATTGTACCACTTAGCACTTAGCATTGCCTTCTTGTACATTACTCACAATGCCTACCATTGTGTTGGTCACAATGACATGACAATATTCAATACATAGCTGTTTATTGAGTTTTTAAAATGAACTCACATATCTGGAATAGATGGTACCATACCAGGAGCTAAAGCTTCTAAAAATGGATGTTGAAATTAACTATTTGGCTCAAAAGTATTTTCCTTTAAGTTCTGTTTTGAGAAATGATTTTTCCACACATCTTTTATTTGCATTTTTCTCAAAGAATACAGATGGTGGAAGAAAAGGTTGCTTAAAATGTCTGCCATTAGTAATTAAAATAATTGTACTAAGTTGCCTGGGTAATGACTTATTTTTTTGTCCCTTGTTAACTAGTCACAGATGGTTAATTTTCTAGTCATCTCTGTCTCTTCAACTATCTCTCATAGTCTTAAACTCTGAGTGAAGATAGTTTAATTAAGTATTGCTTTGTTCCACACTCCCTCATTGAGCCTTTAAAGTTGACCGTGGAAAATTTGATAACGGAAAAATAAATGACTTAAAGCAGTTATTAATGTGAGCATTTAAACATGTTATCATGGGACCCAAAAGATATTATGCAGAAAATTCTGAAACATTATAAGATGTTTTTTCAGTAATTTATAACACATTCAAATAACATGTAATCAGATGGCATTTATTTCAAAATTGTTAATTAATCTATTCTGAGTTCACTTTTAAAATATAAAATAATGAACAAATGGAAATTTCTTTTTCTTCCTCTGTCCTCAGCTGGGGATTTCAAGGAACTCATTAGAGTGTAAACAAACACACCCTTATTTTTAAAGCCTTCAGGAGTGTTTCCTATAGAGCTTCTCTCCTAAGCATTTATTCCCTGAGCAATATATCCTATGTGGACAAACAGAATTTTAAAATGTCATATTTCTTAGTCCCTGGGGTTATTTTAGCTTTAGTTAGATTTAAGAATGTTAGAATTTTTGCCATAAAATCATATCCCTAAAGTTTCTGATGGCTTGTATTTATACTGATAGACTGCCAAATACATAAATGTTTCCTATTAAAAAATCCATTGCTCTTAATAGGTACTGCAATTAGATATCTTAAATTATTTTTAAAAGTATTAGTGAATACTTTTAAATAAATGTTATCTGATTACATGTTATTTCAAAGTTATACATTATAGAAAAAACATCTTGTAAAGCTTCGGAGTAGCAATAAAGTTGCATAGTGTCTTTTGGGTCCCATGATACATACTTAAATACTTTGATTAATAACTGCTTTAAGAAATTCATTTTTCCATTATCAAATTTTCCATGGTCAATTTTATCTAGCCATATTCCTATGAAGTTGGAAAACTTAGGAAAAGAATAAAATAAAATGAATTATTCAAAGATACACTGAAAAACCAAAAGATTTACTCCAAAGAGATCTTGGTTCTAAGAGTACAATATTCAAGTTCTTACTTTACTCCTACAACCTAGAAGATGCCTCCTACGACTTGAGGAAGACTTCAATCAAGTCTCAAACAGCCAGGATTTTTGTTTTGATCTGACAATAGTTTTGTTTATATAGAAATCGGATACATCGCGTAATCTTATGGCCTAAATTCTAGTTTCAGCTCTGACGTCAGGCATCAGTAAGAGCGGCAGGAAGTCTGCTTTCCCAATCGTAATTTAAGAGACAAGGCAATGAATTTTGTGCCAGTCTCTGAAAAAAGATAATCCCCCACCTCCTCCTCCTGAAAATACGGAAAATTCTTTATAAACCCAAGGGGGTAGTGGGCGGGGGGTTATACACATGCAGAAGTCCAACTGTGATTCAAGGAGAACTGAAAGACACGGGTGGGTAGCTGGGGGAAAGGTAGAGCATCCTTTCCCTTCGTCCTCTTAGGCATTTCCACCTGGCGATCCAGACCAAGTCTGGAAGTCTCATCCCGCCAGGCGTGAAGGGTTTTTTCTCCGCCTTCCGCCCCCCGCCCCCCCCCCCCCAAGCCCTTCAGCATCCTCCTTAGGCCGCTCTGTGCCCTCGCAGCAGGTGGCTGAGCACCCGTGGTGGGGGCGGGGGGAGGAAGGGAGGCGGGAAGCCTTAGATGGCTTGCGCGAGGGAATCAAGAGCAGCTCGGAGACTTCGTTCACGGGCTCTTAGCTCCGGTTGGATGGAGGTGAGGAGCGCGAGGCATCTGGGAGGAGGGGCAAGGCCAAGGTTGCGACTCGCCTGGCACGCGCAGGAGCCTGGTCCAGGAAAGGAACGGGGGGGGGGGGCATGGAGGGGGGGTGGTGGTGAGAAGGGGGAGGAGCCGAGTTTGGCTCCAGAGCGCCAGGCAGCTCCGTGGTGGATAGAGGAGGGGGATGGGGGCGGAGAGGGCGAGCAGGTGCATCTGCGCTGGCGCGCGGGGGCGCGGAAAGGCGGCGGGGGGTGAGGGGCGGGGATGTGGAGTCGTGCGCGAGCGGTTTCTCTCCCGGCTTGGAGGCACCCGGCGGGCTGCGCGAGGCGCGGACCCGCGGGGCTGTGACGAGGCTGAGGGGGCTGAGGCCGCCGCGGGGCACGAGCCGCGCTGCAGGTGACCGAGAGGAGGAGGAGCGGGGAGAACCGACCGCATCCTCGGCGCTGAAGGCAGGAAAGGGGGAATAAAAATAAAATAATAATAAAACCACAACAAACCGACGCCGCACGGACCGCAGGCCCGTGCCCCCTCCCCCAACCCCTTCTTCCCGGCATGAGCATCTCCCTCCTCGCCTCTGAGTGCTGAGGAGGAGCCCGGCGCGGCCGGCCAGAGATGCCCCGGCCGGAGGCGGCTTAGCGGGCGCGGGCTCCGGACCAAGGAGCCCCGGGGCGGGCCTGGAGATGGCTGCCCGGAGCGCCCCGAACTGCCACCTGCGGCTGGAGTGGGTGTACGGCTACCGCGGCCACCAGTGCCGCAACAACCTCTACTACACGGCCGCCAAGGAGATCGTCTACTTCGTGGCCGGGGTCGGCGTCGTGTACAGCCCCCGCGAGCACCGGCAGAAGTTCTACCGGGGCCACAGCGACGACATCATCAGGTACGGCCGCGCCGCGTGTCCCCTTCCCCGGCGTTACCTGCCTGCGCCTCCCCCCCTCCCCCCCGAGCGGGGCTTGTGTCTGGGACCCCGCTGGCAGCTGGAGAAGCCTATGGAGACCCCTGGGATAGTGATTCTTAAATGCATAAAATACCAAGGAGACTAATTATGTTGAAACAAAGCTCTCATTTCCCCTGCCTTTCTCCTCTCATCCAAGTTCACGCACGCTCGGGTTAAGACCCCCTATCCTGGAACTTGCACCTTCGTCAGCTCTGTTCCCAGGTTTTCCTTTGACTCTTGGAAAACAACCTTCCTTAGGAGCTGCCCCACTTGGAGCGTTGCGAGCTCCTTTTCCCCTCACTCCCTCTTTCCAGGCTCTCCTTTGAGTCACTTGGTTCATTTTCTTTGATTGCCTATCAGTGGTCAAAATAATGAAGAAGTAGTATTTGATAACATTTTATTCCATTCCATGAAAACACCCAGCTGTTTCTAATGAGATACATCTTGATGTAACAGGGTACCAGAAAACTCCGTCGCCTACTGGCAAATTAAAAAAAACAAAACATAATGCTCTAGAACTGGGAATGTTGTGTCACTGTAGTGGCAGAGTGGAGGTCACTAACCATTTGGGCATAGTTATTAGATAACTTCCAGGAAACGTCAAGTCCATTGACTTAGGAATTTGCAATGATTTCGTGGGTGGGGATTTTGACCTGTAGGAAATTCTTTTTAAAATAAAGAATCCCTGTATATTTTCACTACATTTTTTTTTGTTCTGTTGTCATGAAATAAGTCGTGAGATTTTTTTAAAAAATTCTAATAGCAACTTCTTTTGTATTTTTCTTTTTTCTTGCCAAAGTACCTCTCTTTAGTGTATTCTGTTCTTTCCGATAATATTATATTTGAGATAATGATTTTGTGTGTGTGTTTGTGTGTCTGTGTGTATGTGTGTGTGTGAACAGATAAACTTATCTCTGTGGTAACTAAAGATTTAACAGCAATGCAGACTAGACCATTGACAATGCACTAAGTGCTTTACAAAGGGGATATGCTTTTTTTTTTTTTTTTTTAAAGCATGTTTCCTACTTTTGTACCATGGTGGAAGATTTGTGTTGTTGGGTTGGATATACCTCTTAGCTTCTTTTTAATTCAGAAGAGGTAGGGAGAGGTATACTCAGAGAGGTATACTCATCTTTCATTTGAGCAAGGGATTTGGTACTTTCAACACTGCTACAGATACTAAAGTCCTTCAGTTGTCTTTATATATATAAATATACACACACACACATATAAAAGAGAGAAGAAATTAATAGAAGAAAGAAAGAAAAGACTATGAGAATAGCTTTCATTTGATAGGGAAGGAATTATCCTGGAAAACTCTTCCGTTGTCCTTTTTCTTTTCTTTTTTTAGGCTGCAGTGTAATTGTCTGTTTAGGAAGGAAAATGAAGAGTCATGACATTTTTTTTCTGAAAATAGTGTGATTATTATGATGGTATTCAGTATTCCAGATCTATGACAAGTGTCCAAGCTGCTATAAAACTCAAAATCAATATATCAATTTAAATAATATACTACATAGAAAATAGAGAAGTTTGCCCATAGTATTTTTGTTATTTTTCTTTCAACCTTGCTCCTCCTGTCCCTCTTGCTTGACTCTGATTCATGTAGCCTTAATTGAGGCACCATGACAGATGCTTAATCTGTTAGCAGAAATTCAGGTAGGTGGAATATGCAAGTTTTTTGGTAGTGAAGCCATATCTGTTGTGGCTAACCAAAAGCAGATGGTTTCAAGGCCTTGTAGAGGTGAAACTTGTAAGTTTCTCTCCAACTTGTCTTTTTTATGGAAGTGATGATTATTGGATCATTTGAATCTACTATGACAATAATACATTTTGCTTTCCTTTAGGGGGAGGGAAGTACAAATATTGTATATCCATTATCAAAAAATTTTAAGGCATAAAGTAAGCTTTTCTTTTTGCCATGTTATAACTAACTCTGATTTTATGCAGTATACTTATCAAAAATATATCCAAGCAAAACAGAATGAAGGATGTGGAAATTTGATATTGTAGTAAAGTTTTAATCCTCTGTGGAATGTGTGGAATAATTTTCATTTAATATTTAGGTTCTAAAAAATACAGCCATACATGGAAATTAGCCATAATGCTCTAGAAATTTCGTTCGTACTAGAGGTGGCAGAGATCAACTAAAGGAAAAAAAATCAATTAGGACATGTAAATAGGGCAAATATTCATAATTGCATTTTGATTGCACATTTCTATTTAAATTTATAAGCTACATAAAATTGATATTTTGACAGTTCTACTTAAGGAACTTTATGTTTTTGTAATTGTGAGGCACAGTAGAAAACAACAACGCAGTGCCACAATTTGATCAAAAACTAATGGCTCTCCTTGATCTTATGGTAGTAATTGATATTAGTTTTTCTTCATATTTAGGTAAAGTTGTGGAAGAAATATTAGAGGTTATCTAGTCCAACTACATTTTATGCAGGAAGAAATGGTATGGAGAAGTTAAATGATTTGTCCAAGGTCAGGTTGCAGTTTTCAAAACTGTGCTTCCCAGGTCTTCTGATTCTAAATCCAGCACTTTCACTGGATCATGATACCTTTCATTTGTATGAAATTTAAATTGCTTTTTGGGGGGTCAAATTGGAACTTAATCCAAAGTGATTCCAAGACATAGTGTAGTGGAGAGACTCTGGCTTTGGAGTCAGAGGACCAGTGTTCAAATTCTGCCTCTAATGCTTCCTCCCTGTATAATCTTGGGTAAATCATTTTATCCTTCTAGGTTTCAGTTTCCTCATATGTAAAATGAGATTGGGTTAGATGGCCTTTAAAGCTCTTTCTAGGCTTTTACATCCATGATCCGATGTTCTAATTCTCCTCTTATCACTTTCTTTCTATTTGAAGATCTCACTGTTATAGAAGATGTAGAGGTTGATGTATGATCTTTAGTTATTTGTATATTGAATTTATATGTACTATCACCCTGTTTAATAGGACGTACTGCCACATTGCTTAAATTTATGTTCCAGTGTGTTCTAAAGAACTTGTCTTCTAAGTCTTATTTATGGTTTCCCCCACCTCCCTCTTGGACCAGATCCTCCAGTCTCATGTAACCTAGGAAATCGAAGTTGTACCAAGGATATCTCTAATACTGGCTATACTCTATTGTCACCAATGACCTCCCCTTTACTTTCTTTTCCTTAAATGTTTTTGCATTAGTCTCATAATAAAATGGCTAAAGAGGTTAACTATAATAATCTGTTAGAGGGCTAAGACACTGTCATATCCTACTCATTTAAAAAAAAAATCATGCCTTTGTCTAGTTGAGAGCTTGAAGGTGTGTTGATACCAAATCTTCCTGTTAACTCCTGAAGAACACACAGTCTTTTTTTTAAATTTAGGTTTCTTTTTATCTATATACACCAGGATGTTATTCACATGCTTTGCTTTTTAAGAAACAGAAACTGGTAACAGTTTTTTCCATTGAACACCATTGGTCATGTGAAATTTATTGTGATACATGGTGTTAAATTACTTCATGGAATGAACCATGAGCTACTGATATGTAAGTTTTATAAAAATCTTCTTTATTGTCAGTTGAGAGACCGATAATTGTGCAACCTACCTATGAGGAGCCACATTGAAAAATGTAAGATTGAAGGGTCCCCAAACAACTGATAGCCACCAATGGAAGAGTAATTTAAGAGCATATGTTATGGTGGATTGGAAGCTTGTGTTTTTGGATTGTTTATGATATTTTAATAAAGCACAGATATTTTGTCATCAGTTTTTCAGAAATGTTTCGTTTGAACAGTGTAGGGTGAGGTAGCCACATTTATATATTGAGGTAAAATAATTTTTTAGATACAATTATAGTCAATTTAAAAAAATTCTATTTAATGTCCTACAGTTTTGTCATGTCTAACCTCTCATAAGTTTTAGCTAAGCATTGAATATTTTACAATTTAAAAAAAATTTGTAGGTATTCAGAATGATGTAGTAAAAGAATACTATTCAAGTCACATTCTTGACATTTTATTACTTATATGACCTTGGATTAGTAATCTCTCTGGACCTCAGTGACCTTTTCTATAAAATGAAAAAATTGAATTGACCTCCAGTGGACCTCTTAGCTCTAAGTCCCATAATATTTAATTTCAAGATTTAACAAATTATATTTGGTTCTTGCTGTTAAACTAATTTGTTGTGTAAAAAAGAACTAGAAGACACAGGTTCTGCCCTTGAGGGTTTTTGCAGATCACAGATTGTTTTAGGATATGCAGTATTTTGATGTTCAGCTTTGCTTTGTTGTCTTTGGTAATGGCAGAAGTATATCTCTTTTCACAGTACCTGTGTTCCTTAAAGGTTTCTTGTAAATTGAATGATTATAAATCTGATAATAATTTAAAAGTAGGCAAATTAATGGGGGAAGAACACTGGATTTGGAATTGGAAAGTCTGGGTTTAAATTCTGGCTGTATTACTTAGAATTTTCTCAAGGCTTTTCTTTTTTTTAAGACTCAGTTATCTTATCTGTGACAGTGAAGAATTATATTAGATGACCCATCACATGCTGTGCAGCTCCAGATTCTATAATCTTGTGTTCTTCTTCAGATTGAGGACAACAGCTTTTCAGGATTTGAGATGAGCTCCTTTAGATCTAGTTTGTTCTGCCTTGAAGTTCCAAATGCACACTTGGCTATTGTTGTCATTATGTATATCCTCCCAATCTTAAAATATGCATATCTACAATTTCTGCCAGGTATGTTTATTTTGGGAAATGTTCAGATTTTATATCCTCTGCCTCCCAATTCCAGTACCATACTGGAATTCTTTGAAAGGGATATGTACACCCAGAAACAGTATCACAGCAATCTCAGATTACATAGGTTTAATAAACTGCCCCTCACTAATTAGGGGCTAAGTTTACTTAACTTTCGTAGAGTGTTTAATGGTAATCTAGTAACTTTGTAAGATTCATGTAATGTATCTTTAGAAACAACAGATTGCTTTGCAGCATATAAGGGTGAAAACTACTGGAGTGCTAGCAGGTTTTGAAATGAATAGATAGATACATTTCTTGTTGAAGGGAGTGAATAAATTGAGGAAAATGGAGCAAATTGACATTGTCACTTATTAATGTTATTTTAAACACATCAATGGGTTGTTTGAGTTTAATCTTTTTTTTTTACTTTTCATTGTAATAATACATTTCCACAAACTTGATTGCATGCTTGAATAATACAGAGGACTGTTTAAACAGTTTTTTGCAAGTAATCCAAGAACATAATTTATGTGCAGAAAGTAAATAGCACAGTAAGAAAAAATCATATTCAGGGACTAATATGAACTTAGTATCAGTAATTTTAGTATTTTTCTTCAACCTTTGATTTCATTTTCTGGATTTAAAAATGACATTAAATTTGACTCATTTTAGCATTTAACTTCAGAAGTAGAAAAATGTCATTTTCTCAGGTTTATTAAACTTATTTGGTATGTAGTTGACTTCATCTTCCTTGATAAGGATGAAATGTAGCATGGTCACATTCAATTATTGTTAACCATGAACTTGTGTCTTTAAACTCAGTTACTTGCATTGCAATTTTGTTTTTCCTTCTGAATAAAACTGTTGACAAGTAGTTTGTTCATTGTTGTTTTTTATTCCCTTTTTGGAAGTATTAACAAGTAAGTAAATATTTATCTTTACTAAGAGAGGAAGAGAAACCTGAAGAATCTAAGTAATTTATAAACTTCATAATCAGTTTTTTAATAATTGAGAGCTAGTTGTACTAATAAAAATCAGTTTTTAGTATTACATGATCCATAAAATGGCAGAGTAGTTGTTTTCTGTAAACTCTTGAAATCTCAAAACATCAGACAAAGGCATTATGCAAAAGATCTAGAGATCAAAACTACATCCAGAAAAGAAACCAAATCCCACACTATTATGTGGAATAACATTGACAAGTGAGGTACTTGAAGCTTCTTCTCTGTGTGTCAAACATGATTAGCATAAGTACCTTCAGGCTTGTATTTCAGTGTTCACCTGTGGGTATCCCTCCCCAGTCCTTCCACAACAGTGGTCCAGCTTGAATACCACTTTACCCAACAAGAATCAGAAGACAGTAATTTTACCCAGCCACAGAGAGTAAAAAGGAAGCAGTGGGAGAGAAGAACTGGAAATGGACAGTGTAGGGAACAGCACAAAATTCACTCGGGGAGAATAATTTCCATGTCTTTTTCTCTAAAAAATATTCTCATAATCTGTGTTGCAGTATGGCCTTCTGGGTCATGAGTGGGGGAAGGATAGAGGGGGAAATTTGGACAATGTAAAAAAAATCAATAAAATTTATTTTAAGAAAGTTTCTATGCCTGAAAGAAGCTGGGTGTTGAAAACCTATTTGGTACCAACATTTTTTTTCTCTTTTCAATAACATCAAATTTACTCTAGGCAGGGACCAGGACCAGGTTCTCTTGCCAACTCAAGGTTGAACATGCATAGCATCTTGGGATTGGGCAGGGAGAAGGGAGGACATGAAGAATGAGGAAGGAAACCAAAGACAAGTAACTTGGAATATAAGAAAAATGCTGAAGGACCAAAATGTCAAGGGAAAATATCTGGATAAACAATTAGTTCGTTAAGCAGGCAAACCAGCAGAGTAATATGAAAACACAAAGAGAAATGACTAAAATGCAAAGAGAGGCCAGAGCACAATGAACAAGCATTATACAATGAAGGTAAATTACTCAAAATTCGTTGGTAAAAAAAAGAATGCAGCACTGTCCCTAGAAATCATGGAATGATAGCAAGAAACTCTAGAATAGTTTAAAATAGAAATAAAACTTGTAAAAAAAAAAGAATTCATGAGTGGTATAATATTATGTATATGGAGCTAGACTTAGGGTCAGGAGAATTCTGGCTTCAACTCCTGTTACAGACAATGACTTTCTGAAATTATGAGTAAATTATTTCACCCATCATCCTCATCCCCTTCCCACCAGAAACTTGTATTATGGACCCTGGAAACACCTTGGGCAGTGATAGCTGAGCTTTTGCCCTATTTTCCCAGAACAAAACTTTTGCATCAATTTCTGTCCCTGATTTCCAAATCTTAATGGTGGGCAAATACTCATTCCTTCCCTCATTTTCCAGCTCTCCATTCTGTATTGTCTTCTAGCTCCTTGAGAGCAAGAAGTCTTTCTTCTTTTTGGATCACCTTCACTTCATATGATGGGCACTTAGTAAGCACTTAATAAAAGCTTTGACATTCATCATCATTATCATTTGACCTCCACATGCCTCAGTTTCCCCACCTACAAAATGGGCAGGCTTAGGCTTGATGGCCTCTAAGGTCCTTTTCAGCTCTAAGTCTATGATCCTATCATCTGTATTAGGCATAAAGATGGATTAGAAATCAGATTTCAACAGAGTTTAGACATAGATCAGGAAAAAAAAAATAGAAAATATGATGGAGAATTTCTATCAAATTTCTCCAAATAAGCAGAAACTTTCGAAGAGAAGACAGATTTGGAACACAAAAAATATAGTCATAGAAGAAAATTCATCAAAAGAGAAACAAAGGACAAGATCTTTGAAAGAACATGTGAATTCTTTGTAAACCAAAGGAACTGATACGAAAACAGGGTGTGCAGAGACCACTCAGAAGACCATGATAAATTTTAAAAAATGCTGTCATGATGAGGAAATAATACAAGAAAACTACCTAAAGTTTTGAAAGAGAAGTGCAAAGTACTGAATTGATTCATATATTAAAACCTTATGATTTAAAACCCCAAGGCATGTAATGGTTAACTCATGATTTTAATTTTGGACACAACAAAATTTGTAAGTAGCCAAGTAAAAGCGTTAGTCATGAAGGAATACTATATTAACCCATGATTATACCAAAGCCACAAGAAATCAAAACAGAGAATGTAAAGTGGGATATCCCCAAAAGTAAAGAAGCTCAAGCTTTAGGCCATTACCATCATCATCATCATCCTCATCATCACTAGCGTTTATATAGCTCTTACTATGTGCCAGGTGTTATGCTATGTGCTTTACAATTGTTATCATATTTCATCCTCATAACAACCCTGGGGAGGTAGGTGCTATTACTATCCCCATTTTACAGATGAAGAAACTGAGGCAAACAGGTTAAGTGACTTGCTCAGTGGCACACAGCTCATATGTGTCTGAGACTGGGTATGAACTGAGATCTTCCTGACCCAGGGTTCAGCTCAGTATCCATTACACTACCTTGCTGCCGATAATATAACCTACCCTTTTAAGCCTCGTCTAATCATCAACAAAAAAATTGAAGTTTCATTAAAAGAGGGTGGGGGAGGAGGCAGGGAGAGAAAGAAAGAGGGGGCGAGGAAAGAAAGGTGCTTATTCTGTCTTAGGTGATCTTGGCATGTTCCAAGCATATCCCATCATACTAGAAAAAATACAAACAGGTATGCACATTCTACTTGCACATATGACAAACCGAAAGCACAAAAGTCATAGCCTTATTAAGAAAAGGCTATGTAATGAAATAAATTCATATGTGTTTATAGGCTTTTGTTTAAACAAGAAAATAAAACTAAGGCATAAAAGAACAAAGAGAGGTTATTATTAAACAAGAAAAAAAGATCTAAGGGATTAATTAAAACATTTAAGGAAAATACAGATAAATATGGAGAAGAGCAGGAGAAGAAACTGAATTTAAATGCTGTGGATTAAATCCTGTGATATGCTATAAATGAATCATCTTTGGTAGGGAAAATTGTACAGTGGGGACTTGCCTTAATAGGGAGATAGAAAGTAAGAGAGAGATGGGACCTAGAGATGCACCCCCTTTCTAGTCCATAGTTATGTAGAAAAAGGATTTAATTTTTGTAGTCTTTCAATTAGAGGATGGGTTTTGGGAGATTAGGATTAAATCAGTGGGTGGAGGGAATGTCTCATTTCACAGGAAAGGAAAGTATGCACTAATGAGTGTTCCCGTGGGTATGTAGGTGTGTGTGTGTGTATGTGTGTGTGTATTATGTATACACATCCATACATATGCACACACATATACACATATATGTATATATATGCACATATATACATACATGCCTATAGAGAGATAGCTTATAACAGACTTTGTGTGAAGGGATTGTATGCTAGGAGATAAGCTTCTTTGAGAAATTGATGTACCTCTCAGGACTGTATTCCCCCATAGGAAAGTGAAAATGTGTATATCCAAAGATTTGTTAGCACACGATGGTGGGAGTGGGGGACATAGGAGAAGAGTCAGGACAACTTTGAGATAATCGTGGTGGATGATCATGATGAGGGCAGGGGAATAGGACCACACCTTATGACTTGGGACACACCATATGATTCCCACCACATGACACTGCTTCCATTTGAGGCTGTTTTCTTCCAGATTTAATATTTCTAAGAGTGAGGCACAGTAGAAAATAAGGGAGGGGAGAGGATAAGCATTACTAATTCAATAAAATAGAAAAGATGATAGGAGTTCAGATTTGGTACTCCAAACACTTTAGCCTTGTGAGGGATCCAGAAAGAACTAAGAAGCAGGTAAGGAAACAAGCCAGCCTATGAGCTAAAGAATAGAATTGAGAATAGATTAAAAGGGGAGAAAAATAAGAAGTTAAAATTGCTTAGAAAAGAGTGCCATAAAAGAATATTATTTAAACTAAGAATTTGAGGGAGGAGAGGAAAGATTTTGTACTATATACTTGGTGAATGGGGAATGGAAAAGCTCAAAAGTGATGGGGTAGGAGGACAATAAAAATAAATAAAAATAAAAAATAAATAAAAAAATAAAAAGATAAATTAATAATTTAAATATATGCAATGGCTAGGGCAGATGAATTAGGATAGGACATGTAAATTGAAGTGGAGTGGGAGGAGAGCCTGTTAGAAACTGGAATATACCTTTTATTAAATTATATTTTTTGCAATCAGCAAAAATCTGACTTTCTCCCTCTTACCCCAGCCCCCCGAATTGAGAATTAAAGAAAAGTAAAGCCTTGGGGCGGCTAGGTGGTGCAGTGAATAGAGCACTGGCCTTGGAGTCAGGAGGACCTGAGTTCAAATCCGACCTCAGACACTTAACATAAAACTAGCCCTGTGACCTTGGGCAAGTCACTTAACCCCAACTGCCCTACCTCCCCCCTCCAAAAAGCAAAATCTAAAATAAAAAAGTAAAGCCTTTGTTATAAGTGTATAGCCAAGTGAAATAAATTTCTGCATTGGCCAGGGCTAAACATAATGTTTTTTTTGCAAACTGAGTCACTCACTTGTCCACAAGGAGATGGGTAGAATGTATTAGCCCTCTAGAATCATGTTTGGTCATTATGCTGATCACAGTTTCTGATTCTTTCTAAGTTATTTGTACTATATTTGTTCTCCATGTTCTATTCACTGTGCATTAGTTCATACAAGTCTTCCCAGGTTTCTGTGAAACTTTCCCCTTCATTATTAATTGTAGCATAATAGTATTATATCACATTTATATAACATAATTTGTTCAGCCTTTCTCCAGCTGATGGGTATTCCCTCATATTCCCATTCTTTCTCATCTCAACAAAAGCTGTAAGTATTTTTATATATCATTTGTTTAGGACTAATTCTCTAAATTCCTTAATCTACCCTCCTAATTCATGATTTTCCCCTTTCCCTACAATTTCCCTATTAAGCAAAATGTATTTCTATCCACAACTCTGTGTTTTCTTCCCTCCTTTGACAAGTTCAGGTGAGAATGCGGTTCAAGTTCAACCACTCCTCCACTTCCTCCTTGTTTCTATAGATATCTACTTGTAAACCCTAATGATGTGAGAGGATTTCCTCCTAACCTTCCTTTCCCTAACTCACCTCCCTACTCCCAATATGTTCTTCTTCCCCTTTCTTTCTAATCTTCTCTTAAGATCATTAACATATAATATAACTACTCAGACACCTTCTGTCTAATTAGACTCCCTCTGTGATTCCTGATGATTTTGGGGTATGTTAGAGCTGTTTATTCTTGGTTAGTCCCTTACAATTGTTCACTTGTGTTTACCTTTTAGTTTTTTCTCTTAACTTCTGTATTTGAACCTCAAAGTTTCTCTACAGTTCTGTTCTTTTCATTAGGAATGCTTGGAAGTCTTTTATTTCCTAACAATTCAGGTTTTTTTTCCCTCCGTAGCATTATGCTAATTTTGCTGGGTAAATTATCCTTGGCTGTAAGCCTATATCCTTTGCCTTCTGAAATATCATGTTATAAACTCTCCACTCCTTAAAGTGAAAGCTGCTAAATTGTGTGTTATCCTGACTGTGGCTAACTACTTAGTGTACTACGTCCAAGTTGTGTTACTTTTTTAAGTGAAGCTACTTAAAATAGAAGATGGTGTTATCTTTCAGAATTATAGGTAGTATGGAGATCTTAAATAAAGACTGGAGGAGGTCATAGAAGATAGAGTAGATGTCCATTGGATCGGATAAATTAATATATCCAGCTCTTGGGACTGTGATTCAATCTAACCATTCTGAAAAGCAATTTAGAATTATATATACACACACATATATATATATATATATACACATACACATATATACATACACACATGAAAGATATTAGAAGGTCTATACCCACTGACTTAGAGATCCCATTGCCAAATCTATAGCTCAGGAGCAAAGACAAAAACAGAGGTTCCATACTAAAAACATTCAGAGTAGCGTTGGAAATGACTAAATGCATTTTAGTGTTTGAATGTAATGAAATATGATGAATAAGAAAAGTTTTAGACACATGAGGATTATATGAACTGACAGAGTGAAATCTTCAGAGTCAAGGAAACAAAGATTAGAATATAAATGGAAAAGACAATAAAACAAAAATGACCAAGGTGTAATTATAATAAATGAAATTGGTCACTGAAAACAGTTGAGAAAATGTATTTCCTTCCCTTTATTTCAGAGGTGGGGACCATGGGTGTGGAATATTGCATATACTGTCAGCTGTCAGTCAGTCAATAAAGAGGTAGTAAACATTTATTAAGTTCCTAATGTGCTAGATACTGTGTAGGGACTGGGGATGCAAAAAAGCAAAAGATACTCCCTGCTCTCAAGGAGCTCACAATCTGTTGGGGGAGATAACACAGACTAATATATACAAACAAGCTATATACAGGATAAATAGGATGTAATTAAGAGAAGGTAGGCATTAAAATTAATGGAGGTTGAGGAAAGCTTCCTGTAGAAGATGGGATTTTAATTGGGGCTTAAAGCCAGGGAAGTCAATAGGTGGAAGTGAAGAGCAAAAGCATTCCAGGATTGGGGGACACTCAGAGAAAATTCGCAGAGTTCAGAGATCCAAGTATCTTGTTTGTGAAATAGGCAGGAAGCCAATATCGCTGCATCAAAAAGTACGTGTAGGGGCGGCTAGGTGGCGCAGTGAGTAAGAGCACTGGCCTTGGAGTTGGGATGACCCGAGATCAAATCCGGCCTCAGAAAATGAGCACCCACACATAAATAATGACTAGCCATGTAACCTTGAGCAAGTTACTTAACCCCAATTGCTTAAAAAAAAAAAAAGTACGTGTAAAGGAGTAAGGTATAAGAAATAAAGGAGAGGGCTAGGTTATAAAGGGCTTTAAATACTAAGTGGCATTTTGTACTTGAACCTAGAGGCAACAGGAAGCCACTGAAGTTTATTATGGGTGAGTGTGTGTGTGTGTGTGTGTGTGTGTGTGTGTGTGTGTGTGTGTGTGTGTGACATGATTGAACCTGTGCTTGAGGAAAATCACTTGAGTGCTTAAAGGGATGTGAATTGGAGTGGGGAAAAATGTCTTGAGGTAGGCAGGCTATTGCAGTAGTCTAGATATGAGGTGAGAAGGACCTATACTAGAGTGGTGGCAGTGACAGAGGACATTTCCTTTTCTTTTTTAATCATAGTTACAAGGGAATGTTTGCCCTTCTGTCAAGGTGTGGTTCAGGTAAAAACCTACATAAAGCCTTTTCTTATTTCCAGTTAGTGACCTCCCTCCCAAATGAACTTGTTTTTAAGTGCTATTTGCATTTAATCTTTATATAATTATATATGTACCTGTCTTTCCTTTTAGAATGTATGCTCCTTATGAATAAGGATTGTTTCTTTATTGTATTCTATCCCTAGCTCCTAGCACTGTATGTGGCACTTCATAAATATTTATTGCTTGCATTATTGGTTGATTCTTCTTTGAAGTTCCTTATTTGTTATGACTTGTTCACTTTCACTGTGTTCCTCTCCATTGTCCCCACTGTGATAATAATTTTTAATTACTTAGACTAGGCTTTAGAGAGAGGCTTTATTTAGAGGCAGTATGACTTGTAGACATACTGCAATAGTAGTAGAATATTAGTATTAACAATCTGGACCTGTGTTTCTGGGAGAAGTCTGATGTCATTAAAGGAGCTTTATAGTTTTCCAAAGGTAGCCCAGCCTACTTTTCTCCATTTTTTTTTCAGTTCTGAAACGAACTTACTGCCAAGATTAACTTTCTGATCTAGTTGTATACATACAGATGATCAAGTGCTGTGAAATTTTTCATTTTAACTACTTATTATAATGTGGGATGTAGATACATTTCATCCATTTGGTTTTTTTCCTGTGTGAATGGCTAGAACAAATGCCTTTTAAGTAGTTATATATCTCTTCCAGGATGTTCTGCGATGTTCTGGGGCTTGATGCAACCAGCATGATGTCATTCACAAACAGGAGCATCTAGAAGGCCTTATCATCCATAAATCCTTCTTCAGTTCTGATCTCCATGACTGTGGTGAACAACCTTGGTGAGCATACTTCTTCCTGTTTTATGCTTCCCTTGATATTTATAGTCAGAGGGTTGTTTGAATCCTTGAATAATTTTTGCTACATTTATGGGAGCAATCTTGTTGAAAGAGAGCCTTTAAGATGTTGTTTTGCTCTACCAAGTCAGTTTTTTAAATTAACAGTTAGAGTTGAACTAAATGGCTTCCAAGGTTCTTTTCAGTTTTGGATTATGATTCTTATTAGTACAATGAAATCATATATTCTTTCGATCTTTTTTTTTGTTTTGTTAGTTTGTGTGTTAGCTACTGTGGAATATCACTTGTAAAATCCTACTTGTTTCCTATAAATACTTTCATTGAGGATACTCTTAATTGTTTATTAAGTAATTTTCATTAAAGCTATATACAGATGGGAAAGTAGGACCAGAGTTTGGTAATTATTGATGTTTTCTTGGTCACCTTTTTCAGTATTAATAATTTTGAGTTGTTCACATGTTTGATTTCTTCCCTTATGATACCTTATGAATTTACATCAGTTAAATGCTCACAGTTATGCTATCTACAGCCACAGGTCTTTTTTATGTACACTTGATCTAATCGCGCTGTTTTTGTTCTCTTTAGAGCCATTTCTACTTCCTCTATAAAGCATATCCAGGACTCTGATGTCAGGCTCCAAGTGTGGTAGCTCTACTGTCCATGATGCCCCTCCAAATTAAGCCATCTTATACTTTAATATTCAGTTACTTCAATGTAAAGGTGGACATAGGGTAAGATAGCAGAAAATATATAAAAATAATTATTTCAGAGTAAGAAATGAGAAAGGTCAAAATCTTGTAGACTAAAAAAAAATCTTGTAGACTAATATTGAACCTCCACACCTTTATGTCTTGAATACTTTCTTTGAGAAAATAGTGGGTACTTTCTCAAATAAGAGTATAGTGTGCTATCGTTTAGAATATGAGTATAATATTGGGAGACACCAGATGTGACAAGTAGAAAATGTCATCAAAGAAAATGAAATTGATTATATTTTAGCAGGCAGTAAATGACTAATTATTGAGTTAGGGGTTATTTCTGAATCAGCTGTGTATGTACCAGTGACTCACTGGAGAAATAATCTCAATCAGTACCACATCAGAAAAAGGATAAAAATTGGAAGAGATCATTGTATTGAAACTGAAAAAAAATGGAAAATGGATAAAAGAAAAGAAATCAATGCAGACTAACACCATTTTCTAAGAAAATTTAACTGATGTAAATCAATTGCCAGGATGTAAATGCCTAGAAATCACCTCAGCACAGAATTTCCTCTTCTTATTAGCCAAGGACACCATTCATTTGCAAATATGTTTTTGCAAAATCTAGAGGAGGAAGATAATCAAACATTATGAACAGTATTGTATCAAAATAGTATGGAAATAGAGGGGAAAAATAAGTTTATAGAAACCTTGACTAAAAACTCATGGAAGCAGATTATACCAAGACCATTTAAGTATTAAACTAGAAGGATAACAGATGACAAATGTAAAAGATCATAAATGTTTTTCTAATAAAATCTTTTCTTCATTGATGACAGGGAAGCCAACACATGATTCTAGTATATCAGTTCCATAGCCCTAAAGAAAATGGATTTGGCAGTTGGACAAAATCTAGTGTAGAGTGAGAATGGTTTTTATTGGAAGGTGAAAAAATTTTGAGGGCATCGAGAGATGGATTCTCTCAGAAAGGGAGGATACCATAGGCTTAGGAATATATTTTGAACTTTATTATTGTCAAAAAATGTGACTGAGAAAATATCAGCGTCTGTAAGCTTGTGTGCTATTTTCTTAGCTCTATAAAACTTTCACGAGCATATCCTCTCTCTCTCTCTCTCTCTCTCAAAAAAAATATATATATTTATATATATAAAACTATTACATATATATCTATATCTACATATCTATAATATATGCTCAGTCACTTAGCAGGCTTACTAGGTGTCAGGTACTATGCTAGGTACTGGGAATACAGTGACAAAAAACAAAACAGACCCAGCCCTTAATAAGTTTGTGTTGTATCAGGGGTGACAAAACACACATAAACACATACAAGTGTATACATACCTATGTTAAGAGCACATTTTATGAAAGTATGAAAAAGGAACAGGCAGGCTCTGTGTATATATGTATTATATGTTAAGTGTATAGGTGTGTATATATGTATGTATACTCACAAATACACAAATGTGTGTATCTGTGTGTATACACACACACCCCTACACATTTATTTTGGGGGCATACTTTATGAAAGTATGAGAAAGGAACAGCAGGTTCTCACAAGTGATATTCTACAGCAGACCTTATTTTTATAGTCATCGAAGTGACTGAATAAAGAATTTCATTGTATTTATTAACTGTAAAAACAAAATTTTATTTAATAGAATAAAATGCCATCTTGAAGCCACTCCTTCAACAAGATGTGTCCAATGCATATTTCAAAGTCAAGATTTCTTGAAAAAACTCAACATAGAACTTTATTCAACTCTCTGACTATCAATATTGAGCATAGCATAAGAGAGGGAGATATATGTTCAGCAAAGGTGTTTGCCAGTCTTGTGGAGGATGTCCAGTATAGAGTCCAAATGAAAGTAAGATTTCTTGTAGGTGCTAAACTCCTTGAGATGGTCCTGTTTGTAGATGACATTGGTGATAACACCAAACTTTTGATCTTGCTACTTGACTCACCACACTTCTCTACAAGTATCTTTTATTGCCTCTGCACAAGAAAGGGTAGTACAGGAAGAAAGAGCAAAGAATCTGATAACAGAATCCCAGTCCAAATCCTGATTCAGCCACCTACTACTTGGGTGACTTTGGGCAAGTCATTTAATATCCCTTATCTGCATTTTCCCCATATGTAAAATAAGGGAGTTGAACTAGATAGCTGTGTGTTCCCTTTCAGCACTAAATTTATTGTGCACTGTTGCAGTTTACTCTTGCCCACTATTCTTTATTGTCCTCTGGGTGATCCTCATGACTTTAGTTCTTCAGAGACTGTATGTCATAACTTATAGCCATTAAAAATCATTGAAAGAAGGAATCCCCAAAAGTACTTATTAAACATTTGCTATGCACAAAGCACTGTGCTAAACTCTGGAGATACAATGACACAAACGAAGATAGTCTTTGTCTTAAGGAGCTTGCATTCTAACTGTGGAAGAATCACACAGTGGGGAGTGGTGGTGAGGGATGGGCACTTTGGTCCTAAAAGTTACAGTTAGCTGAGTTGGTCATTGGGAAGTAGAATGGCAGGTACAATTGCAGAATTGATTTGATCATGATGTTTATGGTTCCAGAATTGAGAAGATGGGACCTGTCTTACCTGTGAACAAGTACGCAGCTGTCAAGGAGGAAAAGGCTGCAGAGTAGGAAGGGAACAAAATATGAAGTATGATTGACAAGACACTGAAATAGTGACATGGAAGAGACAGTCATTGGGTAGGACAGCAGTGTCTCAGGGTAGCAATGTGTCTAGAAAGATTGCTGGTCTTTTTAAAAGAAAAAATACCTTTCAAAGAGAAGCTTGAAGTCCCTAAAAAGCCCTGTGCAATTCAGCCTGTCTTCCTATTGAATTCGAAGCTTTGTTCATTTTCCAGGTATAGTAGATTCCCAAATATGTTTAACTGAACCAGCTGCATAGGTTGTTTATCCAACTGCATATCATAGCCTAAACAACAAATTTTCTTCATCATTTTAGGTCTTCCTCCTTTGTGGATAGTTAGGCCAAACTTTAGCGATTATGTCTCATTTAGAAAGCTCAGCAATACTGCAGATGGCAGTGTTATGCACAGAAAAGTGTGGCTAGAGGAATCCACTTTCTTTGACTTGGATTCTCCTCTAGACCAAGTATAAGCAGTGGAAGTCTGTGTTGGAAGGGGCCCTGTATTGAGGGCCCTGAGGAATCAGTTTTCAGAATATCTGAACAAGAGGAGGATGTCAAGACATAAAAAATGTTTTGGACCTCGTTACCCTTGCAGGGACACCAAGAAAACACGAATAGTCATCATCCCATATACCTATTTAAGAAACGCAGAAATTTTATGTGATCTTCCACATTAGGTGTGTCCTTGATGAAGTGATAAGAAGAGATCAGGCAGGCTTTAGCAAATATAATTCTAAGAACACATTTTAGTCACACGGTTGACTAACAGATTTAGTAAGTACAAGATCCCATTGTGCTTACTGCTTTTTAAAAAAATCTTATTCCTTTGAGCAAAACATGATCTTAAGGTCTTCCTTCAAGAAGGTAGCATGATGAATATTTCAGAATTATATAAGATTCCTTGAAAAATAAAATAATGGAGATGATTTTGTTTGGTATTCCAATTACTAGATTCAAGTGATATAGCACACAGAACTGTATGTTGATCAAAGCATCTGTCAGCAGAGATTTGTGATAAATCCATATATAGTATTGTTGTTGTTTAGTTGTCCAACTCTTCATGACCCTACCTATTTGGGGTTTTCAGGGCAAAGACACTGGAGTGATTTGCCATTTCCTTCTCCAACTCATTTTACAGATGAGAGAAATAAGGCAAATCTTGCAAGTTTGGGCAAGTGACTTGCCTGGGGTCACACAGCTAGTAAGTGTCTAAGGCCAAATTTGAACTCAGGAAGATGAATCTTTCTGACTCTAGAACTGGAATGCTATCTACTGTACCACCTGGATTCCCCTGCAAATAGTAAGTTGGTAAAACTTAACTGAATTAAATTGAATTTGTTGATAGGTGGTACTTGAGTTAATTGCTTCACTTCTCACCTTATTTCCTTTGCCTCCTAAAATGGGTATAATAACATCTGCTCTACTTACTTTATAGGGTTGTTCTGAAGAAAGTACTTTATAAACTATAGTAATCTGCATAAATGAGAGATTCTCTTGTTATTGAGAGCCCTTTTGAGATGCTGGAATTTGATACTATGAGAAAAATGGAGTGAGGAAGAAGAGAAAATCCTTGTAAATCAATTAGGAAGGAGAGCTGCTTTGCTAATTCCTTCTAACATCTGAATTAGGCTTTCTCCAGAGTTTGTATTTTAGGAGCATTGATAGTAACTTCATGCGTCACCTGTCCATCAGATTATCTTCACCTTGGATAGACATCACAAATGAATTAGTTGGGTTCAGAATTAAATAGAAAGGAAAGAAACATGCATTTATTAGACATCTTTTGTGTGCCCAGCACTGTTCTAAGCACTTTACAAATATTATCTCATTTGATCTTCACAGTAATCTTGAGAGCTAGATTGAGAAAACTGAGGCAGACAGGTTAAGTGACTTGCCTAGGGTCATGCAGCTAGTATCTGAGGATTTGAACTCAGGTATTCCTGACTCCTAGGGGCAACTACTTGTCACAGTGGATGGAGTACCAGGCCTGGAGTCAGGAAGACCTGAGTTAAAATCTGACCTCAGACACTAGCTGTGTGACCCTGGGCAAGTCACTTAACCTCTGTTTGTTTTAATCTACTGAAGAAGGAAATAGCAAACCACTCCCATATCAATATTTTGCCAAGAAAACCCCAAATGGGGTCACAAAGAGACACCAGTGAAATGACTGTACAAGAATTTTCTGACTCCAGGCACAGCACATCTAGCTGCCTCTTAGAAGGGGAGAATGTCAGGATTGGAAAAATCACATAATTCTCTAATGACCTTGCAATTCCTGGCCAGGGGTTAGGGGAAAGGGGGAGGCCCATCATTGATGGACAGTTCTTATGTTCCATTATTATTCTCAAGATGTCAAGAGAAAATGAAGCAGGCCTTTAGTGTAGTCCTAATAGCAAATTTATTACAGGAGGATATGGGGAAGAGTTGCATGGGATGGGCAAGAATGGATGACTTGTGATCTGTAGGAAGAAAGATGCGCACTGATGATGTCAGAATGCCAAATGCATATTTGAGCTTGTCATTTCACTGAATTTATTACTAAAAGAATGTTCAGTACTTCCAAGGATTTATAATTTTGTTCATATGGGTATTGCTTCAATTAGTAAAGCTTTCAATCTTTCTACAGGTTAGTAGAGAGAATGATTATTCCAATGATTATTTCAGCCAACCTGGATGAACCATTTCAAAGTTAGCTAAATTAGTTATTAGATAACAGATGTGTATAGTCTATTATCAAGCTCATACTTAAAAACTTTCTAGTTTAATGGAATCTGCTAGAGTTTGCTCTTGTTGACATAACTTTAAAGAGCATCTGCTTATTTTGATCCCACAGTTAGGCTTCAGAATAGGATTTTAGGAGGATTATTATGAATAACCTGGTAAAATTATTGATGTCTTGTGAATACTTAAGCAGAGGTGTATTGAAATTGTGACTAATGTATTTCTATAAAAGTTATTTTAAATTAAAATAATTTAAAAATTTTATACAGACTAAATACTATAATATATCTATAGGCGATTATTTAAAAATGTTAATTTTTTTTTTGACAGCCTTGCATTGCATCCTGAACGAGTGTTGGTAGCAACCGGACAAGTTGGGAAAGAACCATATATCTGTGTTTGGGATTCATACACGGTGCAAACTATATCAGTGCTTAAGGATATTCATACACATGGTGTAGCTTGCTTATCATTTGACTTGGATGGACAAGTATGTGGTCTTTTTCCTAAATAATATTTTAAAAATATGTTATGTACTACAAGGGCTTGATATGTTAGATGTCATTAGTTGTTATGTTAGAAATAGGAAGTAATTGAAAAACTTTTGTTTATTAGAATGTAATAATTGAACATTCCAAGTAATTAAGTCTCTAAGAACTTTTTGTTTAGTTGAACAAAACTGATTTGTTTTTTCTAGATAAACAATTTACCTTCAAAGTCATGCTGATTATGTACTAGTAGAATATTGCCTGGTCATTAGAATAAAAATGTAATGGATAATAATTGCCAGATAACACATAGTAGATGTAGAGTAAATGGAAAAAAGTCTTAAAATTAGTTTTTCATATGTTGAACTATACTGATTGTAAATGTTTTAGTATTTCAAAAGATAATTGAGTTTAGATTTTTTTTAACGAAAAGTGTGGGATGGATGCTCTGGGATGAGCTTTTTTTCTGTTACTTCTGTGTAGACATCTTAGAAGGGAAAAGCTGTTTTGATTTAATATGCAGATTTACTTAAATAAGAGTAAAATCACCACTGATTAAATGTATGCCCCTAAAATGTTAGTTATATCTCATCAACAAGGGATCAAGGAAGAACAAAAAAGTTTTGGCAGAGTTTTAGCACAATGCCTGGAACATTGTAGGTGCTTAATTAATGTTTATTTAAGTGAATTGTTTTAGTTTCTCAGACTTTAAAAGATAATTGATTGTTGACAAACATTCATTTTTCCAGCCATGGCTATGCTGCAAATATTATTTTAAAACTGTATGCTAATAATAAACCTTGCTCTTAAAATCATCTTAAACTTCTTAATTTGCTTTTTAGTAATTGATTATTCCTGCTTTAAAATTAACCACATAGTACTAATATTCTGAAAATGGATTCCCATACATGTCACTTCTTAAAAAATACCAAACTAACAGAAATCGAGGAGGTTGTATTTATATAAAATATTGAAGGTCTTCTTTGACTAGCTGAATGAAGATCGTAATTATTTTATTATAAGGAGTCTTTCTGTTTCTTCCTTTTAGAAGCCCAATATGTTTTTGCAGTATGTTTCCTAGAAAAGTTTTTTTTTTTTTTTAAAGCAGTTGGGGTTAAGTAACTTGCTCAAGGTTACACGGCTAGTCATTATTTATGCGTGGGTGCTCATTTTCTGAGGCCGGATCTGATCTCGGGTCATCCCAACTCTGAGGCCGGCACTCTTACTCACTGCGCCACCTAGCCGCCCCTTTAGGGCAATTGGGGTTAAGTAACTTGCCCAAGGTCACATGGCTAGGTTTTCGTTTGTGTGTGCGTTAAGTGTCTGAGGCTGGATCTGAACTCAGGTCCTTCTGACTCCAGGGCCGACACTCTACTCACTGCACCATCTAGCCGTCCAGTTTCCTTATTTCTTACAAAGCTTTCTTGGTTTCCATTTTAAAAGGAAGATGTTGTCTTACAGTTTAGATGCATCATTTTATTTTATGTGTTTAAAAATTATTCTGAAACATGGTCCATAGGCTTTATCAGAATCACAAAGGGATAAAAGACACAAAAAAGGTCAAGAACCTCTGGACCTAAGGTCCCTTGCAAAAAGCAGTTCTGTGATCTTATGGAGGTCGTTTCTCTAAACACCTAGTAAGCGTGTGGTAGAAATGTGACTATACCCAAAGGGGAACAGTGAATTACTCTACTCTATGCCCTAATAAGTTGAAAAACATAAATTCAAATAAAGACTCTGTATCTTTCAATCAGCAAAAATCTTTCACCATAAACTGCACCCCACCTCCACCTTAAGAAATAACGAAAAACATAGTAGAAACATATATAATGTGTGAAAACAAATTTCTACATTGGCTATGTCCAAAAAATATATTTGTCTCATTTTGATTCTATTTGAGATAGATAGCATTTTTCATCACCAATCTTCAGGAATTGTGGTTGGTCATTGCATTAATCATAGTTCCTAATTCTTTCAAAGTTGTTTACCTTTACCATCTTGTTATCATTGATTGAAATTGTAAATAAATAGATAGTAAGTGAAATTCTATAATCTATTTATAATAAGGATTATTTAGGAAAACATATTGTAGCAGTTGTTCTAGTGCGCAGATTTTAAGATATTTTAGAAATGTGAATTGTATGAAATATAACAGAAAATTTAAGTCAAATTTTAGATTTTATTGCAGTAAACTTGGGAATTTTTAATTATCTTTTGCTGAGGTTTCTTTTGTAGAATATAATTGAATGAAAAATGTTATGTGAAGGGTGCTAGACATAGAGAAGTTCCTACCTTCATGAATTCATTCTTATGGGGGAAACAGCATGTTTTGGGGAGGTATATGGAGAAGGTAGCAAGGATTTGGACTGGAAATTCACAGGGATTGTTACTGAGAATGAAGCAGCATTTTTCCCCCCATTTTACTCTTCATTGAAGACACTTCAAGAGTATAAAGAGTTGTGGATCTCAAATGTAATGACTTGTTATTTGTTAGCATCTTTCTCTTAGGTTTAGTCGGAAAGAAGGTTGAAACAAATGGCTAAAAAGAAAATTTAAGAATCCGTTAGGGGGCATCTAAGTGGCAGTGTAGATAGAACAAATGGTCCTGGAGTCAGGAGGATCTGAATTCAAATGCAACCTCGGATACTAGCTGTGTGACCCTAGACAGTTCACTCAACCCCTATCGCCTCTCAAAAAAACCTCTCCATTTAATATTTTTTTTTGTTTTATGAATACGTAGATGATTGAGCATTGGTGCTATTGAAACTTTCCCCAAAGATTTGTATTTGTATTATTGTGTCAATATTGCTATTATTAGTAATTAAAAAAACAGATACTCTATTAATAATTTTGCCCACATGATATCATTTAATAATATGAAATAAAGACTATTTTCTAAAACATCTATGAATCTATTTTGCTATTTCTTTGAAAATGTAGCTGAGGAAGCTAGGTGGCATAATATATAGAGCACATGTGCTTAGAATGAGGAAGATCTGACTCAGATGTTGTCTGTGACACTTGGTAGCTGTGTGACCTTAGGCCAGTCACTTAACCTCTGTGTTCTTTAGTTTCCTGAACTGAAAAATGGGGATAATAATAATACCTACCTCTGAGGGTTGTTGTAAGGATCAGATGAGATAATTGTAAAGCACAGTGCCTGGCACATAATAAATATTATATAAATATTAGTAGTTGTTGTTATTATAATACCCATCCAGTTCATTTAGGCTCAAAGTAGATTTCTTTGGGCCCAAAAAAAATCATATGCAAAATGTTTGCCATCTACATATTTCTATTACTTGATTTATTCATTTTTCTCTTTAACTCACTGAAAATGGTCAGCGCTTGGTATCTGTTGGACTGGATTCAAAAAATGCAATATGTGTTTGGGATTGGAGAAAAGGAAAAATGTTATCCATGGCTCCTGGGCATACAGACAGAGTAAGTATTCTCTATTGGAGTTTCTGATTTGGTGGGACTTTGAGTTTTATTCTTTATTGCATTATTGTCAAATAGTATAGTGTTGAGGACCACAGGCCAGTGAGACTCTAACCCTGATGGCTGAATAAGCCCTCTCAGGCAAAGGGCTTGCTGCCAGGCTGGACTGGGGTCCCCATCCCCCAGGGAATTGTTCAGCCTCTGGGTAGATAACTCTTTCGACCCTGCTGGGTCATAGCAGGGCCCCCACATTCTCTCAGCCCTGCTGCATAATGGCAGGGCTCCCTGCCTTGGCCCACCACAATGTAGTGCGTAACCTCAGGGTGTCAAGTGGTATGAAACTAACTACGTAAACCATTTTGAAAGTTCTGTCTTTTTTAGATGCTCTGCAACTTTTTCTTCATAATTAAATACGAGCTGAAAACTATAATAAACTTGCAGACATGTTTTTCTTATTTTGTTAGAATTTTGTGATAATAAATTTTACCATAATAATAGTTTCACTGGATCATTCATAGAGTCTTGAAAATATTATACATAGATTTTATTAGTATTTGAAAAAAATCTCTCTATTATACCTGTAAGTGGATATTGAATAATCACTTGAAGCAGTGTAGAATAGTAGATAGAGAACTAGCCTCAGAGTCAGGAATACCTGCGTTCAAGGTTCATCACTGATGCATAACTGAAACCCAGGGAAATCGCTTTATTTTCTAAGAAAGCTATTTCTCTCTAGCACTATGTATTTTCTTTGTGGAACTTGTTTTGTTTAAAATATTTTTCTTTAATGGATACATTATTTAGAAATTTATGGGTTTTAGGAAGAGATGAGGAATATATGTTGTAAAAATTTCATTTCCTTTTATTCTTTCACAAAATGTATATGAATAATATGTAAAAAGAGGAAAGGCAGAGTAATGTTGAGGATAAAGAGCTGACCTCAGAGCTAAGAAGACATGGGTTCAAGTCCTTTTGATATATCTTGACTGTGGAACCCTGGGTAAGACAGTTAACCTCTGAGTGCTGTCGGCACTTTTCTAATACTGTAGTTTGCAGATAAAATGCCAGTCTCCTTTAGTAGAGGGAGTTTACTCTTCTGTGTCAATAGAATCACAGGTCTAATGTAGTAGGCCATTTGTATGTATCACAGTAACTCCAGATTTTGAAGGTGGAATCATGTTTTTAATGGATAACAATATGAAGACGTTTGGGGTTTTGACTTTTGATCATATTTAACATGAGGCTGAAAATGTTATTAAAAGATGAGTTTAACTGCAATTCTTGTTTATTTACAGATATTTGATATTTCTTGGGACTTGTATCAACCAAATAAACTTGTCAGTTGTGGTGTAAAACATATTAAGGTACTCAAACAGTGTCTTTTTTTTCTATTCAGTCATGTCAGTGTTATTTTGTTTTTCCCAAAAATTGAATTTCATACTGCTGCTTAAATTTTTATAGTCATTTAAATATGAAAATCCTCACTTTTATTTTTACAATTTTACATTTGCATTTTGTATTTTAAAGCCCTTGCCAGTGGTTATTGCAGTGCTTATGAGAAACTTAAGGTCGAAATTGAGGGTAACTTTTCTTCAGCTAAATGGTAAAGCTACCATGTAACTTAATTTCCAGTGGGCCTCAGAGGTCTACTTGCAGGGCCCCACTCCAGCATGTAGCCTTATCTTTTTATGTCAGATTCCTTTTTGATTCCCCTTCAAGAATATTGACCTCTACTGCATTTAGTTATGATAAAAAAGACCCCTAGATTTTGAGTGAAGTTCTGGCCTCAAATCCTATAAGCCACTACTAGTTGTTTGACCTTGGATCACTCACTCATCTTCCCTTAAGCCTCAGTGTGCATTCATGAATATCATTCATGATATTAATATTCTATGTATTTCTTATAGGGCCAAAAGTTCAGCTCCTAGTTTATAAACTTATTGTGCCATTAAGGAGGAAATTTTAGTTGTATAGTTTATGTTTGTATCCTCTTTCTCCAAGTAAAGACCATGAAACAGTAGTTTTTCTTAGTAACCAGCACATTAGAGAAATTCAGTTCCATAAAGGGAACTTAGAAGAAGATAATTAATACAAGTTTTGATAATTAGGAACCAAATAAAATTTTAATTCAGTGAAGCAGACACTTGTTACTTGTATAGATAAGAATTCTGGAGGATAGTTTGAAGGAGAAAAAAGATTACTTGTATAAAGTACTAGTAAAACATAAAAGTTTCTAGTTCTTACTAAGATGTTTTACAAATCCATTGAATAATTTATTTTCTCCATAATTTGAATGTGGTTATTTTGTATTAACCTTTTCACTAAGGATTAATGTTTAGAAATTATATCCATTCTATGAAACCTTTTCTATTCTCCTATTTTCCTATATGTATACTAATTACTAAATTTACTAAACTCGTATTATTTTTTTAAATCAGGGTTACAGATAGATTCCTTGGCTTCTAACGGGGCAACATAGATAATTTCTAACAAGTTTTTAAAGATTTCAAAGGAAGGGAATTTTAAAATTTTAGAGGAAGACTCCAATTGAAGATAATACTCTGCCCAACCAGAAAACTAGGTCTAGGATAGAACCTTCTTGTCACTAAGACAGAATTCTAGATTAGAAGAAACAATCATATGTTCTATCCAATGTTTTTTTTGTTGTTCTTCATTTAGAAAGCTAACCTATACCTTTACCCTTTCTATTGGAAAGTTTAGTATAGGTTCTGTACTAAGTATATAATATATAAATATAATGTTTACACAATAAAAAAAATCTATAAATGCCATCGAATCATAAACAACAGGGGTAGCATGGAATAGTGGGTAGAGATTTGGCCTTCTAACTGAGAAGGACCGAATTTACGTTCCACTTCTAACACGTATTGGTTGGCTAACTTCTCTTTGCTGGAGGGGTTTGGAATGGAAAAAGTTTAAGAAGCACTGTGTTTAGGCAACTTTCTAAGGATATAAGTTGTAGACATAGGGTCCACTTGCAGGAAATCCATACCTGGGAGTTTCCTGTACCAATAGCATTAGAGAATTTTTTAATCTTGTGTCTCCTAATCATCTAAACAAATCTTCCATCATATGCATACTTCATAAACCATATCTAAATTTGTGTAAAATATAATTTCTAAAAATGATTTTCTAATTTGCACTTATTATATATCTTCATAGTTCTGGAGTTTGTGTGGGAACTCTTTGACTCCAAAGCGAGGTGTCTTTGGTAAGGCTGGTGATCTTCAGACAATATTGTGCCTTGCCTGTGCAAGAGATGAATTAACATATTCTGGTGCACTCAGTGGGGATGTCTATGTATGGAAAGGAGTCAATCTTATACGTACCATACAGGGAGCACATACAGTAAGTATATTTCTACTATAATCTATGTTTGGTAGGCAGACTGATCTAGTGAATAGCATGGGTACTTTGGAGTCAGGAAGACTTAAATTCAGGTCCTGCCTGTGACACATAATAGGTGTGTAACTATGATGATTTACCTTGCCTCTCAATGCTTCCTACAAAACTCTGAGATCTAAGTTACAGAAAAATTGCTGATCTACATTGATGAGAGATTTTCTACACTGGGAGTTCCTTAATACTGATGAAATCACAGATTTGGACATCCTCTTCCTTGCTATCCTTGAAAGTAAGCTTTGTTGAATAAGCTTTTTCTAGTATATTAATACCAGAATGTTCAAATGGACATTTCTTTCAGCATGTCTTTACGTACAATTGGGTACTATAGCTACTGTCAGACCTTTTCTACACTGATTTTGTAAATTTGCATGTTACCTTTATATCATTTAAATATACACTGATTTGGGGTGGGGGCAGAGTCAAGATGGTGGAGTAGAAATAGGACTTCTGCGGGGCTTTGGCTTCCACCTCCTCCAATTCATGTAAAAGGTGACTCTGAAGAAACTTTGGAGCTAAAGAACCCACAAAATGACACAGAGAAGCCAAACTCCTGCTGAGGACAGCCTGGAAGGTCGGCAGGAAGTGGCCAGTTCATTGCTCTGGGAGCTGAGGCCAGTCCCACATGAGCCCGAAGTTTTAGCCTCAGGGTGGGCCTGACCAGTCACCAGCTGGAAGGACTTCAGATCACCAGCAGCTGTAGTAGTTTCCAGAATTATCAATACATAGATGGTAAGGACAAAGTGAGAGGTCAGTGCAGTGTGGACTTTGGGATCCAGTAGTTTAGGAGTGCAATTGGCCTTTTCCCCCTGGACGAGAAGTGGCTGAGGTGCAGCAGCTGTGCAGCCATGTGGCAGCCTCAGTTCCTGGCCTGCAAATTGTAGGGGGAACAAGCGACCAGTCGGAGAGGTAATCACTCTTTCTTTAACCTGCTTGGATCTGGATTGCAGTCTAAGTTGGAGATTCTGGGTTGTGTGACTAGCTTGCCAGAGCCTGTGGAGGCTTCAGAGAGGGCACCCAACTAATAGCTCCAGCAGCTGAGAAAATCCCAGTGATTTGGGACAAAGCTCCCCTGTCTGGTAGCAGAGTCCTACTGTGACAAAAAGGCCAAAAGTCAAGTAATTGAGTGGCAACATGAGCAAACAAGGAAAGCAGAGCAAGCAGAGAAACCCAACTTTACACTCCTGTTTTGGCCACAAAAAGGATCAAAGTATGGAACAGGAGGAAGACAATGAAGTCAGAACTCCTGCACCAGAAGCTTCTAAGAAAAATATGAGCTGGTTATAGGCCATAGAATAGCTGAAGAAGGATTTTGAAAACCAAATAAGAGAAGTGGAGGAAAAATTGGGAAGAGAAATGAGGACGATGCAAGAAAATTATTGAAAGTCAACAACTTGACTGAAGAAAATAGCACCTTAAAAATAGAATAACTCAAATAGCAAAATAGGCTCAAAAAGGCAATGAGGAGAAGAATGCCTTAAAAAGCCAAATTTGCCAGATGGAAAAAGAATCTCAAAAGTTCACTGAAGAGAATCATTCCTTCAGAATTAGATTGGAGCAAATGGAAGCTAGTGACTTTTTGAGAAATCAAGATACTATCAAACAGATCCAAATAAATGAAAAAATAGAAGGCAATGTGAAATATCTCATTGGGAAAAGCACTGACCTGGAAAATAGATCCAGGAGAGAGAATTTAAAAATTATTGGACTACCTGAAAGCCATGATCAAAAAAAGAACCTAGAAATCATCCTTCAAGAAATTCTCAAGGAAATTAATTAATTGAATAAAATAAAATAAAACATCTCCCTGATGTTTTAGAACCAGAGGGCAAAATAGAGGTTGAAAGAATCCACCAATCACCTCTTGAAAAATATCCCAAAAAGAAAACTCCTAGGAATATTATAGCCAGGTTCCATATTTCCCACATCAAGGAGAAAATATTACAAGCAGCCAGGAAGAAACAATTTCAATATTGTGGAAACAAAATCAAGATAACACAGGATCTGGCAGCTTCCACACTGAGGTATCAAAGGGCTTTGAATATGATATCCCACAGGACAAAGGACCTGGGATTAAAACCAAAAATCACCTCCCCAGCAAAACTGAGTATCATATTTCAGGGAAAATATGGTCATTCAGTGGAATAGAGGACTTTAAAGCATTCTTGATGAAAAAACCAGAGTTGAATAGAAAATTTCACATTCAGATACAAGAAGCAAGAGAAGCATAAGAAGGTAAACAGGGAAAAGAAATCATAAGGAACTTTTCAAAGTTGAACTATTTACATCCTTACAAGGAAAAATGATAATTGTAACTGATGAAATTTTTCTCAGTATGAGAATAGTTGAAGGGAATAGAAATGTGTGTATACATATATATGCATATATATGTCTATATGTATATGGGGTATGAATATATAGATGAATGTGTGTTATATATGTACAGGTATACATAGATAGAGGGCACAGGACAAAGGTGATATTAAGAGGTGAGAGAGGAATATAATGAGAGGAGATGGGGAGAGACAGACTGGGGTAAACTATCTCATATAGAAGAGGGAAGGGAAATGGTTACGATGGAGGGGAAGAATAGGAAGGCAAAAGGGAATGGCTCAACCTTATTCACATTGAATTTGTCTTAGGGAGGGAATGACATACACACTAAATCAGGTATCTCTATAGGAGAGTAGGTGGAAGGGGATGAGAGTGGGCATGATGGAAGGGAGGGCAGGGGAGGGGGGAGGGAAGTTGGAAGCACCCACTTTTGAAAAGGGACAGGATCAAAGTAGAGAATAGAACAAGTAGGGGGTGGGATAAGAGGGAGGGAAATATAGTCAGTTTTTTTACTGTATATCCACTATGGAAACGTTTTGCATAGGTACACATGTACAACCTATACTGAATTGCTTATCTTCCCAGAAAGGGTGGGTGACAAGGGAGGAATGAGGGAGTGAATCTGGATTTCAAAGTTTTAAAATCAAATGTATGTGTGTATATGTGTGTGTATATATATATATATATATATATACACACACACACACACACACACACACACACACACACACACACATATACATACATACATATATATATGATGCTTATGGTATGTTATCATGATCTCAACTACAGAAATAAAATTTCAATCCTTTTTTTTCTTCTGTTAACGTGGAAAAACAATATATGCTGATCTAAAAGTGTTCTTAACTTTGCTTACTATACCTTTCTTTCCACGAGGAGAAATGAAGAGAATAATAGTCTTGTTCTCAGAACCTGGTATGTTCTCAGAGTGTTTGTATGTTTCAGGTGAAGTTAGATATTATCTTAGATTAGTATTAATGTAGCCTTGCAGATTGTAAAAAAAGTTTATCCTTCCTCCAGTTTTTAAAATATCTACTGTCATAATTTTCATTCTTTTCTCTTACTAATGTTTTTTAATTAATGCATCTGATCAAAGTGAACATCAGCCCAAGAAGATGTAAAATTCTCTTATTGATAATAATTTCTATATTCAACTTTAAATCAAATAATTTGTACATTTTTGCTTATATTTCATTAAGTGGGGTGTAATCCTATATTGTGACTAGGTTATTTTTACTTTTGGTGAAACTTTGCCAAATAACATACAGGTAGCTGTAGCTGGATTATTTCCACTGAATTATATGCTTGTTGAATTTGGACTTCATATTGCCAACCTTTTGGGATGTCCATGTGAAGTCTTTTGGGTATATTTTTCTTTGGGATTGTCAGTCAGAGTAGTTAAGTCGTCTTCTAAAATATCTTTTGATGTTCAAATATAGGAAGCTCTGTTAATATCTGCTCAGTGTATTTAAGTGTGTATGTGTAGATACATGTATGTGTGTATGTGTGTAAGTATATATTTATCAAACCAAAACTAGAGTTTAAATAACAGACATTAATTACTTAACTGAAATGTTTTATTGAGCGTTAAATATGTCTTAGTGAGAAATAACAAATTAATTTAAATTAATATTTAGGTTGATGTTTTGTTAAACTAATGTATCAGTCTAGCATTTTTTTGTCATCAAGAGACATGCCATTTTCTTATTACTGGATTAGGGATAAAAATAAATTTTCTAATTCTGTGATTGTGGTTACATGACTAAAAACTCATATTTCAGAATATCTTCATCTATGAAAGATATATCTGAAATTTCCCAAGTAAATCACTTCAGTATCTAGTACCAGAGTGCTTTTAAAGGCTTAATTAATCTATACAATACTTGCATAAAGTATAAATAAATATGTAATTTAAACTTTAATCTTTCTCACTTTGTACAATATGTAAAACAGGATTGATTCAGATGAAATAAGATGTTGGTTTTAAAGGAATAATATGTGGACTTTTCTCTGAGAAGTTCAAATACTTATCATTTGAGTCATTCTTTCTACATTCATAGAGCATATCAAATTAAGCTGAAAAGAAGAAAAACTGGGAGAGGCAACCTGGCATAGGCAATAGAAAACTTGCTACGAACTCAGGAAGAACTGGAGTTCAAGTCCTACCTTCAAAATATACTAGATATATGATCCTGGACAGTCACTTTAACTTTCAGTTCCCCAGGTGACTAAGGAAATAAGTTGCAGGCAAGATGCTTATCAGTATTCATAGAGGAAGTCCCTTCAAGTGTCTCCCAATACTGAAGAAATTACAGTTCCTTTAAAAAACAAAATAAACCAAAAGTATTTCTAAAAAGCAATGTGTATTCAAATCTATATAAGAAATTTCTCTTTGAAATTTAGCTAAACTTTTAAACTAAAAGCTTTAGATGTAGAGGGACATTGTGTAAGGATAGCCCACTGGTTGAACTGGAAATGGGAGGAATATTTTTTTTAATGGAAAAGAATGGCTTTAATTCAGTGCAATAAACATTAAGTGTGTGGGGGCAGAGTCAAGAAGGCAGAGTAGAAACAGCTCTTCCATGCAGCTCCAAATACATGTATCTCCAAATACATGTAAAGGGGGACTCTAAAAAACCTCTGGGGCTCCAGAACCCACAAAATGACACAGAGAAGCTGACCTCCCGCTGAGGACAGCCCAGCAGTATAGCAGTGATCAGCCAGTACAGCGCTCTGGGAGCAGAGCCCAGGACCATGTGAGTCAGAGGTTTTAGCCCCAGGGCTGCCTGACCAGCAGCCAGCTGGAGAGACTCCAGAACACCAGCAGCTGTGGTGTTTCTAGAATTACCAACACATAGATGCCATGGACAAAGTAAGAGGTTACTGTTGTATGGACTTTGGGACTCATTAGTTGTAAGAGTATGTGGCCTCTTTCCCTGGGGGTGAGAAGCTGCTGAGAAGCTTCAGCACAGCCGTGGACACGTGCAGCAGCTTCAGTTCCTGCCCTGCTAACTGTAGGGGGATCCAGCAATCAGTCTTGGGGTAATCGCTCATTGATTTAACCTTCTTGGATCTGGATTGTGGTCTGGGGTAGAGGTCTTGGGGTGTGTAACCAGCTTGCCAGAGTATGTGGGGGCTTCAGAGAGGACACCCAACTAATACCTTCGACAGCTGAGAAAACTCCAGCATTTGGGACAGAAGCTCCCCTGGCTGGTGGCAGAGTCCTATTGTGGCAACAAGCCCCAAAGTCAAGCAATTAAGTGGCAACATGCCTAGGCAAAGGAAACAAAATAAACAGAAAAATTCAACATTAGACTCCTATTTTGGGGGCAAAGAGGATCAAAGCATGGAACAGGAGGGGACTGGGAGGTCAGAACTCCTGCACCAACAGCCCCAAATGAAAATATGAGTGGGTTACAGGCCATAGAGGACCTTAAGAAGGATTTTGAAAATCAAATAAGAGAAGTGGAGGAAAAATTGGAAAGAGAAATGAAAATGATGTAAGAAAATTATGAAAGGAGAATCAACAGCCTTACTGAGGAAAATAACGCCCCCAAAAATAGACTAACTCAAATGGCAAAAGAGGCTGAAAAAGGCAGTGAGGAGAGGAATGCCTTAAAAAAGCTGAATTTGCCAGGTGGAAAAAGAATCTCAAAGGCTCACTGAGGAGAATCTTTCCTTCGGAGTTAGAATGGACCATAGAGAAGCTAAGGCTGTTAAACAGATCCAAACAAATGAAAGAATAGAAGACAATGTGAAATATCTCATGGGAAAAACCACTGACCTGGAAAATAGATCCAGGAGAGATAATTTAAAAATTATTGCACTACCCGAAAACCATGATCAAAGAAAGAAGCTAGAAATCATCCTTCAAGAAATTCTCCAGGAGAATTTCCCTGATGTTTTAGAACCAGAGGGCAAAATAGAGGTTGGAAGAGTTCACCGATCACCTCCTGAAAAAGATCCCCAAAAGAAAACTCCTAGGAATATTATATCCAGTTTCCAGAATTCCCAGATCAAGGAGAGAATATTATAAGCAGCCAGGAAGAAACAATTTCAATACTGTTGAAATGTAATCAGGATAAACACAGGATCCAGCAGCTTCTATACTGAGGGATTGAAAGGCTTGGAATGTGATATTCTGTAGGGCAAAGGACCTGGGATTAAAACCAAGAATCACCTCCCCAGCAAAACTGAGTATCATGTTTCAGGGGAAAATTTGGTCATTCAGTGGAATAGAGGACTTTCAAGCATTCTTGATGAAAAAAACCAGAGTTGAATAGAAAATTTGACATTCAGACACAAGAAACAAGAGATGCTTGAGAAGGTAAACAGGGAAAAGAAATCATAATGAACTTGTCAAAGTTGAGCTATATATATTCCTACATGGAAAAACAATAACTGTAACTGATGAAATTTTTCTCAGTATGAAAATAGTTGAAGAAGAGTATATGGACATATGAATACATATGTGAATGTGTGTATGTATGTTTACAGATATACATAGATAGAGGACACAGGTTGAATTTAATAGGAAGGGATGATACTTAAAAGGTGAAATTAAGAGGTGAAAGAGGAATATAATGACAGAAGATGGGGAGAGACAGAATGGGGTAAACTCATAGAAAAGAGGCAAGGGAAATGGTTACAAGGGAGGGGAAGAACAGGAAGGCAAAAGGCCAAACCTTATTCTCACTGGATTTGGATCAAGGAGAGAAGGACGTACATACTAAATAGGATATCTCAACCTACAGGAGAGTAGGGGGGAAGGGGATGAGAGGGGGTATGATGGAAGAGAGGTCGGGAGGGAAGGGGGGAGGCAAGTTGGAAGCACCCATTTCTGAAAAGGGACAGGATCAAAGTATGGAATAGACCAAGTGGGAGGTAGGATAGGAGGGGGGGTAATATAGTCAGTCTTTTACAATATATCTTGCACAACATATACTGAATTGCTTATCTTCCCAGTAAGGATGGGTGACAAGGGAGGAAGGGAATGAATCTGGAATTCAAAGTTTTAAAATCAAATGTGTAAAAATGTATAAATACTGTTATTAATACTATTTTGCATATAATTGGGAAATAAGATGTACAGGCATTGGGGCATGGAGATTCATCTTGCCCTACTGGGAGAGTCGAGGGGGGTATGGGAGAAAATATGGGAGAGAGCAGATTCAATGAGGGGATATCCTGTGGGACTGCTATTCTGAGGTGGGGGGGTAGGGAAAAAATGGGGGAAAAAAGTTGTAACTCAAAATCTGGCAGAAATGAATGATGTAAACCACAATTTAATAAAGCATTTGGGAAAACAAACAAACAAAACATTAAGTGTGTACTGTATGTAAGGCTCTGTGCTTTAATTAATAGCAAAAATGAAGAAAGATCTTCCTATCTAAGCAATTAATATAATCTTTGGCCTCCTTTGGCCTACTCATCAAGTATCTTAAAGGTATATTTGGGATAATGAGTCATATCTGTAAAAATGTTTAGTAGTAATTTTAAGTAAAGCCTAGAAAAAAATTTTAAGATGGGGACTTTGTTAAAGAATATATTTATCTGCTTTTGCTGCTGTTGTCACTGCCTTTATTTTTCTATTTCATTCACTTTCTTTGTGTCCATCTATATGTATCTCTTTGTATGTCTCTTTTTCCATCTGGCCATCATCCTCCCAATCTTCTTTTTTTTTCATAATTGGCCATAATATAGGGACAAAATGGTTGCTCCTTACTGGTTTAGTGATTTCTCTAGGTAAATACAAAGTTGGTTTGGCAAAGAGAGTAGTGAACCTAGACAATTTTAAAGTAGTCTGGTATAGTGAGAAAAAAAATTGACCTTGGGCATTAGGAGTTTGAACATAATTGCAAGGGGATATGAAGTATCATTGGAAGATTATCAAGAGTGAAAGTAATGTGAGCAAGGAAGACAATTGTTATTATTGAAGCCGACTGGAGAAATTATTAAGGAAAATATGTAACATGTGAAAAGAATAATAGTATTTGGCAATTTTTTGGAGATGTCAAGTAAAGGCCACTAAGTCTGAAAATGGGATTGAGGAACCAATAGGGTTATTATGCCATCTCTGAAATGGCAGCAGAGTTTAAAGAAAAAGATGTCCTGGGGCGGCTAGGTGGCACAGTGAATAGAGCGCCGGCCCTGGAATCAGAAGGACCTGAGTTCGGAGCCGGCCTCCGACCCTTAATCCGCACAAACAAAAACCTAGCCGTGTAACCTTGGGCAAGTTACTTAACCCCAGTTGCCCTAAAGGGGCGGCTAGGTGGTGCAGTGAGTAAGAGCGCTGGCCTCGGAGTTGGGATGACCCGAGATCAGATCCGGCCTCAGAAAACGAGCACCCATGCATAAATCAAATGACTAGCCGTGTAACCTTGAGCAAGTTACTTAACCCCAATTGCTTAAAAAAAAAAAAAAGAAAGAGATGTCCTAATCATGGATCTAGCTGTTAAAAAGTCATTAAATAGGGGCGGCTAGGTGGCGCAGAGAATAGAGCGCCGGCCCTGGAATCAGAAGGACCTGAGTTCGGAGCCGGCCTCCGACACTTAATCCGCACAAACAAAAACCTAGCCGTGTAACCTTGGGCAAGTTACTTAACCCCAACTGCCCTAAAGGGGCGGCTAGGTGGCCCGCAGTGAGTAAGAGCGCCGGCCTCGGAGTTTGGATGACCCGAGATCAGATCCGGCCTCAGAAAATGAGCACCCACGCATAAATCAAAAAATGACTAGCCGTGTAACCTTGAGCAAGTTACTTAACCCCAATTGCTCAAAAAAAAAAAAAAAATAAAAAAAAAATAAAAAAAATAAAAAAAGTCATTAAATAATACATGTAAGTAAATATATATACATATTTTTCCCATACTTGATATTATAAAGTTTCTTAGGTTTTTCACAAATGACTGGAAAGGTTAATATTTGTCTCATCAGTGGTTTTTGAAATAATTTTTATATTTAAAAGACCCATAAAGCAATATTTGTAAAAGGTTTCCTACCACCTAATATACTAAATAATTTAAACAAAAATAATTAGAACTGTTATTATAAACTAAAGTGAAAAGAAAATTTTAACTCTATTTCAGGCAATTTCATAGCAGTCTTATTTTTAAATACTATTTTGCATTTTACATAGCTCATGTTAATTTTAGAAATTTATGAAGCTCTAAACGGTTTATATCTGTATTACATTGCTATCCTACTTTTTTCCTGATGTGATTGCAAATCAAGTCCCAGTTAACTGTATAGGAATTGTCTCTATACTTTTGGGTAACCATGAAGTTGCCTATTAGTTCTGGAATGAGTTTTTTGAATCGTCATTTTCATTGTTTATTACAGTACTTAAACTAACTTCTCCATAGTGATGGAGTGAAACACTGGATTATTCACTTATAATATTAGCCAGAGCGTTGTTTTTTTTCCCCAGGAACAGAAATAGGGGCTACACCTGTGATTTTACTGGTATAGGGAACTCCTGCAGAGGAAACTTTACACAGGTTGGCCCATCTTTGACATTTATAGCCTGAGTTGATCAGGACACTGAGCTGCCTGATATTACAGGGTCATACAGCCAGTATGTGTCCAAGGGACTTGAGTCCAGGACTTCTAGTGACATGCTGCTTCTCACTTCTTATAATACAGTTCACTATATAAAGAGGTGATATATAGTTCTAGTTATTAAATTATGTCCATCATCTAGGCCTTTAAAATTTGCCATAAATTTTCATATGTTTTATTATATGCTATAAAATAAAATTATTCCATAATTGTAAGTATATTTTTACCTTCACAGTTGAAATTGTAAAAAATCACATGTTATTAAGTGATGTTTTCTTTTTTCCCACAGGCAGGAATTTTCAGCATGAATGCATGTGAGGAAGGCTTTGCCACTGGTGGCAGAGATGGTTGTATTCGCCTCTGGGATTTAACTTTTAAACCAATTACTGTAATTGATCTCAGGGAAACGGACCAGGGATACAAAGGTAAAAAGCTGTGAATTTGATTGGATCATAATCAGGTGGACTACAAAATTGTGTAAGTGGACAGAGATGTGGAGTATAAACTGAAATTTTCCTTTCCTTCTAGCTTGCAAATTTAATTGATTTAGTTTCATTTGATATCAGAATTTTTGCTTTAACGTTTATAGTTTTACTCTATTTTGCAAAAGCTGTTCCATACAAGTAATATAGCTTGTGGAAACTTGTATCAGAAGTTTGCATTAATACATTTTGTTCCTTTCTAGCAAGGTAATGGATAAACTAATACAAACCCTGTAAAGGGAGTCTTGAACATTGGAATATCATGGAACTTTAAAAAAAACAGTATAGAATGCAACCATAGTTACCAGGTGAACATGTAGAAATAAAAAAGACTGGAAAAAACAACTTTTTTTCTGAAAATGATTGAACAGTGTATTTCAGTCTTTCTGGCTTTCATCTGAATGTGTACATATATATATATATATATATATATATATATATATATATATATATATATATATATATATATTTGCCTTTTGGAGGGCAATTGGGGTTAAGTAACTTGCCCAAGGTCACATGGCTAGGTTTTTGTTTGTGTGTGCGTTGTGTCTGAGGTTGGATCCGAACTCAGGTCCTTCTGACTCCAGGGCCGACGCTCTACTCACTGCGTCACCTAGCCTCCCCTGAATATTTTTAAAACTATTTTCAAGCCATATCCTTGTGGGCCTTTTTGTAGGGTGTCAATTTCATAAGAATTTAGGAAATTATTTCTTCTTTTCTAATTTAAAAAAACTGTTGCAATAAATGAAGGCTTTTTACTTCTCTATAAATGGGAAGACAATCAGTAAATGGTTATAGAGTTTCTGTAACTAGCATAATAACAAAGCATTGTACTAGGTACATAGTAAAGTGATGCCTGCCCTAATGGAACTTGTCTTATTGAAAAGGCAGAACATAGGGGCGGCTAGGTGGCACAGTGAATAGAGCACTAGCCCTGGAGTCAGGAGGACTTGAGTTCAAATCTGGCTTTATACATTTGACACACTTACTAACCATGACTCTGGGAAAGTCACTTAACCCCAATTGCCCCCCCCCCAAAAAAAAAGAAAGAAAAGGCAGAACATAAAAATGTGTAAAGGTAAAATAACAAGGGCCAGCTAGGTGGCACATGGATAGAGTACTAGCCCTGGAGTCAGGAGGACCTGAGTTCAAATCCAGCCTTAGGCACATATCACTAGCTGTGTGACCTTGGGCAAGTCACTTGATCTTAATTGCCCCCCCCAAAGATAAATAACAGTTCGGTACAGGAAATATAAGTTGGCATATGATTGTCAGATGAATGATATATAGTGAGTGGTACAGGACTTTAGAGGAGGGCAGGAGTGCTCTGGAAAGACTTCAGAATCTCATGTTTTGAGTCTTAAAGGATGTCTTTGACTAGATAAAGAAGGAATGGCATTTAAGGTCAGAAACTTATAAATCATTGAAATTTACATGTCCCTAATTGATTCCCTGGGCAGCTAAGTGGTGCAGTGGAAATCTAGCCTCAGACACTTATTAGCTGTGTGACCCTGGGCAAATCACTTAACCCTCTTTGCCTCAGTTCTTCATCTGTCAGATAAGCTAGGTCACAAAGAGTTGAACATAATTGAAAAACCGACTAAACAACAATTCCCTGTCTCACACTGCCTGTTGAAGATATTCCAAATTTTCTTTTATCTCCTGAAGTCTCCTACACCTCTTCTGCCACACCTTATCTCTCATAGCTGAGGACTTTGCTTTTTAACTTTTTTGAGAAAGTTGAGGCAATTTGATATGAGCTCTCTCTTTTCCCCTTTTCATCCCCCAACTTTCTTGGATATCATCTCCAACCTTCTCTTTCTTTCCTCCAGTCTCTGACATAGATTGCAAATTCAATCCTTACTTCTTTGTAACCTCCAGCATCTTCCTATGTACTAGTTCCTTCCCTGCTCCCTTCAGACGTGCCCAAATATCCTCCATCTTTAAAGAACCTTTACTAGATCTTATCACCTCCTCAAGTTATTCTATTTGTCTCCTCTTTTTCTCAAACTCTTAGAAAAAAACTGTCTATATTTATTACTTCTACTTCTCTACCTTCTTTGCAATCTGGCTTCCATCCTTATCACTCAACTGAAACTGCTATCTTTAAAGTTACCAGTTATCTCTTGGTTGCCAATATGAAGGTCTCTCCTCAGTTCTCACTGTTCTTGACATGCTTGCTGCATTTGACACTATTGACTGTTCTCTTCTAAATACTTTATCCTCTCTGGGTTTTCATTCTACTCTCTCCTAGTTCTTTTCCTACCCTTCTATCTACTCTTATAATTACTATTTTAGTTCAGCTCTTACTGTGTTTATCTATATTATTGCAGTGGACTCCTAATTGATCTTTCTCCCTCATGTCTTTCCTAATTCCATTATATTTATACTTACTACCAAAATTACTTTTGTTCAGTGCAGATTTTACTATGTCACTGTGCTAGTCAGTGAATTCCAGTGACTAACCCCTAAAAATAAAATATGAACTCTTCTGCTGTTTAGCCCAGGGGGTTTTAACCTGGAGTTAATGAACATTTTTATTTTAATAATTTGATAAATGTATTTAAATATAATTGGTTTCCTTTGTGATTTTCTGTTTTATGTGTTTAAAAACATTATCCTGAGAAATTATCTATAGATTGTACCAGTCTGCCAAAAAGATCCTTACCATAAAAGGTTTAGCTTTTAAAACCTCTTCACAATCTATTATTTTTCCATCCTTGTTGTATATTACTTACCCCCCTATACTCTTTGAACTAGTCAGACTGGCTTTTTCTCTGCTTTCCACATGCAATAAGATTTTTTTTATCTTCTGTCTCTCTTGCCTTTGTGCTGTCTTTCCCCTCTTCCTGGATTCACTCTCCTTATCTCCACCTTCTAAAATGCCTTTAGAATCTTCCTTTAAGAGTAGCACAAGTACCACTTTCTACACGAAACCTTTCCTCATGCTCCCAAATGCTAAATCCTCTCCTCCCAAATAACCTTATATTTAACTACAACTTGTATTAATTCTCTTTATATTTCTTTATTCCATATATTTGTTTTCTTCTTATTCCTATTAGATGTCAGCTCTTTGTTAGTGGGTATTGTCTTATTTGTTTCATATTATTTGGTGGGTTTATATCCTAGTTTTTTGTATTTGTATCCCAGAGTCTTGCACAATAACTTGGTATATAGGTATTTAAAAATGCTAATTGATTGTCTGTAGCTGATGCCTGTAAATCACTATAATCCTATATCTCATAAAACAAATTTTATAAATTCAAGATCATCTATATTACTCTTTATAGGTGAAATTCTGTACAATCATATTACATAAAATTGAAAGAGACTTTAGAAATAAACTTTAGGAATAAAATAACTCAGCCTTTTGCTCAGGTTATGGATCTTGTCTGGAGCATCCCATATTTATCTATTCTTTGCTTTAAGTCCTTAAATGCAGAGAAATTTAAGATTTAGGTAAGGTTTAGGCTGTATAATAGCTGAAGTCTCTTTAAGATTCTGATTTTACCCCTGGAACCACGATATGCTTCTCTGTAACTTCTAATCACTTTTCCTTATTTTGTCCTTCTACATAATTCTGACTCTTTCATATTAGTTTTCTATTTGCCTTGTCCTTTTCAAAGTCATCTTTTCTCCAAAATAAACATCTATAGATGTTTCAGCCAGTCCTTATATGGCCTAGTGCAGGGGTATGCAGGGGTGGGGAACATGTGACCTTGAGGTCACATGTGTCTCTCTAGGTCCTCATGTGAAGCCCTTTGACTGAATCCAAACTTCACAGAACAAATCCTCTTAATAAAAAGATTTTTTCTGTAAAACTTGGACTGAAAAGGACACACCAAAGGACCTAGAACGTCACATGTGACCTCGAGGCCATAGGTTCCCCATCCCTGGCTTAGTGTCAAGTCCCCTCATCCTAGTCTCATTTATTTGGTTGTTAAAATGTCCTTCAATATATGGAGCCTAGAGCTGTCCATAATTCTCCAAATGTGATTTTTACCAGTGCACTGAAATGGTCCCCTTCATTGTTTTGAATGCTATTCTTCCATTAATATAACCCAAAATATCCTTAACTCTTTTGTCATGTCACACTTCTGACAAATTGAGTTTATAATATTTAAATAGTCCTTTTCACACAGACTGCTTTCTAACCACATCTTAATAGCTATGCAGTTGTTTTTTCTTAATCTGGGTATGACTTGATATTTTTCTTTATTATATTTCAGGTGAATAGTAATTAATTCAGCAGACATTCAATAGGTGTCCACTTGATGTGCAAGATATTTGGGAATGCCAACTTAAAACACACACACACACACACACACACACACACACACACACACACACACACACACACACACACACACACTAGTTTCTTAGTTCCTTTTATAGTTCAGCTCAAGTGCTATTACCCACAGGAAGTCTTTCCTGATCCCCCAGGGGTGGTGAACCTCTGGATTCGAGGCCACATGTGGCCCTCTAGGTCCTCAAGTGCAGCCCTTTGACTGAATCCAAACTTCACAGAACAAAGATTTGTTGTTTATATGCTCCTTCCACTCAAATTATACATTTACATTTACTTGGATGGTATTTTGTATTTATTTGTGTACTCATCTTGCCTTAGTGAATTTAAGTTACTTGAAGACAAAATTTTCATTTTTTTCCTTTGTTCTTCTAGTACCTAGCATGATGCATAGTAAAACAAACATTAACAAGTGTTTGATTATTTGAATTGAGTTAAATATTTTCCCAGGCCTTGTGCTATAAAGCTATTCATACCTTTTTTATGCCAGTAAAATTACTCATCCTTTTGTACCCTTTCATTTAGCTGTCAGAAGAAAAAATTACTTAATAAACTGAATTATATTTAGTTGTAAATGATAGCAGCTTAATTTGTTTATTTTTCCAGGGGTCTTTGCATTATAAGAGATGATCCTTGAAAAGGTAAAACCTTAAGGTAAAGAAATGAATCTCTGTTGCTAAAAATTCAGATAGAAAGACATGTTCTGTGTTGGTAGGGAGGATAGCTCTTCTTGCTAGATTTTAAATAGTACTTTGTAGGCAACTCCCTGCTCCACCTATACATTATGAAATTCATTTTGTTTTTCACTAGGTTTGTCTGTCAGAAGTGTTTGTTGGCGAGGAGATCACATCCTAGTTGGAACACAAGATAGTGAAATTTTTGAAATTGTGGTGCACGAACGAAATAAACCTTTCCTGATTATGCAGGGACACTGTGAAGGTGAACTTTGGGCCCTGGCAGTGCACCCAACTAAGCCTCTGGCTATGACCGGAAGTGATGACCGATCAGTCAGGTGAACGAATTATAAATTATTTGGATAGGTAGTTATTTATCTTTAGGGTGGTCTTTTGTTAATTTTCATAAAATTCCAACCTTAATGAGTTAGGTCAATGATTTATATTTCACATATGTCTAGAAACTGCTAGGAAGGGACCATTTTAGGAGCTATGTTTATAAGTTGAACTTATGTGAACTTTAGAGAGAGTATGAGCAAGAGTCATATAAGATGATTAAGTGTGATTGGGATGTTATCAGCACTGTTGGAGGAAGTTTCCAGATCATTAAAATCATAAATGTTAATTTGAATATTGAGTATATATAAGCATATAAATATGATCTGATTGAGTCAGTCGTAGTCCTCTGAAGTCAACCTCTGGCTATGGCAGTGATATAGTTATCTCCTAATATTTGCATGTAAATCATACTTGCCATTCACTCCCATCTGGGTTTTGGATCTGATTGGATGTATCTACAATTCTATGACAGTAAAACTTTATGTACAGAACAAGACAGCCTTTATCCCTTGGTTTACTGGCCTCTACTACTAGGCTTACACTGCTTTCCATCTAATTAATGCAAAGTTGCAGGCATTGTCACCAGGAGTGTGTTACCATGAGCCTTGTTTTCTTCTTGCCAGAGAGTATACCGTACAGTTCATACCATGGCATAAGCTTGCCAGAGTTTATGCCATCAATGGACTCACTCCCCTTTGCCTCAACTCTTTACTCTTCAGAAAAGAATACAGGTTTTCCTTTTTTCTCTTACACTGCATTTTATGGGTAAGAGAGCTTCTTCTTTTATCTTTTTAGGTGGTTAAAATAAGAAAGGGAAAAATTACTTACGTCTTTATGTTTTTACTTTTTTCTATATGACAACTGAGCACTTTTAGTTGTGTTTATCTATTATTTCCATTAAGTATAAAAACAGACTTAATTCTTTTCTTATTTAGATCCTGTGCCCTCCACTTTTCAGAAAGCACAGGTGATTGTAGATATAAATAAAGGCATGTCCAGTCCCAATCTAGTCAAGGTGCTAAGTCAAGCTCAGGGTTTCTAGCTGGAGTGCTGTAGCATTGGAAAAGCCATTAAATTAAGCCATTAATTAAGCCACTCTTACAGAATTTTCCTTCCTAATCTTAGTTTTTAATTCAAGAGTTGCCTCTTTTTGGCTTGTGTTGCTTCAATGAGTGGGTCCTTTAAAAACCTTGCAATTGGAGATGCAATCAGCAAAATTACAGAGTAGTTGTTTCCTACAAACCTCTCCAACCTAAAAATCTCAAAAATAGGAAATATGTACTAGATGTAGGATAATTAAGCTGATGAAAAAGACAAAAATACTGAACAAGACAGAAGCCTCATGACACAACATTGACATTTGATATACTTTAAGATCCTGCTGTGACAGTACCTCAAAACCATGCTAGTGACTACCAGCACAAACAGCCTCACAAGTTTATGTTTTAAGATCCAACTAATAGGGACTCTTTCTGATCCCCACCCTCACAGCAGAGACAGTGTTAAGTTCTATTCCCACAAGAGATGGGGGATACTTATTCTTTCAAGTCCCACGCAGGAAAGGTATAACAACTGGTGTAGGGTGGCACATGATCCAGGAGTGCAGAGGCAGCAGGAGAAAAGGTGACCTTCCCTTCAGCTGCCATCAGTCTTCTTACCATGGAGTATATTAGAGGCAAGGATCCAGCTGAGACCTAATACCTCCCAAATGGGAAAGATTAAAGATACCAACCCCAGGAAGTCTGAGAAGCAGAAAACGTGAAGAAAAGCCAAGAGAAGTCAGGAAGCCAAAGACAAGCTACTGGGAATACAAGGGGCCTGAAAGGTAAACACTCCTAAAGAGAGGCCAAGTATATACCTATCTCCCAAGTCGGTAAAGCAGCAGAGAGACTCATAAAGACCTAAGGAAAAATGAGTAAATGAACCAAAATTCTTCAATGAAAATGGCAACTCTGCAGAGATCACAGACTAGAAACTCCAAAGAGGGGTATAATGTGTAAAAGAAGGCATTAGATTGGAAATCGGACCTCTAAATAAGGAACTAAAGAAGATAAACAGGTTACAGAACTTGGAACAGATGACAGGGACTCTCTACAAAAGGGGTGTGACTTATTTGGAACTCAGAAATAAAAGTGTCAGCCAAAGGAGCAAAAGTCAGTAACTTTAAAACTGTAAAAGAACACATAATATACAAGCTGAAACGAACTGACCCTGAGGGCAGGATGATGGTGCCTTTGACAATAACATGGAAATTTAAAAGATTGGGTAGGTTTAGGGGCTGGGGAAGAAATATTAGTTCAATCTTGGACATGTTAAACTTAAGAAGCGTATGGGAAATTCAGTGGAAAAAGTCTAGTAGGCAATTAGTTGCAAGACTGAAGCTTAGGGAAGACCAAGGCTAACAGTATTTATCTGGAATTCATCTATATGAAGATAACTAAATCCTTGAGAATTTACATGGTCACTAATAATGATAGTAATAATAGCAACATTTATATAATGCTTGCTGTGCCCCAGGCCCTGTACGAAGCACTTTATAATGATTGTCTCATTTAATTATCCTCATCACAACCCTGTGAGGTAGATACTATTATTATCATCCACATTTTGTAGTTGAGGAAACTAAGACAGAGGTTAAGTGACTTTCCCAGGGTCATATGGCTAATAACTGTCTAAGGCCAAATTTGAATTCAGGTTTTTCTGACTCCAGGTCTGGCTTGAAAGATACCTTGAAAGCAAGAGAGAAAGCACCAAGAAAGAAAATAGAGAGAAGAGGCTGTAGGATAGAGCCTTATTGGAGGCCTGATGATCCAGCAAAAGAGACTGAGAAGGAGTTGTCAAACAGGAAGGAGAGAACTAAGAGATGGGAGGGTTAAAAAAAGTATTTAGGAAGAAATTGTGGTCAGCAGTGACAAATGCTGCATTGAGATCAAGAAGGATAAGGCTGAAAAAAGTCCATCAGATTTGGCAGTCCAGAGATTATTGGTCACCTTGAAGAGATCATTTGAATGGTGAAGTCAGTAAATCAATCAAGGATTTATTCAGCAGGGTCGGCTCTAGTGACAGAAAAATAATGGCTGAAACAATTGCTACTTGCCAAGAATTTACTACATTTTAAAAGGAGATAAATACATAAATAAGCATAAACAATAAATACAAAGTAGTTAGTTAAAAATTAGTTTTGGAAGGTGCTAGCTATTTGGGATATTATAAAAGTCTACATGTAAAAAAGTGATGGTTGAGAGCAGTATCTTGAGCGAAGAGAACTTTGTAAGGGGAAAGTAAGGAGGGGATGCATTCCAGGTATGGAAAGGCACAAAGATGGAAAGTGGAGTGTTTTATGTGAGAAACAAAACCATTTTGGTTGGATTCCAGAATATGGGAGGGAGAGTGATGAACAATGAAGTTGGAAAGAGGTTGAGACCAAGTTGCAAAGGGCTTTAAAAGCTAAACAGAGCAGTTTATATTTAATCCTAGAGACAAGAGGGAACCACTGCAGATGATTGAATGGAAGAGTGACATGGTCATCAGATGTATGCTTAAAGAAAATGATTTTGGCAGTATTTGGAAGGATGTGCAGTTATAGAGAAAGAGTTGAAGCTGGGAGACCAATTAGGAAACCTTCGCAGTATTCTAGGTGGTAGATGTTGGTGCTAGTTTTGAGATTAGATAGAGGCAATTAGATGTGGGAGATCTTGTAGAGGTAGGAATAGTAAAATTTGGCAGCTGATTTGGATATGGGGGGTGAGTGAGAGTAAGAAATCAAGGACAACACTTAGGTTATGAATCTGGGAGACTAGAGTAATAGCAGTACCTTCAACAGAAATTGGATGGCTTTGAAGAGAGGAAGGTTGGAGTAGGAGGGATAATGAATTCTGTTGTGGACATGTTTTGGTTTGAGATGTCTCTTGGGGCATCCAGTATGAATTTTTAATAGATAGTTGGTAGTATAGGTCTGAATCTTGGGGGAGAGACTACATATATAGATATGGTAATTATATTCATCAGGATTACAGTTAAACTTATGAGAACTAATGAGGTCACCAACAGGGAGAAGAAAATGACAAGAGAAGACAGGATAGAGCCTGTGGGAACACCCACCATTGGGGAGCATGAGACTGAATGGACAGATAAGTAAGGAAATGTCCTAGAGAAAACTGTAACAGAACCCAGAGAACTGAAAGTATCCCAGGAGAAGGGGGTAGTCAGCAGCATCACCTACAGCAGAAGGGTCAAGAAAGATGAGGATGGACAAAAGACTGTCCCTCCCTTCATGCAGCCTAAAATCGCATTAGCTTTTTGGGCTGACATTACACTGTGGAGCTTACATGACAGTTCTAAAATCACCAGATCTTTTTCACACACAAGCTGCTTCTTAGAAGCAGCTCCTCAATTCATTGTCCACACTTCACAACTTTTTCTGCCCTCTAGCAGATCTTCTGCCACTCTTCTCTGCTCTTAGGTTGATTGATGTTTCATTGTTTCAAGTCCCATTCCCAATGGTATGTATTTCCATGATTCTATAACCATTATAGAAAGAAAGTACAGAGTAAATAGTGACAGACTTCATCAGTCAAGGAACAGTTATAATACTGTAGCCAGTCCTCCAGCTAGATGTTTTTTTTTTAAAAATGTAGCAACTGTCAGGGCTAGCTGGAATAGGAGCATGCAATCATTTTCCCTCTTGCCATTCTGCTTTAATATGCATAGATTTAAATTTTTTCTTTTGTTTCAAGACACTAATTAGCACTGTGATCCTAATTATAATTTTCCAAAACAAATTTCCATCTGAATTTACAATCTCAATCTTTTTCAACTTCATTAACATTAAAGTGTTTTCTAAATTTTCTAGTACATGTCATCCTGCATGCAGAGAAATTTTTAAACAAATGTTCTTGTGACTGATTGTGTCATTTCTTAGAACTTTTTTCTTGATCATCTTTGAAAGAGCTAACTTTTCTTAACTTTTGATCAGCTGTTTAGGAGCAATTGATGCACACTATACTGTTCTTAAAATCCTTCATATTTGCAATGGAAGGATTGTAAGGCCCTGTTTTTCTACATATTTTTGTTTTAAAAGGAAAAAAGGGAGTATCAGAGAAAAGCTATTGACCACCTCTTTCACGAATAACAAAACACAAATCCCTTTCCTCCCCTCATTCAAGATCATCCTCAAAACCCACTTTATATATGAAGTCATTTGGGTGAGTGGGATGAGGACTAAATAAATCTTCAATTCCCTTAAGCCTCTGTCACTTACCTTTTTTACCATGATAGTTGGCTTCCCATTTATGAAAGTGAAGATAATAAACCAAGAAGGAAAAGAAATCCTTTAAAAATAAGTTTAGGGGCAGCTAGGTGGCGCAGTGAGTAGAGTGCCAGCCCTGGAGTCAGAAGGACCTGGGTTTGGATCCAGCCTCAGACACTTAGCACACACAAACAAAAACCTATCCGTGTGACCTTGGGCAAGTTACTTAACCCCAATTGCCCTCCAAAAAAACAAAAAAAAAAAGTTTAAATAATTCTAGATGTTTAATACTTGTGTACTGCATGACACATTAGATACCATTGTGTAGTAGCACCATGCTGCCTTAGAATATTAAGTCTAGCTGAATAAGTATTAACTTATGAATATGTAGTGCACAAAAAGATTTGGTCATGTATCAGTCTTAAGTCATACTTTCATGAGGTAGCATTATCATTTGTGTGATCTTTAAATATAAAAATTTCAGTTAAAATAGAAAATTTCAACTTATTAATTTAAAATAAATGCTTAAGGCCCAGTCAGTGTGGTAATTCTATTATAAAGGAATCGATTGCCTTGCTATCAAATATTTTGAGCATGCTTCTAGCAGAGAAGAGTTTAATTATGATATTACCAATTTCATTAAAAAGGATTACATTGCTGTATTGTATGGCTCTTTGTAAAATGTTATATTAATTTCTTTATTTAAAATGAAATCAGATTTTTGTATTGATCTTTTACTGAAGATTTAATACCTTTTTAGTCCCTGCTCTCCAGGGCAGAGTTTAGTTAATTGGATATTTGTTGCAGGATATGGAGCCTAATAGATCATGCATTAATAGCAAGATGTAATATGGAGGAACCAATTCGTTGTGCAGCTGTCAGTACAGATGGAATCCATCTTGCCCTTGGAATGAAGGATGGTTCTTTGACTGTACTTCGAGTAAGGTAAAAAAATTATATAAAATTCCCTAACAATCTAAATTTAGATATTAACTTCATTGAATGTAAAAATATTTAACATTTAGATAATTCATAAACTTAAATTGTTTTGTATTTATAATAACAAAGTAAATAAATGCTTGATGCTTCTGATATTTGTACCATTTATAGTACATATACATATGCACATATACATATAGTATATATAGATTATATATAATTTCCGATAATAGTACTGATTTTCACTCAGCCTAATTCTCTTCTCTGGAAGAGAAAAACAAAACTTTTCTGTCATAAACTTAGGAAGGGACATTTTAGCATTCCTGTATGACTTTATGCTCTGAGGAAGAATATTTTCTTCTGTCTACTATATGTGAATACTTAGAAAATCTTGAAGAACTTGCTTAAGCAGTTTGCTTTGTATTACTTGTTGATGTTCAGTCATTTTAGTCATGTCCAATTCTTTAGGACTCATTTGGGGTTTCTGTGGCAAAGATACTAGAGTGGTTTGCCATTTCTTTTTTTGACTCATTTTATATATGTAGAAACTAAGACAAATAGGGTTAAGTGACTTGTGCAGGGTCACATGTCTATTAAGTGTCTAAGGCCAGATTTGAACTCAAATCTTACCCACTCCAGCCCTAGCACTATTCACCACACCACCTAACTGCTCCCTTGTATTAGTGTTTTGCAGTTAATTTTTGCCATTGGTGCAAAAACATCTGCTAAGATGTTTTCCTTAAACTAATAGTTTTCTTCCACATTCACTTATATTATAGATGGCATAGATATTAAAACAATCTTTTCTCCAGCTAGTTTGAATTCTTTTTTTTATATGTAAGTTTATTTTTGGGAATCTTATTCCTAGGTTAAATTTCCTTGCCCTTCCATACTAAGACAGTTTCTTAAAATGAAGTGTCAGATGAACACTTGTAGAACTCATCAAGACTCACTTTGTATGCCATTATAATTTTAGCAGTTTATTTTTGCAGTTGAACCTTTGACTGAATTCTCTAAATAATAATAATAATAACCACTTAAAAATTGAAGAGTTATATAATTTCTCCTCAGAGAATAATTTCTAACATGTAATAATATAGAAATATCTGAAAATATATTTATGTTTTGTATAATTATACTTTAGCATAATTACCTGTGCTTTCTGTTTAACCCACCAAGTAATGTTTTCATGTTTCTTATGGGTCATTTATGTATATTAATAGAATATTTCAGATAATTAGAAAGTGGTTATATATACAAATATTTCATTTAGCTTGTTAAATTTGTATGTTCTCTGACCAGACAGCCCCACAGAAATAAACTCACATTTATACAGTGTCAAATACATATGTTGTTTGTTGCTACTCCTATCATCCCTCTGAAAACTTAACCTCCATCTGACTAAGAGTGAAAATAATAGAGTATAAGGTGCTAAAGAACAGATTTGGAAAGAATGGTCATAGTTTGCCTGCTAGATCATAGAATTAAGTACATCTAGTCATGGGACTTAACATAGTGGATCAGACTGTGACACTCCATATTATACTTAACAGTGACATATATTAATGTCAATCTTAAAAAGCTAGGGATATATGTTAGAGAAGTTAGTGTCGGATAATGGAAAGATCAGAAGACTAGGAGTTAGGAAACCTACATTCAGGTCCCAGGCCTGTCATTTATTTGCTTTATATCCATGGGAACATTGTTTAATTTTTCTACACCTCAGTTTACTATCAGTAAAGTGGGGAATTGGGACAGCTAGATGGCTCAGTTCTGAATAGAGTGCTGGGCCTGGAGTCAGGAGGACCTGAGTTCAAATGTGGCCTCAGATACTTAGTAGCTGTTTGACCTTGGGCAAACCACTTAATCTCTATTTGCCTTAATCCACTGGAGCAGGAAATGGCAAACCACTCCAGTATTTTTGCCGAGAAAACCCCATGGACATTATGGTCCACAGGGAATAATTACATATACTGTACTAGCAATCTCAGAGGGTTGTTGTGATCAAATGAGAAAACAGATGTGAAGTGCTTTGTAACTGCTATTTAAATATAAATTAACATTACTGTACTATTATTTTTATTTGTGGATTTATCTAAGTCTTTAAAAAACTTTTTATATTATTCTGCCTTTTGCTTATGATAAATCCCATAATTTGGCTATTTATAAAAAGAAGTATTTCCTTTTTAAAAATCTTGTCTTAACCCATGAATCTTTCAGCAAGTTCCTCAAGTGAGAGAGAGAATATAAGATCCAACATTGTCTGATGTTTATTGATTCTAAAAAAACTGAGTTGGTGAAACAAAATCCAGCCTTGAGGCTTCTTCTTTAGTAAATATTTTCTGCACATGTGTCATTTACCAAATACTCTCCAAGGTATATGATCCAAAGATATGTTTGTTTAGTGATCTGCTGAGTTTTGACATTAAATAAGGTTTAAAATAGACATATGTTTACTAAGGTGTTTGCCATTGTAGTGAAAAAGGTCCTGTTGCAAAGTCTACATGAAAGAAAGAAGTGCTACTATAAATACTGAAACTTTCCAAATGCTACTTTTCACAGATGACATTATTCTAATTGCATCAAGTCCTAGAATACTATAATACTTCTTCAGTCAATTCCAGTGCATTGTGAAAGAGCTTGGTGTAAAACCATCTTCACTTTTAAAAAGTGAATAATAAACTATAACATGCAGCCAGATGGGTAGCCATTCAGATTAATCTATTAACATACTCAAAGACATATACACATTTTTCTGTACCTTAAAGTCCAGTACAGACTTACCTGATCATGGCTACTTCTTGCTTTCTGTCTGCTTTCTATATAGAGCTGGAGTCATAGAGTGTAGTGTTCTTTAAATAATCTTTGTGGGAATGGATACAGAATGACTAGTGAAATCATAGACTGGAACATAACCAATCATATGATTCCAGGGAAGGAGCAGAGAAACTTGAAGGAGGGAAGACCTAAAAAATGTAAGACTTTACATAGTGAGTCTGACCAGTGGTCTTTCTAGCCTTTTTATGTATGTGTACATACATGTCTTTATATACACTAAAGTCTTCTGATACTTCATTGTGGTGTAGTGGTGTCCTGGATTCTTAAAGGTTATTATAGTGAACCATAAGCTTTAACAGCTTCACTAAGTTGTAAAAACTTCAAATTGTGGCCCAGTGATCAACTATAGGTCCCTCATTTGAGGATGAGATTAGATAGATAACTAGATGTACAAGGCACTAATCTAAGTGTAGGATATATAATTGCAAGCAGAAAAGACAGAGGAGCTCATATTTTAATGGAAGAAGGTAGCACACAAAAGAGATCTAGAAGGTGAATGTGGGGTGGGGTGCAGGGAAGTGTGTTGGAGAAAGTGGTAAATCTAGAGAATCTGAGTGGACCCTGGAGAGAAGTATGCATGCATGGCCTCAGCACTTCATCAAACAGTGGTCCCAGGCAGAAACTCACCAGTTAGAGGAGGTGACTGTAATAGTGGAGGCATCTTTAAGATGAGAATGCTGCTATGGAGGAGTTGAAAAATTCAGGAAATCAGACATGGAAGCAGGAGAGAAATGAGGATGGATGTGACTCTGAACTCCTGGAGATCATCCTCCAAACTCTATTTCCCATTCCCCATGACCTGATTCCTCATTCCCCTGGCCTTCACCTCTCCCACCCCAAAGTTTTGACCAAACATTACCCACTGTGCCCTTTAGAATGCCTGTTCCATGTTCCATAGGCAACAAACTTTTCCTTTCTTTAATTTGTTTCTCTCCGACTCTTTCCATCTACTAACTCTTACTGAAATCTGACTTTCCTATGATAACACAGATTCTGGCCATTCTGTCCAATATTGGATGTACCTTCATTCATTTTCCTTGGCTTGGTCAAGGTGGGGAGTTGCTCCCTTCTGCTCTCCAGGTTCTCCCCCTTCTATAACTCTCTTTCTTTGAGGTTCAAGCTCTTCATGTCTATCACCCAGTCAAATTCCTAGTAGCTATTTTCTACTGACCTTCAGGTCATTCCCCTCCATTCTGCAATGAGTTAAATACCTGGATTACAGTTTGTCTCTCCACCTTAACTTTCTTGCCCTCATAATAGGGGACTTTAACATACATACTGATTTTTCCTCAAACAGCATAACCATTCAGTTTTTCAACTTGCTCACTTCTCACAAACTACTCCTCCACTGACCTTAGCCACACTTGAAATTGGTTATACCCTTGATCTTGCCATCACCCACAAATGTACCATCTTAATCTTCAAGGAATCTGAAATTCCTTATCCAACCATAATCTATTGGCTTTTCATCTCTCCCTCTACCTTCTCTTACATAACCCTATTCTTCAATCACACTGTGACCTCTAATCTCTTGACCTCTCAGTTCTCTCCCAGGCTGTCTCCCCTGAATTTGCCACCTTCTTTCCTTTTTCTTCCCATCTTGACTTCTTGGTGAACCATTCAACTTTATACTGTCTTCCTCTCTTGAACCCCTAGTCTCCTTGTCATATGGCTAATTATACCCAGCCAAGCCTCAGCCTTAGGTCATTCCAAGCATTCATTGCCTTTCCTCCTACACATATGCTGCTGAATGAAGATGGAGAAAATCATATAATCTTTTTGCCTGGGTCCACTACAGATTTATGTTATACAGCCTCAACTGGGCCCTCACTGCTGCCAGGCAATTCTGCCATATGTGTCTCATCAGCTTACTATTCCACTATCCATAGAAGCTCTTCCAAAGGTTTTTATTCTTCCATAAATGTCTCATAATTCCCCCTCCCCCTACTGTCTCAGCTGAGAACCTTGTCTCATATTACAGAAAAAAAAATTGAGGCCATTAACCATGAACTCCATCTTTCCCCCCTTCCTTATTTATCACTCAGGTGCTTTCTATTTCTTTCATTCCTGTCTCAAATGATGAAGTGATCTTACTCCTGAAAGCTAACTCCTCTACTTATTGAAGCAATCTCATTCCACCTTATCTCCAGCAGATTGCCTCTTCTGTCGTCTTCAATATTTCATTTATTTTCAGTCTTTCCTTCCCTGCTGGCTCATTTCTTACTGCCTACATACATGCTTATCTCTCTTCTATCCTGAACAAACTCTCACTTGATCCTTCAATCTCTGCTATTGTCCTATATTCCCTTCTGCCCTTTCAAAATAGCTAAATTCTTCAAAAAGGCCATCTACAATAGGTACCTCCACTTTCTCTCCTGTCACTCTTTTCTTAACCCTTACAATCTGGCTTCCAAACTTATTATTCCATTGGAATGACTCTCTCCAAAGTTACTAATGGTGTCGTAGTTAATAAATCCAGTGATATTTTTTCAGTCCTCATTCTCCTTGACCACTCTGTAGCCTTTCATGGTGTTGATGATGCTCTCTTCCTTAATACTCAATTTTCTCTAGGTTTTTAGGACACCCCTACCTACAAGTTCTACTCCTACCTATCTGATTGTTTTTCTTTTGTCTCCTTTGCTGAATCTCCCAGATTACTCCCTCTAACCATGGGTGTCCCTCAGGTTTCTGTCTTGAGCCCTTTTATGTTCTTCCTCTACTTCACTTGGTGATTTCATCAACTCCTTTGGATTTAATTACCATCTTTGTGCTGATGGTTCTCAAATCTGCCTTTCTTGAATCATTCTCTATACTGATTTCCAGTCTCACATCTCCAGCTGTTTTTTAGGTGTCTCGAACTAGATGTCCAGTAGACATCTTAACCTTACTATATCTAACAGAACTCATTATCTTTCCCCCAACTTTTCCACTCCTAACTTCCCTATTACTGTAGAGAGCAACACCATCCTCCCAGTTCTTCAGGCTCACCACCTAGGAGTCATCCTAGATTTCTCATTCCCCTCCCCCCATCCAAACTGTTGCCAAGGACTGTCAGTTTTACATTTCAGCATCTCTTGAATATACCTCTTTATCTCTTCTCACACTGCCAACACTTTAGTGAAAGCCTTCATCTCCTCATACCTTGAATATTGCAATAGTCTGCTGGTGGGTCTGCCTGCTCCAAGTCTCCCTTCACTCTAATTCATCTTCCGTTGAGCCACTAAAGTGATCACCTCACTCTGGCTTTCACTGATTGGCCAACGATGGTCCTAACCCAAGCCTTACTTGCTCATTGTTTTTTATTTTGATGGCTCAGAGTGAGGGTAAATAGCAGTTGTTTCTGTTCTGCCTAGAAACTATGAGGATCTTTCCCTTTAGGTTGATTCTTTTATAAAGGCAAACCTAAGTTATCTTTTGCCTTAGTTCTTACATAGCCTTTAATTACAGGATAGGCGTTGCCTCAGACAAACTAAGACCTGAAAAAACCTTAATGTACAGAGGCCAAGGTCTCCCATTGTATCTTGGGCTATCACCAGTCATCTTGACCTGAAACTTGCCACTGGACTTTGAATGGCTGGAGGGGGGATAGTCTGTCTGATGACTTTGCACAGCTCTGTCTCACTTAGATACAATTCACTTGCAAGTCAAGACATCACCCTATTGATATTATTGATTTTCTTCAAGAACAAAGTAACAGTGATTTTCCTAAAGTGTAGATCCAACCCCCCCCCAAAAAAAACAAAACAAAAAAAACCCCAAACTGAAAAAACTATAGTGGTTTCCTTTGTTTCCAGGAGTAAAACCAAAATGCTCTGTTTGGCATTTAAAGCCTTTCATAACCCCACCACCCCACTTTCCAGTCTTCTTACTCTTTAATCTACTGGACACATACTCTTCAATCCTGTGACAGTGGCCCCCTGGCTATTCCAGGAACAAGAAATTCCCAACTTCCTTTAAGTCCGGTCTAAAATCCTACTTTCTATATAAGATGCCTTTCCCAACCCTTCTTAATTTCAGTGCCTTCCTTTTGTTATTTTTTCCTATTTATCCTGTATGTAGCTTGCTTCATATGCATTTATTTGTTGATTGTCTCCCTCATTAGATTGTAAGCTCCTTGAGGGCAAGGACTGTCTTTTGACCTTGATACTAAATGAAATGGTAGTCTTGTGCAGAGCAAGCAAAAAGCTACAGCAATGGAAGCATCTCCAGAGTGAGAAGATCACTTGTGAGATGGAAAAGGTGAAATATGTAGAGGTCAATCAGCTAGTTGGCTTCAGAGTGATGAATTTTTTGGTTTTAGAAACTCTTGAAGATTCTAAGTTACACATGAGTTTAGATCTGCACCAATAGAGGGAATAAACATATTGAGTTCTCTACTACATGATGATCAACAAATGTATGTTAAGATAGTTGACTTAACAGTTGTATTAGTTCAGTGAATACCCATATTTATACAGTTATATCCTGGAATTACTAAAATATGGGGGATTATTAAAAAAACATCCTTGCCCTCAGTGAACTAAGAGTCTAATAGGAAAGAAAAGACTTTACATCAAAAACTACAATACAGATCATGTTCAGAGCCTTATATTAGAAGTTTACATTTGTTATATGTTTTTAAGGAATGTAGTTGTCAATTGTCTCAAGATTTAGGAGGAACTGTAAGGTAGGGGGCTATTTCTGTTTTCTTAAAAGATAAATTTGTCCAGGAACTTAAGACATGTTCAGTATTGGAGATTTGCTCTACTATTATAGAAATATACAAAATGAATATTGTATTTTTTCATGTTTTGATTCTAGAGATAAAAGCAAGTGTGTGTCAAGAAAGGTGAATGTGCAAATAGAATATTTTCTTCTGGTCAGTAGGGAGTAAGTTGCATAAAGGGCAGCTTGGTGGTATAGTGGATATGTTGCCAGTCATGAAGTCAAGAAGACTCATCTTCCTGAGTTCACATTTGGCCACACTTACTAGCTGTGTGATCCTGTGCGAGTCACTTCACCTTGTTTACCTTGATTTCTTTATCTGTAAAATGAGCTGGATGAGAAAATGGCAAAACACTCCAATATCTTTGTGAAAAAAACTTCAAATGGGGTCACGAAGAGTCAGACATCATTGAACAACAGCAACTTGCATAACAGAATTACTCCTGTGGTTCATAATGGCATGGAGAATACCTCCTTAATGGTCAGAGGCTAGGCTAGGAGAATTTTAACTCTAGAAGGTTCTGATATCCATGAAGACTATAATTAGGGGTCTTAAACTTTAAAGAACTATTAGAAAATCATTACAACAAATATAGCATAACTAATATAAGTTAAATATAAATATGACATATTGTGTTTTCTTTCCAACATTGCTAAGTATAGAGATGCTTATAACCAGAATATTGATCATTGAGATCCTGAATTTTTCAGCCACAGTAACCCATTATGACATGTAAAATGATCAATAAACAAGCATTTATTAAGTGCCCCCTACGTGCCAGGCACTGTACTAGAACCTAGAGGTACAATTCCCTGCCCTTAAGGAGTTTCCTTTGTATCAGAGAAAATAACACGTATGAATATGAGAATATACAAAAATAAATTCATACTAACCTTGGGGAGATCATTAGCAACTAGGGGATCAGGATAGCCCTCCTAGAAGGTGGTACCTGAGCTAAATTGTGAAGGAAATTAGGAATTCTATGAAGTGGAGGTGAAGAGAGAATGCATTTCAGGCATGAAGGACAATCCATGCAAAGGAGATGGGTTGTCATGAGAGAAATAGCAAGAAAACCAGTTTGGCTGAACCTTGTAGTCTAGGGCGGAAGTAATTTAATGCTGGAAAAATATGTGGGGATGAGACTAGATTCTGAAGGGCTTTAAAAGCCAAATAGCAGTTTACATTTGATCCTAGAGTCAGTTGGAAGCCATTGTACTTTGATTTGGGAAGTGACATGATCAGATCTGTGCTTTAAGAGCATCCCTTCAGGGGGTGGCTAGGTGGTGCAGTGATTAAAGTGCTGGCCCTGGAATCAGGAAGACCTGAGTTCGGATTCGGCCTCAGACACTTAACACAAAAAAACTAGCCATGTAACCTTGGGCAAGTTACTTAACCCTAGTTGCCCTCCAAAAGGCAAAAAAGAAAAAAAAGAACATCCTTTCAGCATTTCTGTGGAGTATGGATTGGAAAGGAGAGAGTTGAGGCAAGGAGACCACTTATGATGAAGGCTATTGCAAAAGTCCTGGTTAGAGATGATCAGTCTCTGAAATAGGAGTAGAAGAAAGGATGTGAGAAATGTTTGCAAAGTAGGAACAGTATATTGACTATTGACTATTGATTGAATATGTGAGCTTGAGGGAGCATATTTCATACAAATATGAAAACCTGAGTGACTTGTAGAATGGTTGTGTCTGATAAAGATAAGGAAGTTCAGAAGGAGGAGGAGAATGTTTAGATTAAAGGTAAGTTCTGGACATGATGTGTTTTGATATATCTACTAGGCATCTATTTTGAAATATCTGATAAACAGCCAACTGGAGCTTGAAAGAGACTAAGACTAGATACATTGATTTAGTAATCATCAACATAGAGATGATAATTAGACCTCTGGATGTATATGACATTAACAAGTTAGAGCCTTGGAGTATGTCTGTGTATAATGGACCAAGAGGAGTATGAGCTATGATCAGACAGATAGAATAGTGTTAGGAAAATCCAGAGAGGAGAGAGGTCAGCAGTGTAAGATTCTGTTGAGAGGTAGAGAAAGATGAGGACTGAGAAAAGGCTATCACATTTGGCAATTAAGAGATCATTGGTAACTTTGGAAAGAGCAATTTCAGTTGAACATTGAGGTTGCAAGCTGTGTTGCAAAAAGTTAAAAAGCAAGTGAGAAGGGAGGAAATAGGTCAATGAAGTTATAATGAATAAAGGAGATAATAATTAAAGGAGTAAAAATGAAAGCTAATGATGTTAGGAAGTGTTAGAGTTTAGTGAGAATTTTTTAAGGGTAGGGAATATGGGCATATTTGTAGGCAACAGGGAAGTAACTAGTAGCTATGGACATATTGAAATTTATTGAGATAGGAATGATTGTGGAGGACAGTCTGCTGGAGAAGACACATGGTTGGGATCAAGGGTAAAAGTAGAGAGGAAAAGGGTAACATTCCATTATAAACTAGAAAGAAGAAGAGAATGGGAAGATGTGATAACATTTGTGTCCTGTCATGATTTTTATTATTTTAATTAGAGTTGTGTTGCATTTACTGATTAAAGTATTCTAATTGTTTTAGGATTAGGATTCTTTTGTAGCAGCTCCTTCCCAGTCTTTTCCTTCAGTTATTTTAATTCTTCCTCTGGACCAATTTCATTCATTCAACATTAATTTCAGTTAATGTTAGTGGAGTGACTAACATATTTATCGGAATGGTGGGGCAGGGGACAGGGAGATATGCAAAAATAAGTCATAGTCTTTTTACTCTTTGTGGAGGTGGTAAAATATAGAGAAATATGATATAAAGGAGAAGAGTAAAATATCTATGAGATTGAATTCCAGCTAGGGAACTCATAGAAAGCTTTATAAAAATGAATGACATTTTATCTGGGCCTTGAAAAACAAGATGGCAGTAAACAAATATAGAAGGTGGAGTAGACATTATAGAATATTTGAAACAGATATTTGAGGAGTGGCAAGTAGAACAGATTGGTTAGAATACAGAATATGTATATGAAGGAGAACTGTGAAATAAAGTTTGAATGAAAGGTTGGAGCTAAATTATGGAAGGTCTTTAATGCCACGTCAAGGAGTTTGAAGCATCTTGATTAAAAGTGTTCCAGAGGGGCGGCTAGGTGGCGCAGTGAATAGAGCGCCGGCCCTGGAGTCAGAAGGACCTGAGTTCGGACCAACACTTAATCCACACAAACAAAAACCTGGCCGTGTGACCTTGGGCAAGTTACTTAACCCCAGTTGCCCTAAAGGGGCGGCTAGGTGGCGCAGTGAGTAAGAGCACCGGCCTCGGAGTTGGGATGACCCGAGATCAGATCGGGCCTCAGAAAATGAGCCCCCATGCATAAATCATGACTAGCCGTGTAACCTTGAGCAAGTTAGAGCAAGTTACTTAACCCCAATTGCTTTATTAAAAAAAAAAAGTGTTCTAGATTCAGACTCATTCTTATTTTCTTCAAGTGTAGCATAATGCTTTATATATTTTCTTTCCATTGTCTTTTCATGTTAATTTATGTTGACCATTTTGTCTCCCCCTCTCTCAAAGTACCACAGTAAGGCTCATCTATTTTTTCTATATTATTCGAGTAGCTTTGTGAAATTTTCTTGTTTTTTATTTTCATAATCCTATCAACATATTTTTTACAACCTAAAAGAGTGTAATGGCAATGGCAGGTTGAAAATGCATTTTATCGGGGTGACTAGGTGGCACAGTGAGTAGAGTGTCAGCCCTGGAGTCAGAAGGACCTGAGTTTGGATCCGGCCTCAGACACTTAACGCACACAAATAAAAAAAAAACCTAGCTGTGTGTTCTTGGGCAAGTTACTTAACAGAAGAAGAAGAGGAAGAGGAAGAGAAAGAAGAAGAAGAAGAAGAAGAAGAAGAAGAAGAAGAAGAAGAAGAAGAAGAAGAAGAAGAAGAAGAAGAAGACGAGGAAGAAGAAGAAGAGGAAGAGGAAGAAGAAGAAGAAGAAGAAGAAGAAGAAGAAGAAGAAGAAGAAGAAGAAGAAGAAGAAGAACCAACAACCAACAACAACTCCTCTCTTTCCCCATCCCATGGTGATTTAACTTTTTTAAAAAAGAACCTTTGATGTGAAACTTTGTCATACTTGTTCTGAAAGCCTGAAGAAAACGTCTACTTTTTGACCATGTTCTTATTTGTTTTTCTTAAGAATTATAGGTGATAATTTCCCTTTACAAAAACTATTATTTTCACAGATATATTTTATTTAAAGTATTCAGTGATGATACTCTTTATTTTATATTCTACCAGATATTCTAGCATGAAAAGAATATTCACTGGCCTCAGTAGTGAACACTACTCAGAGAGAAGACAGAGTCAAAGAGGGATGAAGCATGGATGGAGCATAAAGAGGAGATAGCACTAAGGAAGGTTGAGGTGTCAGTGAGAGAGGTTCAAAGTCAGGCATGTGATCACAAATGGGCATATCAAGTATTCTTTGCATTAATATAATTTTAAAAATCTATTTCCATAGCTGTTAATATTTTTGTGAGTTTAAGTACAGTCATAAGGTATATAAAATGTTAATTTTTGTTATCAGGATAGTATATAATTGTGGGTAGAAAATAAGGATGATAATGTAAAGGATTTGAGTGTGACTACTATCCTTGAGAAACGTGTATATTTAAGGTAAAGTGAGATATAAATAAATACAAAAGAATTCCGTACTCTACAAAGGAAACCAGAAAAAGCCATATCATGATATAATGCGTGTGCACACATGTATGCATACATGCATATGTATACATATACATGCATGCACACATACACACATGCTGCCATTGAGGAAGCAATACATGCCCTTTTTAAATGTTGCTATCAATTTATTTTTCATCTTTGTCTTGATACTATGGAGAATTATGCATATAATTTTAATTTTAATATTTTAAAATCAGTATTTATAGTAAGATATCATAATGTTTATGTGATTCAAAAGTATTTCATATGTTTTAATTTATTAGAATCTTATTGTCTTATTCCTTCTCTGTGTTTAACAAGTCCTTTCCTGGTATGATACTAGAATATGTTTATTAAGTATACCTATTTTTTAAACTGTAAAGTAAACACTGAATCGTATATATTGTTCTTCTTGTCATCTGTATTAAGTGAAGTGGCTATTTCTGCCTTAACTGTGTTCACATGTCATTTTTAGTTAAATTTCTTGTTTACCATTTTCACTATAAACTCAGTCTTATTTCATTAGACACAAATTTAAGAACTAAATTAAAACTAGAGTGACTTGGTTTTTCATGTGTCTGGCAAATTTTCTTTCTCTTCCACAGAGATATGACAGAAGTTGTTCATATTAAAGATAGGAAGGAAGCTATTCATGAACTAAAATATTCACCAGATGGAACTTTCCTTGCTGTTGGATCAAATGACAGCTCAGTTGATATTTATGGAGTTGTCCAGCGGTACAAAAAAGTTGGAGAATGTGTTGGATCTCTTAGTTTCATCACTCATTTGGACTGGTCTTCAGATAGTAGATATTTACAGACCAATGATGGAAGTGGGAAAAGACTCTTTTATAGGATGCCAAGTAAGGTTTTTCTAATATACTATTTATACTATATTATATATGTATATGTATATGTATGTATGTATGTATGTCACAAGTGTTTTGTAGAATGCTCACAAAACTTTTTAAATTTGCTATTAGAAGGATAACCCAACCAATATTTGATTTATTAAGAGTGTTTAATAAAGACACAATGCCTTTGGGGATTATTCTGTAGGTCTAAATTAGAAGTAAGGACATTTGTAAAACTGAAAGAGACCTTAAAAATAATTTAGTTCAACTCACTCATTTCACAGTTGAAGGTACGTTATAATGGGATCCTTTGGGTAAGTAATTAAATCTTTGGATTAGATCCAAGATAAACTTACTTCACAATTAATTCAACTGTATAATGAATGTTGTTACAGCAGAATTCTGCTGTATTTTGGATAGGATTGCAAAATGCCTTTCTTTTCTTTATTTGACGTTAATTAACCAATAGAAAATGTATCTGAGATGAAAATATGATTCCTAGTAGAATGGAGTCAGCTTGGTAAACTTCATAAAGAGTAATTTGAAAGTAAGATAAATTATAGTGCAAATATAACTAAATTTGAATAGCATGAAAAAGTTTTCTTACGAAAGTTAAATAGAAATTATTTAAAATCATTATCAAACGTTTCTTTAATTGGTTAACTTAATGTAATATAAACTAGTCCCTGTTCTTTATAAGATAATGAACTTATATTTTATACTTTACACCATTTTTTACTGGCACCTAAATTATCGTTACTATTCAGAGTCCATGAAACCTCTCACTTTAAAGGTTGATTTTAACATCTTCTACTTTCATTTGTTGGATTTTTATTTTGATCTCTTTCCTTCAGTCCTATTTGTTTTTTAAAGTTCATCTCCTGGGTTCCTTTATTTTGTTCCTGAGTTGCCACTGGCATGACTCTTCCTCTTCCTTATGACTCATGCCAATACAGTGTTTTATGTACTCCAGTCCTAATGGATTTCAGTTTTGCTTTGTACAGTATCCTTGACTATTCTGTGCATATTTGAGTTTTTACAGGTAACACCTGGGAATTGTTTTGTTATATTCTTTTAGTTATTTCATGTCTTAACCTGCCAGCTCTTCCTTCTTCCAAAATGCACAATCACTCTCTTATATATTCCACTCTAACTGGGGTGGGTAGATTCATAGTGCTTAAGGTTATACTAGGATGGGGGGAAAGGCATTAAAGTGAATTTTTTAAATGAAAAAATTTGATTTGATTTTAGGTGGAAAAGAAGTGACAAATAAAGAAGAAATGAAAGGTGTTCAATGGGCTTCATGGACTTGTGTTTCAGGCCTTGAGGTTAATGGAATTTGGCCCAAGTATTCTGATATCAATGATATAAATTCTGTAGATGGAAATTTTATTGGCCAAGTTTTAGTTACTGCTGATGACTATGGAATTATAAAACTATTCCGATATCCTTGTTTAAGAAAAGGTATCTATTATCACATATCCTGTTATTGTTATATACTATTAAATGCTTGCAGGAAATTCAGCTTGGTGTAAATATAGGGGTTTACAGTCTTTTTTGAAAATGTTTTTGGATTACTTTTTTTTGGAGGGGGGAAGGCAAGGCAATTGGGGTTAAGTGACTTGCCTTAGGTCACACAGCTAGTAATGACAAGTGTCTGAGGCCGAATACTCCAGGGCCAGTGCTCTATTCACTGTGCCACCTAGCTGCCCCTGGTTTACTTTTTTTTAAGTTAAGAAAAATGAAAATTGTAATTGAGTAAAATTAGATTGTTAAAATTTGAGTTGTTTTAAATTAATAAAAGAAAACCATTTTTCATATGCTGGACTCTATAGGTTTTGCATCCTGAAAAATTTATTAGAATGAGAACTATGGAATATATATGTATATGTATATGTATATCCATGTATTCTTAGTGATGGGAAATCACTCTTCTAGTACTGATCTCTTACCCTGAAAAATGTGTAAGCCAGCAGGCAGCTAGGTGGCACATTGAATAGAGCACCGGCCCTGGAGTCAAGAGGACCTGAGTTCAAATTCAGCCTCAGACACTCAACACACACACACACACACACACACACACACACACACACACACACACACACAACTAGCCATGTGACCTTGGGCAAGTCATTTAACCCCAATTGTCCTACCTTTCCCCTGCCAAAAAAAAGTGCAAAAAAAAAAATGTGTGATCCATATGGGTCTATATTGATAAATTACTATATTTTTCTTATGAGTTTGTACATTCATCATGTATTAATTTAGCAGATAACTATTGTGAAGTGCATCCTATACACAAGGTGTATATGTAAATCAGGATGACATAGTGAAAAGATGGTTGAATTTGACCCAGAATCCCAGTTTTGCCTTTGTAAGATGGTATGGTATGAACTTGAGGAACTCACTTCACTTTTCATTGTTTCAGTTTTCCTGAACCATGAGATGTCAAAAGTAATACTGTACTACTTCCTTGACAGTTAGAGGTTCAAGTTGGAATAATACATAGAAAACTCTTGGTGTTTATGAAGTACTTGGTAAATGTAAGATATATTTTGGAGAGTGTTCTAAGTAATATTTTCATTTGTTAAATAGTTCTTATAAGTTCCACATTAGATTTATTAAAATACTTTTTACAGCTCTTTAAAGTGATTTTATTTTGTATGTCCTTAAATGGAGGTAAGGAATGTAACTGCTTACCTTCCTTAGATACATCAGCTTTTAACTACTATACTATATTATACTATACTATACTATACTATACTATACTATACTATACTATACTATACTATACTATACTATACTATACTATACAATACTATACTATATTACACTATACTATACTATATATAGTATTAAAATCCATTATCTCCTAATCTCATCTTCTATTCTTTAGTGAAGCAAACAGAGGAAATAATCATTTGCTATTTTTTAAATTTCAGAATATATGCCCCTGTGGTAGTAAACTGAATTAGCATGTAAACATTTTCTTAAGAAAATTGAACTCAAAACTAAAGGAAATTAGTTAACTATCCCCAAATAAATTGAATCTCTCAAATATATATTTACCTCCTACTATGAAATGGTTCCTCCACTAAAGTTTTTCCCCAGTTCCTCATCTTTGTGTTGAGATAACCCTGAGTTTTTGAAGACAATGCCAGTAGAATTCAAGGGCTGACAGATACTACCAACCTCAAAAGACTTTGAAATCAGGCAATCTTTTCAAGTTAATATCTCTGAAATTAGGCTTATTTCAAGAGAAATTAATCACCCTGTTTACCATAAGGTGATAAAATTTTCATCTACAGCTATTTATAAGGATCATCTGCTAAGTAAGGTTGCAATTTGTGTTCAGTAAAGGGAGTGTTTTTACTGTTTAAGTCACAGATTTTTAAAGTATTTAGGTAGATACAAGTCAGTATTTCAGGGGATTAGAAGGTACAAGGATAAATGAGACTCAGACATGATCCTTTAAAATCTAATTGGTTAGATTTAAAGTCATCATTAATAGCTACTACAAAACAGAATACAAAACATGGAAGGCTTCAAAAGCAAATTGAAATTAGATCTATTCCTTGAAGAATGGATAGAATTTTAACACACAGAATTTAACAAAGCAAATTCAAGAAACGTTTAACTAAATGTTTTTTTTTTTTCTGAGAACTATGCTAAATGTTGGGGGAGGTAAGTTTAGGTGAGACATTTTCTTGGTCTTGCTAGGGTTTTTTTGTTGTAGTTAAGACAGATGGTTACAATGCATAGGTACATTAGAGAGCGGGAAAAAAAAACCCCGTACTATGGAAGGTCCAAGATGAAGCTCATTTCTTACAGAGGAGAACATGGAAGAGTTCACAGAGGAGGGGCATTTGAATTGTATTTTAAATGATAGATAGAAATTTGTCAGACCCAGAATGGGGACGGCCTTTCCTGGCATAGGGTATAATGTGATCAAAGAGATGGAAACAAGGCAAATTTAGGGTGTTTTCAGGGTATAAAAGGCAGTCTAGATTGGTTTGTCAGAAGCATACATCATGGAAAGGAGTGTCAATATGAACTAAGTCTGGAAATATAGGGTGGCATCACACAATTGAAGCCCTAGAATTTGATGTAGAGGAGTTTGAGCTTTACTTGCTGGGTGTTTAAGCAGGGGAGTGAGTGACATGATTAGAATATTTCATAAAGAAAACAAAGGTGACAGAAGTGTGAAGGATGAGTTGGAGGGAAAGTGAAAGCAGAAATCCCCTTTTGAGATTATTACAATTGCTTATATGGGTGGTAATGAGTGTTTGTATTAGGATAGTGGAAGTGGGAATAGAGTGGAGAAGGAGGAATTCTAGAGGTATTATGGAAAGCATTTGATCACTGAGTGGATATGGAAGGTGGTAAGTCAATAAAAAAAACTTGAGTTTTGACTGAATGAACAGATTTGCCACTTACAAACATAGTGAAGTGAGGAGAGGTCATATTCAGAGGAAGGATATTGGGGTAGGTAGACAAAATGGATCTGTGCATAGGAGACAGAATAAACTTTGGAAAGGCTTACGTTAGTGAAGAGAGTACTAGATTTGGAGTTAGGAAAACCTCGTTTTGAGTCTTGCTTTCTGTACTTACTTTATGTCCTGCCTGGGAACAATTCATTTAACCTTTCTGAGATTACCTCAGTTTCTTCATCCAGTAAAATGGAGATAATATTGGAAATACCTAGCTTATAGTGTCATGCTAAGACTCAAATGAGAGAATATAGATATAAAATTATTTTCTTAAAGCAATATATCAATAAAACTTATTATTATGGCAGAAACTCTTAGGAAGAGAAAGGCTTTGTGTGCCCTTTTTGTTCCGTTTTAATAAAAATTTATTTTGAGAGGTAGAGTATTTGCTTTGAGACATTTATATTTTCAGTCATACACTTTATGAGTAATAAATATTACGGTTAGGTATAGCTAAGAGGATAGGTAGATTGGAGAACTCTGAAAAAGAGATAAAACCACTGCAGGTTTAGCAATTAGCTAAATTATTTTAAGACCCAAAATGTATTTAATCTACTTGCAGAAATTCTGTATAATGCCATTTATATTGATAGATGTAACTTTACTTAGTCGTGATAATCTAAAATTCCATATTTGAGAGAACTTAGCATTTTAGGGAAAAGTTTTTTTTTCCTTCCAATACATCACATTCACTTGACTAGAAAAAAAAAACAATAAAAATAAATGGGTATTTTACCTTATTGTAAAAACCAATAGTGTTAGATAAATAAGGGAAATAAATTCTATACTTAAGGACTATAGGATTAATATAACTAAATTCACATTAGGAATGATATTTAGATTTTACCTTTACAAATAATTGCATAAGGGAATGTACAATATAGTAAAATTTAAATGAACTTGAAAACCAAATAACCAAACATTTATCCAGATTTTTTACTATGTTAAGTTTTTATGAGAACATAGATAACAGAAATGATAGTGTCAGGGACCTGATTGTTTAAAAACCAAATAAATTTCTAATATTTATCCTGAGTCAATGTAAATTCAGCTTAATATCCCATACCATCTGCACTTTTGGTGCTATATAACTATAATCAGAATGTGGATACTAAAGTAAGGTCATGAATCAACAAAGGAAAAAATTATGTTTGCTGTACTTTAAAAAATGGAATAATATATACTAGAAAATTTGCAGTGGTAGTTTAGAGAAGAAAAATTCTGTTTAATTTTTCGATCCCAAGCTTTAAATAAGAATAGCCCCTCAGCCCCTCCTCTTATCCCTGTTTTTGACTAGCTGACATTTAGCTATACATTTTAGGAAGAGATTTATATTAACCTCATAATATAAAATCAATTTTAAAAAATGGGAAGGAGGGGGGCGGCTAGGTGGCACAGTGAATAGAGCGCCGGCCCTGGAATCAGAAGGACCTGAGTTCGGAGCCGGGCTCCGACACTTAATCCGCACAAACAAAAACCTAGCCGTGTGACCTTGGGCAAGTTACTTAACCCCAATTGCCCTAAAGGGGCGGCTAGGTGGCGCAGTGAGTAAGAGCGCCGGCCTCGGAGTTGGGATGACCCGAGATCAGATCGGGCCTCAGAAAATGAGCACCCACGCATAAATAATGACTAGCCATGTAACCTTGAGCAAGTTACTTAACCCCAATTGCTTTAAAAAAAAAAAATAGGAAGAAGGGACAATAATAACAATAGTTCTTTATAGTTTCAAAGTAAGTGATTACATATATGTATGTATAGATCTATCTATCAATCTATACACATACACACACACACCTATTAACTCATTTGATATTCATAACACTTCCTGTAAGGTAAAGTATTATTATTTCTATTTTATGGATTAGAAAATTGTTCATAAATTGTTTCATATGCATTGTCTCCCTAATTAGATCATCAGTTACTTATGTTTATTGTCTGTTATTTGCAAAATGTATGAGGAATAACTTGATGTAGGAAGAAGAGCACCCTACTTGGAATTAAAGAATGATTTGATTTTAGCTCTATTACATACTATCTTTGTGAAAACAAGTCATTTAGCCTAAGTTACCTTAGGGCAGCAGTTCTCAAATTTTTTGATATCAGAATCTTTTTATACTCTTAAAAATTACTGAGCACCTTCAAAGAGCTTTGGCTTAAGTGGGTTTTATTCATCAATATTTACTATATTAGGAATGAAAACATCTTAGTATTATTGTGAAAGGCCGTTTGACCTAATGGACCTTCTAAAAGAGCTATTGCTTATAACTTACATTCTAATAGATAAATACAACACATACGCTAGAGTTGGAGGGGGTGGAAGGTGGGTTGAAGGACATTCAGGGCTGGCTTGGAAATGGCAAGAAGATGGCATGGTGGCCTGGTTCTGAGCATATTTTAGGGATAAAAACCCTGTTCGGAGGTAAAAGAGGGCCAGAGTGCAGGTGGCATGTCTTCGAGATGGCCAGTGACATCAGTCAAGTGGCCTGGTTTTGTGTGAGATAAGATAAAAGCTCATCCATCATAACCTGGGGTACAAGGAGCAAGAGTCACAGTGCTGCTAGGAGTCAGAGAAAGGCCAGGGTGCAGGCAGCATAGCTTGGATAGAGTACTATACTCAATACATAGTAGGTACTCAATAAAATCTTGTTGATGAATCAATAATCCATACTTTAAAATTACTTTCAACAGTCCTTAAAAAGTGACAGTTCAAGTCAGTCTTCCAGCCATAATATAAATCAATAAAGTACAGATTAAAAACTTTTTTATTTATTATTTAATATCTTGTTTAGTCAATTGAGTCACTAGTTAAAGATAAGCAATATTAATTGGAGAATGAGTCAGTGATAAATGCATATAACATCTGTTTTTAAAATTGAATTTATGTAATTGAATAGGAAAAATACTGTGTTTAAACACATATTTTTTTTTTAGGAGCCAAGTTTAAAAAATATATTGGTCATTCAGCTCATATAACCAATGTTAGATGGTCGCATGATTATCAGTGGGTTATTTCTATTGGTGGAGCAGATCACTCTGTCTTTCAGTGGAAATTTATTCCTGAGAGAAAACTAAAAGATTCCCTTCATATAGCACCACAAGGTTAGTCATTTATTTTTTTTAAGTTTTATATATAAATATATACATGTTTAACATTAAAATGGTATAATTATTCAGTAACTAAAAAATAAAACAATTTTAATATTTGAAGTAATTTAATATCATAACTTGAACAGTGTAAATTATTAGTTGGATTTATTATTACAAGCACAGGGTTAGAGAAATTATAGAGCAATGAAAGGTAAGATTATTTTAGGGACATTTTATTTACTGAACCATGGGGAAGTAATTTTTGTGCTGGTGTTCAAAAATATAATTTATTCTGGGGGTATCTAAATATTTTGTTATTTTTTTGACAAAGGAGTATTCTTTAAAATCAATTCATCCACATTCCTTGTTTTTTGAGCTATTTCTCACTTTCATAGGGTAAACCAATTCAAATTTTGATGTCTAAATTTGTTATATTAGACAATGGAGAACTAGTGAAGGGATCTAAGAGTTATTGACTTTCCAGTGAATGGAAAGGAACATTATATTACAGTTTACTAGCATCTTATGTATGTATGCTTTGAATAGGTATTTTTTTATTGTATTATACCTTATATCTTCATGTTACTTGATGCTAGTTAGCTATTGTACGTTATTTTATATTACTTTATTAAAATTGGCCTTTTAAAAATAGACAAATGCCTTTTAAAAATTACAGAAAGTCTAGCTGACTCTAATAGTGATGAATCAGATTCAGATCAGTCTGATGTCCCAGAACTGGACTCTGAAATTGAACAAGAGACTCAGATCACATATCGTCGACAGGTAACTCTCCCTTTTCATTTATGTACATTTTCACTTGCAAAATTTAATTCCCAGTTCTTTTTATTAGCTTACTTCATATTGTCCTTTATATTTTTCTTGTCTTTGTTATCCTTTCACTATTAGACATACTCTGTAGTCTTTATTGGTAATATAACACAATGATTTATTTAAATATAATGATATGCCATATATTAATATTGTGATATATTATGAGTATTTTTCACCCTGATGCCTCATTATAACAAAGTAGGTTTTTGATGGTTATGCCAGTGTGACAAAAATTCTGTTTAGGTTTTAATATCTGAAGAAGGCTTCATCCAATTCAGTAAACATTTGTCAAGTACCTATGATGTGCTGAGTACTGGGATACAATTAATAAATAGAAAGACAATTGCAGACCTCAATGAGCTTATAGTCTAAAGGGGGATATAATACACAAAAGGAATCAGGAAAGCAAGGTTGTGTGGGGGGAAGCAACAGGATACTAGGATTGTCTTGTTCTATGGAATAGGCAGGATAGCAGATGCAGAATGGAGTCCTCTGAGAATCCAGCTTCTACTCCTTATAAAGGAAGGCCTTGGGAAGAGTTTGGTACTCCATCCTGCGGCCCTCCAGACCGAGGATAGAGGAGGCTGAATGGTGGAGTCAGTCAAGGCTTGAGTTAGTATCCTGGTGGTGAATTTAGAAGTGATGAGCTTATCCTAGGAGGGGCATTTTGTTGTAGAGCTGAAACAAAGCTAGTTTTGCCTGTATATACCTTCTAGTCCTGACAACATTGGCTAGCCATGAACCGGCTTAACTAAATATAGAGAGGTTCATCATTAGTAATATGACTGTTAGGGGATGAAATCTTTGGCCTTTGCAACTCATGAAATAAAGTCGAACTAAAACTCACCTTCAGTCCTGTGTAGTCATGTTCCACTTAGACAGTAATGATTGACAGACTAGCAGAAAGGGGTAGAAGGTGTGGAAAAGCACAGCGTTAAAACCATCCATGAACATTAATTTGATCTTTGGTTCTTTAAACGTGAGATCTTTGTTCAACAACAAATGGCTCACATACTTTTGGAGGAATTGAATCAGACTGATACTGGCCTTCTTGCTGTGAATGGAACCAGAAGATGAGAAGAAGTTTAGGTGAAGTGGAAGAATGGTCTTTGGTGTGATTCCGTTCTCAGCAGTGCTTCATGGGAGCTGGAAGTGAGCGACTCGCTCACCTTGCCCCTCCTTCATATTGTTATCCAGCAGACAGCTTGATGGGAATGAACATGATACCTCAGTAGCCACAGAAAGTCATCTTCAATTGTGAACTAAAGGCCACACAGATAATGAGGAAAATGAGTATCAGTTGTTAGTGAAGTAACCATGTATTTCAGGGCTGGTATACAGGACAAAGTACATATTGTTTAAATAGAGGCGTTGAACTTGGAAAGTGGTTCAGTTGAAGCAACACTGGGATCTTTGAAAATGTGTAAACAGTTGACAATTTTTCTGGCCTTTGAGATTACACCAGTAGTTTAATAGTAATACACATTTACATGGAGTTTCAGGGTTTTAAAAGTGCTATTATTATCCTCATTTACAGATGAGGAAGCTAAGACAGAAATTAAGTGACATACCCAGGGTCTCATAGAAAGGAAATGTCTGAAGCAGGATTTGAACTCAGATTTTCCTGACTCCTTATTGAGCACTTCTGTCAACTGTGCCTAGCTGCCTTGTTTTGTGGTTGAAATGTAGGTCACACAGTAGGGTGAACCCTAGTAGCATCAGAGAAAAATGCAGGGTCATGTGACTCTCTCTCTCTCTCTTTTTTTTTTTTGGGAGGGCAATTGGGATTAAGTAACTTGCCCAAGGTCACATGGCTAAGTTTTTGTTTGTGTGTGTTAAGTGTCTGAGGCCGGATCTGAACTCAGGTCCTTCTGACTCCAGGGCCAGCACTCTACTCGCTGTGCCACCTAGCCACCCCAACACTCTCTTAAAAAATGTTTTTATTTTTTGCTTTTGGGAGGGCAATTGGCGATAAGTGACTTGCCCAAGGTCACATGGCTAGTTTTTGTGTTAAGTGTCTGAGGCTGGATTTGAACTCAGATTCTCCTGACTCTAGGGCCAGTGCTCTATTCATTGTGCCACCTAGCTGCCCCAATGTGACACTTTCAAATAAGTTTGGCAAGTGATCTACTCCTTGAATTAATAGCAAAGTTTCCACGGATAAAAATAAAACTGTCTGAGAAAGGAGGAGTATGATCCCCTCTAGCAAAGAAATCCATTGATGATACAAACAGAGACATGGGAAAGACCTTAATTTAGAAAGGCCAAGGTCATCCACTGCATACAAGACAGTATGTCTTGACTTCTGTTTTGTCACTTTACACAGCTCTGCCTCATTAATCCATTTCACACACAAGTGAAGACATCACTCTCATGATATCTTTGGTCTTCTTCAAGAATGAAGAATGAGGGGCAGCTAGGTGGCACAGTGAACAGAGCACTGGTCCTGTAGTCAGGAGGACCCAAGTTCAAATCCGACCTCAGACACTTAGCACTTACTAGCCATGTGACCTTGGGCAAGTCACTTAACCCCAATTGCCCTGCCTTACGCCCTCCAAAAAGAAAAAAAAGAATGAAGGACAAACTATAATTCCAGCAAAAAATTCACTAAACTCAAACCAGAATGTAAAAAGATTGAAGGCCATCCACACCAAAATTAAAAGGTTAATAATTCTTCAGGAACATAACACGGCTTTCAAAGACCCAGCTCTCTAAAGTATATTGAAACAAAAATGCAGGTAATCACAAAAAAGATTGGTCCCTCCCTTCTGAAGAAAAACAAAGAAAGCAAATTCATAGGCTCTCTAAAAAATTGCTTCAAGATGTCTGATCAGGCTATTCAAAATACCTGGCTGTGAAGGACATCTTTTTTAAGAGAATGATATAAATGACTTAAAAAATTTCTGTCTTCTTTCTGTAATAGCCAATATCTGGGAATTCTTTTTATACTGCAGAGTAAAAACCACATCCTGTAAGTGTCAGCTAGATTACACTGTCAAGGAATGTAATGTTAAAAATGCTTTTTAATTTTCGAAGAACTCTACCCTTTGCTTTAAGTATGTATGGAATTCTTTGATAGGGTCTAGTAGTAGTGGTGATGGTCAGACAAATGGAGATGGTAGGGAAACAAAATATATGTGTGAAATAAATGCAGTATTTTAATTAAGAAGTAAATGGTAGGCTGGATCATAATTTTACATTTAAGAGGCATGTCAAGGAGTTGGTGGAATCATTTTCTTTGTTCATTGAAAGACAGCAAGGAGCATCATTTTACAGGAGACTTGGGCATCTTGCCTTGCAGTGTTCATGAAGAACATCAGCAAAAAGACCATCCTGAAGAAATTTAATCATATAGGTCAACATAAAGGAAGCAGCATACATAGTATAATGGAGTTAACGCTGGCTTTGGAGTCAGAGGACATGGGCTGGTAGTCTACCTCTGATGCTTATTCTCATGGTGACCTCAGACAAGTATGCTTCTTTGGGCTTTTTTAGTCATTTGTAAAGTGATGTCCACAACATGGCCCTTTAAGGTCTTTTCTTCCCATAGATCTGTGATCTTGAAGCACTCTAAGCTGGATTTGTAATCAGGAAGACCTGAGTTCATCATATCCAGCCTCAGATGCTTACTAGCTGCATGACCCTCGGCAAATCACTTAAACTGTCTTTCAGACTCAGTTTCCTTATCTGTAAAATTAGTATAATAGCATAAAAGCTCATGGGGTTTTTGTAAGAATTGAATGCAGTAATTAAGCAATTTGAAAACTTTAGGGAGCTAAATAAATACCAGCTATTATTATCATTATTATGACCTGTTGTAGAGAATGGGAAAGTAATTGTATACAGAGCTAGATAAGATCCTCCAAATTAAATCAGCATATATGCTGATACTCAGTAACTTTAATGCAGAGGTAAGCAGAGCAGAGGACAGTGAAAAATATGTTGGAAAGTGTTGTTAAAGACTAAAAAAATAAGAGACCATTATATCATGAATTATATGTTTAAGAACTAAGTTAGCAGGCATTGGATGTAGAACACACTGAATATCTTCACAATCACTGGAATTAGCTATGTGTTAACAGGAAACTACTGGTTAGTGATAGGAGGTTGTGAGAATTGGCCTACTTCTAAACCCTAGCTGACAGAAGTATTGTCATGTTTGACCACTAATTGACATGCTTTTGCACTGGTACCTAATAATTGATTTGGTCAACTTCATTTAGGGAATGAATACAAGGCTCTCCTGATCATAATCATTTTAGCAAACTACATCTATTCCAAGTATGTAATGTCAACAACTTTCCTAATTACAGTGCCCTTGTGTCACAGTCTAGGCCACTGCTTGATTGACTGCCCCAAGTTCCCCTTCCTACTCAGGTTCTTTGAATATGTCCAGTAACAATAATCAGATTTAAGGTAAGAGACCAGAGTTCTGGGCTCTAGACTGGGATATGTATCCCACTGTATGCCTTTGTTGATGCCTCCTGCCCTTGCCTTTGTTACAGAGGGGCTAAGGAGGCAAAGTCTTGCATATCTGTGAGTAAAAAACTGGCTCTTTTGAGGGCTTATGCTCCTTTTTGATACCTCACCTATAGTCTTCTCACAGGGAACCATGTCTGTATCACCCAAGTAGGACTATACACACCCACAATCCTTGATGCTAGGGAAGCTGAGATTGGTAGATCATTTGAGATCAAGAGTTCTGAGCTGCAGTAGTGTTAAAACCAATTAGGTGTTCACATTAAGTCTAGCAGCAGTATGGTGATCTCCTGGGAGCAACAGACCAACCACCAGGCTGCATGAGGAAATGTGAACTGGCCCAGGTTGTAAAAATAGAATAGCTTAAGTAGTTTGGGGGATTGGTTCTTTGAGTGGCCACTGCACTTCTAGCCTAAGTGAGACAGGACAATCCAAGCTCAGAAAAGCAGAAAATACCAAATTAATTGCCAATTAAAAAAAAACTAAGTTGAGAAGATATGAGATACAATTAAAACAATTCACGCAATGTATTCAAAGAAGCTGCCAATTTTGAGAAACTGAAAATGTTGAAAGAATAGCTATTAACGGGGGCAACTAGGTAGCACAGTGAATAGAGCACTGGCCCTGGAGTCAGGAGGACCTGAGTTCAAATCTGACCTCAGACACTTAACACAAAAACTAGCCATGTGACCTTGGCCAGGTCACTTAACCCTAATTGCCTTCCAAAAAGCAAATATTTACACACACACACACACACACACACACACACACACACACACACACACACACACACACACACAAGACTAGCTATTAACACGAGTCATAGGCATTTTGCATACATACTCAGAGTAATAGATTATTCATAATAAAAGTCAAAAGAATAAAAAAATTACTGTTTCTGACAAAAAGCCTTTAATCTCATTGCTAAGAAGAGGAACATTGTAGCCAAGGGCAAAGCAATACTGGTTTAGAATATAAACTTACTTGTTTTTAACATTATAGGTAGTGACAAAACTGTGAGCAGTACCACCTAGGAAAACAGCAAAAATCAGTGGAGACAAAAAGTTTGCAGAAAGTGTGATGTAAGACCCAACTAAAACACCTTCCAAGATCACTTAAAGATTAAACTGGGATGATAACAAGCAGACAATAAAAAAGAACTTTCTACTTTTCTGCAGCAAAATATTTCCTTCATCTTCAGCAGTGAAACCACAACATTTTGAACTCAACCTCTATGTCACCAATTTGTATGCATAATGAAGAAGAAATAGCAATAAAGAAAATGAAGATAAGCAATATATGCAGATAGAGTTCTTTGTTGAAGGTGACAGTTTTGAGTGATTGATTCTCAAAAAATCTGAAAGAGAAAAATACTGAATACTAAAAAGTCATGAATGACCAAAGGGAGTTGGTGGGTAGTTCCAGGTATGAAAAAAAAAAAGCATCAGAAGCATTGGAAAGTATACAGAAGAAGTACAGAAAAAGAACACAAACAGGACAGTTATTTTTTAACAAACTACATAAGATCATAGTTTTATATATATATAATTCTTTTTTCATTCTATGTATATTGAAGTAGTGAAATGTTCATTTTTTGGTGTCTAATTCATAGTAAAAAATAAATTTAAAAAATCATGGCTTCTACTGAAAATGTGATCAAGAGGAATGCAATGAAGTGGTAATGAAGTCATTTGCTAATTTCTCTGCCAAAATATTTTAAGCTGAGTTATATATGCATCAAGTGTCCAAGTCAATAAGCTGAATTTATACTTCACTAAAATACAAAAAAAGGAATAAGCAATTTTGCAAATAATATCCTGCAGTAGAAGAGATTGACTAGTCACAATTAACCAAAAAGTACAAATAAAATAAGATCCTGCTCTTTATTAGGCAGGTGTATATGTAGACAGAGCATTTATTAAGCAGTTACTGTGTCTTGGCACATGCTGAGCTCTGGGGATACAAGGCAAGTGAGACAAGACCTTTCAGGAAGCTTAAATTCACTTTTTTCCATGTTAAATTTGTTTACTTTTTGTTCACAACATTCAGTTCCACAATCCCTTGAGTTCCAAATTTTTTCCCCCTCCCCACCCAAGGTGGCATGCAATCCAGTATAGGTTCTACAAATACCTCCACACTTGTGTCAGCTTGTAAAGAAGTATTATAACCAATCGAATGAACAGTGAGGAAGAAGGAACAGAACAAAGCAAACTAACAAAAAAGAGAGCGGGTAGTTTGCCTTAGTTTGCATTCAGACACTAGTTCTTTCTCTGGATGTGGATAGCCCACGCCATCGTGAGTCTTCTGGAGTTGTCTTGTAGAGTTGCATTGCTGAGAGGAGTCCAGTCTATCCAAGTTAGTCATCACAGATACAATATGTCTGTAATTGTGTATAAAGTTCTCCTGGTTCAAGCAGCTTAAATTCTAATGGGGAAAGTCAGCACATAAACAAAGCCAATACCAGGGAATTTACAGCAACCTGGTGTGGAGATGGATGGGAGAAAATGACCCTTCACTGTTTTGAAGGAAAAAAGCCTCTTTAATTTGATAGAGTCAAATGCTAACTTATGAGTTCTCCCAATTTATTAGGATCATATTAAATTCCTTGATAGGTGTAATGACAGATAAGTACTAGCATTTATAGAACTTTCAAATCGCTTTCACAATTATCTTATTTGATCGTTATGATGTAACCAATGAAGAAAGGTGCTATTATTATTATTACTACCCATTTTACAGTTTTGTGTAAAGTACTTGGCATACTGGTATTAATTAATAATAATAAATAACAATAAAATGAATAACGGTGCTTAATAAATGCTTGTAGAACACCTAGAGTCAGACTTGGGGGGTTTATATCTGTAATTCCTTCTATAGGAGAGGTTGATGCTATTGTGTATATTGCTTGAGCTGAGTCCTGAGCTACAGTAGGGCTTAAGCTGATCAGGTCTCTGCAGTAAGTATGGTGAACTCCCAGGAGAAGGAGGCCACCAGGCTGCCTAAGGAGAGATGAATTGGCTTAGGTTGAAAATAGAGTGAATCATAACTTTCATGACGTTCTGTAGTGTTTGGGTCCATGAGTGGCTATTGTATATTCTAGACTAGGCAATCTAGGTTGACTCAATCTTATAACTAATTAAATAAATGAATACTTATTGACTGAGTATTCAGCAGTTTCTCATTAATAATACTAAGAAAAGTATAAACAGTGAAACACACTTTCCAAAGATGTTTGTAATTGATAGGGTGGGTATCTAGTGCAGAGCCAAAATGATCAATTACATATAGAGAATGAAGATAGCAATAGAGTCTCAGAGAGAGTATAGAGGCTTCTAGGTGATGTAGTAAGTAAAGTGCTGGACCTAGAATCAGAAAAATGGGTTCAAATTCAGCTTCAGATATTTAGTAGCCATGTAACTCGAGTAAGTTATGTAATTGGTCTGCCTCAGTTTCCCCATCTGTAAAATGGGGTAATAATAATAGCATCTACCTTCAGTGGTACCCCTGTCATAGTGTAACAGATATTTCAGTAATAGTGAACAGTTCACACATGGTTTGGATTGGTATTTCTCTTGCTACTTAATATAAATGAATTTTTGTTTATATGTATATATATATAGGTATATATGTGTGTATACATATTTATATATTCCATTTTAAAGGTTTACAAAGAAGATCTACCTCAGCTTAAAGAACAGTGCAGAGAAAAACACAAAAATGCTACATCTAAAAGAAGAGTACGAGCTCCAGGACAAAGTATACGGTTACATTTTGTGCATGGGTAAGAGAATATCTAGGCTTTTTCATATTTATTTCAAATTTAGCAGTTTACATAAATGGGAAAGCTGTATGTAGGCAGGAGAAAACAAAATAAGAAGTGACAGAGTGCCTAAGTGTATATAAGTTAGATAACTCTGTGATTCATCGAATTGTATACCTGCATACCTGTCAGGGAATATAAGCTAAAAATTGAATATAGGGGCAGCGAGGTAGTGCAGTGAATAGAGCACTGGCCCTGAAGTCAAGAGGACTTGAGTTCAAATTCAGCCTCAGACACTTGACTCTAAACAAGTTATGTGACCTTGGGCAAGTCACTTAATCCCAATTGCCTTGCCTTCCCCCCTCAAAAAAAATTGAATGTAGTTGGAAGGCTTTCATTTTTCTGTTCTTGAGCTAATTCTCTTAAGCAAAAAGTCACTTTGCTCACAGTGGGCCTTTGATTTTGTTGAACTGAATGCAATAAATAATTCACATTACAGAGGAGCCCAGAGTCTAAGACTGTGTCTTAGACCTTGGGAGGATGTGATTATCATGCACTTGGTCTTTTTTTTATCATCTCAGTTAATTCTTAAGTACTAATAAGTATTTTATGGTTTCTGCATTTCTCTAGAAAGATATTAAATTTAAAAACTTCATTACACAAAGAAATCTCTTTTTGCATTTAATTCAGGGAGAATCGAATATTTTGTATTATCCAGCATGAGGGAAAAGCTTAAAAGTTGACTATATTTGTTTCTGAGATTTCTTGTCAGTTCTGTGTATGGTTTTGAGAAACATGCATAAGTACCAGAGATCCTTCTGTCAGAAGGACATCTAATTCACTTATGCTCTGTTGTGATCAGGAATTGGGAAGGGGCAGAAAGATTTTTCTCTTCTGCAATTATGGAAAGTATATTTATAAAATCATAGAATCTCAGAGTTTAAAGGATGCTAGGAGATCATTTAAGGTCTACTTGAAGCAAAAACCCGATCTATAAAATACTTCAAAATGGTCTTTCAGTTATTCCTTCAGGTTTTTTTGACAATTGTAATTGTTACAAAATTCTTCATATATTCCTTAGTGTGTTATGCAGAATATGCCATTAATTAAGGGTATTCTGTTATAAATTGAATTCCTTTGTGCTGAAGAAAGTTGATATGAATAGAAATTTATCTGTTCCTTTTAGCATTTCAGTATTTTTTAGTTCTGTTGTTTCATAGATATTTATTGTGCCTGACATAGTAATATAGTTTTTGAATTGTTAATGATCACTTTAAAACTAGTTTATGTAATAACATGCATATATTTTGTAAATTGTTTAAAATACAAGCCTTAATATGATTGATTCTTTTTCTGTTTTAGTTACAGAGGCTATGATTGTCGGAGTAATCTGTTTTACACTCAGATTGGTGAAATTGTGTACCATGTTGCAGCTGTGGGTGTAATATATAATCGACAGCAGAATACACAACGATTTTATCTGGGTCATGATGATGATATTCTCTGTCTGACAATTCATCCTTTGAAAGACTATGTGGCAACAGGCCAGGTATGTTAGGTATTTTAGGAGTGGTGTGTATGTATGAGAGAAATATGTTAATTTATTCATTTTTAGACATTTTTCTACTTTGCAATTCCTACATTTGTAGAAATATAAGTATGAAGAATTAAGATGGCGTATCAGGATGGAATTTTTAAAAATATAATGGATTTCAGAATAGAAACAACTCCATGTGTTCTATTTTGATTTCTAAAAGCCACTTTAAATTAATTTTTATTCATTTTGAACTTAAATACAAAAAGACACAAAAAAGATCATTTCCATGTACACAGTGCAACATAAAAAGAGGACTCAATATAAAAATGTTAATTTTTTTTTTATTTCACAGTTTACTTTTTTAAAAACCTGTGTAATAAACACTACTCACCCTTTCAAAGTCTTGCTGCTTTTCTGTGCTCCTTTCTAAGTGTTTTGTGTGTGTGTGTTCTCTGCTGTGCACTTTTTATTTTTTTTCTCTTCTCCCCACCCTGCCCTAGAGAAGGCTACCATTAGACACAAATATGTGTGTGTATGTAAAACCATCCTATAAAACTTATATTTACATTTCTTTCCCTGGCAGTGGGATAGCATCTTCCTTCATAGGTCCTTTGTAGTTGATATGAGTGTTTATGATATTCAAAATGAATTAGTCATTCAGTGTTGTTCTTATGACAATATTTCTATTACTGTGTACGATGTTCTCTTGGTTCTGCTCATTTCACTCGTCATTATTTCATGTAAGTCTTTCCATGGTTTTCTAAAGTCAACCAGCTCATCATTTCTTAGAGCATAATAGAATTTCATCGTAATCATATCCCACACCTTGTTTGGCCATGCCCCAGTTGAAGGCATACTCTCAATTTCCAGTTCTTTGTCACTGAAGAGAGAGCTGCTATAAATATTTTGGAACATATAAGCTCTTTTCCTTTCCCCCAGATCACCTTGGGAAGCAAACCTCATGGTGGCATTCTGAATCAAATGGTATACACAGTTTTATAACTCTTTGTTTATTCTTAAATAATTCTCCTATCTATAAGTCTGATAGGTAATATGTTCCATGTTCTTCTAATGTTCTTCGGATATCTCCCTTTCTACCTAGGTCATATGTCCACTTTGAGCTTATCTTGGTAAATGGCGTAAGATCTGTGCTCATTTTCTGCCAGATGGCTTTCCAGCTTTCCTAGTAATTTTGTTTTGTTTTTTAACCAAATAATGAATTCTTATCCCAGAAACTTAAATCTTTTTATGTCAGGCACAAAGTTACTGTATTCATTTGCTACTGTGTATTTTAGATCTAGTCTGTTCCACTGATCTACCTTTTTATTTCTTAACTAACTACCACATAGATAATTACTATCTTAGAACATAGTTTAAGATTTGGTACTGCTAAACCTCTTTCCTTTCCAGTTTTACATTTGTTCCTTTAAATTCTTGACCTTGTTGTTCTTTCAAATGAATTTTATTATTTTTTTAGGAAAATAATTTTTTGTAATTTAAATTGAGATGGCCTTGAATAAATAGATTAGCTTAAGTAGAATTGTCATTTATATTATATTGGGCCTGCCTAGCCATGAACGATTAATATTTCTCCATTTATTTAAATCAAACTTTATTTGTGTAAGAAGTGTTTTGTGGTTATATTCCTATAGTTCCTGGGTTTGTTTTGGCAAGTGGACTGCCAGGTATTTTATATTGTCTGCAGTTATTTTAAGTGGAGTGTCTCTTACTGTCTCTTCTTGCAGGGTATTGGTAATATATACAAATGCTGATGATTTATATGGTTTTATTTTATATCCTGCAAAGTATGCTGAAATTATTGTTGCAACTAACTTTTTAGTTGAATCTTTAGGATTTTCCAAGTCTGTCATCATATCATCTACAAAAAGTGATCGTTTTGTTACTTCATTTCCCATTCTTATTTCTTCAATTTCTTTTTCTTCTCTTTTTTTCCTATTGCTAGCAATTCTAAAACGATATTAATAATAATAATGAGTATCCTTTTTTCACTCCTGATCTTATTGGGAAAGCTTATCCCCATTACAAATAATGCTTGCTGATGGTTTTAGGTAGATGCTTCTTATTTTAAGAAAATATCCATTTATACCTATACTTTTGAGTGTTTTTAACAGAATGAGTGTTACATTTTATCAAAAGCTTTTTCTGCATCAATTGATATAATCATAAGATTTTTTTATTTTTGTTATTGATAAAATCAATTATGTTAATGGTTTTCCTTATGTTAAACTTTCCCTACATTACTGGTATAAATCCCACTTGGTCACAATGTATAATCTTTGTAATGTATTATTATAGTCTCCTACAGATATTTTATTTAGGATTTTTGCATCCATGTTCATTAATGAAATTGGTCTATACTTTTCTTCCTCTGTTTTTTCTCTTCCTGGTTTAGGTATAAGTACCATATCTGTTTCACAAAAGGAGTTTGGTAGGACTCCTTTGCCTATTATTCCAAATAATTTATTTCACATTGGAATTAAATGATCTTTAAATGTTTGGTAGAATTTAGTACAGTCCATCTGATCCTGATGTTTTTTTTTCCTTAGGAAGCTCATTTATGTCTGTTCTAATTTTTTTCTAAAATATGTTTAGTTATTCAATTTACTATTTTATATTATGTATACTTATGTTATATTTATATTATATGAACAGGTTACAGATTGATTAAGAACATAGTTAAGGCATTTCCCTTTAAAATAGCAAATTAAATAACATTTTTTTCCAGAAAAAGAGTAAGTCAGAATATCTGTTAACCTAGATTATTTTATCTATGCAATAGATATTCTCTACCACACATTTTGTAAATGAGTGAAAAAAATATTCTCACTTTGCAGTAGACATAGGAGTACAATTCTGGATTATATTAATAGAAATAACAGAAGCCCATATTGGAAACTAGGAAAAGTACTCAACTGGTGATGCTTTTCTTTAAGCATTCTGAAAGAATTTTACATATTTACAGATAAGTTGGAGGTTATGGGCCTTTCTAGAGATTGGACCAGACTGCTTAATTCTGTATGACCTCAGTAAAGATGAAGAATTATTTTGGTAGAAATTGTTTTAAAAAAGTAAAATATGTTTTAAGAAATTACTCAAAATTACAAATAGACAACAAAGTATGGATGAATACTGGGATATTTCATATAAAAATACTTTAAAAATTAGCATTGTTTCTGAATTTCTTGGACAATAGCCTGAAAAAAAATTCTTTCCTGATGGTAGATATAATTTTGTATGACAGAAAGTGAATATGTTCACCTAAAGTAGAATCATGTTTGTGTGTATAAACATGAATGTTTGTTCGTCTTCCACTGTATTTAAGAGGTTTTGCTCTCCTGATATTCTACATTTATTACTTAAATATATAAAAGCAGGAAAAGTAATTATGTGCATTCCTCAGTCTGTTGGGATTAAAAATGAAAAATATGGTTAAGGATGTATGAAAAATTAAACACTAATTCCAGTTTATTAAATATTTTAACAAAAATGTTATTGATGGCTTTTTAAAAGACAATTCCCCCAAGTATACCTCCATTAAACCCTAGTAACAAATAGAAATGCATACAACATCCCACATCTATAGTCTTCTATTCCTGCCAAGAAGAGGGAATTGTATATAGCTGTTTTCTATTTGCATTGCATCTGAATTCAGCAGCATTTTGATATATTTTTAATAATATCATTGTTATTAGATATGTATTGAGTTCTTGGTTCTGCTGTCTTCATTCTGTATCAATTCATAAAAGTTCCTCCATGTTTTTTTCTGCATTCTTCATATTTGTTGTTTCTTTTGTACCATTTAGCACCATGCTTGGCACATTGCAGTATTTTAATAAATGCTTGTTGACTTACAACTCAGTAATATTCAATTACATGTATAGCAATGCCAGGCATAACTTCCCCTCAGGGTTCCAGGAGTACCCCTGAAGGATTGGGTGGGTGTGTCTCTTCTCTAATACTATTGGTTCATGCTTCAATTCCGTTGTGCTCTGCCAGCCCCTTGTGTGCTGCTAGTGACTTAATACCCCAGTTCCATTTAACCAGTTAATATCAGTTAGCTTTTACAAAGCAATAATTACCTCGGGAATACATTTTCCCCTCTATTGCCTCTATTTCTGCATACACTCAGACTTAATACAATTTCTATATAGCATTGAACCCACCAAGTTCACATCCAAATGTTGCATTGATGTTGGCTGAGTCTTATTCTTGTTCCTCAGGGCATTGATACTGGGCTGACTGTCTTGCAAACTTGGCATGGACTCAACTGTCAGACTTCCGGGTGTCAAGTGGTTTGCTCTCTTGATTTTTAGATACTAAAGGTTGTAACCTCCAAATTAATCTCCTTCACCTAAAGTGAAAAAACAAATACTGAGGATACAGTCCACATGGTGGCTTCAAATGGAGAGCGGTTGGGACCACTATTCTTCGGTTTTGTCTTTATTCTCTCACTGGCATGCCAACAATAGGAAGAAGTCAGTTGCTATCCACTCTTCTCTGCCTTGGATCTGTGACCTAGAACTGAGTAGTGAACAGCAGAGCTTCCAGATGCAAATGGATAGTTCCTATACCTTGTACTTTTTAAGGGTCCCCCTGAGATCTCTTTTAGCTTCAGTGCTTCCTGCCCTGGTGTCCTATCTCTTTTCAGTCCTTGGATCCTGGGATGTTCACTGGCATGTGTATGCCTGGCCAGTCTTTGTTCCCCCTGTCTAAAGGCCTTCCTATGTCCCTAAGTCACCCTGGGCTAAAAAAGTTACTTACTGTGACTTTCTTTTTTTTATCAGAACTCAGTCTGGTACATTTTCCAGATCTTTGTGGAGGAGTTATGGTGGAAATCTAGACTGTATTGCTACATTTCTCCATCTTGATTCTATCCCCTTCCCTAAATTACTTTCCAGAATGCTTGAGCCTATTTACAATTCCACCAGCAGTACATTATTGTGACTATATTTCTACACACTTCTAGTACTGAAAAATGTGCAGTGTATCTCTATGACCTGTTTGTGCTTATTGTACCTTCTATTGTTTAATTTTCATATGTGCATCTTCAGTCTTCCTCATTAGATTGATGGCAGCTTTATATCCATATCACCTGAGCCTAGTAATGCCTTTTGGATAATAGATTCTCAACAAATGCTTCTTGTTGATGATTGTGATGAAGACATATAGGATAGTCTCAAGAGGAATATATGAAAAAACAGATTTCCTGAGTCTCATTTCTAATGTATTCATAGCTTAATGGATAGTCAAGAATAAATTCTGTGAAATTTAATGTTTTGAGAATTTATTTTGAGCAAATCTTCAAATCTAAAATTCAGTTAACCACCTACAGTTACTTTTTTGTTCTTTTTCATTTTAGGTAGGTAGAGATCCCTCAATACACATATGGGATACAGAGACCACTAAACCACTGTCAGTATTAAAGGGCTATCATCAATATGGTGTTTGTGCTGTTGACTTCTCAGGTAAGACTCTTTTATACTTTCATGAAAATTATTTTGAAAATTGACAGTCTGCAAATTTATAAGAATACAAGTCATTCCCCAGTTGATAAACGATCAAAGGATGTGAATAGGCAGTTTTCAGATGAATAAATTAAAGCTATTTATAGTCATATGAAAAAATGCTCAAAATCACTATTTATTAGAGAAGTGCAAACTAAAATAACTCTGAGGTATGACCTCACACTTATCAGATTGACTAATATGACAGAAAAAGAAAATAATAAACATTGGGGCAAAAGTGGGAAAATTGGAACACTAATGCATTGTTGGTGGAGTTGTGAGTTGATCCAGTCATTCTGGAGAGCAATTTGGAATTTACCTACAGGGCAATCAAACTGTGCATATGCCCTTTCATCTAGCAATACCGCTACTAGGCCTGTGTCCCAAAGAGATTATAGAAAAGGACCTATGTGTACAAAAATATTTATAGCAGCTCTTTTTGTGGTTGCAAAAAGTTGGAAATTGAGGGGATGGGCATCAATTAAGGGAATGGCTGAACAAGTCGTGGCTATATGAAATGATGAGCAGGTGGATTTCAGTAAGACCTGGAAAGACTTAAATGCCTTGATTCCAAGTGAAGTGAGCAGAACCAGGAGAACATTGTGCAGAGGAACAGCAACATTGAATTATGATCAGCTATGATTGGCTTAGCTTTTCTCAGCAACATAATGATTCAGGAGAGTTCCAGAGCTCTAATGACAGGAAATGTTATCCACGTCCAAAGAAAGAACTGTGGATTCTGAATGCAGATGGAAGCATAGTATTTTCACTTTTTGTGGCTTTCCCCTTTTGTTCTCTTTCTTTTTTCACAGCATGACTAATGTGGAAATATGTTTACATGATTGTACATGTATAACATATCAGATTGCTTGCTGTCTTAGGAAGGGAGGGAGAAAAAATTTGGAACTCAAAAATCATCTTTCTTTTTGGGGGCGGAGGGGGGAAGGCAAGGCAGTTAAGTGATTTGCCCAAGGTCACATAGCTAATAAGTGTCAGGTGTCTGAGGCTGAATTTGAACTTCATTCCTCGACTTCAGGGCTGGTGCTCCATTCACTGCGCCACCTAACTACCCCAAGAACTCAAAATCTTATAGAAAACAAATGTTCAAAACTATCTTTACATGTAATTGGAGAAAATAAAATACTATTTACAAAAAAAAAAGAAAATTGACATTCTGTTTTCTCTTTGGAAGAGCATATTTCAAGGTGTTCAGAGAAAGCTGCAGGTTCAAACCTGTGGACTAAAATTCTATAGAGGAATCAAGCCTAGCAGAAGATGGGAAGCTTCAAAATTTGAAGACATAAGGAAAAAATTATGATTAAAGCAGAATTGTCCAAAGAAACAGATTTAGATACATAGAGAGCTCATCGTCCCACAGATGTTTAAAAAATAGGTATTGAATGACAGCAAAGGGAAGTCAGATGAATATAAAACTGGCATGATTATATCAAGTTTTCTGTCAGGAGTGTTTAAAAATTTAGAAAGAGTTTAAACTCATTAGGAAAGCTAAGGATGACAAAGGAATTAAAAAAAAATTCTTAGTGGGTGAAAGAAAAGCAGTTAAGGGCTAGGCCTCCTCTTTCAAACATATAGGACATTGGTAACCAAGAATAGAAGGAAAGAAGAACTTTTCAACTTTTATTTTTGTTTTCTTTATCAAGGAGAATTCATATGATTGTAAAGAAAACAACAAAATTAGATAACAGGAAGTTGATCTCCAATGTAAGTACGGAGATAGTAAGAGAGTGACCAAGTCCAAGTGAACTATATAGTAAAGATATAATGGAACTATATCTTTCAGACATTAATTATACTGAAAGAAATGACATATAAGATGACTGAGTCACTGTCAGTGATTTTCGAAAGATTGTGGATAATGGGAGAAGTATTATGAGATAAGAGAAAGGTAAATATTCCTTTTTGCAAAAAGGGAAGAAATTGGAGTTTATAGACTGTACAGCAGTGAGTTTTATTTCCATTCCTATTATAATCCTATATGTTATTATTAAAGAGGTGATTAATGTATATCTAAAAAAGGAAATAATCAACAAAGAGAGCCATCATAACTTCATTTAAAATAAGTATTACCATTCAAATCTCATTTCCTTTATCAACAAAATTACTAAATTGGTAGATCAGGGAAATGCTATTGCTAAAATTTACCTAGATTTTAGCTAAACATCTGACTAAATATGATGTGCTATTCTTATTAGAAAGATGGAAAAGTATGCCTAAGTGATAGAACAGTTAGGAAAATTTGGAAATAAATGAATGACCAGACTCAAAAAGTAGTCATTAATAATTTAATGTTGACTTGGAAGACTGTCTTGGAAGACTGCTGCAAGGATCTGTGCTTTGATCAAGTGCTATTTAGCAATAAACAACAACAGTAAGAATAGCTGGCAAAGTGCTTTCCATTTATTAGGAATGGCTAGGTAATGCAATAGAAAGAGTGGGCTTAGAACCAGGAAGATTCATCTTGATGAGTTCAAATCCCAGATGGGGTCACAAAGAGTCAGACATGACTAAAAGACCTATCAACTACAACTTTATTATCTTACTTGATCCTCATAACCCTGTGAGGTAGATGCTTTTTATTCCTATTTTACAGATTAGGATACTGAGGCTCATGGAGGTTAAGTGACTTGCTAGGGGACACATAGCCAGTAAATATCTGAGATGTTATTTGAAACCAGAACTTCCTGACTCCGAGTCAAGCATTTTTTTTTCCAATATAACATGCATAAGTGACATGCTAATCAAATTTGCACATAACACAAAGCTAAGAGGATAGCTATCACATTCAGTGATGATCCTGGGAATCAGGAAGATTGTGACAGTCTAGAACATTGGATTACTTTTAAAGGGAATGTGTGTGTATACACACATTCTACATTTGAGTTTTTAAATCATATATACAAGTACAAGACATAGGAGAGATGGGTAGACTGTAGTTTATCTAAAAATGATTGAGACTGATTTTAGCACATCGATGAGTTAGAGAACATGCAGAGAAGGGATTACCAAGTTGTGTGACATATAAGAGTCAGTTAAAGAGAGTGAGGATGTTTACTCTAGAGAATATAAGACTAAGGTGGAAACATAATAGCTGTCTTCAACTATTTGAAAAGCTATTATGTGGAAGAAAATTTATATTTGTTTTGTTTTGTTGCTGAAGGCAGAAGTTGATAGGAACTGCTGTCAGAGTGAACCTGATTGTAAAGGGCTTTATGTTCATATCATATCATAGGAAGATCAGTTGAAGTTCCTGAGAACATTTTTAGCCTAGAGAAGACATAAGGGATCTGTGACAGTTGTACAGAAAGAGACAGTTGATCTGTCTGGCTCCTAGGACCAATGGGTGCTGTTGCAGCAGATTAAGAGGTAGTGATTTCCGCTTTGCTGGAGATGTTAAAGTGAGCCCCAGATGACCACTTTTATGGGTATTATTATAGAGGGGATTCTTGTTCAGGTATGAATTTGACTAAATGGCTTCTGAATACCTTCCAACCTGAAATTCTGTAATTTATCTAAATGGAAATTTTACTTCCATTACACAAAATTTGAACCTTCTTTGACTGGGAACATAAGAAATTGTGTTCTGTTAGCCTTGTATGTAAAGATCAAATGACAGGATTTCCTATATCATCTTCTCATGTAAGAGATCAGCTTTTAGTTGTGTAGAAATCATTTTATATTGGGTTAATTGAGTAGATGATGAAGTTTCTCCTCTAAAATCAAATTCATGTTTTTATAAAGAGTTCAGTTTATACTTTGCTTTCCTGCCAAAGAGAATTTCTTTTGGATTAGAAAAGACAGACCAAGAATGGCTTAAGAGGGAGTTGGTAACTAATATGTTAGGAAATATTAAGAGGGGATATCATTACCTTTTATTATTCATTAAGGTTACCTGACTTAGATGAACTGTATCCTAACTGGAATATGTGATTGCTGAACCTCTGTCAACCTTTGAAACATCATGGAGAATGGAAAAGCACTGCAGAAGTGGAATAGGGCATATGTCTTGATTTCAAAAAAGGGAGGAGGATATTGTTTGCAAACTTTAGGCCAGTAAGCTCGATTCCTATTCCCATCATAATTCTAGAATATATAGTTTATCTAGATTTTAGCACAGCATTTGATGAAGTATCTCATGCTATTCTTATTGAAATATAGAGAGATATGGACTAGACGATAGCACAATTAGATAGACTATTTATTTGATAATTGCTATACTCCAAGAGTAGTCATTAATAATTCAGTGTAAACTTGGCATCAGGTCTGCAGTAGTCACGCAGTCATTCTTGTAGATGCCTTATTAATTTTTTTTTAGCATTTTATCCTTGCCTTGGATAAAGGAACAGAGGCATTCTTATCTTATTTGCAGATAAAAGTTGTGTTACTAGTATAGGTAACAAATGCAATGGATGATAAAAGTCATGAAGCAAAAAAAAAAGTGAAAGGCTACTTTTATTTTACTGAATCTATTAAGATGAAATTTAATAGGGATGAATATTAGGTCTTATAAATATAAGGTTCAAAAATTCACTTAAGTCGTAGTTGAGGGAGATATGTTTAGATAGCAGTTTGCCTAAAAAAAGATCTGGGGATTTTAGTGGACTACAAGTTCAAAGTAAATTGTCCTTTTGACATGGAAGTCAAAAGCAAACAAACCCTAGTATGACACTGTCTGGAGAGGTCTAGATACTTACTAGGAATAAAGAGCTGATAACTCATTCTATTGTACTCTGCATTAGTCAGATTGACTACACCTGGAGTATTTATGCAATTTTGCCTGCCGCCATTTAGGAAAAATATTGATAAACTGGAGAATATTCAGAGGAGCTGGGCAACTACAGTGCTAAAGGACTTTCAGTTCATGCATGTGAGAATCATTTAGAGGAAATTGGTTTGTCTACTCGAAGAAGTCTTGTGGACAAAATAGTTATCTTAGACATTTGAAAGGATATCATATGGAAAAGGGATTAGAATTTTTCTGTTTCAGTTAAAAGACAGAAACAGGCAACAGATAAAAGTTACACAGAGACAGATTTAAGTTTGATACTAGGGAAAGCCTTCCTAACAATTAAAACTAACCTAAACTGGGCCTGCCTTTGGAGATCTTCAATAGAAGATAGATATCCAGATGTTGGGCCTTCTCTAATGAGTATAAACTGAACTAAGTGGCCATTGGAGTTCCTTTCAATTCTGATATTCTGTGATTCTCTGACAAAAATTTTAGAATTGTTGAAAACTTTGTATTTTATAGTAAAACCACAAAGCCCATGGAAATGGGGGCAAAGAAAGATAGTAAATAGAAAGTGTTAGAGCAAGAAACTCTAAACTAATACTTTACCCATAAATTTCTGTTGCTCTTCATTTGGTAACAATATGTTATCCATATTTAAGGACTTTGCCACAAGTTAAATAAATAAAATATGTTTTAAAAAAACCACAATGTTAAACACAGTAATGATACTAGTGGTATCATTAGGGACCAGACAGATTGTTCATGGAATTGGAGGAAGAGCAGAATTTCAGGCCATCTGAGTACTTTCTATCAGAGAGAGCTATTATATATATGTAGATGGTGGGATTGGATGATTTTGCAAGTTAACTCGACTGTTACTTGGAACTTGACAGTGGTGACAGCTAAAATTATGGATTTTGAATTGAAAGCAGTCAAATCATGTATATGAGCTCTGTCTTTTCCTTGGTTAACTGTACAAAAATTCCTGAAAATACTTGAGATAGTTGATATTTGTGAAGGGAAGGAGTAATATTCCTTTTGACAGCTTTAATTCTTTTTCCCTAGAGAATGGATATTGTCCTGAAGTATGTTTTTTTTTTTACCTTTTCCTCCCACTCTTCTTTGTTCACTGCTTCTTCCTCTTCAGTTTTCTTTTTTTTTCCTTTTTCCTTCCTTTCACTTCTGAGACCTCATATCCCAAAGTAATGGATTATTAGGGTTGCTAAGGTCTACCTTAAAGAGTATAATCAGATGTAAGGAACTTTTGTGTGGTAATGTTCAACTTTCCTACTCAACCTGTCTTAAGCCTTGGTTCCTGCTTGCAGTTTATATGTGTGTGTGTGAATGTGTATATTCACACACACATTAAGTCTATAATGAATAGCATAAATTCAGTTGTCTTTTGATACTGGAAATTTCGCTAAGTATATTTTTACTGACAAATAATGAACATAAATCCTTTTTTCTCTGCTTTTTTAAAGCGGATGGCAAACGTTTGGCTTCAGTTGGAATAGATGATAGTCATACCATTGTGTTATGGGACTGGAAGAAAGGCGAGAAACTCTCAGTTACAAGGTAGAGAAAATTATCAACATCAATAAAGAATGAAATGACTTTGGATAACAAAATGTATTTAACTAGAGCTTTTTTGAAGACCAAAATAGAATTTTGTTACCACAAATACAGCATATTAGTAAATATTTAAAATACTTTTGCATATTTGTTCCATTTTACCTCTCAATTTTCAATTTTTCCCATCTCCAAGAGTTTGTATGGGTACTGCCTGCACCAGTGCAGATTGCAACCTCTCTGCGCATTTCAACAAACTTATAATAAGCATTTATATCTAAGCCACTGAGCTGGGCAGCAGATTATGTAAAAACAAAAAGGAAACCATTTCTGACCTACAGAATGTGTATTTTCCTGAAAGGGAGAGGGGATACAGCCTTTACACAAGTAAGTAATCTGAAGAGAAAACCTGTGAAAACTTGAGTCCAGAGAGGTTGCTACAGAAGGATGTGTTTGCTTCTTGGAATTTTGTCGCTGCGATTACTTTCCTTCCTTTAGGGACTATAAATGAATTGAGCATGCATGTACACATTTATTCATAGCTCTATCTTAAGAGAACAAGCCAAAACCACTGCCTGACATTTTAGAATTGGCTACTATCCTGTGTACATATATACTTTAATTAGTTCCTGCTTTCACCCCTGAAACCAGTTGAGAAGGTTGCACCCTCTTTTCTCCAACTATAACTTCATAAATTAATGCCTGTCTAGACCTGAATAACCTCTTATCCCCTGAAATAATACATAAGATCCTACTCATTCTCCTTGCTGGCTAACCTCAAGTAAATGAAAAAAAATATTCCAATCCCATAGTCTCATTTCCTTTAGTTACTGTGTTCAGAGATCCTGAAGTGTAGATTTGAAAATGAAAGTAATAGGGGTGGCTAGGTGGTGTAGTGAATAGAGTACTGGCCCTGGACTCAGGAAGACCTGAGTTCAAATCCAGCCTCAGATGCTTGACACACTTACTAGCCATGTAACTTTGGGCAAGTCACTTAACCCCAATTGCCCCCTGAAAAGCAAAATAAAAAAAGAAAAGAAAAGAAAGTGAAAATAATAGATAATACTTTGCTTCCGACCAGTTACCATCCTGTAACCTATGTGGACAAGTGGTGAGCATCTCTGTTGTACATTAGAGACTGAATGTATACAATAGGGAGAATGCTGGGAAGTCTTCTTGGAGGGACCTGCCTCTTCTCACTTTATGTAAAGATGCGTTATGCAAATTTGACTCCCACAGTGATTTGGGGGCGGGGGAGATCCGGGTATGTGGGGTGTGAGCAGCAGCTGCAATCACTGGTGCATCCCTGAGCCAAGGGTCCTCCACTCTAGGTACTGAAACTACTTGACTGTGGTTGGAGTCCCAAAAGGGGAGGGGTAGGTCTGCAGAACTGACCACTTAATTTAAATGAAAACTAGCTGTCTTGCTGTGATCTAGGTGAAGATCAGAAGGATTAAAGCATTTTTCCAATCCCTTTGTCTAGCCACTTTTAAAGACTGTACTTTAATCTCTTCAGGGCACATAGGTCTTATTTACAGACTTTCTTCTTTCCCTCTTCTCATCTTGAAGTTGTGTTACCATAAAATCATTTGGAGAGGCAATTGCTACCAAAAGTGAGAATCAAAATGGCAAGAAAACATGAGGCTTATGTATTTTGGCTTCTCTCTTGCCTTCCTCAAAGGCCATATTTTCCAGCACAGTTTTCACTACTCTTACTTATTCTCACCTTTACATAGTAGCTAGTAAGAATTAAAATAAATGTTGATTCAATTTGGAGGATCTTATTGAATTCTTTGTATATTTTCTTTACCTCTTTATCCTCTGCACCACATATTAATCCATAAACTGCATTTACTTTAGTTATCTTTTTCCAGACAATTATTATGAACACTGTGAAACAAAGATGACCAAGAAATGATGTTGCCTTAGGAAGCACAATAAAACCAGCTTCACCAGTTCTTTTATTTCCTTATTCAAGGAGAATCTTTGAGCCAATTTTGCTTTAATGTCTCTTTATCTTTTCATTCATAGCGTTTATGTTCAGAGTGATATCATTTAATTTTGTTAGTATTACATCTACTAACTAGTCATTGGTATCATCAACTACAGTAATGTTTATAGATCCTGTAGAAGTCAGTACTTAATCCTTAATGGATCAAAAAGTAAAGTGGTGGGGCGGCTAGGTGGCACAGTGAGTAGAGTGTCGGCCCTGGAGTCAGAAGGACCTGAGTTCGGATCCAGCCTCAGACACTTAACGCACACACACACACAAAAAAAAAAACCTAGCCGTGTGACCTTGGGCAAGTTACTTAACCCCAATTGTCCTCCAAAAAGCAAAAAAAAAAAGTAAAGTGGATAACAATAAATAATTGTATTAAATGCTAATTAAAACAATAAACAAGAATTTATGAGATGCTATTCAAGCAGTGCTTAGGAAATTTATATCTATAAACTCTTCACTCAAGAGAAAAAAAATAACTTGTATATGCCTAAAAAGCTAGATAATTAGAAAATTAATAGTCCTCCCTCAAAAACCACGTAAGTAGAAAATTTTTAGGAATCAAAGGAAAAAATAAAAGACTATGAAGATAAAAATAAGAGCTAGGTATTTTTTAAAGCCTCATAAAATGGACAAACTAATAGCTCATTTTACAGAGGGGAAAAAATTAGAGCTGGAATTCATATTGAAAATCATAAGAATCCATTATATACAAATACATGCAAACAAAGAGGATTTTTTTAAAAAATGGATTGATTTTTGCCAAAATATAAAATATTCAGATTAACAGAAGAGGAAATAGAAAATCTTAACCTATTCTCCAAAGGAGATATTGAGCAAGCTATAAATAATCTCTCAGAGGGTGGAAAACTATGATGTACAGATAATTTTACAAGAAAACTTTGTCAGGTATTTAAAGAACAATCAAACAGTATGCAACATAAACTGTTGGTATAGTCTGAGAAATATTTCGCCGAACTCCTATCTTGTGAGACAAAGATAGGCTCTTCTACCTAAACAAAGGAAAGAGGTGAAATGGGGGGGGAGGGGTGAGGAGGGAAATCAGACCAATATCAGAGATGCTCAAATACTCCAATATATCTTAGATTTCAAAAATATGAATATTCCATCCAGTGAAGTAATATTTAACCCATTCTGTATGACTCGTCCTCCCCTAAATTCATCAAATATGGATATACCTAACATGCTGGGATCCTTCTTTACTTTTCCTTGATGTATTAAGGATACTTTGGAGCTCACAAACTTTCTAGCATATAGCGTTTCACTAAGAGAAATACAATGATTAGAAAAAGTGTATCATATTCTGACTGCTCTAAAACCAAAGTCAGACAAAGGAGCTCACTAGGTACCAAACTGTAGTACAGTCTTCAGGGATAAATGCTAAAGAAGTGTGGAGTCGGGGAGTGGTCAAGAGAAGTTCTTTCTAGCCTAACCTCTTGCTATTGTTAATACCGCCATCTTCCCAGTTATGTGGTTCCAAAAGCTTTCCATTAATTTATGACTCTGCCCTTTCCTTCACTCTTATCCTATCAGTTAATAAGACATGTATATTTTACCCTTACAATGCCTGTCACATCTGTCTTGTCTGTTTTATTCATTGCCACTCTTCTGTTATCCCATTTTACCATTCACCTGAATGGAAGCTATAACTGACTTTTAACTGATCTCCCTTTCTTCAATCTGTTTTTTACTCATCTCCCAAAATAATGTTCCTTGTTCTTAGCTCTTACCACTCCCTGGAACAAAAAAATGTTATTTGTAAATGATTTTTGTACAGACCTAACATAGGGCAGAGAAAAGCTAGCATAATCTGGACTTGTATGTGTAGTGACTGAGGGATTAAGAGTTAAAGGGCAGGGGAGGTAAAGCAAACTCTACCTCAAGCAAGTTCTAAAAAATACTCAAATGATTTCTTCCCAATATCCGCCCCCTCCCATTATCACCTGTTGAAATTCTTCTTTCAGCATCCAGCCTATGTACTACCTCTTGCCTGATCTTTTCAGTTGAACATGATTGTTTCTTTCTCAGATTTTCTTAGAACACTTTGTCTAGATCTCTCTGTTATCCCATTATTCTGGATCACAGTTAGTTGCTTTCCTTATCTGTAAAATGAGGATGATAACACTTACTTCATAGGATTGTTGTGAGGATCAAATGAGATAACATATATAAAGCATTTTGCCAACCTTCGAGCACTTAGATGTTATCATCATTTTTATTACATGTCATATCCAGTGTAAAGTTTATTGAATTTATTGAGTATATTTTTGTATATTTATTGAATGCTAGTTAATATTTATTGAATTCTTAGGAGAGATTTTTCAAAAAATAATAACTAAACTTGTTGTGTTTTGTTTCAGAGGAAATAAAGATAAGATTTTTGTTGTGAAAATGAACCCATATATGCCTGACAAATTGATTACAGCTGGTATTAAACACATGAAATTTTGGCGGAGAGCAGGTAAGGAAAGGCATTTATTTCTTCTGATGTTGTTTAGAAAATTAATTTTCTTGATAGTCCCTGGTTTTCTCCTATGCATTTTAACAACTGGTTTAAAAATATTTTATTTGCATTTTGAACTTTTTATCATATGCTAAACATTGTGTATTTGCAAGATGTTGTATAATTTAGTAGTTAATCATTACTATATAGCACAGTAGAACATTATTGGAATTAATATTTACATGTAACCTAAAATCCTAAGATTTAATGACTTACTTATGGATATACTAAGAAATTCAGTGATACTGTTATTATTATACAGTAATTCCAAACCCTAGTCCAGACTTTATGGTACTTTTTTGCCATTTGTAACTGTTTTATATAAAATATTCTCATATCTTAAATAATCTTACCTCTTTAACAAATGCCAGCTTGTAGAATGAGTGGTGGGTAAAATCCAATACATCTAATAGTACATAATAAAGTATTGAAATTGTTGACACATTAAGTGCCTATTAAAGAAAATGAAGACTTTTTCCCCTTTTATGCCTTTCTAAATCATTTTTGGGATTACTAATTAAACTTTAACAGGTACAAATGACTCCAGGTGGTATATTTGCTATTTTATGCATAATACTTCCTCTTTCGTTTCCAAGACTTTGTAGAAGTTGCCATCTCATGCAGTTGTCTGGAATGCTGTTACTACCCTTTACCCCTCATTCTCTTCAGGGCTCACCTTGCGTATCTTCTTTTTTTGCTTTTTGGAGGGGAGAGGGCAGGGCAGTTGGGGTTAAGTGACTTGCCCAAGGTCACACAGCTAGTAAGTGTATCAGGTGTCTGAGGCTGGATATGAACTCAGGACCTCCTGACTTCAGGGCCAGTGCTTTATTCACTGCGCCACCTAGCTGCCCTGGGTATCTTCTTTAAAAGGATTTTCCTAATTCCTCTACTTATCAATGTGCCATCCCAATTACTGTGTATTTATGCATATTTTGTTTTTATTGATTGAATAAAAATAGAAAAAAGAGAGGATCACTGAATTGAGCATGAAGTTAAAAGACAAAACAGAAATCTTGAAAATTAGAAGAGAAATGTAAAACTTCAAAAATAAAAATACTATTAAACTGAGGACTTTGGAAAGTAACACAATTTTTAAATCATTAGCTAATCTGATCAAGAAGCCAGAATGTGAGTTATTAAACCATCTAGTAAGCCAAAAGAGAGTGACTGATTAGATAAGAAAACAAAACCCCACAATATCTTTGTTACGAAAAAACACATCTAAAAAACAAAGACATTAACAGAATAAAAATAAGAAAGTGAAATTTACCTTGCTTCAGATCAGTTAAAAAAGCAGCAGTTGCAATCATGTTAATCAGACAAAGCAAAAACAAAAATTCGCCATGTAGAGACAAATTATATTATGGTGAAGGGAACCATAGGCACCAAACCAATAACAGTATTAAATTTATATTCTTTAAATGCCATAACATTTAAATTTTTAAATTATTTTTTTTAGTTATCAGACATTCATTTTTTCTTCTTTCTACATCTCTCATCCACTGAAGAAAAAAAAGATAGAGAAAACCCTGATATTATAAAATTATTGTCAAGCAAGATGAATTCCCACATTGAGCACATCCAAAATGCCTTTCTAAGTCTGAATATTTAGTCAATTATATTTTAGTTATTAGTTATGAGTTTAATTGTGAGTTAAGCATTCTTTATCATGCTTTGGGGTTGTGGATGATCTTTCAGTTGATCGGAGTTAGGTTCTTCAGAATTATTTTTGTATGTTTGTTAGAGTATAAACTGTTGTTCTGATTTTGCTCATTTTACTCTGCATCTATTTATATAAGTCTTTCCATGTCTTTTTGAAACTTTTTCCTAATTTCTTATAGCACAATAGTATTCCATTACATTCATATACCACAGTTTGTTTAAACATTCCCAACTCATGGGTAGCCCTGTACTGTACAATTCTTGCCTCCGTAAAAAGAGCTGTTTTAAATATTTTTGTATGTAAAGAACTTTTCCCTCTTTAGTATTTTAACTGTTTTCTGTAACAACTAAATTCATAATAGAACGGCTAACTGCATGATAAGAAAATATAGATTGTTAAGACAGTGATAGTACGATTGTAAGACACTAGAGTGGCACAGTGGATAGAGTGTTGGGCCTAAGTTCAAATTTAGTCTTAGTTATTAGCTGTGTGACCTGGGCAAGTCGCTTAACCCAGTTTGCCTCAGTTTCCTCATTTGTAAAATGAGCTGGAGAGGGAAATGACAAACCACTCCAGTATCTTTGCCAAGGAAACACCAAATGGGGTCATGAATAGTCAAATATACATCAAATAACTGAACAACAGAAAAAACAATAATTGTAAAGAGACATCTAAAAGAAAGATTTTTTTAAAAAGGGGAAATTATAGAATTGAACAAATGGATAGAAAAACTAGAGCTAAAATGTATTCTGAATGGAACTATTAAAGAATATATTTTTCAGAATCGAATGGAACTTTTACAAAAATTGACCATATTTTAGGGCACAGAGATAATGCAAACAAATGTATAAAGGCAGAAGTAGTAAACCTATTCTTTACAAATAGTAGTAAAATAAACCTAGCAATCAGTTCAAGGAGCACAAACAAAAGATACAGGTGCAAATGGAAACTTAATATTAATAACTTAATAACAATCCAAGTAATGATTGAATCAAAGAATAAATCATAGAAACAATTGTGTGAAAGACTGTGATACTATACCAAAATTGAATGCAGCTAAAGCAGTCCTAAGGGAAAATTTTTATTTATAAAAACATAGGAAAAGATAGGATTAATGAACTGAATATGGATTTAAAAAATTGGAAACTCAACTAAAAAAAAACTAAATTAAGTACAAAAGTAGGAGGCATTGGAAAATTAGAGAAACAGATAAATTGGAAGGCAAGATGACTGTAGAAAATTTAAGCAGAATTAGAACTGTTTGTTTTTTGGAGTTTTTTTTTGGAAAGACTACCAAAATTGATAAAATGTGATTAACTATAAGAGGAAAGAAAATCAATTCAGTGAAATAGAAAAATGAAAAAGGTGAAATCACAACCCAAATCAGAAGAAATAAAAAGTCTTATCAGATCATAAAAATGGGAATAGGACCCACATGTACAAAAATATTTATAGCAGCTATTTTCGTGGTGGTGAAGAATTGGAAATTGAGGGGATGCTCATCAATGGCTAAACAAGTTGTGGTATATGAATGCAGTGGAATACTATTATTCTATAAGAAATGATGAGCAGATAGGCTTCAGAAAAACTTAGAAAGACTTACATTAACTGATACTGAGTGAAGTGAGCAGAACCAGGAGAACATTGTATATAGTAACAGCAACATAGTGTGATGACTAACTTTGATAGACTTAGCTCATCTTAGCAATGCAGGGATCTAAGACAACTCCAAAAGACTCATGATGGAAAATGCTATCTACATCCAGAAAAAGAACTATGGAGTCTGAATGCAAATGGAAGCATACTGTTTGCACACTCTCTCTCTCATTTCTTCTTTCTCATGGTTTCTCCCATTTGTTCCAATTCTTCTTTACAATATAACTAATGTGAAAATATGTATAATATGAATTTATATGTAGAGCCCGTATCATATTGTACACCATCTTGGGGGGGGGGAGGCATGAAGGAGGGGAAGAAAATTTGGAATTCAAAATATTATGGAAGTGAATGTTGAAAACTAAAAATAAATAAATAAATTTAAAAAAAAGAATCATCAGAGCCTACTGTGCAGTTGTATGTTAACAAATCCAAGAGCAAAAAAGAAATAAGAAATTTCCTTCAAAAATATAAACTACTTGTAATAATAAAAGACCAAATAGAGATCTTACATAATCCAGTGTCATGAAACAAAGCTAGCTGTGGAGAAACTACCAAAGAGAGTAATGGAGGAGGGAGACTCTTGATTTATTTAGGTGAATTTTGTGAAACTTTCAAAGAATAGTCCAATAGTACACAAAAATTGAGAAAACAGTTTGCCAAATTCCTTTTATGAAACAAATATAGCACTAATACCTAAGCCAGGGAATTTTAAAGCCAAGAAGTAGAGCTATAGAGCAGTACCCCTGAGTGTTGATTTAAAAGATAAATAAAACCCTTTCTATCCAAGAAAACATTCGCTATGACAAAGTTGTGTTTATCACGGATACAATGATAGGTCAACATTAGGAAAACAATCAACATAATTATATTAAAAACTAAATCATTTAAAACCATCTCATTATCTCTATAGGTGCCGGAAAAGCCTTTGATAAATTACAGTACAATTTTATGCAAAACTCTTCAAAATGTAGGCATAAAGGGATCTTTTTTAAAATGTAAAAAGTATCTTATCTAAACCCAAAATTAAAGAAGGATGAGTTACACATCCTTGTCATAGATAGGTAGATTGAAAGAGTTCTTGGTCAAACAAGGAGATAAAGATATTATCACAGATAAATTGACAGTTTTGACTATATCATATAGTTGAATCTTTTTTGCAGAAACAAAATCATTACTATTAGAAATAGATATGAAACAACTGGAAAAATATTTGCAGTAAATTTGTATAACAAAGATATGACAATGAAGAAATAGATGTATGTGTATATAAACATAAAACATACATCTGTGTGTAGTTTATATAAATATATAAGAACAAGAACCATTCCCTAATAGATAAAGGATAAAGTTCTGAAGAAACAGACTTTTCTGTAAGTAAATGATAAAGGATATGAAGAGCCAGTCTTTAAAAGAAGAAAACAGTTGATTACTAAGTATTTAGTGCCTACCATGTGCCAGACACTGTGCTAGGCATTGGCATATGAATTACAAAGAATAGAACAGTCTCTTCTCACAAGGAGCTTACCTTCTAATGGAGGAGATAACAGGTATTTATTAAAATATAGCATCAATTTAAAATTAATATATACAAATGTGTATAAAGTAGTTAAATACAAGGTAAGTTGGGAAGCAGGGCATTGATACTGGCATTGATTCATGCAAAAGGTGGTGCTTGAAGTACTGCATCTTAAATGAAGAGAATGGCTCTATGAGACAAGAGAGGAGGGAATGTATTCCAAGCCAGTGCAAAGGAACTGAGATGGAATATGGAGCATCACATGAGGAGCAGAGAGATGGCCATTTAGGTTGTGTTATAGAATGCAGGAAGAAAAATAATGTCCAGTGAGTCTGCGAAGATAGATTAGAGTCAGCGTATATAGGCCTTTCATATTTTAACAGAGGAGTTCAAATTTTATCCTAGGGACAATAGGCAGCCAGTCAGTTGATTAAAGAAGTAATATCTGTGCTTAAGAAATACTTTGTCAGCAATGTATATAGACTAGAATGGTGAGAGAATTGAGGCAGAGAGATCACTTAGTGGAAACTGTCGCAATAATCTGGAAGAAAAATTATGAGAACTTGCATCCAGGTAGTAATTATGTGAAGGAGAGAAAAGATTCAAATGTAAGAGAAATGGAGATAAAAACAAGATGATCTGGCAACTCTTTGTCTTTCAGGTGCTAGAATAATGGCAAGACTACAAACACTGACAAGAACTAGAAAGGTTTAAAAGATGGGAGGTTTAGTGGGGAAGGGTAGTAACTTTAGTTTTATACATCTGAAGTTTAAAATGTCTTAAGACATCCATTTGGAAATGTCCAATAGACGATTGGTGACATGGGAGATACTCTGACTAGATATATAAGTAGGAGACAACAATATGAAAAAATTATCCAAATAACTAATAATAAGATGCAAATTGTAACAACTTTGAGGCTCTACCTTTCACTTATCAGATTGGCAAAGATGACAAAAAGGGAAATGACAGTTCTTGGAGGGATTATAGGAAGACAGGTGCAGTAAATCACTGTTGGTAGGCATGTGAATTAGTCCAGCCATTTTGGACAGCAGTTTCGAAATCTACCCACATCACTAAACTCTGCATACCTTTTGATTTAGCAATCCTATTGATAGTCATAAATCCCAAAGAGATCAAAAGATAAAAAGGACCCATCTGTACAAAACTATAGTGGTATTTTTTGTTGTAGCAAAGAACTAGAAACAAAATGAGTATCCATCAGTTGGAGAATGACTGAACAAATTCTGCTGCATGCATGAAATAGAATGAAAGAAATTAGTTTCTAAACAATAACATACCACAATAATCTCCAAGTAGGTAAATGACCTAGATAGCAAAGATAATATCATAAATGAATTAAAGGAGAAGGGAAGATTTATTTTAAAATTATAGATTGGGGAATAATTCTTGACCAAATAATAGAAATTTTCACAAGTGTTTTGCAGCAGAGATGTAGAAATTGATACCCATCAGTTAAGGAATAGTTAAATTATGGTATTTGAATTAAATAGGATGGAAAAAATTGTTTCAGACCAATAACACACTACACATACTATGTATAGTAAGTTCCAAATGAATACATGACAGAGATATAAAGGGCCCCATTATAAATAAAATGGAGAAGGGAAGGAGAGCTTTCATAACTTGATGGTGGTTGACCGAGTAAGATATAGAGATGATTTTTATTGTTCCAGAAGAAATTATGAAAGGGTAAGATTCAGAGAAACCTAGGAAGACTTACAGGAACTAGTACATGATGAAGAGGGCTGAACCATGAAAACAGTTTGTACAATGACTATAGTAATTTAAAGGAAAACAATTATGAAAGACTTGAGAACTCTGATCAATGGAATAACTGATCAGAATTCCAAAAGACCAATTACGACATATGAGGGAAGTGGAGGAATAGTCATGATTTGCCTCAGGTTAAAGAGCTAGGATGTGTCTGAGGCAGGATTTGAATTCAGGTCCTCTAGACTCCACACTTGTGTCTCCTGTTTACAGGACCACCTAGCTAAGGTCATGGTCAATAGGGTTATATGCTTGAAGGGAAAGTCAGGGAGTATCAAGACTGAGAAAAAGCATTGGATTCAATTGTTATGTCACTGCTGACCTGTAAGCATGGTCTTCTGTTCGTATATTTTTCATCTTTGGAAATTTTATCGTTTATGGTTTCGGCTATCCAATCTTTTAGAATAGCAACATTCACATAAACCGTATACTATTTTCATTTATCCATCTGTATTTTCCTAAAATAGCTCTTTTTCCCCTTTCTTTATATCTTTCCATATCTTCTGAGATAGAGAATTTAAGATGGAGCAACCCAGATATTTAAACGTGGAGTAATCAAAGGTATTAAAAGTTTGAATATGGTGGAATGAGCTCTGCCTTATCCCAAGAACGTGAAAACCAGAATAGTTCAGTTCAGCATAAGTATGTTGAAACTATCATATATTTGGCTTTCCTTATTTTACAATAGCCAAATAATGATTTTTTTCAGAAGATAATTCTATGAGTGATTGTATTTGACAGTTAATGAACAAATAGAATTTATAAGATCATGAATTCAGAGAGCCTTTGAAGTTATCTAGTCCAGTTTTTCTCATTTTAGATATGAGGAAATTGAGGGCCAAAGAGATTAAATAACTTGACTGAAGGTATATAAATACTTAGAAACAGAGCTGGGGTTTGATTCCGAATTCATCTCTCTTTCCAATTATTTAATAGCTATTTGATCCTAGGCAATACCTTAAACCTTTGAGACCCTTATTGTCCTCCTCTGATAATATCAATCACCTTACAGAATTGTTGTGAGGGTCACATGAGAGAATATATAATTCAGCTTTCTCTTATAATTTTAGAGGAATTATCAGTTTCCTGGAAATGGTTCAAGAATTCAAATCCTTACTTTAAATCTTGACAAACAGATAGTTATGGTAGGTCTTTTTTGTGTTCTTTTTTTTCTTAGTGGATCATTTATTCTTACCCATTGAAGAAATCTTACTTACAGAGATATCTTAGAAACTATAAGAGATATTTCTCTCATAGTGGTGGGTTGCTCTGCTGTGCTAGTGAGCAGTGTTGATACTCTTATTTGTCCCCACCCTTTTGTTTACCTGTCTACTCCTCCTACCCAATCCCTTGACCTGTCCTCTCAGGCGTCACTTTCCAGTTATTTCCTTAGTTCTTCCCCAGTAGAAGGGTTATTTTCAAGGTGGGAGGAGTAGAAGATGGAAAAAAATTGTGAAGAAACTGTACTGTCTAGCTAGTCAGAGCATACCCATTCCCCAGCTCAAAATTAATTTCTTAGAGATCTCAAGATATAATGGTTTTCTTTTTGCTCTGGGAAGTTATAAAAAAGAACGAAATTTCTTTCAACTTGAAACTGTTAGCCAAAGAACTACTCTGGCTAAATAATTCAGTTGCAAGTTTGTCTTTTCTCTTGCATCCTAATGTCCTCTCTCAGCTTCATTAGAACAAGGATTTATATGGTTTAGCAATGCAAAAACACATTTATTGTAGTTTCAGGCTTAAAAGACAAAGTAAAAACAGAAAAGTAAACAAACTTAACAACAGATAAGTTTTGGGACACAGACAGATACTTCCTTGGGGAAAAGGGAAAAGGCAAAATAGAAAAAACATCTCCTTTGGTTGTGAAGTCTGAAGGGGTTTTAGTGATCCAGCATCCATTCCTGTTCTCCTAGTATAGAGTGTACCTACATATCCCTGGTCTGGAATCTGTCATTAAGGATAACTGCATTTCTTCCCTTTACATTTTCTTCTCTTTGGATCTCCAGCTCTTCTGATTGGCAAAGAAGGCTGCTGTCTCTCTCTTATTTCTGCAGTTCAGCCAGGACTAGCATGTTCTCACTGTGGTTTTAGCTATCCTTCTTTTAGGAGGCTAACTTGTCACTTAATGTTAGACCTACCAATCTCATCCTAAAAGCAAACTTTTCAAGGTTGGAGAAGTGGAATGTAGGGATCATTTCTGTCTCAACCCAGAAGATATCTCCTTCCAGCATCTTGCTCTTCTTTGCAGTGCCAAGATAGTGCAACCTTTCTATTTCAATTTTTTTGTTTTACCTGGGAAGGAAACATCATTTGGTGGGATTTTTTGTGCTTAAAATTTTCTTTCAAGAAAGTTTAGGGGGGCGGCTAGGTGGCGCAGTGAGTAGAGCGTCGGCCCTGGAGTCAGAAGGACTTGAGTTCGGATCCGGCCTCAGACACTTAACGAACACACAAACAAAAAAACCTAGCCGTGTGACCTTGGGCAAGTTATTTAACCCCAACTGCCCTCCAAAAAAAAAAAAAACATTTAGGTATTGGCGAAATAAAATATGTTCATTATAAAATTAGGCCACTTTTTTAGTTATATCTGTGATATTTTTACTTAGCCATTTTTCATGAAATGTTGAACTTTCAGACTTTAGTGAATTTATATTTATAGGTAAACAGCTTTAGAAGTACATGGATTACTTTGATTCTTTCAAAATGTGCTACTGATTTTCCCCTTATATCATTGTTAGCATTTTCTTTCAGAAGCATTGTTCTTTCATGCCAATATGTTATTTGTAATCCCAAGTTTTAAAAGGGCAGATAAAATTACCTATGGGTTGTGATGGTTTTTATTCATGTTACTAATATGATAATATTGGAAAACAGTCATTGGTCCCCATTTCAGTTCTTACATACAAACTAAAAGTATCACTATAAATACCTGAATAGGATTAGATTCATCCTAAAAGGTGATTTAGCAGTGATGTTGATTTCAGTTATATTATTGGTAAAAACTAGATTTGGATTTGGATTTTTTGTAGAAACTTTTTTATCCCAGCTTGTGTATCTAATAGTTTATGTGACAGTGGACAAGTTACTTCATTGCTCTAACTGTCATTTTCTTCCTCTGTTAAATAGTTATAATACTGTAATAGTACTTTATAGAGATATAGCACTTTGTAAGTATTAAGTGATATAAAAATGTTATCATAAACTTATTTTTAATGCTGCCTAGCATTTTCTTTTTTTTGTAGAAAGAATGAAATTACAGTGGTTTCTAATTTTATAAATTTTAAAAGTAATATTTTAATAATAAGATTTTTAATTCTAAAATAGGGGGAGGATTGATTGGGAGAAAAGGCTACATTGGCTCCCTGGGGAGAAGTGACACAATGATGTGTGCAGTGTATGGCTGGACTGAAGAAATGGCGTTCTCTGGAACTTCAACAGGAGATGTGTATATCTGGAAAGACATTTTTCTCATAAAAACTGTCAAAGCACATGATGGACCAGTATTCAGTATGCATGCTCTGGAAAAGGTAAGTAAATTGCCATTTGGAAGGATATACAATTATATCTTCTCATTAATGTATGGTGAGTGATTCTGTAAATAAAGGAGCAGCTCCTTCGCACTGACATTGCCACCCAGTACTAGTAACCATTCTGGCAGCTAGAGAGTTGACAGGAAATAGATGGACTGTTTCTTGGTGTGTTGGTCTGCCTTACTTCTCTCAGTTCTTCACACTTTTTTGTACAATAAGTGAAGTAATTATGGAAAAGGATTTTCTTATATCATAGTGTAGTGTTGACACTCAGATGCTCATTCTCATTGATGAAACTTCATTTAAAGGAGGTATCATTATTACCTTTGTCAGCCAGTGAAAAAGCATAGAATATGTATATATACATACATATATACAAACATACATATGTATTTACACATATACTACATACATTCATATATATTTAAAATACTATTATAATGCCTACGTTATTATATACTAAACTGTCAGTAACCCTAATTCTATTTATATAATAATTTCCTCCTCCATATTTTATCCTACATTCCTTATCTTCCTCACTATTGAATTTCCAGAAAGAGAGCTTACTACTTGACCAAATTACAAAATCTCAGAATTGGAGAGGACCTCAGGGATCTGAAAAGCAAGATCTGAAAGCAGGAATCCATTTTATAAGGACTTTAATAGGTAGTGATTTAGTGTTTTCTTGGGGGCTTCTGCTGATATGCATGTATGTAGCTTACTTCTTGAGATGGCTTATGCCACCTTTGAATGCCTGTAGTTTGGGGGTGGAAGCTAGTTTCTCCTTCTTTTGAACCAAATTCTGTGTCACTCTGTAGCTTTTAGTTCTCTCAGTCCTGCATTCTGTTATCAAGTAGAACAGATCTGGTTCATCTTCCATATGATGGTCCTATGAGTATTTGGAGAACTACTATGGCTTAGCACATCCCAGGACTCCTCTTATTCAGGCCTAGTCATCCTTAGTTCCTTCTTTCATATAGTCTTTGCCATCTTGAGCATCTTTATCTGGATATTCCTCCACTTACCAGCATTTTCTTTAAATGGAGCTCTCAGAATTAAACACTTCAAAGAGCTGTAAAGAATATTAAATACCTATGGTCTGACCAGAGCCAAGAAAATCTGTGTTCTTTCTACACACTAACCTCTCAATATAAAGTTAGCGTTCTTGGACACAAAATTATATTGTTGATAAAAATGCTTAGCTTCTTGTGCACAAAACTCTTATTTTTTTTCAGACTTCTGTATAGCAGTGCCTACTCTTATTATGCTTGTGAATATGATTTTTAAAACCAAATGTGACCACAGTTATCTCTATTAAATTTTACCTTTCATCTTATCACATTCAGACTTTCATTCTATCTTGTCAAATTCTTTTTGGATTATGATTCTCTTTTACAGAGTTTTAACTGTCCCTCTCATCTTTTAATCATCTGCAAATTTGATATAGATGTTATTTATGCCTTGAAGTGATGGTTAAAAGTTTAAAATAGCACAGAGCCAAGGATGGATGCCATGCACACTCCACTAGATATCTGTCTCTTTATGTGTTTTCCTTCTAACTTCCTACATATATACACATATATATGACTATATCTATATCTATATCTATCCATACACACATAAAATATTACTGAAAACATTGAGGACCTAGAAAGCATCCGGGGTGGGGGTAACTAGGGTGATGAGGGGTAAATTGAGATCATGATGAGTAAGTATCACTTGAAGGTACTGGATATGTTTGTCTTAAAAGGGAAAAGTGCAATTTTTGCCTGAGTGTTTTAGTTGCTGTCATGGGAAGAAAGACTTATTCTGTTTGACTTCAGAAAGCAGAGCTTGGAACAATGGGCAGAGGTTGTACAGAGATATATTTGAGTTTAGAGCAGGAAACAGATTGTTGACAATAAGAGCTATTAAGGAGTATAGTACAGTGGACTGCCTTGGGAAGGCATTTTCCTGTCATGTTCACGTCATCAAGTGGAGGACTTGTCAAAAATGTTTTAAAAGGATTCTTTGTTCAGTGCAAATTTGACTGGGTGACATCTGTCTTTTTTCCAGCTCATATTCCTTTGTGTGATTCTGTGTGATTCATATGCTCATTTGGGGAGGGGGGGTTACAAATTGTAACTTTTCTAGGTTCATTTTTTAGACTTAAAAATTATTTAAGAAATGTTACTACAGAAAATTTTCAAGCAGATGTTTTCTTAAAAGGTTTCTTTCTTGGTGTTATTGAGATTATGGAGTTCTGATAAATTACATCACGAAATAGTGCTATCTGAAAACTAACTCTATAATGGCTGCTCTTGAAAATGATTCGGCTGTCAAAGTGGGATTGAATTGGGAAAGCAATTAAGTAATTAAAATATATAGGATAGCTAATAGTTTATTCTTTTTGTTTTAACTTCTCCTGTGATGCTTTTTTAAAAATTAATTTAAAAGTTTTTCAGTCAGCAAAAATATAACTTTTCCCTCATTCCCTCCACACACACACTTTTTAAGAAAAAGAAATAAAACCACTATGTAAAAATGTCTAGCTAATAAGCAAAACAAATTCTCCTTTGGTTCTGTCTTTTTTTTTTTTTTTTGCTTTTTGGAGGGCAATTGGGGTTAAGTAACTTGCCCAAGGTCACACGGCTAGGTTTTTGTTTGTGTGTGTGTTAAGTGTCTGAGGCTAGATCTGAACCCAGGTCCCTCTGACTCCAGGGCCCAACACTCTACTCACTGCGCCACCTAGCCGCCCCGGTTCTATCTTTTTAACAACAAAAAAGTTTCAGTCTGTACTCTTTAAGGCCATCACTTCTCTGTCAGGAGGTGGATATCATGTTTCATCATGATTTCTCTGGGATCAGTGTTGGCCATTACATTGATTAGAGTTCTAAAGTCCCTCTAAGTTGTTTGTCTTTGCAGTGATGTCATTATCATATAAATTTTTTCTGCTCATTTTACTTTGCTTCAGTTATTACAAGTCTTCCCAGGTTTCTCTGATACCATCTCATTCATCATTTCTTATGACTCAACAGTATACCATCACATTCATATCCCATAATTTGATCAGCCATTCCTCAATTTGATGGGCACCTGCTCAGCTTCCTATTCATTGCCACCACAAAAAAGCTGTTAATAAATATATTTCTACATATTGTATCTTTTTTTTATTTTATCTCTTTGCAGAAGAGACCTACTTCCTGAAGAAAAGACCAGAACTGAATAGAAAATTTGATTTTCAAATTTGAGATTTAAGAGAAGTCTAAAAAACTAAATAGGGAAAGAGAAAGCATAGATTCAGTAAGGTTAAACTGTTTGTTTACATTTCTACACAGGAAGATAATACTTGTAACTCTTAACCTTATCACTATTAGGGCAGTTAGAAGCAATATATATAGACGGAGGGCACGGATGTGAGTTGACTATGATGGGATGATATAAAAAAAAAACTGAAATGGGTGAAAAAGAGGAATGCATTGGCATAAGGGGAAAGGGAAAGGTAGAAGGGGGTAAAGTATCTCTCACAAAAGAGATACCAAAGAGCTATTACAGTAGAGGGGAAGATGGGGTGGAAGGGGCAATACTTCACCCTTACTTTCATCATAAATGGCTCAAAGAAGGAATAAAAAACACTCAGTGTGGTATAGAAATCTATTACCTTATGGCGAAATGGGGGGGGGAGACATAGAAGGAGGGACTGATAGAAGGGAGGGCAGATTGTGGGAGGCAGTGTCCAGAAGCACAACAGTGGTGAGGAGAGGCAGGGTGAAAGGAGAGACAAGGATGAATGGGGAAAATAGAGTGGAGGGAAATACACAGTTAGTAATCATAACTATGAATGCACATGGGATGGATTCATCCATAAAACGGAAACAGCAGAACGGATTTAAAAACTAGAATGCTACAGTATTTTTTTTAGGTGTGGGGGGGTGGGGAATCAAGGTTAAATGACTTGCCCAGGGAAAGATTAAAAATTAATTGGAAACTAAATAATCTAATCCTAAAGGATGAGTGGGTCAAAGAGCAAATCATTGAAACAATAATTTCATCAAAGAGAATGGCAACAGTGAAACAGCATATCAAAATTTATAGGATGCAGCCAAAGCAGTACTTTGGAGAAAAAGTTTATCTCTGAATGTTTACATCAAAAAAATATAGATCAATGAATTGGCCATGCAACTAAAAAAAAAAAACAAAACAACAGAAAAAGAACAAATTAAAAATTCCCAGTTAAATACTAAATTGGAAATCCTGAAAATCAAATGAGGGATGATAAAATTGAAAGTAAGAAAACTATTAAACTAATAAACAAAATTAGGAGCTGGTTTTATGGGGGAAAATGATTAAAATAGCATGTCACCCTTTATTTTGGTTAATTTCATTTTAAAAGGAACGAAATCAAATTATTAATAGCATATATTGTTATCAATATCAAAAATGAAAAGGATAGATGAAGAGTAAATTAAAGCAATTATTAGGAGCTATTTTGCCTAATTATATGCCACTAAATATGCCAGTCTAAGCAAAATGGATGAAAATATAAAATTGCCTAGATTAGCAGAAGAGGAAATAAACTACTTAAATAACCCCACTTTAGAAAAAGAAAGTGAACAAACTATCAAGGGCCAGATAGATCCAGAAGTTAATTTGCCAGACATTTAAGGAGCAGTTAATTCCAGAACTACATAAAGTATCTGAAAAAATAGGCAAAGAAGGAATCCTATAAGATTTACAGCACAGATATGGTGCTGATACCTAAACCAGGAAGAGCTAAAACAGAGGTAAAAAACTATAGACCAATTTACCTAGTGAATATTGATGCAAAAAAATTTTAATAGGATACTGGCAAGGAGATTAGTAAGTGACTTATTTAGTCTTGTATTTGGTAAGCTGTCATGTCCAAGCTTTTGGAACAAGAATTCAGTATTTGAAAAAACTGCTGGGAAAACTGGAAAACAGTTCAGAAGAAAGTACTTATAGACCAATATCTCATACCATATATTAAAATATGGTCAAATGGGTACATAATTTAAATATAAAATTGACACCGTGGGCAAATTAGGGGAGCATGCAATAATTTACCTGTGAAGTCTGTGGATAAAGGAGGAATTTATGACCAAATATGAGATAGAGAGAATTATAAGATGTAAAATGAGTAATTTTGATTGTATTAAATTTAAAAGATTTTGCATAAACAAAACCAATGCAACCAAGATTAGAAGGAAAGGAGAAAGCTGGGAAATAATTTTTATAGCAGGTGTGTCTCCGATAAAGACCTCATTTCTCAAATACATAGAGAACTGAGTCAAATTTATAACAATACAATTCCCCAGTTGATAAATGATCAAAGGATACAAATAGGCAGTTTTCAGATAAAAGCTATCTGTAGTCACATGAAAAAATGTTCTAAATCATTTTGATTAGAGAAATGCAAATTAAAACAACTCTGAGGTACCTCACACCTCTCAGATTTGCTAATATGACAGAAAATGAAAATGATAAATGTTGGAGGGAATGTGGGAAAATTGGGACACTAAAGCATTGTTAGTGAAGTTGAGAACTGATCCAGCCATTCTAGAGAGCAGTTTGGAACTATGCCCAAAGGGTTATAAAACTGTACATACCCTTTGACCCAGCAATATTGCTAATAGGTCTGAATCCCAAAAAAAATTTTTTTAAAGGAGGGGAAAGGACCTATTTATACAAAAATATTTATAACAGCTCTTTTTGTGATGGCAAAGAATTGGAAATTGAGGGGAAACCAATCAATTAGGGAATGACTGAATAAGTTATGGTTAATGATTGTGGTAGAATTTCATGATGCTATAAGAAATGACAGGGAGGATGGTTTTAGAATGTTATGGGAATAGGAATTGAAGATCTTCCCTGCCCCTAGGCCCTTTGATAGGCCTAAATGTACCTGGAGCTTGTGGCGGGAGGCTTGGTTTTCAGGAATGCCCACACCTTGGTGCTGTGTGATTGGGCAGTGGGTCAAGAGGGTTGTGACATTCTCTGAGCCAGGAGAAGGCTATATATACCCTGATGTGAGATTTTATTTTGGGGTTCACTTTGAGAAGTATTGTATGATCTGACCAGATGAGACCCTGGGCAGCCGTTGAGCCCCCTGGCTTTGAAAACCCAGATGTTGGTGCTTTCCTCTCTGGTAACTGTGACTAGCTATGGATGTAATGGTCAGACAGCTGAAAGCCTGTCTGCTTGATCTGTTTCTCTGTCTTCTTGTAACTTCTGCTTGTAACTTGTTTGTATTCTCTGAAGTTCAGGGTGCTGACCTTTCCCCCCTGAACTAGGTAAATGACATATGCTTGATTAAAGCAAGATTGTTAACCCATTTTGAGTTGCTTTCCTTTAGAAAAGCAGATCTAAGAAATTGTGTTGGCAGCCACCCTGGGGACGCTGGGGTGCTTGATGCTACATAGAAAAACCTGGAAAGACTTACATGAACTAATGGAGAGTGAAGTGAGCAGAACCAAGAGAATATTATACATGGTATAATATTTTGGTAACAGCAATATTGTGTGATTAGTGTGATTATCAACTGAATGACTTAGCTATTCTCAGCAATACAATGATCCTCCTAAGGACTCACAATGAAAAATGCTATCCACTTCTGGAGAAAGAACTGATGGAGACTGTGTGCAGATTGAAGAATACTATTTTTCACTTTTTTATGGTTTTTTTTTTTGGCCTGTTTTCTTTTGCAACATGGCTAATATGGAAATGTGTTTTGCATGATTGCACATGTATAACATATCAAATTGTTCACCATCTCAGGGAGAGATGAAGAGAGGGAGGGAGAGAGTTCAGAACTCAAATTTTATTTATTTAATTTTTGCTTTTTGGAGGGGGAGGGCAGGGCAATTGGGGTTGTGACTTGCCCGAGGTCACACAGCTAGTAGGTGTTAAGTGTCTAAAGCCGCATTTGAACTCAGGTCCTTTTGACTCCAGGGTCGATACTCTATTCACTGTGCCACCTACCTGCCCCAAGAACTCAAAAAATTTTTTAAATAATTTTTTACTTGCTTCTCTTCTAATTTTAATAGTTAGTTTTGTTTGCATAAACCGTTTTAATTGTATGTAATCAGAATTATTCATTTTACCTCCCGTCATTTTCCCCATTTCTTGTTTGATCATGAATCTCTTCCTTACTCTTGTAATTTGTTTCGCATGTCACCCTTTATGTCTAATTCATTTGGAGCTTATCTTGATATGTGGTCTGAGATGTTTGTCTATCACTTAGGATCATGTGCTCATTTGTTTCTGTATATCTGTATATCGTTCTCTGTATTTTTCATATAGTACCATTTTGTTTTGATGATCACTGCTTTGCAATACAGATTGATATCTGGCACTACTCAGTGTCCTTTTATCGCTTGAGGTTCTAGACCATTTGCTCTTCTAAATGAATTTTGTTGTTTTTGTTTGTTTGTTTTTAGTTCTAAGTAATAAAATAGTTTTTGGTAGTTTGATTTTTATGGCACTGAATAAATAAATTAATTTAGGTGGTGTTATTGTTTTATTGTATTGGCTGGCCCTGAATAATCAATATTTCTTCAGTTATTTAGACTTTGCTTTATTTCTGTAAAGAATATTTTGTCAATTTTTATGTTTTTCCTGTTCATGTCTTGGGAAGAAGACTCCCAAGTAGTTATTTTAAATTTGATTCTTTTATCTTGCTTTCCTACTCAGAGGAAAAGACAATGCTTAGATTTCTTGTATTGATTAAACTCCACTTCCAGCCTTTGTTAGAATTTACTTTTCATAAGTCCCTCATAGCTAAAAGATCCCTGAGTCTCTCAGGAAGTTAAAATCTTTTGTAGAATATGTTTATGAAAGACGAGAGGAAAATGGGCCCCTAACCAGTTTAATGTAGGTAATTATCTCTTATAGCTTATTCTTATGCCTCATCATATGTGGAGTTTTTGAGGGCTGTGTCAGTGAAACAAAACTTCTTGTTGATTCTACCAAGCTTCAAGTAAAAGTCTTGGTAATAGATCGCCTATTTGCTATGTTAGAAAGTCACCTAAGGTCAAAGAGGTTTGTTACTTGGTCAACCACAGAAGCTCATAGAGACTGAAGATATGTTATTGATCTATGTTGATGGCTCTTTGAAGTGCATGCTCTGTGTCATTTATCTCATATTCAGCATTATAGAGCCCTGCTGCTACTGGATTGGTAAGCTGCTTTCTGTAGCATCTCTTAGTCACCATGGAGTGTTGCCTTTATATATGGCATTATTATTTCTACAGTGTTACTTACATGGTTTTCCCATTAAAATAGAATTGTTTTTAACATATTTATGCATTTCTAACATCCATAAACCATAGAATTGTTTTTAACATATTTATGCATTTCTAACATCCATAAACCGGTTATAAAACTAATTTGTTCAATAATATTAAGCACACGTGCAAGATACTGTGTGCTAGGTTACAGGATTAATGAGACGAATGAGACAAATTCTTACTCTCAAGGAGAATACAATCTAATAAAGAAGATAAGAATTATACACAGATATCTACACCTGCTTTCAAAATTCATGCATCTTATGCATTTTGATTTTTACAGGGCTTTGTAACTGGAGGAAAGGATGGAGTAGTGGCTCTCTGGGATGATTCCTTTGAAAGGTGCCTCAAAACCTATGCCATCAAAAGAGCTTCTTTAGCTCCAGGATCTAAAGGTGATCTAAATTTAGTGTACTTAATAGATATTAATGACTTATCTGTATATTAAAGCAAGTGTCCATTAAAGTGACTACAGTATGCTTTTTGGCTACAGATATGTTTTTCTCATTTGTATTTTTTGTCTTTAAAAGAGGTAGAGTATGGAGGTTCATGGTGGTCTTATATTAAAATGTTCCAAATAGTTATTTTAAGAATGACATGTATTAATTCATTGTTTTAATTTAGCACATCACCTCAGAAGTTAATTTTATTTGTCTATCTTTTTAAGGCATAGTAGTCACTTGAAAACATCTATCACATAGTAGCTTTCTTGCCTGCTTGATATCTCTGTATGACTCTAGTCTTCCACAAAATATAGATAAAATGAACAAATCTTAAATGTAAAACCACAGAATTTCAGTTTTAAAGACCTAAAATGAGGTGAAACCCAGAACATCTTTAAAAAATTTATTCTACTTTTGTATAACTAATTGTTAGGAAGATTTCTAAGACATCAAACCTAAGTTTGCCTTTTTACAACTTCTACCCATTGTTCCCAGTTTTTCTATTTGAGGCCAAACAGATTGAGTCTAATCCATCCTCCCAGAGAGCACTTTTCAGATGTGAAGACATATATCATATTCGCTCTTTCATTTTCTTTTATTCAGACTGCATACCTGCATTTCCTTCCACACCCTCATATAGCTTAGACTCTCTATTCTAATTGCCATTTTCTCTAGCTTATCATTACCATTCCTAAATTGTTACCTGCAATAATGAATACTTTATTCCACATACCATTTGACCAGGGCAGAATACAGAGATATTTTCACCTTTTGGATTCTGAAAGTTATGACTCTTCTAATGAAAATTAATATTGTATTAGCTTTTTAAGTTGCCATTATCATTCTCTTGACTCATATTGCATTTGCAGGTTCACTAACCCCTACCTGCCATACACACATATCTTCAAACTACTTTTTAACAGACTTCTAATTGAAAAGACACTTCTTTTCAATTCAAGGGTAGAATTTTTCATTCTTCTGTCTTAAATTTCATCTCATTTGATATATCCCAGTGCTCTAGTCTGCCAAGATCTTTTTCATTGTTGACTATTATTCACAATATTTACTAGCTCTCCCAACTTTGTGCCATCTGCATATTTGATAAAGATGCCATTTATGCCTTTAGTCAGGTTATTGAATAGAAATATTAAATAACTTAAGACCAAGTACTAATCCTTGGAGTACTCCACTAGAAATATCCTTCCAAGTTCATATTGTACTATTAAAGACCACTCTCTCCATTAAGCCATTTCCAGTCAGCTAATTCTCTTATCATTTAGCCCACATCTCTCCCTCTTATCTACAAGAATAGCTTAACTATAAATGCCATCCTAAAATCTGTGTGAATGATACCTTCAGTAGTCTTCTTATTTACCAGTTTAGTAATGTGAAAAAGGAAATAGGGTACTTTGGTATGACCTATTGCTGAAACCATCTGATTATCACTTCCTTTTCTCTCTGTTCAGTAACCATTTTGCCAGGAATCTAAGTTAAGCTCGCTGACCTATTGTTTATAGATGTTTCTTTTTAGAAAATCAGGGTGATGCTTGTTCCTTCCCAGTACTTCATTACCTTTGCTTTTCTACATAGTCTTTTAAAGATCACTTGCAATCATTTAGTGATCACATGTTCTGCTATTTTCAGTACCAGTTAGATGACTTAAATTCATCTCTTTTACTATTTAATTTTTATTTGCTATCTATCCTTTGTTAGCCATTTTTGTTCAGTTGAAAAGATATTCCCTTTGCAGAAGGGAAGAAAAACAGAAGCAAAATAAGAATTGAACATCTTTTGTCTTTTTTTGTTTCTGTACATTGTATTTTATTTTTATTTATCCCCAATTACATGTAAAAACAATTTTAGCATTCATTTTTAAAGCTTTGAATTACAAATTATCTTCCTTTCTCCCTCACTATAGTCCCCTCCCTGAGAAGACAAGGATTTAGAGAACATCTTTGTCTTATCTCTTTTCTCAGTCATCTTTATCTTATCCTATCAATCAAGCATTCAACAAATTCCTACTGTGTTGCAGGCTCTGAAAAGGCAGAGACATAAATGAAAGAGGCCTTGCCCTCAAAGATCTTACTTTCTGATGGAATAGACAACATATGCATATGTTAGTATATATATTAAACATTTATTATTGTGTATGAAAAATAACATAAAGTAGATAAAAATGTTACCTTGAAGGGAATGACTTTGCAGCTAGGGGTACAGGAAAGGCCTAATACAGAAGGAATACAGAAAGTAGTAATTGAGCTGAGTCTTGAAAGAAACCAGGTATTTCAAGAGGTAGAAGTAAAGAGGGAGAACATTCCAGGAATGGGGGCAGCAGATACAAATTCAAAAATGAGAAATGGAGTTTCATAAATGAAGAGTGCATTGAAGGGAGTAATGTGTGAGAAGGTAGAAATATAGGATAGAGTCAGATTGTGGAGAACTTCAAGTCCAAATGGAGAAATTTATATTTGATCTTAGAGACAATAGGGAGTCATCAGAGTTTAGTGAATATGTGTGTATTGGGGGGAGATGGGTGTTACATGTTCAGACCTGTGCTTTAGAAAAAATCATTCTGTCAGCTTTGTGGAAAATGGTTTGGAACGGCAAGAGACTTGAAGCAGGGAGGCCAATTAAGAGTTTCTTAACAGTTGTTCACATGAGAGGTGATTAGCATCTGAAGTAAGGTGGTGACTGTGTCAAAGAATAGTGTCTATATGAGAGATGTGAGATAAAAATGGTATGATTGGATATGTGCGATGAGTGAAATTGAAGAATGACTTGAGGGCATGTTGAGTTTGAGATGTCTGTAGGACATTGTCATTTTGAAATGTTTAGTAGACAGCTAGTGATAGAGGATTGGACCTCAGAAGAGAGATTTAGGGACTGTATATAGAGGTCTGGGAGTTTTTTTTTGTTTGTTTATTTTTAGTTTTCAGCATTCATTTACACAAGATTTTGAGTTACAAATTTTCTCCCTGTCTTTCCCCTACCCCCCCCAAAATAGCAAGCCTACTGAATAACCCTTCCCCCAATTTGCTTTCTCTTATATCCTCCCCCATCCCCCCTTTAATTTTATAGTAGGGCAAGATGGATTTCTACACCCCACTGCCTGTATATAATATTTCCCAGTTATGTATAAAAAGGTTTTTTTAGCATTTGTTTTTAAAACTTTGATTTCCAGATTCTTTCCCTTCTCCCCTTCTCATCCACCCCCACTAAAAAGACAAGCAATTCAATATAGGTTGTACATGTGTAGTAATGCAAAACGTTTCCATAGTAGATATATTGTGAAAAACTAACTATATTTCCCTCCATCCTATCCCCACCCCCCACTTACTCTATTCTCTACTTTGACCCTGTCCCTTTTCAAAATTGTGTGCTTCCAGCTTCCCTCCTTGCCAAGTTGCCCTCCCCTCCATCATCCCCCATCTCATCCCTTTCCCCCCTACTCTTTTTGTAGGGTGAGATACCCTATTTAGTGTGTATGTCATTCCCTCCCTAAGCTAGATTCAATGAGAATAGGGTTGACCTATTCCCTTTCGCCTTCCTGTTCTTCCCCTCCATCGTAACAGTTTTTTCTTGTCTCTTTTATATGAGATAATTTGCCCTATTCTATCTCTCCCTATCTCCCTCTCTCATTATATTCCTCTCTCTCCTCTTAATTTTATTTTTTAGATATCATCCCTTCCTATTCAGCTCATCCTGTGCACTCTATGTATACATGTACACATATATACACACACTCACATATGTATTTATACACACATATACCCTCCTATATAAACATATATGTATGTATATGTATATATATATGTATGTACATATAAATACATATATATTCCTTTCAACTATCCTCATACTGAGAAAAGTCTCATGAGTTATAATTAATTGTTTTTCCATGTAGTAATATAAATAGTTCAGTGTTAATAAGTTCCTTATGATTGCTTTTTCCCATTTACCTCCTCATGCTTCTCTAGCTTCTTGTGTTTGAAAGTCAGATTTTCTGTTCAGCTCTAGTTTTGTCATCAATAATGCTTGAAAGTTCTCTATTTCCTTAAATAGCCATATTTTCCCCTGAAGGATTATACTCAGTTTTGCTGGGAAGGTGATTCTTGGTTTTAGTCTTAGCACCTTTGACTCCCCAAATATCATATTCCAAGACCTTTGATCCCTTAATGTAGAAGCTTCAAGATCTTGTGTTATCCTGATTGTGTTTCCACAATACTCAAATTGTTTCTTCCTGACTGCTTGTAATATTTTCTCCTTGACCTGGGAACTCTAGAATTTGGCTATGATATTCTAGGAGTTTTCTTTTTGGGATCTTTTTCAAGAGGTGATTGGTGAATTCTTTCAATTTCTGTTTTGCCCTCTGGTTCTAGAATAGCAAGGCAATTTTCCTTGAGAATTTCTTGAAGGATGATTTGTAGGTTCTTTTTTTGATCATGGCTTTCAGGTAGTCCAGTTATTTTTAAATTATCTCTCCTGGATCTATTTTCCAGGTCAGTGGCTTTTCCAATGAGATATTTCACATTGCCTCCTATTTTTTCATTTGTTTGGATCTGTTTTATAGTGTCTTGATTTCTCATAAAGTCATTAGCTTCCATTTGCTCCAATCTAATTTTGAAGGAATTATTCTCTTCAGTGAGTTTTTGAAATTCATTATCCATCTGGGCAATTTGGCTTTTTTTTTCCCAAGTGTTTTATTAACATCTGGTTTACATCATTCATTTCCACCAGATTTTGAGTTACAGTTTTCCCCCATTTTTCCCCTACTCACCACCACAGAATAGCAGTGCCACAGGAAATCCCCTCATCCAAGCTGCTCTCTCATCCATATCTTCTCCCATACCCCCTTCGACTTTGCCATTAGGGCAAGGTGAATCTCTGTGCCCCAATGCCTGCACATCTTATCTCCCAGTTACATGCAAAATAGTATTAATAATAGTATTTATACATACTTGAAACATTTAATTTTAAAACTTCGAATCCCAGATCCATTCCTTTCGTCCCTTGTCACCCACTCCCTCTGGGAAGATAAGCAATTTAGTATGTGTTGTACATGTATAGCTATGCAAAACATTACCATAGTAGATATATTATAAAAGTCTAACTATCTTACCCTCCCTCCTATCCTACCTCCCACTTGGTCTGTTCCATACTTTGGTCCTGTCCCTTTTCAGAAGTGGGTGCTTCCAACTTGCCTCCTGCCTTCCCTCCCAACCTCTCTTCCATCATACCCACTCTCATCCCCTTCCCCGCTACTCTTCTGCAGGGTGAGATATCCCATTTAGTATGTATGTCATTCTCTCCCTGAGGCAAATTCAAGGAGAATATGGATTTGCCTTTTTGCCTTCCTGTTCTTCCCCTCCCCTGTGACTACTTCCTCTTACCTCTTCTACATGAGATAGTTTACCCCCACCCCTGTCTCTGCCCATCTCCTCTTGCCACATTCCTCTCTCACCTTTTAACTTCACCCCTTAAGTACCATCCCTTCCCACCAAATTCAACCTGTGCCCTCTATCCATGTATCCCTGTAAACATATATACACACATTCACATATGTATTCATATGCCCATATACCCTTCTTCCATTATTTTCATACTGAGAAAGGTTTCATCAGTCACAGTTATTGTTTTTCAATGTAGGAATGTAAATAGTTCAACTTTGATAAGTTCCTTTTGATTTCTTTTCCCTGTTTACCTTCTGAAGTATCTCTTGCTTCTTGTATCTGAATGTCAAATTTTCTATTCAACTCTGGTTTTTTCCTCAAGAATGCTTGAAAGTCCTCTATTCTACTGAATGACCATATTTTCCCTGAAACAAAATACTCAGTTTTGCTGGGTAGGTAATTCTTGGTTTTAATCCAAGGTCCTTTTCCCTGAGAAATATCATATTCCATGAGCTTCGATCCCTCAGTGTAGAAACTGCCAGGTCCTGTGCTATTCTGATTGTGTTTCCACAATATTGAAATTGTTTCTTCCTGTCTGCTTGTAGTATTTTCTCCTTGATCTGGGAATTCTAGAACCTGGCTATAATATTCCTTGGAGTTTTCCTTTTGGGATCTTTTTCAGGAGGTGATCTGTGGATTCTTTCAACCTTTGTTTCCCCCTCTGGGTCTAAAACATCAGGGCAATTTTCCTTGAGAATTTCTTGAAGGATGATTTCTAGGTTCTTTCTTTGATCATGGCTTTCGGGTAGTCCAATAATTTTTAAATTATCTCTCCTGGATCTATTTTCCAGGTCAGTGGTTTTTCTCATGAGATATTTCACATTGCCTTCTATTCTTTCATTTGTTTGGATCTGTTTAACAGCATCTTGATTTCTCATAAAGTCACTAGCTTCCATTTGCTCCAGTCTAACTCTGAAGGAATGAATCTCCTCAGTGAGCTTTTGAGATTCTTTTTCCATCTGGCAAAGTCGGCTTTTTAAGGCATTCTTCTCCTCATTGCCTTTTTGAGCCTCTTTTGCCACTTGAGTTAGTCTATTTTTTAAGGTGTTATTTTCCTCAGTCAGGCTGTTGACCCTCATTTCATACTTTTCCTGCATCCTTCTCCTTTCTCTTCCCAATTTTTCCTCCACTTGTCTTATTTGGTTTTTCTAATCCTTCCTAAGGTCCTCTATAGCCTGTAACCAGCTTGTATTTTCATTTGGGGTTTTTGGTGCAGGAGTTCTGACCTCTCAGTCTTCCTTCTGTTCCATGCTTTGATCCTCTTTGCCCCCAAAATAGGAGTCTAATGTTGAATTTTTCTATTAATTTTGTTTCCTTTGCCTAGGCATGTTGCCACTTAATTACTTGACTTTTGGGCTTGTTGCCACAGTAGGACTCTGCCACCAGACAGGGGAGCTTCCATCCCAAACATTGGGGTCTTCACAACTTACGGGGGTATTAGTTGGGTGGCCTCTGTGAAGCCTCTACACGCTCTGGCAAGCTGGATACTCACCCCAGACTGCAATCCAGATCCAGGGAGGTTAAAGCAAGAGCGATTACCCCCCAAGGCTGATTGCTGGATCTCCCTACAGGTCGCAGGCTGGGAGCTGAAGCTTCCACTGAAGCTGCAATATAGCATCTGTGCCTCAGCTCTTCGGCTGCTTCTAGGCCCCAGGGGAAGAAGCTGAAGCGTTCCCAAATACTGGTCCCAAAGTCCATAGGGCACTAACCTCTCACTTTGTCCTAGGTATCTATGTGTTGGTAATTCTGGAAAAGCCACAGCAGCTGGTATTCTGGGGTCCCTCCAGCTGGGTACTGGTCTGGCCACTCTGGGGCTAAAACCTCCAACTCAAGTGGTCCTGGGCTCAGCTCCCAGAGTGCTGTGCTGGCCACTCCCTGCTGGGCTGCCAGGCTGTCCTCAGTGGGAAGTTAGCTTCTCTCTGTCGTTCTATGGGTGCTGGAGCTCCAGAGGTTGTTCAGAGTCCCCCTTTTACATAATTTTGAAGTGGTATGCACTGGGGTGCCGTGGAAGTGCTGTTTGTACTCCACCATCTTCGCAATATGGCTTTTTAAGGCATTCTTCTCCTCATTGGCTTTTTTGGGCCTCTCTTGCCATTTGAGTTAGTTTATTTTTTAAGGTGTTATTTTCTTCAGTATTTTTTTGGGGGGGGGGGTCTGTTGACTCACTTTTCATTATTTTCTTGCATCATTCTCATTTCTCTTCCCAATTTTTCCTCCCCTTCTCTTACTTGACTTTCAGAATCCTTCTTGAGTTCCTCTGTGGTCTGTTCATAATTTTCTTAGAAGCTTTTGATGCAGGAGTTTTGCTTGTGTTGACTTCTGGTTCCATGTTTTGATCCTTTTTGTCCCCCAAAATGGATTTTATGGTCTGATTGTGCTTTATCTTGCCAGTCAATTACTTGACTTTTGAGCTCTTTGCCACAGGAGAACTCTGCTTCCAGAGTGGAGAGCTTTGTCCCAGATCCCTGGGATTTTCACAGATGTTGTAAGAGGTCTGAGGAGGGCCACCTACAATCACCACAAGTTCTGGCACACTGGCAACATACCCCAGGACCACCACCCAAGACCACGATCCAGATCCAGGCAGGTCGAAGCAAGAGGGGCTAACCTCTGAATGGTTGCTTGGTCCCCCTACAATATGCAGGCCAGGAGTATCTGAGGCAGCCATGTGGCAACAGTTGCAGCTGCAGCACTTCAGCCACCTCTCACCCAGGGGCAAGGGCTGGACTGTGCTCTTCCATCACCCAGTTCCAACAGAGTTCCCCACCAACCTTTTACTTTCTCCTTGGAGCTTATCAGTTGAGAAATCTGGAAACTGCTACAGCTGCTGGTGATTCACTCTCCTGAAGTATGCTCTGGCTGGTCAGAGCCACCCTGGGCATGGCTCCCAGCCCTGTGTGATAGACCCTACCTGTCAGCCTGCTAGGCTGGCTTCAGTGGGAGATTTGTTTTTCTCTGCCACTTTGTGGGTTCTGTGGCTCTAAAATTTGTTTAGAGTCATATTTAAAGGTATTGGAGATGGTTGTAGGGGGAGCTTTTGTAATTTCCTACTCCACCATTGTGGCCTGGGAGTTATTTAAAGGGAAATAATGATTGAACCCACATGAGTCTTATCTCTTCTTTGCTACTCCTCTTATGCTCAATATAACTTTTTTAAAAAATCCAAGCCCTTTTTGTTTACCCAATATAACTCATTGAATTTTAGCCCACCTGACATCCTATGTCACACTTGTTTTTATCTTCTTTTGCTTTCTGTTCATATATTTTAAAATCAAAGTTGTTTGGTGAGTTTTCTATGCAATTACTTTAGTCTCTTCAAATAACTCCCATTTTTCTTCCTAATCAGAATTATTTCTTTTTGTGTAATAGAATTTCATTCTTCAGATTTTACATCCCTCTTGAGCTCACTTTCCCCTGTAGAAGCTCACTTTCCCCTGTAGAAGCCCATGATAGGTACACTTTGAAGTCTGCTTTCCCAAATCTTTGTTGCATTTTAGACTATGCTCAGATTTCCTTTTCTGCTCTGTTAGAAAGCCCCACTATTTCCACCCCATCAAGCAGTTCTTCTTTTTTAGTGAGAATCAGACACAGAATGGAATATTCCATATGTTCTTTCCAGTAGTTTTTGAAGGATTAAATTTTTTGTTTAAGGCAGGTTCACAAGTTATCTCTGTTCTTTGATAGAGAGTGAGCTGCAGAAGGTGTTTTAAGTAATTTGAAAAAATACATCAGTATTATTTCACACCTCTGTAATCAGGTTTGTCCTATTTCTCAAATTGCACATCTACTTTCTCTTTATGTTTAGGTGGTCTGACAGATTTTTTCCACTGATCTTCACACAGATGTTTTCCACCCTGCTTTAGTTTTCTGATTTAAAAAAAAAAATTCAAATGTGTGTATCTTCTTATTGGAATTCAGTGCCCCTCAACCCCATTTACCTATTTCTTCTTTTTTGAATAAGGCATATCCATCCAGAGCCATACTGAACTTGTTCTTCCCTAAAACTACAAAGTTTTTTTTATATTAACTTTTTCCCAATCTTGGACTGGGCCACTGATTATATGTGTGGGATGACAAAGAATTAAAGTTGACCTTCAAGTCTTAGTAATTAGGAAGGTCATAGTGTTGACATGAAATAGGGGATTTAGTGAGAAGAGCAAAGGAATATAATTATTCAGTTTTTAAACATGTAGAATTTGAGGTGCAATTGGGATATCCAGATGGTAATATACAGAAAAAATGGAAATATAGAACTAGAATTCTGGAGAGAAATCAGGACTAAAAAATATAGATGTTGGGACTCTCTTTGAGGGACTAAAGCCTTGGGAATAGATGAGATTATAAAATCTCTTAAAGCTAGAAGGGAAGGAGCTGAGTCAGGATGGCAGAGTAGAAACAGGACCTCTGCGAAGCTCTGCTCCCACCACTTCCAAACAAACTCTGGATCTACAGAACCCACAAAATGACACAGAGAAGCTAACCTCCTGCTGAGGACAGCCCGGCAGGCCGGCAGCCTGGCAGGGAGCAGCCAGTGCCATGTGAGTGGGACTCCAGAACACCAGCAGCTGTGGTGGCCATTTCCAGAATTATCAACACATCAATGCCAAGGACAAAGTGAGAGGTCAGTGCCCTGTGGACTTTGGGACCCAGTAGTTGGGAGAGCTTGTGGGCCTCTTCCCCCCAAGGTAAGAAGATGCTGAGGAGCCGCAGCACAGCCACAGCCACAGCCACATGTGGCAGTTTCAGCTCCTGGCCTGTGGACTGGAGGTGACATGGCAGCCAGTCTGGGGGGTAATTGCTCTTGCTTTAAACTTCTTGGATCTGGATTGTGGGTTAGGGTGGAAGTCTTGGGGTGTGTGACCAGCTTGCCAGAGCGTGTGGAGGCTTCAGAGAGGGCACCCAACTAATACCTCCGACAGCTGAGAAAACCCCAGTGTTTGGGACAGAAGCTCCCCTGGCTGGTGGCAGAGTCCTACTGTGGCAACAAGCCCAGAAGTCAAGTAATTGAGTGGCAACATGCCCAGGCAAAGGAAATAAAATAAACAGAAAAATTCAACATTAGACTCCTATTTTGGGAGCAAAGAGGATCAAAGCATGGAACAGGAGGAGGACTGTGAGGTCAGAACTCCTGCACCAAAAGCTTCAAATGAAAATACAAGCTGGTTATAGGCCATAGAGGACCTTAAGAAGCAGATAAGAGAAATGGAGGAAAAATTGGGAAGAGAAATGAAAATGATGGAAGAAAAGTATGAAATGAGAGTCAATAGCCTGACTGAGGAAAATAATGCCCTAAAAAATAGACTAACTCAAATGGCAAAAGAGGCTGAAAAGGCAATGAGGAGAGGAATGCCTTAAAAAGCCAAATTTGCCAGATGGAAAAAGAATCTCAAAGGCTCACTGAGGAGAATCTTTCCTTCAGATTTAGAATGGACCAAAGGGAAGCTAGTGACTTTGTGAGAAATCAAGATACTATAAAACAGATCCAAACAAATGAAAAAATAGAAGGCAGTGTGAAATATCTCATTGGAAAAACCACTGGCCTTGAAAAGAGATCCAGGAGAGATAATTTAAAAATTATTGGACTATCTGAAAACCATGATCAAAGAAAGAACCTAGAAATCATCCTTCAAGAAATTCTCAAGGAAAACTGCCCTGATGTTTTAGAACCAGAAGGCAAAATAGAGGTTGAAAGAATCCACCAATCACCTCCTGAAAAAGATCCCCAAAAGAAAACTCTTGGCAATATTATAGCCAGGTTCCGGAATTCCCAGATCAAGGAGAGAATATTACAAGCAGCCAGGAAGAGACAATTTGAATATTGTGGAAACAAAATCAGGATAATACAGGATCTGGCAGCTTCTACATTGAGGGATCAAAGGGCCTGAAATATGATATACCACAGGTCAAAGGACCTGGGATTAAAACTGAGAATCACCTACCTAGCAAAAGTGAGTATCATGTTTCAGGGGAAAATATGGTCATTCAGTGGATTAGAGGACATTCAAGCATTCTTGAAGAAAAAACCAGATGAGCAGAAAATTTGACATTCAGATACAAGAAGCAAGAGAAGGTAAACAGGGAAAAGAAATCATAAGGAACTTATCAAAGTTGAACTATTTGCATTCCTACATGGAAAAACGATAATTGTAATTGATGAAACTTTTCTCAGTATGAAAATAGTTGAAGGGAATAGAAATATATATATGTATATATATATATATGTATGTGTATATATATATTTGTGTTGTGTGTTTATATATGTGTGTGTATAGACTTTATCAGAGGGTATATGGGCATAAGAATACATATGTGAATGTGTGTGTATATATATATATATATATATATATATATATATGTTTACAGGTATACATAGATAGAGGGCACAGGACCAATTTAATAGGAAGGGATGGTACTTAAAAGGTGAAATCAAAAGATGAGAGAGGAATATAATGAGAGGAGATGGAGAGAGACAGAATAGGACAACCTATCGCATATAGAAGAAGCAAGGGAAAATGGGTACAATGGAGAGGAAGAACAGGAAGGCATAAGGGAATGGATCAACCTTATAATCATTGAATTTGGCTCTGGGAGCAAAGGGAAATATAATCAGTCTTCTGCAATGTATTTACTATGGTAATGTTTTGCATTAGCCACACATGTACAACCTATATGGAATTGCTTATCTTCCCAGTAAGGGAAGGGAGATAGGGAATAAATTTGGAATTCAAAGTTTTAAAACCAAATATATATATGTACTATTATTAATACTATTTTACATGTAATTGGGAAATAAGAGGAGAGGATGTCCTGGGGGACTACTATTTTGGGGAGGTGGGTAGGGAGAAAACGGGGAGAAATTTTATAACACAAAAACTGGTGGAAATGAATGAAGTAAATAAAGCATTTGGGAAAAAAAAGCTAGAAGGGATCCAAATATCATCTGGTTCAGAAATGTCAAACCTAATGGCCAGGCAGCATCAATATGATGCTGTAGGCCCCCCAATCCAGACCAAGCCAGATCTGAAGCATGAAGCCTTTTAACAACACCAAGTGATCATCTTCCATATTTGCCAAGAAGAGTTTGGAGAGGGAAGAGAAGACCCAGGGCAGAGCCTTGAAAATTTTACTGGTTTATGGGTCGGGAGCAGAATGTGAAATGAGGGAAGGAGGCAGATCAAAAATTGTCAGAGAGGTAGGAAGAGAAACACTTAGTGTTCATTATGCCTGGAAAGCCAAGTAAGGGGTCAAGAAAGCTAAGGACTAGAAGGGCCCCTTAGGTTTGGTGATAAAGTAGTCCTCAGTGACCTTGAAGAAAGCATTTTCAGTGGAGCAGCATGGACAGATTCTGGATTTCAGGTAGTTTAGAAATCATAAGATCATAACTCCAGAGCTAGAAAGGATCTTATAGAGTCCATCTTTCCTAAGTCCCTTATTGCAGATGAGAGAATTGAGGCCCAGAGTAGTTGAATGACTTGCCTAAAGTCACAAAGCTAATTATTGACAGACAAGGGATAAATGGGCGGAGAAAAAAATAAAATAAAAATAAATTAAAAAAACACTTCCTAAATGTTTGACAATGAAGGGAAGAAAAAATAATAATTTGCTCAAGAGAAAGTGTTTTTGTTTAAACATAGGAAAGACTTAAGCATATTTTTCAGCTGTGAGCAAAGAGCAAACTTGTGAAGAAATTGCAAAGACAAGAGGTGATTGAAGAAGCAAGTTCTGGGAGGAGATAAAGGACAGTAATAGGTGAGAAGGAAGTCATCCCATCGTATGAGTTGAGAGCGGCAAAAGATAGATAAGACAAAGATATTAGCTTAGGTTTTAGAGCTGAAAGGGAACTTAAAGGTCCTCTGGGTCAGCCATCTTATTTTATATATTAGTATACTAAAGACCAGAGAAGTTAGGTTGTTTGCCCAAGGTCACACAAGTAATAAGTAGCAGTGCAAGAATTCGAACATATCCCCTATGATTCCACATCCAGCATGTCTTCCAAAGTGCCATGCTGTTATCAGTAAAATAGGAAGCAAGGTTATCTGCTGAAAGAGAAGAAGAAATGGAGTGGGACTTTTGTATTAAGAAGCTATAAGGTAGCTTATGACAAAAGATAGAGTAAATGTGATAGTCAAAAGATTGATAAAAGAATCACTGTAAAGCAATGAAGGCCTAGTTTAGAATAAATAGTACATTCCTGGTCAACACAGCTTGATGATTTTCTCCGTAATAGTTGTTTGCATAAGAGTAAGAGTGAAGAATGGAAATTATGAGAATTATTCAGAGAAGGCAGATTAATCAGACAGGACTAGTAGAATGTCAAAGGTTGTGTGGAAGGGATAAGGAATTGAAGATTGAAGACTAGGCTGTAAATTCAGTAACTGACAATTGGGTCAAATCTGAATATGGAAGAATGTGAAAAAAGAGCAGATGTGACAGTATCTGCAGTGAGAGTGAAGAATAGTTTTGAGATGAATGAAATAGAAGCAGTAGAATAACAAGTGATTATGCTAAGAGAGGAAATTTCAGAGTTTGAGGTCTTGTACCAGACGTAGCAAGAATGAGGAATAACAAGTGGTTAGCCTTTATGCTTCATTGGTATCCTCTACTCATATAACATAAAGAAACCTGATGGAAAGTGCACACTTCTTTGGATGAGCCCTGGGGTAGGAATAGGGTGGGATTTACAGAAGGGTATGAACAGTAGTTGCACAAGGTTGAAAGTTTTGGATCATTTGCAGTGTGCTTCATTGGAAGGGGTATGCACATGATTGATGAATTTCTGATCCCAAACAGATCTTGAATTGTGAAGCAGTTTTGAGTGATAGTGAGGTCTTATATTTGACTGTGTTGGTGGCTAGCCTAAATAGACTAGATATGGAACTAGTAGGAGTTGTGAAATCAAGGAACTCTTGACAACAGAGTAATATTTGATGAAAAACCCAGAACCGAATCAGTCTGGGTCATTAAGATAGGTAAAGACAGACCTAGAGTGCAGTAGTTGAAAGCCAAGAATTATGAGAGTGTAGAAATTGAAAAATATGAGCTTCAGAGGAGAGGTTGTTGAGTAATAGTATTAGGCAACTAGCTGGCCATGGCAGTGGGTAGGCAGGTGAAGGCAGACTTCTTTCCTTCCTACCCATGAGTTCAGGATGGAATGATAGGACTGGCTAGTGCAAGAGCAGGGATAGGTATGAAGGATGAGACCCAGTATTGGGGTAGAATTGGGGAGAGTGGAGATGAGTGAAGCTACTCTTATGAAGCTGTCTTATGAGAATATCTTATGCCACATTATTTTTCTTTCTGGATAAGTAAAAGTAAAAAATAAGTAAAAGTAAAAAAAGATGCAGTTTAATTAAGATATTAGAGCTTCATTCTTTTTTTTTTTTTTTTTGAGGGCAATTGGGGTTAAGTAACTTGCCCAAGGTCACACGGCTAGGTTTTTGTTTGTGTGTGTTAAGTGTCTGAGGCCGGATCTGAACTCAGGTCCTTCTGACTCCAGGGCCAGCGCTCTACTCACTGCGCCACCTAGTTGCCCCAAGAGCTTCATTCTTATATTAGTTTTATTGAGTAAAGAGAGAGGAAATATAGCCAGTTTGTTGGAACTTTTTAAATGGAGGAGTAAACTATCTCATCATTTGAGATTGTCATGGTCAAATACCATAAATGGACGTATTTTCTGTTTTTTTTAAATAAAGTAACATATTACTTAGAATTCTTTCATTTTACATTTCAGGTCTTCTTTTAGAAGACAACCCCTCTATACGTGCCATATCATTAGGACACGGTCATATCTTAGTAGGCACAAAGAATGGAGAAATACTGGAGGTAGATAAAAGTGGGCCAATTACTCTGCTGGTTCAGGTAATTTTAAATTTTAATATACTTTTTCATGTTATTTCTTTGAATGATAATTTGATTTATTAGAGGCTCTGCTATATAGGATGCTGAGAAAATGGCCCAGGAAATGAAATTGCCATTACTGAAAGATGACCACTCAAGTGACCAGAGAAATGCTTACTTGTCTATACTGATGTATATAGATTATACAATAACCAAATGAATTGATACAAATTATATATTTTGCCAAATAAGCTAGTTGCTGATGATTTTATTGAAGTATTATTACTTGAGAAGAAAGAAATTTGGTCAAAAAAGGAATTCAGTTTATATTCATATTTCATGTGTTTTATCTGATTTATCCATATTTTTGAACCTGATTATATTTTCTGAAACTCTTAACTGATTACATGAAACTCATAACCTTAACCTTTTATTTCACTATTTATGAAAATAGATTGCTAAAACCCTATTAATGAAAAATTAAAATACTGCTCAAACTTAAAATTAAGGAATATAAGTTTTCAAGTTTGATATAATAAAATGTGGGAAAAGAGTAAATGAAGTAAAGTCTTACTATTCATTTTTATACAAGCCTTCTGTATTCATAGAACTTTGGTGTCCCTTTTTTCCCTCTTTAAAATGTGATCATGTTTCTTAACACAAACTTAGTCTTTTTTCTTCCTTAATTTTTATTATTGGTAATAATCGTGATAGCTTACATACATATAGTGATTTGGGATAAAAAAAACACCTACATGATTGTACTTGATCCTTCTAGTAATCCTGTGAAGTGAATAGTACAGATATTAGCATTCTCATGTTAATGATGGAGACCTTTGGCCTACAAAAGTAAAAATGACTTATCTAAGATCATGCAAGTTTATCTTGGAATTGAAACTTGAACCCAGGTCCTCTTACACCCAGTTGAGTATTATTTCCACTATACCATTTTGTTCCCTTGCATATGGGAATTTTACTTATTTTTTGACTAATTTAGTTATTTTAATGATACTCATGTCCTGTCATATGAGGGAGATTTTTTAAGTTGTAAAATATTACATGTTTAGAGACTTAAGTCATTATGTGTATGATTGGCATTATTGTATTTCAAAGTAAAGATAATATATATTCCCTGTATTCAAAATTTGTGACCTAATAGAAATATGAGTTAATAATGACTGATATAATAACATGAGCATGTTACATAGAACAGTTAAAAGCAATTAGCATTTGTATAGCACTTTAAAGTTTGCAGAGCTCTTTACAAATTTTATCTTACTTGATCTTCACAACAATTCTATGAAGTAGGACCTATTATCACCTATATTTTAGAGAGGAGGCTAAGAGAAGTTATGTGATTACTCAGGATCACATGGAAAATGTAGGAGTCTTTAAGAGGGTGCACTAGATCTTAACTGTGTATTACAAGTAAGGGTATTACTTCTAATAGTGTACTTGACTTTGTAATATGCATTTAAATACTAAAGTATTACAAAATGTCTGGTGAAGGATTATATATTTAAAAACACCCAGATTTTTGCAGACATAGAGCACTATATTAGCCAAATTAAGAGATGGACTTTTCCAGACTGACCAGCAAGTGAAGAATCATTTTATTTGTTGCAATTTCATGAAGATAAAAAAGGGTTTACAGTCTATGGTGACTGAGAAAGTATTTAATTAAATATATATAATCCCATATATTTTGAAGACTTGAAGCATTACAGTTTAAAGCTTTAAATGTCAAATTATACTTGCATATTGTTCTTTTTATTTGGAACTAGAAAAACTTAAAGAATGTATATCCCCATCCTTGTAAAATTAACATTTTTCTCAAATGCATATGCTGCACCTTTTCAAAAAAAAGGATAGAAAAAAACTTAAATGTTAGCCAGAAAAATTTAAGTCACATTAGGAAGAGTTTTCATTTACCAGCAATATTATAATTATCTGGTAACTTCGGGTATCACTAAACTTCCTGGCATTATCTACAATGTGTGCACTTTGGGCAATGGGCCAAAGCACTACATATAGGAGGTTCATACTATCAGAGATAAGTAAGATATAACTAAGAGATAATTCTTTCCCAAAACTTTCATGGAAATACCTAAAAGATTCTAGAAATGTGAGGTGAGACAAGATAGCTGAATCTTTTGGCAGCTATTCCAGAGCTTACTTCTTACATCTAGTCACTAAATGTGTTTATGGAATATAAACTAGCTTTAATGTGAATTTAAGCCTAATAGAGAAGATATAGATAGATAGATTAATCGATGGATGATATAGGAATATATAGAGATACATATACATATTGCAAAATAACTCTTGTAATGATTATATTATTTCCTTTAATTACTGGTGTTAGTAGGTAAGATAATTGTGAATTAGGCATAGTTTATTTTGTGTATAGAGATATGTTTCCATTATATTTTTGTCATTGAATTTGTAGGCTAAATTACAATTTAAGAAATTACGATTAATTTTTATGTTCTGTGTAGGGACACATGGAAGGAGACGTATGGGGTTTAGCTACCCATCCTCATTTACCTATTTGTGCAACTGTAAGTGATGATAAAACCTTAAGAATATGGGATCTGTCTCCTAGCCATTGTATGTTAGCTGTCCGGAAACTGAAGAAGGGTAAGAGATTTGCTCAGTTTAACCACTGTCACAGTCTCAAAGTGGTAAAAGACCTCAAAGATCATCTCGTTGAAACTATACCTGACTAAAAATCTCCCTTACCAACAACCAGCTTTTCCCTTAAGATCTCAGGTGACAGGGAATCCACTATTTCATAATACATCCCATTCCACTTTGTGTGTATGTCTGTTGTTAGGAAGATTTTCCTTAGAACAAGCTAAAATCTGCCTGTCCATAACTTCTATTCATTTCTCCTAAATGCTTGCCCTTTAGGGACAAGTATCATCCTCTGGACAGTTTCCATCAGTATCCTTTCTAAAACTAAACACAAATATCTTTTTTTTTCTTTTTGGAGGGCAGTTGGGGTTAAGTGACTTGCCCAAGGTCACATGGCTAGTAAGTGTTAAGTGTCTGAGGCCAGATTTGAACTCAGGTCTTCCTGATTTCGGGGCCAGTGCTGAACACAAATATCTTGAAGAATATAGTGAGAGAGCTACTTCTTATCTTCTGAAAACTATGATTCTTTTAATATATTTAATAATAATAATTTAGTATGTCATTGCTTTTACTTTGTTGCCTGCCATATGTTACTTTATATTGAGCTTGCAGTTCACTAAAAACCCTGTATCCTTTTCAAATGAACTAGTTTTTAGCCATACCTCTTCCATCTTGTACTTTGTGACAGGATTTTATTTTAAACTCATGTAAGACTTAACATTTATCTCATTAAATTTTATCTCATTAGATTCAGCTTGGCATTCTATCTTGTCAGCATCTTTTTGAATCCTGAACCTCTAATCCAGTGTTAAGTTATTTCTCCCAGTTTTGTGTTATCTACTAATTTTATGAACATGCCATCTTTTCACTTTATCAAAGGCATTGATAACATTGTTAACCCACGGTCAATGTAGACTGCTTTCTAGGCACTGTAATAAAAAGTTCCATCTAAGTTCCTACTCGGACTAACAAGTTCTACTTCTTAATAGCTGCTTTTGAGATCTAGTCATTCATCAGTTTCCAAATCCAGTCATCTATACTGTCTTACTTATAGTTTTGTTTTGTCCACAAGAATAGCATTAGAAACTTTGCCAGCTGCTTTACTGAAATCTAGTTACACCAAATCTACGATTTTCCACAATCTACCTATCTAGCAACTGTGAGAAGAAAAAGATAAGGAAAGCAAAAGAAAGGCAACTAGCTTGGTATGAGCTGTTCTCAGTGAAATTTTGCTGTCTGTGTATAATCACCACATCCTTTTGTCTTGTTCACCAACCATCTCCTTATTAATATATTCTAGAATTTTGCTAGAAATCAGAGGCATAAAGTTTAGTAACCTGTAGCTTGTAGATCATATTCATTTTCCTCTTTTGAATATCAAAATGTTTGCCCTTCTCAAATCTCACATTATCCCACCCCCACTCCTATTCTTTGTGATCTTTTGAGGATCATTGACCAGGACTTAGTCATCACATATGCCAGTTATTTCAATAACCTAAGATGTAGTTTATCCTCATCTGGTAACTTGACCATACCAAAAACATCTAGGTATTCTGTTACTATCTATTTTTCTTGAATTTCAATCCCATATTAGCAAATTTTATTGTCCTTTTCTGTCCAAAGATCTTGAGAAAATAGAAGCAAAATGGATATATACACACAAACACAAACTGCCTACACATAATAAATAGTATATTTTGTACGTATTATTGCATAAACACACATACACACAAACACATGTATATATATTGTAGGGCAGCTAGGTAGCACGGTGATTAGCATGCAGGACCCAGAGTCAGGAAGACTTATCATCCTGAGTTTAAATCTGCCCTCAGACTCTAGCTAACTGTGTGACTTTCCTCATCTGTAAATGAACTGGAGGAGGAAATGGCAAAATAATCCAGTATCTTTGCTAAGAAAATCCCAAATGTAGTTACAAAGAGTCAGATGCAATTGAAAACAACAGAACAATAGCAATACATATTGTATATATGTGGTTTATACATACACACATATATCTGCTAATATATTATCTTAATGGGCTATATGTAGAGTTGCATATTATAACCAAGCAATAACATTCTTCATCCACTTGTTTTTGTGATTCTGTGGATCTCATTGAAGAGGTCTTATGAATATGATCATCACACATAGGAAACCCTACCTCCATTTGGAACTTTATGCTTGAACATCTTTTGTGCAATGATGAGCAACTTTGATGAGCATGTCTACCTGTTTTATGGTTCACTTGATACTAAAAATCAGAGAATTGTTTAACAAAATTATCTCTGTATTTGTATTTATCAAGAAATCTTAATGTGACCTTAGCATGTGTATAGGAGACACCTCAACTACTCTTATGAATTCAAAACAAGGGGGAAAAAGAATAAACAAATGGTAAATCAGTGAGATGTTTGTTTTCTTTATTCCCTTTCTCAGTTGTCTTAACTTAAAGATGTAGTCTGACATAGAAATTGTCTGCAAAAGTCTACCTCATCTCATTTTCATCAAGGATACGCATATAATATGTGCGTGAGAATTATTGTAAAGATTTTACAACTGATAAAAATTGTTGTAATTAAATCAATAACTATTTTTGTCATTCTGGTTATTGTTTGGGGTGTAACAGTGCCTATCATGATCTTTTCTATTCTTTTAATATTTTTCTGTCATCATCTTGACATGCCTTTACAACTGAGTTTCCCTCAGGATGACTTTTCCCATGTACAGTATTCATTAGATCAGGGCCAATCATTCTTCTGACCTTTAGTTTCTGGAGTGCTATTTCCATTTCCTCAGATAGAATATTGGGTATTGAGATATTAGAATCTAAACATGATGGTTCCAGGAATAGTTTGCTATTGTATTTCTGACCAGTTGGTTAAATTTCCCAACTTTGTTGTTCTTTGGTTTTTCAGAAATAAATTCACTCAGGATGATCTGACTTACTTGTAGCCTTCTGTAGGTTTGTTTTTCTTTTGTTACTTTCATCTATTCTTCTCTATAATGTTTTGCAAAATGCTTTATATTCTAAACCATTATTTTCCTTGGTTAATATTTCCATGTTTCTTCACTTGGCAAAGAGATGAAATGTTTACTAGATGTTGTCATTATAGTGGCAGTTATTTTCTATCAATTACACTTATTTAAGAAATAACAATAATTAGACTCAGTATCTTTACTTTTATGTATTTCCCATTTTTCAGTCAACAGCACTTTTGCCTGTAATTATACCTTTACACAGAGTCTTCTTTGTTTATCTTTTGTTATTGGTTTTTAGTTTTGTTCTAACCAGTCAATATTCTAACTACACAGAAACAGAGGCTTCTGAAATACTCCCCTACCAGTAATAAGCCTACAACTTCAGTTAAGGCACAGTGTGTTTCTTTTTCCCTTGTGTTCAGTACTTGTTATTCCTAACACCTTCCAGTTCTCTTTTTTTTTCTTTCTTTTTTTTGCAGGGGGAAGGGGGTGAGGCAGGGCAATTGGGGTTAAGTGATTTGCCCAAGGTCACACAACTAGTAAGTGTTAAGTGTCTGAGGTCAGATTTGAACTCAGGTCCTCCTGACACCAGGGCTGATGCTCTATTCAGTGCACCCTTAGCCACTCCCCAATTCTCTTCTTTAAGAAAATATAAACAATATACAGTCATGAGCCTCCTAAATAATCTTTAAAAAAAATAACATCAGGAACAAATGCACTTAACATTATAATCAAATGTCCTTAATTTTGTAACCATTTCCCCATGGTCCTGGATAAAGCTGATTGAGCAGATAAAAGTTCCTTCTGATGGAACCTAGTCCTAGGACTATATCTCTCCCCAGCCCAAAGACCCTATTTACTCTGGCAATAACCCCAGTGAGGCTAATTATCTCTTCCTGGTACAATAACAAGCTGACCTCTGTAGAATTTTCCTTGTATGGACCAGACCATCTTGTACCAATTATCATGTACTGATTTCCATAGCTACCATATACAATCTAGAGGTCATGCTATGGATGTCAACTCCTGAGGCAACCTTGTACAAACCGGATGGCTATGCCAATAGTGAATGATGCCTGTGCCCAAGGTATAAAAACTGTATGTCACCACCTAATTATCATCCTTGGCATACCTTTCACAGAACTTTTTCTATATAAGCTTTAGCATCACCCCCATTCCCTAAAGAGCTCTGCTTGCTATATAGCATTACAATAAACTTGTTGCCTTTTGACTGGTAGACTGCTTGAATCTGTGAATTCTTTCCAGACAACTCCTTTTAGAACCTCGGTATTTTGGGGTCCCTGCACCCTAAAACTACATCATTGAATGGCACCCAACATGGGGCATGTCCGAGGTCTCAAGCCCTCTCCCAGTCAAGGTAAGCTTCCCCTTTTCCTTTCACCCTGTATTTGGGTCATCCCATGAACACCTAGAAAGGCTTGTCAAGACTCTAGGTCAACCTTGCTACAAGCTCTGGGTCAGGCCTGCAACAGGTTCTTGGCAGAATTCTGTCTTGACCAGGGATACCTTGTTTTAGAAACTCATGTGGTCATTTCCCTCTCTGGGACACCAGTAGAGATGTGACTTCCAGGGCTTATTGGTTTCCCTTTCTCTTTAAGACACACAGGCAAAGAGAGAGACAAATTCTTCCCCCTATACTCAGAAATCTGCCTCTAGGTTATCTTTTACAGAACTGGAAACAGCTCAGTCTCCAAGACCTTAAAAAGGAACATTTTGCCTGACCTCAAAATGATCTAGAGGACCAAGAAAAAGTGTTGGATTTGTGCAGGGGATTTCTGTTCTTTGCCTAAAATTAGCCCATTTTGAATGAAGAAGTCAAGAAGGGAACAAAGGTCAAGTTTTCTCCCCTGTATGAATCTGAATTCTCTGGTTCCAGATCTGAAAAATAAAAGTGAATGGTTAATTGTAGTGGTAGGGAACCTGTAGCCTCAAGGCCCTATAGGTCCCCTTCACAGAACAAATCCCGTTATGTAAAAGGATTTGTTCTGTTAAACTTAGATTCAGTCGAAAGGCCATACCCAAGGACCTAGCAGCTCATAGGTTCCCCACCCCTTCTCCAAGGGGATGACAGGCTAAAGTGAAGAATTTAGAATTGAAGATATCATGGTGATATGAGAATAATTGATAAAATAAGATGCTTCAGGAGATGGAAGAGGATAGATGGGATTACAACACTGGTAAAGAAATTAGTCTTGGTCATGAGAATGAAATACATTTTTTAGACACCCTGACCTCACAGTTTCTCACCCTCCTTAACAAGAAATTCTCATTTACTTGCCTACTATGTATAGTACACTTTGCTGTATGGCAAGAAACTTAGAGTTTAGATAAGAAATGGTTACTTCCTTCAAGAAGAGTTAAGTTGGATAAGAGAGGAAGACAGCAACACAAGTATCTGTAATGCAAGATGTTAAATAATTGTATTAGATTTGTAGTACAAAGTGAAGGTCAACTGTAATGACTTATATCTATTAATTTACTGCTAAAAGACAGTATTTTGGGTGCTATCATCTGCTGTACTCTGTTGGGGCTGCATCTCTACTGGTTTTGAGGTCATTGGGTTGTTCTCTGCAAACATCTGGTGGGCTTCAGTTTTCCAATCCCTTCAGAAACAGCTGTCCCTTTCTGTTATCATCTTCTGGGATGAAGTCAAATTCGCTAGGATATCTTTCCCTGAAACAAGAAGCTGTAGCTTTTTTAATGCATTGCTAAGATACACCTAATCAGGTAGTATCCATTGATAACTAAAACATGAGTTCTTAACCTTTTTATGTCATGGACTCCTGTGACAGTCTGGCAAAGCCTATGAACCCCTTTTCAGAATAATGTTTTTTTTTAAACAAATGTTTTATTAACTTCTGTTTTACATCATTCATTCCACCAGATTTTGAGTTACAATCATTTCCCCCTGTTAGTCCCCTACCCAACCTCCCAGAATAGCAGTCCCACAAGATATCACTTCCTCCAATCTGCTCTCTCCCAAACCTTCTCCCATACCCCCTTTGACTTTTCCATTAGAGGAAGATGAATCTTTGTGTCCCAATGCCTGCACATCTTATCTCCCAATTATAAGCAAAAGAGTATTAATAAAAGTATCTATATATATTTGAAACACTTAATGTTAAGACCTCGAATTTCAGATCCATTTCCTTTCTCCCTTGTCACCCATTCCCTCTGGGGAGATAAGTAATTCAGTATATGTTGTACATGTCTAGCTGTGCAAAACATTATCATAGTAGATATATTGTACAAGGCTGCTTAAAATTCCCTCTCACTCATCCCACCCCCCACCTGGTCCATTCCCTACATGATCCTGTCCCTCTTCTATAGTGGGTACTTCCAACCTCCCCTCCCCCAAGGATGCCCTCCCATCCATCATCCCTCCTCTCATCCCCCTTCCCCCTATTCTGCTGCAGGTTGAGATATCCCATTTACTATGTATGTCATTCTCTCCCTGAACCACATTCAATGAGAATATGGTTTTGCCTTTTTTGCCTTCCTATTCTCCCCCTCCCTTGCAGCCACTTCCCCTTGCTTCTTCTACATGAGATAGTTTACCCTCCCCTGTCACTCCCCATCTCCTCTTGCCACTTTCCTCTCTCACCTCATAATTTCATCCCTTGAGTATTCTCCCTTCCCAACAAATTCAACCTATGCCCTCTATCCATATATAACTGTAACCATATACACACACATCACATATGTATTCATATGACCACAGACCCTTCTTCCATTATTTTCATAGTGAAAAAGATATCATCAGTCACAGTTATTGCTTTTCCATATAGGAATGTAAATAGTTCAACTTTGATAAGTTCCTTTTGATTTCTTTTCCCTGATTGCCTTCTCAGGCATCTCTTCCTTCTTTTGTCTGGATGTCAAATTTTCTATTCAACTCTGGTTTTTTCCTCAAGAATGCTTGAAAGTCCTCTATTCCACTGAATGACCATATTTTCCCCTGAAACAAAATACTCAGTTTTTCTGGGTAGGTGACCCTTGGGTTCATTCTCAGTTCTTTTGCCCTCTGGAATATCATATTCCATACCCTTCGATCCCTCAGTGTAGAAGCTGCCAGGTCCTGGGCTATTCTGATTGTGTTTCCACAATATTGAAATTGTTTCTTCCTGGCTGCTTGTAGTATTTTCTCCTTGATCTGGGGATTCTGGAACCTGGCTATAATATGTCTGGGAGTTTTCTTTTTGGGATCTTTTTCAGGAGGTGATCGGTGGATTCTTTCAACCTCTATTTTGCCCTCTGGATCTAAAACATCAGGGCAGCTTTCCTTGAGAATTTCTTGAAGGGTGATTTCTAGGTTCTTTCCTTGATCATGGCTTTCAGGTAGTCCAATAATTTTTAAATTGTCTCTCCTGGATCTATTTTCCAGGTCAGTGGTTTTTCCTATGAGATATTTCACATTGCCTTCTAATCTTTCGTTTGTTTGGATCTGCTTAACAGCATCTTGATTTGTCATAAAGTCATTAGCTTCCATTTGCTCCAGTCTAACTCTGAAGGAATAAATCTCCTCAGTGAACTTTTGAGATTCTTTTTCCATCTGGCAAATTCGACTTTTTAAGGCATTCTTCTCCTCATTGCCCTTTTGGGCCTCCTTTGCCATTTGAGTTAGTCTGTTTTTTAAGGTGTTGTTTTCCTCAGTTAGGCTGTTGACCCTCATTTCATACTTTTCCTGCATCCTTCTCATTTCTCTTTCCAATCTTTCCTCCACTTCTCTTATTTGATTTTTAAAGTCCTTCTTAAGGTCCTCTATGGCCTGCAACCCGCTCATGTTTTCCCCTGGGGCTTTTGGGGCAGGATTTCTGACCTCACAGTCCTTTTCCCGCTCTATGCCCCCAAAATAGGAGTGTAGGGTTGCATTTTTCTGTTTCCTTTGCCTTGGCATGTTGCCACTTAATTACTTAACTTTTGGGCTTGTTACCACACTATGGCTTTAAGGCCAGATAGAGGAAATTTCGTCCCGAACGTGTGGGGGGCAACTTCCGTTTCTGGCAAGCTGTAAACCCACCCACGACTTCCACCCTAGATCACAATCCAGATCCAGGGAGGTTAAAGCAAGAGCGATTACACCCCAAGACTGATCGCTGGATCTCCCTACAGTTCAGCAGGCCGGGAGCTGGAACTGCCTCTGAAAACTACAAAATGGAGTGTCTCCTCAGCAGCTTCTAGCCCCCAGGGGAGGAAGCTGACGCATTCCTCAAATAAGGGTCCCAAAGTCCATAGGATACTAACCTCTTACTTTGTCCTAGGCATGTCTATGTTGATAATTCTAGAGTCCCCACAGTTAGTGGTGTTCTGGGGTTCCTCCAACCGGCTGCTGGCCCTGCCGCCCTGGGGCTAAAATCTCGGCTCACTCGGACCTGGGCTCCGCTCGGCTGGGCTGGGCTCGGCTCCTGTGCTCTACGCGCTGCGGGCTGCCAGCTCCCAGACCGCTGCGCTGGTCCTTCCTGCAGGGCTGCTGGGCTGTCCTCAGCAGGAGGGTAGCTTCTCTGTGTCGTTCTGTGGGTGCTGGGGCTCCAGAAGTTGTTCAGAGTCCCCTTTTACATAGTTTGGGGGGAATCTGGGGGCAGAGTGGCTTGGATGAGCTGTTTCTACTCCGCCATCTTGGCTCTGCCCCCCCAGAATAATGTTTTTAATAATATTTAAAATCATTTTAAAATAATTAATAATATTTTAAAATAAATAGACTTACAAAGGAAATCATTTATATCCAACCTGAATTACCAAAATACTAAAAAATGAAATTAATAGAAACCCTTAAATCTATCCATGGAACCCTTGAGGGTCCAAGGACTCCAGGTTAAGTTGTTTTAACTGCCTACATATGATGTAGATTTGAAGTTTATAATCCCAGGGGACTGAGATTTAGGAAATTCCTTGTGACTTCACTTAAGTCCGTAATGGGGAATCCTGTGTACTCAAAACCTATTTTGGGAACTCTGTTTTTAAAAAAAACTGCAGGAAATGTGTAGAAACTGGGACACTGAAATGCTTCCAGGTTTCTCTCTGATTGGTATGCAAAGAAAGTAAAGAACCAGAACAAAAGCTGGGAGAAGAAGCCAGCACCATCTCAGTCTGCCCTCCTGGTCCTGAAATGGAACACAGTCTCGGGGGTCACCTAATCCAGCCTTTATCAATGAATAAACTGAGGCACAGAGAGATTAACCCCCTAGGTCATACAGATGTTGGGTGGCAGAGCTGGGCTTCAAACCAAGCAGTCTTTCCACTATGTTTTGTTCCCTCTCATTCCTGCCTCTTTTTTTTACCTTCCAACCAGCATAGAAGTACTATCTCTTTACTTCTCTGACATGCCCCCTTTGGCTACCAAGTTCTTTCCCCTCTTTACTGTTCCTCAATTCATGTTAACCTGTTCTTTGCTCCCTAGTTCCTGAATCTTTTTCCATTTTCCTTGACTATCTTCCCATTCCCATTGTTTAATACAATTGCCTAGACTTGGCCTCATGGTCAACCACTGTGATAATTTATTCTAGGGTAGCAACTAATGAATTACCCCTATGACCTACTGCCATTCCCTGCCTACTAATCCTTAACCAGAGGTAACTTCTGTTACCCACTTTCTCTGATTCTGCCCCCAGACTGCTTAAAAAAACAATAAAACCCTCCAAAACAGAAAGTTTAAAAACTGATCTAATTATGTCATTGGTGATGCTTGGCAGCTCCATGCAATGTAATAACTCAGCTGTCAGGAAGACCTGAGTTCTGATCTAGCTTTAGACACTGTGACACTGGACAAGTCATTTAATTGCTGTTTGCTACAGTTTCCCCAGCTGTAAAATGGGGATAATAAGAAGACTCACCTTTCAGGGGTGTTCTGAGGAACAAATGAGATAAAAAAGAGATGAACACATGAGATATAAATGCGATAAACAAATGAGTAAGGCATTCAGCACAATGTCTGGTACATAGTAGGCTCTGTATAAATGCCCATTCCCTTCCCTTTCCTCTATTTTGATTCTTTATCTCATTGTCCATAGTGACTTAATGCCAAATCCAGCCCTATCCTATCCTCAGTTTCTCTGTAGTATTAGAAACTCTCATTCCATCTTGTTCTTTTTACGTTCTCATAATTTTTATGACAACTACATTTCCATGATTATTCCTATATCCCCAACATATTTCTCTACAATATTTCCCTTATTGATTCCTCTTCTTTTTCCCCACCCCCTGTATATTCAGATTCCTTACAGATCTTTTTCCTCAGCTTTTTTCTTTCTCTATCTTCTGTTTTGGTGATCTCATCCATTTATCTTGCTTTAGCTTCCATCTCTTGGTAAATGACTGACAAATCTGTATACCCCACCTTAGCAATCTTCTACTCTTAACCTTCATTTTAATTGCCTATGAGATATTTACACATGGTTGTTTTTCAAGTACCACAAACTCTTTTCTATAACTGAATTCCTCACTTTTCCCCCCAAAATAACATGCTTTTCTAATTATTTTCCTCACTTATTTTAATCATACTACCTTTCTTCTGTTCACCAATGCTGGAAACTTTGGTCATCTTTTGACATTTCTTCTTTACCCTCTGTTTTTTTTCTCTTTTTTATTTTTTGGTGTACATCATTTATTTCCACAAGATTTTGAGTTATAAATTTTCTCCCCAATTTTCCCTACCCACCACCCCAAAACAGTGATCCCAACGAACATACCCTCCCCTAATCTACTCTCTCCCCTATATTCCCCCATCTCCCCTTACCCCCTGTTTTTAATTGATTACCATGTGCATTTCTAGAATCTTTCTAATTTCCAGCCCTTCCTTCTAGCTTGTTTGAATATATCATATGGGGACCATTTTAATTACATCACAAATTTTCTTATCTTTATTTTTTCTAACGGCATTAAATTTAGTCATTGCTCTAACAAATCAATACTCTGACTATATATACAGTTTATTTAATTCTCTTTTTTTGAGGGGGGATGGGAAGGCAGTTGAGGTTAAGTGACTTCCCCAAGGTCACACAACTAGTGCGTGTGTCAAGTATCTGAGGCCAAATTTGAACTCAGGTCCTCTTGACTCCAGGCCAGTGCCACCTAGCTGCCCCTATATATACTGTTTATTCAAAAATCACTGCCATAACTAGTAGTTTCATTTTTTGAGATCATTCAGTACTGTCTCTGTCCAACATCCTCCTCCTCCTCCTCTTCCACTACCACTACTTTCCAAAATGCAATGGAGAGCCTTATAATGTGTGTACATAGGCTGTTAGATATGAACTTCCAGGGGTGGAGTCAAGATGGCAAGAGTAGAAACAGGACTTCCACAGGGCTCCTGCTTCCACCTCTTCCAATTCATGTAAAAGGTGACTGAACAAACTTTGGAGCTACAGAACCCACAAAATGACACAGAGAAGCTAACCTCCCGCTGAGGACAGCCTGGCTGGCCAGAAGGAAGTAGCCAGCTCAGTGCTCTGGAAGCTGAGACCAGCCCCAAGTGAGCCAGAGGTGTTAGTCTCAGGGTGGCCACAGATCACCAGTCACAGGGTGACTTCTGATCACCAGCAGCTGTGGCAGTTTGCAGAATTATCAACCGATAGATGCTAAGGACAAAGTGAGAGGTCAGTGCAGTGTGGACTTTGGAACCTGGGAGTCAGAGAAGTGTGGTCAGCCTTTGCTCCCAGGGCGAGAATCCACTGAGGTGTGTTGGTGGTGCAGCTGCTACCATGTGGCTGCTTCAGAGCTCCTGGCCTGCAGATTATAGGGGGACCAAGCAACCAGTCTGAGGGGTAATCATTCTTGCTTTAACCTGCTTGGATCTGGATTGCAGTCTAGGGTGGAGGTCCTAGGATGCTCGACCAGTTTGCCAAAGTGTGGGGAGGCTTCAGAGAAGGCACCTAACTAATAGCTGCAGCAGTTGAGAAAACCTCAGCAATTGGGACAAAGCTTCCCCCTCTGATAGCAGAGTTCTACTGTGTCAAAAAGCTCAAAAGTCAAATAATTGAGTGGCAACATGAGAAAACGAGGGAAGCAAGGCGAGTACAGTAATCTGACTTTGGACTCCTTTTTTGGTGACAAAAAGGATCAGGGTATGGAACAGGAGGTAGACAGCAAAGTCAGAATTCCTGCACCAAAAGCTTCCAAGAAAAGAATAAGCTGCTTACAGGCCATAGAGGAGCTTAAGAAAGATTTTGAAAACCAAATAAGAGAAGTGGAAGAAAAATTGTGAAGAGAAATGAGAATGATGCAAGAAAATTATGAAATCAGAGTCAACAACCTGACTGAAGAAAATAACACCTTAAAAAATAAACTAACTCAAATGGCAAAAGAGGCTCAAAACACCAATGAGGAGAAAAATGCCTTAAAAAGCTGAATTTGCCAGATGGAGAAAGAATCTCAAAAGCTCACTGAAGAGAACCATTCCTTCAAAATTAGATTGGAGCAAATGGAAGCCAATGACTTTATGAGAAATCAAGATTCTATTAAACAGATACAAACAAATGAAAAAAATAGGAGGCAATGTAAAATATCTCATTGGAAAAACCGCTGATCTGGAAAAGAGATCCAGGAGAGATAATTTTAAAATTATTGGACTACCTGAAAGCCATGATCAAAAAAACCCTAGAAATCATCATTCAAGAAATTCTCAAGGAAAATTATCCTGATGTTTTAGAAGCAGAGGGCAGAATAGAGCTTGAAAGAATCCACCAATCACCTTTTGAAAAAGAGCTCAAAAAGTAAACTCCTAGGATATTATAGCCAGGTGCCAGAGTTCCTATATCAAGGAGAAAATATTACAAGCAGCCAGGAAGAAACAATTTGAATATTGTGGAAATACAATGAAGATAACAGGATCTGGCAGCTTCTACACTGAGGGATCAAAGGGGTTGGAATATGATATTCTGGAGGTCAAAGGAGCTGGGATTAAAATCAAGAATCACTTACCCAGCAAAACTGAGTATCATGTTTCAGGGAAAAATATGGTCATTCATTGGAATAGAAGACTTTCGAGCATTCATGATGAAAAAAAGTTGAATAGAAAATTTGATATTCAGATACAAGAAGCAAGAGAAGCATGAGAACGTAAACAGGGAAAAGAAATCATAAGGAACTTATCAAAGTTGAACTATTTACATTCCTACATGAAAAACTATAATTGTAAGTTATGAAACTTTTCTCAGTATGACAATAGTTGAAGGGAATAGAAATGTGTATGTGTGTTTGTGTGTGTATGTATAATATGTATATATACATATATATGTCTATATAGGAGGGCATATGAATACATATGTGAGTGTATGTGTGTGTGTGTGTGTGTGTGTGTGTGTACAGGTACACATAGAGGGTACAGAACCAGTTGAATAGGAAGGGATGATATTTAAAAGATGAAATTAAGAGGTAAGAGAGGAATAGAATGAGGAAATGGGGAGAGATAGAATGGGTTAAATTATCTCATATAGAAGAGGCAAGGGAAAACTGTTACAATGGAGGGGAATAACAGGAAGACAAAAGGGAATGAGTCAACCTTATTCTCAATGAATTTGTCTTAGGGAAGGAATGACATACACACTAAATAGGGTATCTCACCCTACAGGAGAGTAGGGGGAAAAGGGATGAGAGGGGGAATGATGGAAGGGAGGGCAGACTTGGGGGGAGGGAAGTTGGAAGCACTCACTTTTGAAAAGGGACAGGATCAAAGAGAATAGAACAAATTGGGGGTGAGATGGGATGGAGGGAAATATAGTCAGTCTTTCACAATATATCCATTATGCAAATGTTTTGCATAGCTACACATGTACAACCTTTATTGAATTGCTTATCTTCCCAGTAAGGGTGGGTGATGAGGGAGGTAGGGAAAGAATCTGGAATTCAAAGTTTTAAAATCAAATGTTTAAAAAATATATTATTATTCTTTTATATGTACCTTGGAAATAAGATATACAGGTACTGGGGCATAGAGATCCACCATGCCCTACTGGAAAGTCGGAGGGGGAATGGGGGAAGATATAGGAGAGAGCAGATTGGGGGAGGGAATATTCAGTGGGATCATTGTTTTGGGGTGGTGGATAGGGGAAAATGGGGAGAAAATTTGTAACTCAAAAATCTTGTGGAAATGAATGATGTAAACTAAGTAAGAAAAAAAAGATATGAATTTCCAGGAATTGTTCAAAAGAAGTGGCATAAAGAGATATCACCAGGGCATAAATGACTAGAAAAGAAAGAGGGCCACTCATGAAAAGAGCAGTAGATAATTGATGGACAGCTGTGGTCCATTGGTATTCATGCAGTATCAAGAAAACTAGAAGGATACTCCCAAACAAGTTGAGCATACTCCTAAGGGAGACTTATGGAGAGTATGACAAGAGTCACATAGGATGAGATAGTATGGTAATTTGCAATCTGTGGCATTAGAGGAAATACCAACATCAGTGACATCACAGATCCATCAAAATAAGTTTGGCTCAGCCTTGTGAGATCTTTTATACCCCAGTCTGGTCACCTAATATATTAACCCTCCTTCCCAGCCTAAACTCCTAACACAGTGCCTGGTCATGTAAAATGCCTGTTGGTTGAATTGATAAACATGCTATCTATCCTTCGTCCACATCACTGACAAAAACATTGAATAGAAAAGAGCCCTACAATACCCCATTATAATAATCTCCCATATTCTCATGGATACACTAGTCTGTACTTTGGGTCCAATCATTCTATCAAAGTTTCTGTCAAGTATCTTAAAAAGTAATCCGAATGTAGATTTCCTTCACTTCTTTCTGATTGTCCAGTGGAATATCGTGAGAGATTTCATCTGATGTGTGGGTCCTTGTCATCTGAAAACCTCTGCGATGTCAGGCTCTGATCTGCCTTCCTAGTCTGATCTCACACCCTTCCTTATCTGTTAGAGCAGCCAAAGTTAGCTTTTCTTCTTCTTCCGACGTGTCTCATGCTTTTTAGATTATCGTGATCCATTCTGGGCTCCACGTTTACTTGGGCATTGATAATCTAGAGTATGCACAGGGGCAGGCAGGCAGTAACTTGAAGGGACTAGAAACCTTGCCGTACAAGAATTTGTTGAACGAATGAGGGTTAATATTTTATTAGAGAAGATTGAGAGTGGGGAATAAAGTGGTTTGTCTTCAGATATTTGAAGGTCTGTACCTCTGTTCACCTCTACACCTAGAATGCCTTTTCCTTACATTTCCATCATTGGAAGTCTTGCTTATCTTATTCTTCAAAGCCTAACTTTAATGCCACTTCTAATGTGTTATATTGTCTTTAATCCTCCCAGCTAGAAGTGATCCTACATTCCTTCAGCCTCTCACAACACTTTGTTTCTACCTATCATATACTTTCACACTATACTTTCTATGGTATTTATCTGTGAATATGTCTCAGAGCCTTCTACTCTCCAGTTTTAATTCATCTTTGCATTCCCTTAAGCACGAGATGCAGTAACTATAAATTATAAATATTCAGTAAACATTGAATTAGATTTGTTGTTTAAGCCCCAGTTTAGAAGAATGACCTTTTATATCCTCTATGAAATTAATAAAGCTCAGGAAAACCTATGTTTTGAAATTTTTTTTTTAAACCTGCCACTTAGGTTTGGGGAAAATTTCTTAATATAACTGGTTCTCTTTGTCTTTTTTTTTTTAGGAGGAAGGTGCTGTTGTTTTTCTCCTGATGGTAAAGCTTTAGCTGTAGGTCTCAATGATGGAAGTTTCTTAATAGTGAATGCAGACACCTTAGAAGATCTTGTCTCCTTTCACCACAGAAAGGATGTTATCTCAGATATTCGTTTTTCACCTGGTAGGATTCAGGAAATATATAATTTAATTTGACAGATGCTTGAATTTGCTAGATAAATATGTTAAAATCGTATAAAGTTCCTGTAAATAAGAATATTTTACTCTTTAAGGTTTCTTAATAGACAGCTTATTTATTGCTTTTATAATTACATGGATTTTATTTTATAAACTCCCATAAATTAGTGGCATATGTATATATTGATACAGACTCATATATTATTATTAAGTACACTATTATAATGGAGTATACTATTATAATTGAGTACACTATAATGGAATAAATTCTAAAAGTAACCTAGATAAAACTTTCTTATGACAAGCTCTGCATTTTCCAAAGTAAATAAAAGAAGTTTGGGGATTTGGGGTTGTGTGTGTGTGTGTGTGTGTGTGTGTGTGTGTGGTTTTTTTTTTTTTACTGTAGATAAAATACACAAAATTTCCTTGCACATGATAATAGAAGTATAACTCTTCAATGAGTTTTCTTACCAAATGTTTCTGAAATTATTCTCTGAATTTTATCTGTTGTTCCATTTTAAGATATGATTGTACTTATGAAAGATATCAGTGAATTTCTTAAATTTTTTTAAGCTTTGGAATAAGTGTAACTATCTGTAACAGCAGAAAATAAGCTATATTTTGTGATAAGAAAAACTTACACAGCAGTATTCCTATTCATATATTATAGGTTCTGGAAAATATCTAGCCGTGGCATCCTATGACAGCTTTGTAGATATCTATAATGTAATGAGTAGTAAGCGAGTAGGAATCTGCAAAGGTGCTACCAGTTACATAACACATATTGACTGGGATTTAAGAGGTAAGAACTTGAATAACAATAATTTCCCCCAAAAAAATGTATTTAATGCATAACCAGAGGAAAATAAAAACACAAATTACATTTCTCAACCCAAAGACATTATAAACATTATTATTATTTAAGATACTTTTGTGTTATTTTTTATATATGTTTATACCATAACACAATTTTATGAAATTAATTCTGATATTATCCAAATAACAATAATCCCTGGAAATTTTATAAATTTTGAAGCCATTTAAATATTGTGCCAAAGTATTTTCATTTTTTACAATTATAATATAATTTACAATGTACATTTTATTTTACAATGATAGTAAAATAATTTTTTTTACAAATGATGGTACATTTTTGTTACAGCACTTGATTTAACACAATTTCAGATTTGATAAGTAGATAATCTATGAGAAGGAACCATTACCTAGTTTTTGCACCTTTAAAAACATATCCCCCTAAATTCTGAAATTGGCATAATACAGTAAAATACAGGTTTTAAGGGCATGTGAGGTTTTGTGCCTTCTGCTTTCTTATCTTTTTCTAGTTATGTAATTCAGTCCTAAATGGCTGTTCTCTAGATTAATAATTATAATTTTTCTATTTGCTGTCCTTTTTAAAAAAGGTTTGAAGTACTTTTTTCATTCATTTTTCTAAATTTTGGGGGGGTTTATGTTGAAATTTTCTCAGAGAAATTAATTGTCTTTCTTCAGGCCTGCCCATATTGTTCTCCTGCTCAAGAAGTTGCAATAACTCCCTGCTACCTCTAGGACAAAATGCAAACAACTCTGTTTGACACATAAAGCCTTGATGGTCTAGCTTTAACCTATATCTTTCTTTACTTATTTCACATCCTTTCTTTTTACATTTTACATTAACTGGCTTGTTTACTCTTCCCCATCCATCTCCATTTCATATTTCCATACCTTTGCACAGGCTTTCTGTCTTACACAAAATGCTCTGCTTCACTTTCAACCCTTGGTATCTACAGCTCCCTTTACACCTCAGGTTAAGTCTCAACTCAGTGCAAAAGGTCTTTCCCTTTTGCAGTTGTCAATTCTTTTCCCTTCAAAATTAATTTATAAATATTTTACATTTATCTGTATACAGCTAGTTCCTGATTAGTGTGGATAGTGAATCTCCTGAAGTGATTGCCTTTTTTGAATTTGCACTATATGTTTCCATTGGGTTGATACCAGTGACCATATTTTACATAATTTCAACTTCAAATAATGTAAATTTAAATGTATGAGAATTCTTGAACCTATGACTGCTTTAGAGTATGCATCATTCACAATAATCAGGACCTAGCTATATATGTTGTTTTCCTCAAGCAGATTTAATCTCAAGGGCAGAAATTGCTTTGATTTTGGTCTCTGTAAGTGCATAATAAATTCTTGTTAAATTGAATTGAATTTAAAGTTATCTAAATTACTAAATTTTGAGAGCAGAAGAAAATGTTTTATAGACTTTTAAACTTAATGTTTTTTTCCATATGTAAGACACAGAAATAATGTGACTTTACATATTTTCTTTGTGTTTGTTTTTTAAAGGAAAGCTTTTACAGGTCAATACTGGTGCTAAAGAACAATTATTCTTTGAAGCTCCCCGGGGAAAAAGACAGATTATTCCTAGTCTAGAGGTAGGAAAATATATTGATGAGAATTTTTCTGCATGAATGTTTTTTAAAAGTCTGATGCATATATTCTATCCTTCCCACACTAAGTACATATGAAGTCTGTTTTCCATTCATTAGCAATTGTGGGGTGTTGTTTTAAGTATTCATTTTTATTATGGGATAGATTTTGGTAGTTGGGTAATGAAAGGAATGGGCAAATTTTGAAAAATGATCCAGTTATTTTCCAAAACAGAAAACATATTTAGCTTCCCTCCCTACAGTTTTAACAAATTGTGAACTGCCTAGAAGTAGAACAAAGAAATCAAAAGGAAGTAGAACACAGGGTCTGATATCACCAGTGTGATTCCCATAGCAGCTGCTGTGAATATGCAGACGTATTTCCAGGGTTGAATTGCAAAATATAACAAACACCCTTCCTCAAAGATGAAGCCAAGATATTCAGATGCCAGAAAGCCATGGTAACAAAGATGTTCATACACATCACCAGTCCAGGGAGTGCCGACATCCCCAAGCCTTCCCTCCATTAGGCCTCCCCACAAACAAGCTCCCCTAGGCACATGAGCGGCTCTGCCTCAGCTCTGCCTCACTCTCTTTTTCTGCTTCACCCTGGCTGCTCTACCCATTTGGCAAGCTCCTCCCACCATGGGCTCCATGTGACTCTAGCTGTGGACTGGGCCAAAGCTCAAAGTAGGTCACATGGGCCTATTAAGGGGCAAGGAAGATCTTCAAATTCCCTTAACATTACAGGCCTATGGAGAAATGTTAAACCAATTAAGCATCAAGAAAAGAAGATTAAAAAATAACTTAATATCTCTCTTCAAGTTTGTTATGAGATATTTTATAGGCAACTATAAGAAACTGTTCATATTTCTGCTCATGAAAATTAAGAGTAATTTGCTCAAGTCATCATAGGTAGGGATTTCATTGGTTTAGTGAGGTGATTCCTTTTACCAATGAACCATACAGTTTTAGATAGCTGCCTATAGGCCAGTATATGTCACAGACAAAACTTGAACTTTGGCTCCAAATTGGGTTCTGTTTTCACTGTGCTTCTTGCACAGTGGAGAGAAGAAATTAGGCCATCTGTAAGGATCAACTTCTTAACTAGAGTAAGACTAAAAATATAGGTTTATTAAGTCAGTATTATAGTAATAAAACATCATTATGATTACTAAGTGCTTTACATATATGATTTCATTTGATGTTCAGCAACCTTGTTAAGTAAATACGACAATTATTATTATTCACATTTTCCAATTTAGTCTTTGGTTAAGTGACTTGTCCCTGGTCATAGGCTAGTAAGGTCTGGATTGAACCCAGTTCTCCCTTAACTCCATGTCCTGTTCTCATTCCACCATACTTACAGCCCTTCAAAATAGTTAGCTCATTTGAAGCCTCGTTAATCAGAAAGGTTATTGAATCTTTCTCTATTAAGAGATTATAAGTAAAGCAAGAGATGGTATACTTAAATCTCCCAACATCCCTCCTGCCATAGATCCTATTTTTGTAATGATAAATTATCTTTCAGATGATAACACTTAATTCATATTATGCTGTGAAGAAATATTTGGAAGTTTATCAATTAGTGTTGATATTGAAAATCTAAAATAACTTATTTTTATAGGTAGAAAAAATTGGTTGGGCATCGTGGACAAGTGTGCTTGGTTCTTGTTGTGAGGGAATTTGGCCAATAATTGGAGAAGTCACAGATGTAACTGCCTCTTGTCTCACAAGTGACAATGTGGTCCTAGCTACTGGTGATGATTTTGGATTTGTGAAATTATTTCGATATCCTGTTAAAGTATGTGGATTTTTTTTCCTTTTTCATTGATAATAGCAAACTAACTTAGCTAACCCATTTTATAGTATTTTAAAGAAATACATATACCTACTTCACCTAATATCAGTTATATAAAATTGCATTATTAGACAAAATAGTGTCAAAATGGATAGTTCCACTGAATTACAATAAATTAGTTAAATGGCTATACAATAGTATAGCAGTTTAATTTTTAATAATGAGATCATTTTTAATAAAGCTTTTTTTTTCTTTTTTGGGGTGGGTGGGCACTTGGGGTTATGTGACTTGCCCAAAGTCACACGGCTAGTGTATGTCAAGTGTCTGAGGCCGGATTTGAACTCGCGTCCGCCTGACTCCAGGACGGGTGCTCTATTCACTGCACCACCTAGCTGCGCCAATAATGAGATCATTTTAAAATAAAGCTGCTTATATTAATTTTATGTGAAGTTGTTAGTAATATGAATGGCATAGAATAATTTTCTGATCTTGGTTCCGTTTTAATTGTTCATATCTAGAAATGACATGTTACGTGATTGCCTTAAATCATACATAGCAATACATGAATTATCAAAGAAAATATATTATAAAAACAAATTTTATCATAAACATAATTAACAGAGATTAAAATACTATGGTAGGTATAGTAACGTGAAGTGAAATATGGTTTCCTTCCCCACCTCACTACTCAAGGGATTATTACTTCTATTCTCATCTTTTATTTACCATTTTTAAGAGTAAGGTCATCCTCACAGGATTTATTAATTTCAAACATCACTATTCTATTTATTTTATTACATCACTAATTCTTTTAAACATGTAGCTTTGGATGGAACCATTTTATAATTCTTTAAGTTTTGCAGAACTTTTCTTAGTATTATTTGTACCTAAATGGGGGGAAATTATGTAATTGTATTTTTATTAATTTGTAAACTTTTATTTTCTTATAATATTTAAAAAGAAAACATAACACATGGAATATTCATAAACTACTTTGAGAGATATCCTACAAATAAACAAAAGGCAGTAATGAGTGTTACAGCTATCTAACTCTTAAACTTTATAAATTAGAATTCCCTGGGGTGATCTTGATCATTTTTTAAAATGTAATAAGAATTGCTTAAACTACTGAATATTCATGATTAGATTTTTAGTCTTGCATTTAAAAAGTAATTATAAACATACTTTTAAAGTTAAATTTCCATTTTTTCCATGTTTTTAGGGAAAATTTGGAAAGTTTAAGAAGTATATAGCCCATAGCACACATGTCACAAATGTTCGCTGGATTTATGATGACAGTTTATTGGTCACAGTAGGAGGTCCAGATACCTCTCTTATGGTTTGGACATATGAAATAGAAGGTTATCGAGAAAAAAGACCATGTGATAGTGAGGAATCCGATATAGAGTCTGAGGAAGATGGAGGTACGTAATTTTAAAATCAAGCTAATTTTAAAGAAAGTATTGGGAAATTTTAACAATATATAAATTATTTTAAAATTTTGTAGCTAGATTAGGAATGATTAATTTGCTTCTCAGGGCAATTTTTTTTTGCAGGGGAGGGTAGTCTTTTTTATCAAGTTTATGAAATCACAATAGCAGTTACCGCAATCTTTTGTTTCTAAGAAAATAATAATTCCCATATTTTTGATGATAGGATATGATAGTGATGTTACAAGGGAGAATGAAATTACTTACACCATCAGAGCCTTATCAACGAATATCCGACCAATGTTTGGAATCAAGCCTCATTTACAACAAAAAGAACCTACAGTGGATGAAAGGTACTTGCCAAATTTAAAATTATATGCAGAAAAAGTATTTCAGACTTTGAATTTTATTTTTAATTTAATGGAAACTATTGTTTTAAAATGTTAACAATTAAACTGTTAGCACTTATTTATACAGTAACAAATACAGTTCCGGGTACCTTTATTTCTGCTTAGTCAATAAGTGCTTTTTTGATGGTGACAGTGTTTATCTTTTATAAGTCTAGTTTAAAAATACTTGTGATGTTAGTACATATTAAGGTTATATAGTTAATATTAAGTTAATCCTGTTTGCAACTATAGATAAATGTGCATTTGTTTAGGAAATAAAAATTCAAACAATTGTCCCTTGTTTATTAGGGAAAATATGAGCAGACATGGGATTATATTTCAAAAGATTATCTTTATTCACAGCATAATTTTCCACATGAAACATTGCTATTCTAATTGTGCCAAAATCATACCTCTCTGGCGTGTGGAAAATTGGGACACTAATGCATTCTGGAGAGCAATTTGGAAACTATTCCCAAAAGACTATGAAATTATGCATATCCTTTGACCCGGCAATACTACCACTAGATCTATATCCCAAAGAAATTTTTTAAAAGGACCCATATGTGCAAAAATATTTATAGCAGTTCTTTTTGTGGTAGCAAAGAATTAGAAATTGAAGGGATGCCCATCAAGTGGTGAATGGCTGAGCAACTTATAGTCTGTAATTGTGATAGAATGTCATTATGTTATGAGAAAATGACAAGCAGGATGCATTCAGAAAAACCTGGGAAGATGTACATGAACTGATGCCAAATGAAATTATCACAACCAGGAAAATATTGTGTACAGTAACAGCAATATTGTATGATGATCATTTGTGAATAACTTAGCTCTTAGTGTAAATACTATTGACATCCAGAGAAAAAACTAATGGAGTCTGAATGCAGATCAACACATACTTTTTTACTCTTTTTTTTTAGATTATTTTTTTCCTGTTTTTTTCCTTTGTAACATAGCTAACATGGAACTATGTTTGGCATAGCTTCATATGTATAACCTGTATCAAATTGCTTGCCTTTTCTAGGAGCGTGGAGGAGAGAAGTAGGGAGTGAGAGAATTTGGAACTTAGAATTTTTTTTAAATGTTAAAATTTTAAAATTTAATTTGGAAATATTTAATGAAATAAAAATATATTGGGAGGGGAAATATCACCCCCTCCCCCAATCCTTTACATGTATTATTAAAAACGATATGTTCTTTAGTAAGAACAGTACTAAGTTACATAAGAAGTATATTGAAATATTGTTGTTATAGTAATAGTAGTATGGTGGCTTCCTATTTCATTGTTGGATATCATTGTTAAAATGTTCTTACTTAGAGTGAAGTAAAATCTTTTCCATATAACTCAAACCCTAGTTCTTTCTTCTGGAGTAAAATGAAATGAAGTAAAATCAAATATTATCGATCTGGATTTGAATTGATTGAACAAATTGAGAATAAGGATGAAATGAATTTATTGCCTTCAATTTAGAAAAATACTCAGTAAAGAGTTAATCGTTCTAATATAGTATTACACATACTATTTGAATTTTCCCTTATTGAACTTCATAAAGGAGAAAAAATAAAATCTAAACTCCAGGTAAATAAGAAAATCAGTGAACTTTAAATGTTTTTTCATTAGCTAATGCCAAGTCACATATACATACTTAAAGGATTATTTGATTTTTTTGTCAATTTGAGTACTGAGTTCAATCAGAAATGACCTATGAGCCCTCACTGCTCAGCCTGTTGCCAAAACATCACCATCCAGAAGACAACCAAGTGATGAATCTTTCAAAATTAGATAGTCTGGCTCTCAGACAGTAGACATAAAGTCAGGGAGATTAAGTGGTCCAGTGGATGATAGAGTGATAGTGCTTGAGTCAGGAAGACCTGAATTTAGATCTGGCCCTGGTCACTATGTGACCATGGCTAAATCACTTAACTTCTATTTGCCTTAGTTTTCTCATCAATAAAACAGAGATAATTGTGAATATCAAATGAGATAATTATGAAATGCTCAGTTCAGTGCATGCATATAGTAGGCACTATATAAATGTTAGCTATTATTATTATTTTTGTATTGTAATTCATTCATATTTAACTTGTGTGCTTTTCATAGATTTTGTTTGTACTAAAGTCTAAAAGACCTTCAAATTTTCTATATGTATCTGCATTTTATAATTTGTATAAATTTGAAGCAATTAAATTCAGGTTTGGGGGAACATTATTTTGCAGTGACACAAAAGGAGCCATCAACATTAATATAAGTTTATATCTTTTCATTGTTCTTAGATTTCTACTCAAATATTGCCTTAGTTTATTTTGTTTCCTTAATTTATATTTGTGTGGTTTTCATAGTTACTCAATTTTCTTTTCTTTTTTCCCTTTGCTCTTTCTGAAGGCAGGGAGTAGTCAGGTAAGTGTTAATAGGAAATGTTGCTCAGAAATTTTCTTTATTTTTATAAAAATTTGTACTTTAGGGGTGGCTAGGTGGTGCAGTGAGTAGAGCACTGGCCCTGGAGTCAGGACGACCTGAGTTCACATCTGGCCTCAGACACTTAACATAAACACAAAACTAGCCCTGTGACCTTGGGCAAGTCACTTAACCCCAACTGCCCTATCTTCTCCTCTCCAAAAAGCAGAAAATAAAATTAAATTAAAAACTGTACTTTATCTTGAAAATTACCTATCTGCTTTTTGTTTTGTGCATTGGAATTTCCTTTGACTTAAAACAGATTCTGACCTAATCTAAGAAAAAATTCAACTAAATGAATGTAATTTTACTACTGGCTACTTAGAAAAAAAGATTGATATATTTGAATAAGAAGAAAAAAACATATGGTCAGGGTTATGTTTACACATTGTGTATATAAAGATGGTTGCCATAATTAGAATAGTTTGGTTTATAAAGAGTGTTTTTCTTTTTGTTTTGTTTGCTTTTTGGAGGGCAATTGGGGTTAAGTGACTTGCCCCAGGTCACATGGCTAGTAAGTGTGTCAGGTGTGTGAGGCTGGATTTGAACTCAGGTCCTCCTGACTCCAGGGCCAGTGCTCTATTCACTGCGCCACCTATCCACCCCATGTAAAGAGCTTTTTTCATAAAAACATATTTGTTAAGTTTATTTGACAAAAAGCTTCATTTTCATGTATTAGAGGATCTCGAATATCAAACTGTTATCAACTAATTAATTTATCAGTGAAAGACTATTCATTTCAGTAACATTGTTCTTACCATACCAGTTAGCTTTATTTAATCCCTAGTCAACACATCAGAGGTTCATTTTGGACTTCATTTCATTTCACTCCAGAAGAAAGAACTAGGGTTTAAGTTATATAGAAAAGATTTTACTTCACTCTAAGTAAGAACATCTTAACAATGATGTCCAACAATGAAATAGGAAGCCACCATATTACCATTACTACAACAAAACAACAACTACTACTACTACCACTACCACTACCACTACCCCTAATAATAACTAGCATTTATATAGCACCATAATATTTACAATATATATGTTAACTTTTGATTCTTACAACAACACTGGGAGGTCGATCTTACTATTATCCTCATTTTATTTACATAAAAACTAAGACTGAGATAAATCAAGTTACTTTCCCAGAGATGCATAGCTATGTATCTAAGGCAGAATTTGAACTCAAGTCTTCTTGACCCTTAGTTTAGTACAGTGTCCTCCACACCACCTAAAAGATACAAAACCTTCCAAAAATATGACTCTAACCTACCTTTCTAGCTTTATTTTGCACTGTTTTACATCACAAACTCTGTTCTGGCCAAATTTGATTGTTATGTATTTCCTGATTTTATTTAGTTGTGCCTCCTTTTGCCTCTGAATTTCCTTTACAAACACACATATCTCAGTCTCCCCTTATCCCTCACCATTGTCTAGAAAAGTTGCCCATTACATCTCCCATCCTTTAAAATTCTTCTCTTCTTATAATACTCAGCCCAGATCTTGACCTATAAATCCTGCCTTGATTTATCTAGGCAGAACTGATCTTTTCCTTTCATCTTTTCTTATTCTTTTTTTATTGATGTGCATTATGTACATTCTAATTTATATTGCAGTCAGTCATTTCTGTGCATTTCTTATCTTCTACTAGTAGGATTATTTTACCCAGTAAGCAGAGTCTATCTAGGGCTTGCAAAGTTGTTTTGAGCATTTAAATGTGTGTGTGTGTGCGCGTGTACACACACACACACACATATATGTGTATATATATATATATATATGTAAAGAGAACTTTAACAATCATAAAGAATTGAAATGTAAGAGACATCTTCATAGTTTGTTCATCTATAGTTTAGCACTTGGCATTTGGGACATTGAGAGGTTGTCTTCTTACAGATAAGGCTGATGTGGCAAGTGATACCTCTGTAAGAGTAGTTCTTTGCTTCAATTAAGTATGAAGAAATAAACTTTTGGGGTTTGAATTATATTTTCCTGTGAGAGGGTGTTACACCTTGGTACCTCCTGGGCAATGCATTTAATCTGGTGGGAACAGATTGCTTAGCTGGCACTCCTGTGGAACAGATTGTTATGAGGAAAGGACCCACCCTTTGAGATTGAAGGTCATTTGCAGAGTGAAATTTTTTGTTCATTTAACCTCCTATATGAGATCCTGAGCATACAACAAAGCTCAGAGCAGATGTAATTCTTGGACCCATTTCTGAAGATCCACTGATGTTAGCCTTACAGCATAAGCTTCATTTATCCACATCTCTGGTGCAACACATGCATGTGAACATAAACACACACGCACACACACACACACGCATACACACTCATAGCCCAAGAGGGGAGAACTCTAAATTCTAGCCTTGAGAGAACAGTGGTATAATTTCTCAACCTCATAGAAACTATAGATAGTAATCCCAATGGCCTTAAGTGGTCCATTAACTTTAGTTTCTTGGATAGAAGAATCAGCAAGACAACTCTGAGACAGAGAGAGAGAGAGAGACAGACAGACAGACAGACAGACAGGAGGTGGTGTATGCCAGGCTGGTCAAACCACCATCACCACCACCCCTCAGATCATGGAGAAAGTCCAGGACCCTGCTCCCAAGAGCCTTGGAAATAGCAATGCTCACCGGAACAGAAGCTCTAATTAAACCCTGGTGCCCGAAGTCATCACTGAAGAGAACAATAGCTGTAAGAAAGGGGCCCAACCTTTTTGTCTACCACCACCACAAAAAAACTGCTAACCAACTATCACTGATTCACAGGTAAGATCAAAGTCCCTAAGCATGGCAGCACTCCTCCCCCCAAACTGCCAGAGTTGCTTCAAGTCCAGAAGGCATATGACTCTCCAAGACAATAATGGTTTGAAGTATGAGCTTGTGTGTAAACTGTTATAGAGGAAGATGGAAGAAGATTATAGACAAAATCATCTCAGCACAAAACTTAGTGAGAGACCCAATTAAGCAAAGTTTTCCCAGTGGCATTTAAGGATGGAAATAGAAGGAAGAAAGCAAACAGATGAAAACTAGAAATGATCTTATGATGCCCACATTGCAAGGGTAGGGGCGTTTTTCTCCCAGAGGAGAAAAGGAATGCTGCTTCTATCCTATAATAATAGTGCAGAAGATAAATTTTTCTATCTTATTGAATAATTAACAGATATTTGGCTATAACATGCAACTGAATTTTTAAAATCCTGTGGAACTTGCCTATCAGTACATCTTTCTTCAACCAAAAGAAACGGGGTTATGTTGCCTTGGGAGAATTGTGGAGTTCTTTTAATGACCCCAAGCTTCTCCCTGAAATAAGATCACATCTTGTTAGCTTCCAAAGAATTAAAGTTGAGCATCATCCAAAGAACATTGGAGAGAAACATAGTGGGTATGAGTAGGCCGAACATTTTGCAAAGAATTTGTTCAGGAATAGTGGTGAAAAGAATGTCATCAGAGAAATGTGCAATCATATCAAAAGAGAGGGACAATCATTAGACAACCCATATTCCATTGATCTCCTTTCCTTGTCAGGAGATCTAGGGGAAGGGGAATCCTGGGAAGATAGGTGAGAACAGTGTTTCCTAGGAGGCTATTTTTTCTCCCCCTCTTCCCTTGTACTACCCAAATAAGATAACCTCAAAATTCAGTAAACAATGAAAACAAGAGGAAAAGTGAAAGAACCTCTAAGAAGCTATTTTTCTTTGCAGGGCTGAGGGGGACCTTCAAGATCAAATTAGCATTCCTTTGCACCTGGCACTCACTCTTACTTCCTGCTTTTTATTCCTCTCCTCTGTCTCACTGTACCCCCCCATCTCCATTTTCCACATCCTCTGAACTGAGCCTTCAAAAATCCTTGGCTATGGCAATTGGTGCAGGAAGCTGTTCTTCCTGGGGCAGGTGGATGCTGTGGATTGGAACACTAGACAAACAACTATAGATTGAAATATTGGGCAGAAAATAAGATAGAATGTATCAGCAATAATGTAAATTACTTAATTTGGATTCAGTTGCTCAGATCTAAATTATTAAAACATGCCTGGAAAGTAGTTCATTCCGAATGGGGTATGGTTGGGGTTAGTTGACCACAAGCTTAATAGTATTATGTGCTTGTCTAAGCATATTGATGCATTTAAATAAATTTGGCTGCCATATTTTAAGGGGGAACATTGACAAACTAAAATATACCTCATAGAGCATCCAAAATGAGTCTTTTTTTTTGAAATCATGCCATAAATAGCCATGATTTTTGTTATGAAACATTAAAAAATTGTCATGTTTCTCAACAACAGGGTTAAGGTGCATGTCTAGTTCCATGGGGAAAGAAACACCTTCCAACAAAGATCAAGGTTATGAAATAGAATTGATTTGGAAATTCAGCTCGTCAGATTAGGCAGTTTTCCCTAATCAGCCTAGTGCCTACATAAATGAGAAATGGAATTGTTTTGTAAAATTGATAAAAATCACATCATTATTGAATCATAGATTTAGACCCAGAAAGGAAACGTTCCAGATTACCAAGACAAGCCCCTTCATTTTAAAGATGAGGAAATTAGGGCCAAAAAGAGGAAATGACTTATTCAGGGTCACCCTGGTAACAGATAATAAATTAAAATCCAAGTTCAGTGACTCTTATTTGAACACTCTTTCTACACATAAATTAAAATAGTGTGTACTTTTACTGGTATTTCCCAAATTCCTTATTTTTCTGAATGACTTGGTCCTTCCCTTCCTAACCAATGACTAAAGAAAAAAAAAACACTACAGTTAAACTAGTATTTCAGAACTATCTGTCAGAGATGAACCTGTTTCCTAAAAGTTCTAGAACACCTTGTTCTAGATAGCCTTGTGGTTATTTGCTTATATTTAGGTATCATGCTAAGCACTGGGGAAACAGAAATAAAAAGCAAGAAATGTCCCTGTCCTCAGAAAGCTGACATTCAGTTAGGGAAAGATTACACATATGGGAAAGTGATGTTCAGGGAAGGGATATTGGTCTAGGAAGTCACATGGAGAATGGGTGGAGTGATGTGGCAGTTCTTCATTCATTCAGCAAACATTTATTCAGTGCCTACTATATACCAGGCACTGTGCTAAGCCCTGGGAATGAAAAAAAGAGGCAAAAGACAGTCTCTGCCCTCAAAGAGCTTATGGTCTAATGGGGGAGACAACAACGAACACATGTGCAAAGCAAGTTATATGTATGATAACTAGGAAATAATTAAAAGGGGGAAAACACTGGAATTAAGATGGATTAGGGAAGGTATCGTGTGGGAGGTGAGATTTCAGGTGGGACTTAAAGGAAGCTAAGGACATCAGTAGTTGGAGCAAAGGAAGGGGAGTGCATTCTGGGTATGGGGGACAACCAGAGAAACTGCTCGGAGCTGAGAAAAATGGAGTGCCTTGTTCCTTGCACATCCAGGCTAGTGTCACTGGATGGAAGAGCACATGTAGAGAAGTAAAGTGTTAGGGAACTGGGAAGGTAGGAAGGTTCTAGGTTAAGGAAGGGCTTGAAAGCCAAACATTTTGCATTTGCTCCTGGAAGCAATTAGAAGCTTCTGGAACTATATTGAGTTGGGAACAGGGGTATGGGTGACATGATGAGACCTGCATTTTAGGAAAGTTTCCTTAGTGACTGAATGGAAAGTGGATTGGAATGGGGAGAGACTTAAGGTGGATAGATCCACCAACAGACCATTGAAATAATCAAAAGTGTGAGGTAAAAGGGGCGGCTAGGTGGCGCAGTGAATAGAGCACTAGCCCTGGAGTCAGAAAGATCTGAGTTCAAATCCAGCCTCAGACACTTAACACAAAAACTAGCTGTGTGACCTTGGGCAAGTCACTTAACCCCAATTGCCCTACCTTCTCCCCAGCAAAAAATTAAAATAATTTTTTTAAAAGTGAGGTAATGAAGGCCTGGACCAGGGTTGTGGTGGTCAGTGGAGAGGAGTTTTATTTAAGAGATGTTGCAATGGTGAAATTGACAGGCCTTGGCAACAACTTGGAAATGGGGGATAGTGAGGGTGAGCCTGAGGGACTGGGAGGACGGTGTTGCCATCTATAGTAATGGGAAAGTTGGGGGTGGAATTTAGGGGGAAGGATAATGGACAGACTGAACTTCATGCTGGACATCTAGTTCAAGGTATCTGAAAAGGCGGTTGGAGATGTGAGACTTGAGGTCAGCAGAGAGATTGGAACAAGAAAGAGATCTGAGAATCACCAGCATAGAGATGGGAGCTGAGGAGATTGTCAAGTGAAATAACAGAGAAGGAGAAGGACAGAACCCTGTGGAGACCTGCTGTGAGAGGGCATGACCCAGCACAGGAGACAAAGAGAGAGGGGTCAGATCGGAGAAGCAGTAGACAGTGGTACCCCAAAACCCAAAGAAAAGAGAGTACCAAGGAGATAAATCAAGGTGACATTTTGTGGTGGGAGGGTTGAGGGGATGAGAACGAGGAATCAAGAGGGGAATAGTGTGCATGGTGTTTGGCTGAGGATCTGTAGGAGCTCAGAGTAACTGGAATGTGAAGGGAATGACCAGGTATGGAAACATGCATCACTGAGTGGAGGATGCCACTCCTCTACCCTCAGAATACAGGCACCACAGGGGATAGGAGGCTTGATGTTCAAAGGAGGGTTGCTTTTCTTTGCACTGAAGGTTCTTCTCATTGGGCTGGCAGCAGGGGCTGGAAGATACCCTGTGCTGAGGTAAATTGAATTGGCTGCTTTGGGGCAGGAGGAAGACGCCTTGTCAGGCCCCAAGCAGCCTTTCTTCAGGGAATACACTGCACTAAGCAGGAGATGGGAAGGCTTAGGGCACTAGTGCACAGAAGTCTCAGGTATTCTCATCTGAGGAGGCTGACTCTGAGGCAGCAGTAGGTAGTGGTAGATCACCTGTGGAGATGGACATGGCCTTTCCAGGAGTGGTAGTGTTATTTTATTATTATTCTCATAGCAAAATGAGGGTTGGATGATAGCAGAAGGGGGTTGGAGGAAGGTACTTAAGGCATGGCATATGTGTAGCAATTAGTCTGGGTCCCCTCCCTACCCTGTGAGAAAAGTATGATCTCAGCACACAGCACATCAGTAAGGCCAGGGCTGAGATTCAGAGTCAGGAAATCACAGACCCAGTACAAAAGCTGGAGGATAAATGTTTTGATGCTTTGAAGGAATGTGGAGTTCGTTGGTGTGAATTCTTCTACCAACACGAATTATAACCCCCGGCATACTCTCATCTTGAGTGGTTATCCCACTTGTTATCCCATAGTTTCGCCATAGAGGATTAACCTCACATACCAGAAACATTTCTCATGTTTTTCATTATCTTAATGCTTTGTCCTTTTTTTCTCACTTTATCTCCATTTCCAATCATATCTATTCCCAATAAAAGCCTTATTAATGCCATTTTTTGCATACAAGTTATCACTGGTAATACTTTAGTCTACTTAATGCCCACTATACACTTTTTCATTCACTTTGGGATTGTTTGCAATTTTAACTCTTTTGAGATTTTGGTGTTTCAGGATTTACCGGCATATAGCATCGCTGTGACTATATTGGAATTAAAGAGATAGACTTTCTAGCTCAAGGATATTGTTGAAAATTTCATTTAAAGTTGAAATAATGCATAAAACAGGAAAAACAAGGATGACAAACTTACTTCATAGCATAAAGCCTAAACAGATGAGGTGGTGTACTAGAAAGAATACTGAATTTGGAATCAAGGACATGGGTTTGAATGCTGGCTCTGCTACTGACCACTTAGGCAGGGTCATTTACTTCTCTGGGCCTTAGTTCCTTTCATTGGTAACTTGAGGGACTAACTCTCCCAGGGCCCTTCCAATTTTAAAACGGTAATCCTGTATTTTCATTCTTGTCTCCTTTTTTAAACTTTCATCACAATTAATGGAAGAATTTAAGCCTCGTATAGAGGGCATAAGCTAAAGAAGGGGTGGGGGGACCCTTTGTAACATGTAAAATAGAAACATTTTACAAAGAGCTAATATACAAACTTGTGATTTTTTTCTGTTTTTACCTGCTGCTGAAAAGGGGTTCCAGGTAATTCTTCTCTTTGCTATACTAATAGTTCCTCATTTTATATTTCATTGTTTTTCATCTTCATCATTAATAAGCTCTCTTGTACTGAATGTACCTCACTTATCTTGAAACTTTCACGTTTTGTTTCAGGGTTAGAGTTCCACTGAAATGGCTTTTTATGTATTAAATTTTTACTATAGTATTTAATGTTTTTGCTTTTTAGTAAAATGCACTTGTAAAAATTTTATCTAGTATTTGACTGGCAAAATTCCTCTTTATACAAACAATTACATTTGGCAAATCATTGCTAATCTCTGAAAGAAGCTAACCATTGAATACTATTAAACTACAGTGTTGTGCTTGCTTTTAGTGTTTGACACAATGATGAAACAATGAAAAAATTTTCTAACTTTTAGAAAAACAAAAGATATCAGCTATTTACATTTTAGATGAAAATAATTTTCATTTTTAAAGTAAAATAGTATATATTTTAATAGTTTGTCTTGTATGTAGAACATTCTTCTAAAAATGATTTAACATTAATTTTTATACACACTAGCATGTCAGTTGCTATTTGTTTTTTAATGTTGGCTAAATTGGCACCCTTTGAAATTTATTCAAAATAATTTTTGGAGATTTTTCAGAAAAAATAAGTCCAGAATTTATAGCTAATCATTTAATTTTTATTGTATGTAAGTAAATGTATGTATATTGGTCTTTCTTGATTTCCTCAAACAACATTTTAAGCTATTTTAAGAAAATCTTTGCTTCAAATGGAAGATTACTAAAACAAGTTTCTAATCTATAATCATTTCTTATAAGTTATAATTAAAAAGAAGAGATATTAGATAGTAATACTGAATGAAATTTAATTGTCTATTAAAATTGAAACCACAGTAGACTTAATAAAAGCAATAACTCTTCTTGTCTTTATTTTCTCAGGCAAACATATTACATATATTTTCCAGCAAGAAATACTTTTTAAAATATAACATAGTCTTTTAATTCATTTTTCATTCAAGGGTATTTAAGGAATGACAAGAAGATTCTTAAGTGTCTTTTTTTTACAAAATAAAAGTTGCATAATAGTTGAAAATTTGGATTTGTTTTTTGAAATTCTTGAAATTCTCATATTATCCTCTGAAAAGTCTTTCATGCATTTTGTTCATGCTGCTTCTGAATATATCACATATGAAAATGCATGTTTATTAGATATTACACATGCACAAATAAAATTCTTAATGTGCTGTTTTAGATGTGCAACTTGTAAGAAACATTTTGGGGGCGTCTAGGTGGTGCAGTGAGTAGAGCACTGGCCCTGGAGTCAGAAGGACCTGAGTTCAGATCCAGCTTCAGACACTTAACGCACACATGAATAAAAACCTAGCCATGTGACCTTGGGCAAGTTACTTAACCCCAATTGCCCTCCAAAAAGCAAAAAAAAGAAAAAGAAAAAAGAAAAAAAACATTTTGAACATGTATTACAGTTATTTTGTGACACCAGTTTAACTTACAGCTCATATAGTTGCTCCAAATCAGTATATTAAATCCAGTTTTCACATATGTGAAAATGTTATTGATGTTTTAGTTGAATTTGCTTTATCTATTTGGATTTTAGTCTGTAGAATTTTAAAATAATGATAGGAAGGAAAAACTCACTTTTTCATACCATTTATGTAAAATATGTGAAGGATTTTAAATAAGTTCCTGCAAGCTGAAAGTTCATAAAGTAAAATGTGTTTCTCTTTTATGGGAATAAGTAACTTGTATACCATAGACTAATGTCCCAATGTATATTTACAAATGGGATTCATAGCAAGTACCAACTATAAGTAGAGAGATCCTTCCCCTTCCTAACTTATGCTTTTGAGTGCCAGTCTCTGTGAAGCAATAGGTTTGGGAATCTTGGTCCAGGGTAAGACCTATTGCATGATCATTGACCCTCAACACCCTGCATAATGTTCATTAATGTTGTTAGTTGATGTTGTATACCTTCTTCCTAGTCCTTTTGCAGTATAGTTTTCTGCAGTGGATTTGGATAAAAAATAAACTTTCTTAAATATTTTTTTAAAGCAATTGGGGTTAAGTAACTTGCTCAGGGTTACACGGCTAGTCATTATTTATGTGTGGGTGCTCATTTTCTGAGGCCGGTTTCTATCTCAGGTCATCCCAACTCCGAGGCCGGCACTCTTACTCACTGTGCCACCTAGCTGCCCCCTTACATATTTTTAATACTAATATTATACTATAAATACTGTCCTCTAAGTCCATTCATTGCTTTTCTGTTATATGATTATTGGTACTATATGAGTTCCTTCTAGTATAACCTCCTTTCTTTAGGGTTTAATATAGCTCCACCTGCCAAATTTTGTGCTATTATGTTGTGTTATGTTTTGGCTAGAGTGCAGTAAAATTAATTTTGAGTACTCCGTAAATAATTTAATCCTACTTCTCTAGAGTTTGAGTCTTAAATAGTAGCATATGTAGAATTAATGAACCTACATATTTGATTGATTATCAAACAGTAGGCATTTTGAAAACAAGGAAGTCTTGATTTTGATCACAGTTTGTTAAAATTGAATCATAAAGCAAGCTGGCACTCAAGGTTGTAAAGATTAAGAAAGAGAAAAATTAGAAATGTATTGACAGTGCAGGAATGGAAGAAAGAGGGAAACTTGTTGATTTACTAGTGATAAGGAGAAAACAATTGCAAAAAAGCTCTTTGCTGCCTGTAAAGCATGAAAATATATTTATAGAGTTTTGTTCAAATTTTCAAATGTTGGAAATTAGTCATTTGTTAGAAAGGAATTCCTAAGGAAAGATTATGGTATAGAAAAAAATTAAAACAATTTTAGATTAAAAATTCTTCCTGGTTAAAGGAGTTTCATTTATATAATTTTAAAAAGCAGTCTCATGGTCATAAAGTGATAAAAATGAGTCTGAAAATGCCAACAACCTCTATAGTACATACCCATCTCACTAGGTTATCTGTGCCTAATAAATGGTAATTTAGCTGCTGTACCCAAGAGTTTGTATCATTACTTTCCCACCTCCTAATGGCTATTCCAGGGCTGGGGGTAACCTGTGGCCTTGAGGCCACATGTGACCTTCTTGGGCCTTGGATACAGCCTTTTGACTGAGTCCAGGTTTTACAGAACAGATCCTTTTATTATGGGGATTTCTTCTGTGAAGCTTGGATTCAGTCAAATGGCTACACTTGAGGACCTAGAGGACCATATGTGGCCTCAAGGCCACAGGTTCCCCACCATTGAGTTATTCCATTGTCACTCCTGGTTCTAATTTGGCATCAGGAATACAAAGAACTGCATGGGTTAACTAATAACATTTACAGAAACAACATGATTTCCTCTCTGTCCTTTTTCTATGGGCTCCCTCCTTCTGTGCCCTATTAGTATATGACAGAAAAGCAAAAAACATTGGTTTGACTAAAAATTTCCCTAACTTTTATTTCCAGTTTGACCACTTAGCTTATGTGAAAATGAGCAAATCACTTGACCTACTTAGATTTGTTTCTCCAATTATAAAATTGGATTCCTATATACCTCAGAAGGATGTTATAAGGATTAATTAGGTTTTAAAAAACTAGTGAGTGATTTTAAATTCTTAATGATTTATACTCTACAAATTTAGTAAGTGGTTATATTATGATTGGTAGATTAAGAGACAGTGTTAAAATGGAGTGTTTATATATGGCTTTTTGCTTAGTCAACTATTTCCAACTACTAGTTTTCTAAAATAACATTACAATCCAGGATATAATGGACATAATCCTATTCTCAGCGAGGTTAAAGTCCTTAAACTATAGATTATAATTGCTATTCATTTTACATTTAGGGATAGGAGGGCTAAGAGTAATATACCTTAAATTATGAAAAATGTAGAAATCAATATATTCTGAAAAACTCTTAAGAAACCACAACCACACGTTACAATGAATTGATAATAGTTTCATATTACTATTTAGTGTTTTACAGTTTGCAAGCCATTTTCCTCAAAACAATCCTCCAAGGTAAATAGCGCAAACATTATTATTTCATTTGCAGATGAGGAAACTGATCTCAGGTTGTTATTTGCCTATAATTTCGTAGCTAGTGAGTAACAGAGCTGAAATTCATATCCAAGTCTTCTGATTGCAGTCTAGTGTTCATAAAGGGTTTTAGTATTAAAACAATACAGTTTAACAGTTTTCTCTTTTCAGACAATAGATTAGATATTTTTTTAAAAAAGACAGAATGGAAAAAGAAAGAAGAAAACCAAATTATGAGTATCAAAAATGAAAAGGGTGAATCTACCTCCAATGAAGAGGAAATCAAAACAATAATTAGGAATTATTTTTCCCAATTATATGCACATAAATTTGACAATCTTGGTGAAATGGAGGAATATTTACAAAAATACAAGTTGCCCAGATTAACTGAAGAGGAAGTTAATTACTTAACCCCATCTCAGAAAAAGAAATCAACAAGCCATCAGTGAACTCTCTAGGAAAAAAATCTACAGAGCCAGATGGATTTACTAATGAATTCTATCAAACATTTAAAGAACAATTGATTCTAATACTCTAAGAACTATTTGGGAAAATTAGTGCAGAAGGAGTCCTACCAAATTCTTTCTGTGATACAAATATGGTACTGATACCTAAATCAGGAAGAGATAAAACAGAGAAAGAAAATTATAGACCAATTTCTCTCATGAATATAGATGCAAAATTTTTAAATAAAATATTAGCTAAAAGACTATAGCAACTTATCACAAGAATAATACACTTTGATCAGGTAGGATTTATTCCAGGAATGCAAGGATGGTTTAATATTAGAGAAACCATATAAAACTAGCAGAAACCACACGATTGTCTCATGTATATTTGACAAAATACAATATCCATTCCTATTAAAAACACTAGAAAGTATAGGAATAAATGGAGCCTTCCTTAAAATTAATAGGTAGAATCTATTTAAAACCATCAGCAAGTTGGGGTGGCTAGGTGGCACAATGAGTAGAGCATCGGCCCTAGAGTCAGAAGGACCTGAGTTTGGATCCGGCCTCAGACACTTAACACACACAAACAAAAACCTAGCCGTGTGACCTTGGGCAAGTTACTTAACCCCAATTGTCCTCCAAAAAACAACCAAAACAAAAACCATCAGCAAGTATTATATGCAATGGGGATAAGCTAGAAGCATTTCCAATAAGATCAGGAGTGAAACAAGGGTGTCCACTATCACCCCTCTTATTCAATCTAGTACTAGAAATGTTAGCAGTAGCAATTAGAGCAGAAAAAGAAATCAAAGGAATCAAATTAGGCAAAGAAGAGACCAAGCTATCACTCTTTGAAGATGATATGATGATATACTTAGAGAATCCTAGAGAATCAAGTAAAAAACTACTTGAGACAATAAATAAATATGGCAAAGTTGCAGGATATAAAATAAACCCACATAAATCCTCGGCATTCCTGTATATCTCTAATGAAATTCAACAGCAAGAGATAGAAAGAAAAATCCCATTTAAAGTTACTGTAGACATTCTAAAATATTTGGGAATCTACCTGCCAAAACAAACCCAGGACCTATATGATCACAACTACAAAAGACTTCTCACACAAATAAAGTCAGATCTAACTAATTGGAAAATATCAAATGCTTATGGGTGGGTCGAGCTAATATAATAAAAATGACAATTTTATCCAAACTAAATTATATATTTAGTGCCATGCCAATCAATTTACCAAAAAACTACTTTATAGAGCTAGAAAAAATAGTAACAAAATTTTTTTGGAAGAACAAAAGGTGCAGAATATCAAGGGAATTAATGAAAAGAAATGCTAGGGAAGGTGGACTAGCTATACCAGATTTTAACCTGTATTATGAAGCAGCAGTCCTCAAAACTACTTGGTACTGGCTGAGGAATAGAGTAGTGGATCAATGGAATAGATTGAGTGCATGAGATTCAGCAATAAACTAGTATAGTAATCTATTGTTTGATAAACCCAAAGACTACAGTTTTTCAGATAAGAATGCACTACTTGACAAAAACTGTAGGGAAAATGGGAATATAATATGGCAGAAACTGGGCATAGACCATTATCTAATACCATATACCAAAATCAAGTCTAAATGGTTGCATGATCTAGGTATAAAGGATGATACTGTCAGCAATCTGGGAGAACAAGAAATAGTTTACCTGTCAGATTTGTAGAGAGGGAAAGACTTTAGGACCAAATAAGAATTAGAGAACATTATAAAATGCAAAATGGATAATTTTGATTACATTAAATTGAAAAGCTTCTGTATAAAGAAAGCCAATGTAACCAAGATTAAGAGGGAGTTGGGAAATTGGGAAAGAATTTTTACAACCTACGTCTCTGATAAAGGACTCATTTCTAAAATATACAGAGAATTGAGTCAAATCTATAATAAATAATTAATTGACCAATTAATAAATGGTCAAAGGGTATGAACAGGCAGTTTTCAGAGAAAGAAATTAAAGATATCTATAAGCATATGAAGAAATGCTCTAAATCACTATTGATTAGAGAAATCCAAATCAAAACAACTCTGAGGTACCACATCTCACCAGTTGGATTGGCTAAGATGACAAAACAGGAAAATGACAAGTGCTGGAGAGGATGTGGGCAAATTGGAACATTAATGCGTTGCTGGTGGAGCTGTGAACTGATCCAACCATTCTGGAGAGCAATCTGGAATTATGCCCAAAGGGCTATAAATAATTTCATACCCTTTGACCCAGCAATACCACTTCTAGGGTTATATCCCAAAGAGATCAAAAAAGTGGGAGGAAGACCCATATGTACAAAAATATTTATAGCAGCCCCTTTTATGGTGGCAAAGTATTGGAAATTAAGGGGGTGCCCATCAATTGGGGAATGACTGAACAAGTTGTGGTATATGCATGTAATGGAATACTATTGTGCTATAAGAAATGAGGGGCTTAATATTTACCTGGAGAGGCTTATACAAACTGATGCTGAGTGAGAAGAGTAGAACCAGGAGAAATTTGTATACAATCACAGACACAACATATATGTGATGACTATGACAGACTGGACTCTTCTCAACAATGCAGTAATATAAGTAAATCCCAAAAGACTCATGATGGACAGAGATGTCCACATCCAGAGGAAGAACTAGAAAGAACTGAGTTTGAATCCTGATTGAAGCAAACTACTTGATCTTTTTTCTTTTTATTGTTTGGTTTTATTTCCTCTTTACCATTTTTCATTCCATCTAGTACAATCGGCCTTTGTAATCTGACTAATGTCTAATGTGAAAGTATTTGCAGATCCTATACTGGATTGTATGCCGTCATGGGGGGGAGGGGAGGAAGGGAAAGAAAATTTGAAACTCAAGGAATTATGGAATTGAATCTTGTAAACTAAAAGTAAACAAACAAATTAATAAAGACAAAAAAAGAAAATTAAAAAAAAAAGACAGAATGGGTGACAGATGGCCTTTTCTTATTCACAGTTCTCTATTTCAGACCACCAGTTAGTAGGGCATTACCACAGCCTGAAAAACTTCAGACAAATAATGTTGGCAAAAAAAAGAGACCTATCGAGGTAAGGAAAATTCCATTTGATATTAATTTTGACTTATTTTAATATTAATCAAAACTGAGCTTTTATGTTCTCTTCTTAGTGTCTATGTTAACTTTTATAGTCCCTTTCACTGAACAGAATCCCCAAGTGGGAACAAATTCTAGAGAATTACTAGAGTCCAATCTAGCAGTTATATTAACATGAAATGAGAGGTATATTCCTAATGAAATTACAAATGAATTACTTGTGATTTGAAATGTTATAATTATTGGATCTAACTATCAGTTGGCTGAAAGATTTAAGTACTTATATCAGGAGTAATTTTGACTTAGATGCATGGAATGCTTTGTCATTAATAATATTAAAACATTTAACAATAGTGAAAAAACTTAGAATACATATCAAGGACGTGTTCTTTTTTTCAATCTGATTCTTTATCAGAAGAAAAATCAGAGAAAAAAATCAGAACTCTTTGGATAAGAGGATTCTTTTTCTGTGTTCTGTGTTATGATTTTGTGTTCATTAAATACATACAATACACTAAGCATTGAAAAGGATCTCTGGAAAACCTAACTTTAATTAGTAGAAAAAAGTTTTATATGCAGAAGTATGCCTAGAATTAGAAATAAGGCATCAGTCTAATTTTATGATTCTGTCTTAGAAACACTATTTTGAAAATATACGCAGTATGCAGTTTAACTTTATGAAGTATGCTAATCCATAGAACAAAGTTTTGGAAAAGTATATTAAATGATTTAATTTCATAATAGCTGTATCCTTATTCTTGATAGGACCTCGTGTTGGAACTTGTTTTTGGCTATCGAGGCAGAGATTGCAGGAACAATGTTCACTATTTGAATGATGGCAATGATATAATTTACCACACTGCATCTGTTGGGATCTTACACAATGTGGCAACAGGTTGGGAAAACTTCATCCCTTTTTTAAAAAACTGAATTGTAAAATCACTGTATTCTAGTATTATAAAAACCTCACACAGTAACTCTTTAAGATAGAGGAGGCTAGTAAAATTAGCAGAACATTTTCATTATTATTAAATGTGATAATTCTCTTAGAATGACCATGCTGACAATAGAAAAGGACTTCCTTATACTACAGTTTTCCTAGTGACATCACTGTCAAAAGGGGAGTCATGTTATGATTTTAATTCAGTTATACATACTGTAATACACTGAAAAAGTACTTTTTTTATAAACCTGTTGTGGAAATACAGACAAGTTGCCCAGTCACAGTGAATAATTAAAAGATATGTAGGATGAGTGTAAATTTTGCAGGGTCAGGGTCCAGCAGCCAAAAAACCCAAGCTGAAAATCAGGCTGTGAAGAAAACCAAAGAAGCAATACATATATTCTTATACTGTTTATGATTTATTATTAAAAATTAGAGAAAATAGCTTCTTAAATGCCTGTCTAACTTTTCTTTGAGATATTGAGTATTAAATTAGATGATATTGGTAAAGCACTTTGTAAACCTTAAAGTACTATAGAAATGCTGCTATCATCATCATCATCATCATCTAATTAAATTACCCAAATCATCATTTGATGAAATATTGAACATATTGGTGAAATATTTATTTACATATTTCTTAGCTTTCCCACTAACATTATTTTACTATGAAACAGGCAGAAAATTATGAAAGAATTTCAGTTCATCCCTGCAACTTAGATATACACTAGACAGAGGTATCAAATTCAGGGCAGTGGGCCACATACATCCTCAAAACTCCCCCGTGCTGCCTAAACAAGTAATTGGGAAATGTTTTAAAAAATAAATTAAATTCAACATAAGTAATGTTAATTTGTGGCTTTTTATGTCAGTGTGCTGCCTGTAGCAATCCATTTCTTTTTTAGTTTTTCACCATTAGTTTAGAATAAACAGTATTTTACTTCTCTGCTTAAATGTTTTCAAACTCTCGTTCTTAAAATGCATTACAATAGCAAATAGTGAATAAATATATATTCTTAATTTTAGGCTCTCAGAGTTTTTATCAGGAACATAATGATGATATTCTGTGCCTCACTGTAAATCAACACCCCAAATTTATCAACATAGTGGCAACTGGCCAAGTAGGTATGTTTGTAATTTTTAAAAAGAAATTAATGTATAAATGAAAAATGTTGGGCTTATATGATATTTTTATGGGGAAAAAATTGGGATTTGTGTATATTTGTTATCTCTGTACCCTTTTTTGTTTACTTGTTTGATTGGTTTTGTTCAAGTTATTGCTGTACCACTTAAAAAAAGTTTTGGATAGGGGGTGGCTAGGTGATGCAGTGAGTAGAGTGCCAGCCCTGGAGTCAGAAGGACCTGAGTTCGGATCCAGCCTCAGACACTTAACACACACACAAATAAAAACCTAGCCATGTGACCTTTGGCAAGTTACTTAACCCCAATTGCCCCCCAAGAGGCAAAAAAAAAAAGTTTTGGGGGTAAAAGGTAAACCATTGTCATGGATTTATGTCTTGGACCCTGCTGCTGCAGCTTTGTTTTCTAGACAATTCATTTATTCATCCCAAGCCTTGGGTTTTCTCATCTGCAAATAAACTAAGTCAAGTTATAGCTTAAACCAGTTAGAAGGTTCAGCATATACTAATTTTAAAGGGGAGATTTACTTATCAACAAGGTCACCAGGAAAACTCAGTAAACAAATACCATGAAACAAACAAGTGAACAAACAACAGCTAGAGCAATATAATTATGAACATCGATATTAAATAACAGCAAGTTTCCTTGTAAGCTGGTAACCCACTCCCAATGTTAACTGGATCGGCACATTTTATCTTGAGTCCTACATGGCCCATGTAGTTGTCTCATCCCTGGAAACATTTTCCTTTGGACATTACAGAATAGGCCTTGTCCTCAGGGCGATTCTGAAGGGGGCTTCTTATAGAAGATTTACTTCTCTGCTCTGGTTCCAAGTTACACGCAGAGATTCCTAGGTAATTCTACTAAAAATCAGCCAATTTAGTGTAATTTCCTAAATTTGCTTTTCCAATAAATAGTTCATATGATAAAAACTAACTCAGACCTTATGGATCTAAGCCTATTAACAACACAAGAACAACAAATTAGGAACCCATAATTCACCTGAAAGTTCAGAGAATTTTAGTTTTTACATACCACTTGGTCTTTCTATCTCTACCCAAACACATCTGGTATGGAAAGTGTCATTCACAACCTGAAAGAAGAGGGCCTGCCTTAGAAAATGTGGGGCGGTTAGGGAGTCAGGAGGACCTGAGTTCAAATCAGGCCTCAGACACTTAACACTTACTAGCTGTGTGACCTTGGGCAAGTCACTTAACCCCAATTGGCCCAGCTTTCCCGCCTCCAAAAAGCAAAGAAAAAAAGAAA